>JAPJYX010000010.1:11862812-12483750 GCA_030503985.1 Himalopsyche tibetana | reverse complement strand
TGGGCTTATACTATTTATAGATTTGTACTCGATGGATCTGATTTCTACATTCTTTCCCACTCATCTGATTCTGAAATCGTGGCATAGCGAGAGTCATTAGCTTATTAATAATCCTATCTCAGCTCTCATCTTCTATTCTTATTTTAATTAAGGAGTTGAGCGTCTGAATAAAAACCTATTCTTCTAGAACAACTTCTGTTGTTCTGTAAGAGCAGTGTATAATTTATATTTCATTTTTTTTTTTTTTTTGTAATTTTTCTTTATTTTTTCGTCTATAGCCAATCTTCTTACATGCTAAATCAGGCCCGTTTGAAAGTACTGCGTGTGCGTGAAGAGCATGTGCGCGGAGTGTTGGATGGAGCTCGTGTCAAGCTGACCAATGCTGCCGCTGCTCAACCGGAACAGTATGCAAATTTGCTTGTTGCTCTCACTGTCCAGGCCCTCTTTCAGGTAAATAACATTATTTATTAACCAATCCTAGAATGCTGCTGTATAATTTCTTTTGGAAATTTGTTTTTCGAGGATATCTTTCTGATAAAACTCAAGCGTATTCCTTTTGAACAAGCAATTTGACTCTATGATTGTAGTCTTATTAGCTTCATTTGTAAATTTGGAGGCGCTGATTCTACCTCCACGTTAAATGGAGTTAAGAATTTTTTTTTATTGTATTGATACCAAAATGCAAAATATAGAAAGCTGAAAACTTCAGTTGTGTATTTAGTTATCTTATAAATTTAATACAATTTTGTAGACTTAGATCAGTGGTCTCCAAACTCAATATGGATGTGAGCTACTTTCAGAAATTGAAATTGTCTGGTGAGCTACCTACACATCGGCCCTTATCGTGCCATACATATTATTATTATATTACTTAAAATAAATTAGAACTTTGGATTTTCTAATAAAACATGAAATGGGTACTTTAATTATTTATTTACAAACAAAATAATAGTTGAAAAATAAGTGTGTAAAAATAAATATAAGAATAACGAGTAAAAATAATTAATGAAAAGAATGGCATTCACTTTTTTCTACAATTTTTTCAATTCTCGGCGAGTACATTGTCACTCCCATCCGAATGCATCAAGATGCACATCTGTGAGTCTGTTTTTATATTTACTCTTAACCACCTTCATAGTGGAAAACATCGATTCACATAAGTAGGTAGAACAAAACAATTCTTTAAGTTTGAGCGCAATTCAAACTAAAATTGGATACTTTTCTTTTGGGACGAAAGGCCATACAGATTCTATAGTTGAGGCAACACGATTAAGCAACAAAACACATTGCAATTCTATCAATTCCATTTCTTATGAAGGGTCATCTTCTTGAAAATTTTCAACGATGCAGCTGAAAAAATAATATTACAAAGGCAACCTTTTAAGAATTTCGTTGAAATATAGCTCAATTTTATTTTCAGAGTTCAATAATATTTTTTTATAGGAAAATTTATAAATATGATAAACTATCCTACGCGAGCTACTGAAAAAACTTTAGCGAGCGACCGTTTGGCAATCACTGACTTATATTATATCCTTGTATGGTGTGATGCCATTTTGGGATTCTGTTTAGATACCTTCAACAGGAGGCCATATGCTCCATATTGAGAACGGACATGTGAAAAAAATGGCGTGAATATGTTGACAATCAATAGAATACATGTTTTCAAATAGAATGCGTTTTGGCTTATATTCATTATGAAAACCTACAAATAATTGAAAAAAACACTTTTCACGCATTTTGCACAAAACAAGAATGAAATTTATGTATTTCGACTTATCAACATATTCAAACCATGTACTGATATATCAGCAAAATTTAAAAAAAATGTGTAATTGAAATTTGAATGTGGCTGCAATCATTTTATGTTTGGCTTTTACAGCTGATGGAACAGAATGTGTTAATTCGTGCACGCGCTTGCGACGCTTCCCTGGTGAGCGGACTTCTCCCCAAAGCCCAGGCTCAATACAAGGAACAGACCCACAAAGACGTCAACCTTGTTTTGGATTCTGAACATACTCTGCCCGCTGACAGTTGCGGAGGAGTTGAACTACTTGCCGCCAAGGGTCGCATTAAGGTGAAAATACTACTGTTCCACATTAATGCTAAGTTAAATTCTTCAAGACTGACATTGGTACAAAATTCATATTTTGACATTGGTACAAAATTGTTCTGGAAAAATAGCTGTGTCAAAAAAAACTACAACATAACCTTGTTCAATCAGTTATATGTTGCCCCGTTAATAATTATTGTTCATTTTTAAGGTGTTTACTGTCAATACTTGGTGGAAAGGCATTATAATAAAAATAATAAAAGATTTTTAGTACTTTTTCCACATAAAATTTATTAGATCAGGACCGGTTTCGCTCATCGCGAGCATTATCAACTGAACAGTTGATAATGCTCGCGATGAGCGAAACCGGTCCTGATCTAATAAATTTTATGTGGAAAAAGTACTAAAAATCTTTTATTATTTTTTTATAATAATTATTGTGTTAATTGGGTTTTTTTATATCAGTCAAACTGGGAGACCCAAATTTGATACTTACCATAGTTAGTAATTGTTTTTTAAATGCTAAAAATTTTAGTTATATAATTTATTGCTGTTTTCAAAGAATTCTCTAGAAGCTTTTACTAACAATAATTGTGTCCCGGTCACTAATTATTAGTGCTCAAGTCGAATGGATTTGATACTCAATGTTATAAAACTAGAGATATGTTTCTAAGTGAATTTGAAACAAATAATAAAAATGTGACCAAAAATTACTGATAGTATGTGTAGTATTCACAGGGACATTCCGAGGGCATAAGCGAGTAGGTAGTTGCCTAGGAGCGGCAAATGAAAAGTTTTTTTTAAATGACTGAATATTTTTGACACGAATTTAGTTTAGAATAAAAATTATGCATTAATGTCTTTGATAAAAAAAAATGCTGACAGAAAACATTTTCAATGGTAATAATATTATGACCGATGGGTAAACAGTTGTTGAATTTATCGAAAAAAAAATCTTTAAATGTGACATTTACCGATCTCAGTACTGTATGCGGTAGATAAGGTAATTTAAAAAAAAACATTTAAAAAAATAGTAAGAGTGCTATTTTAAACTGCCTAGGGGCGGCACATAGCCTAGGAACGTCGCTGAGTATCCATAATATATGAATAAATAATGATTATTCAATAAAGTTTATATTTTATAGTCAAGTAGCTAGCTGACCCGGCATGCGTTGCAATGCCACTCAAAGAAAGAAAGTGTTTGTGTTTTAATTATGTTTATTTAAGTGCTTTTGGATATATTTTGTTTTTTTGTCTGGTGCGTATATGAATAGATCTTAAGGTTTTTCAACGCGTGAGCAGGCCAGATACAGCTGTCCATATGTGAAGCATGGATTTTTAAAATTTAGTCCACACACTTGTAGCGATTGTCCAAATGCGAGTCGCACCTGAAACTGCAAACATTTTAATTCTAATGGCCTACCTGTCGGAATTATTGGGATGCTTGGAAACAGTACATCGTATCCTTTAAATTGTCCATTTAAAATTGAATCTTAGATGATATTGTTCATTAATTTATCAGTGAAAGCCTGGTACTGTTGCAAAGTCGTGGTGGATTTATATTTCGGAGAAGAATGATAGGTACGCCAATTTTCAGTGTTAAAACGTGCGGTAGCATGCCTGGCAAATCAAGTGAGTTTAAGAATTCTGTTGGATAATTGACAACTTCGTCTTGATCAATTTATAGTATCGATGGACTTATAGGTTGTTTCTTTGCCTGGTATTTCGTTTTGAATCCTGAAGTTGATGGCATTATCATCGTTGTTTTTGACTGCTAATATTACACGTTCACTGAGCCACTGATGATTTTTGTAATTCTGTGCGAAATTTTGGAAAACTTTGTGCATCAATTCGCTTATGGTTCCTGTAATTTTACAGAAGCTTGGTGGCAATGTCATACATTGTGTGTATTCATCGATTGCCATTTTTCCATTCCCAATTTCCGACAATTGTTTTTTGAAACGTTCAGCGGATGCGTCATATTGTAATTCTACACGCATATTAGCTTTCAAAGACAATTTCTGCACATGTCACCATAAAACTGATGATTTGAGACATGCACTTGATTCATCATTAGACATGCATTTGGTTCATGGTATAACTGGTAGAGTTTGTCGAAAATCACCAGACAATGAAAAGGTGCGCCACCAAAGACCTGTCCATTTCCTCTCAAATCTTTAAGTGTACATATGGTGAAGATTTTCCAATGCCTTTTTGTGCGCCTAGTAAATTCGTCCCATTTAATGAGTTGATATGATTAAAGTACTTCACCTATCCAGGACTTTTTTTGATATTGCATGTTGGTGTTCAAAAGCAATTTCTTTGCTGAATGCGCTGTTTGACCACCATCCAAAAGAGTTGCTGCAATTGCAGATGAAGCGATTGCCAATGCAATATTGTTTCGTGATCAAAGTTTTGGTTTGTGATTGATTCCATGCATAATTCTATCATACGCTATGTGTCGTTTAGGTGGCATAATTGTTTGACAGCGAAAGAAATGCTTTCTGACGACTATTACAAATTCACTTGATAATTGTTTACCCTTGATTGTTGACGTAACCATGGCACGTATCAAACGAACGTAAGGATTCAAACAACTTGCTTATTTTGGATGCTGCGCATTTAGCGCCATCTGTCATTCAACAGCATAAATAATTTTGTTCTGTTTGAAATACGAACGACGAATGTCCGGAATATTGAAAAAAAAATTCTGGATAGGGACACCCTTCACTTAGCGGGATGAAATATACTTTACATTCGATTCTCATATCTAACAAATATACATAAAAAAAATGATAAAAATCGGTCAAGCCGTTTCGGAGGAGTTTGGCGACAAACACCGTGACACGAGATTTTTATATATATAGATTTCATCACATTTTTGTCAAAAGGCATTTTAATAGGGTGACACGAATACTTATTCGCCTATGTTGTATTGTAAAAACTTTCATATTTCTTAACTGTATGCCAACCGTGTTGACCACTGACCTGACAAATGTATTGGTGGGTAATCTCGGTTCATTTTGCTGAAGCCCTTTTTTTGATAATTATATTCAATTTCTTTAAGCAGAAATTAATAATAGTATTTTTTTTATTTCAGATCTCAAACACCCTGGAATGCCGGCTGGAGATGATCGCCGAGCAGCTGGTTCCTGAAGTCCGGTCCGCCCTATTCGGTCGCAACCCCAACCGCAAATTCACTGATTAAATATATCACATACATTTTGTGATATCTTTTTGATTTCACATATATACATATGTTTAGCTTCATCCCTACCCTTTCCCTATTCCTGTATTGTATTGTCGTGATTATTTATTCCGGGTGTTTTTCCTGGATTAATTTTAATAAATCTGCTGAACCGCAGTTGTGTAATATATATACCTTTAATTGTTTGAAAATTTGGTGTAAATTTTGAATGAATGCATAAGTTTTGTCTTAAAGAATAACTTGCAGGGATTCTTTGAACCTGGGGATTGTTATAGGTTAAATATATAAATTATTCTTTTAAGCGTTAGGTATGCCGTTTTAGTGTTAATGTAAGTTCAAATGTTTTCGCATGAAATAGTAGTGTATGGAAAAAAAAATAATTGCGCTGTTTAAGACTTGTGTACACATTTTAATGAAAATATAGCCAGTTACTTAGCATATCTATATTGATCACATTCCTACCACTGACAAACTGCAATAAGTTGATGGCGAACTGCGAAAGATATGCAGATGCCTGCGTTTAATCTAAGGATTTTCTCCGATGCCTGTTACAATATTATTAAATAGCTAGTTTCAGTATTGTATATAGCTGTGCTTTTCATAATGGCACTAATTTAGAATGTTTTAAACAGTTGCAGAGATAATTGATTTATCTTCTTTCATATGAAGGCTCATATTGTCTTATAGCAATAGAATTTTAAAGAGACAACAGCATCTTGCCTCGCTGACACCAAAGTTCAATAAATACGCTAGAATCAAATTCTAGCTTCAATTCAGTGAAATTTACATTTTCAGTCAATTTTTGCTGACTTTTTGAAGAATTTTGCTGACTGCGAGGCGATGTCTCTTTGTTATTCCATTGTTAACGGATCGATTTCATATTGTGTTTTCTGTGAATTGTTGGTTTTTTGCAACCTATTTGAGTATTCAGTTTAAATGTTATTGCAAAATATATATAAAATGTTCGCTAGATTAGAATTTAATGGTTTTGGCTACAATTATAATGAAATATTATAAAAATTGTTATGAAATATAATGTCTTCAAAAAATCACTTGTAAATATATAAATGTGAAATAAAATAAATATTTACCAGAGAATGACGAGTTTTAATTGTTTCATGGACTATTCCCGCTCCAGACCGATACAGGATTATTTTGTTTGAATGATAATATCATATCTACCATGGCTACATAAGGACCCCATAATATACTCATTTTTTATTACAACTTTTCAGAATACTTGCGATGGTTTTGAAACATTGGGTAACTACCATTCATAACATGGTGTCTTTCTAAAATGATAACTGGATCTCAGAGTTGTTGTCATAACAGCAATTCGAACTACTGTTTCTTTTAAAATTAAATTTAAAATAAAAATGTTAAGCTTTAATAATCGTCTTTTTTTTTAAATCAATGGCAGACCATTTGTAAATGCCGTAGTCAAAGGAGTGATTTCTACAAGAACTGCTTATTATTCAGTTGCCCAACCTCTCTTTTTCAAAGAGAGTAGGGATAGAAGGATATGAATAAGATAGGAATAGAGGTTAGATCGCTTTGCCCGTTTTTGGAGATTGGAAGAGTGGAAGGGAATGTACGGAATGTAGTATATCTGCATAGTAACAAACATTTTTTATTCTTTGCAGATACATATTTTTATATGCTCTGCTTTACATGTAGTTGCATCAATAGTTTCCCAACATAATAACAAGCTGGTTTGTGTGCAAGTCGGGCTCCGGAAGTTTTCTCGCAACTACCGAACAGCACAGATGGCAGGCTACTTCTCAGATTCTTTATTGCTTGGGTCGGCAACCTTTTGTTGTAAAAGTGCCAAATATTTTACGTGGGGACTAGTGCGTAATGTAATTGTAATGACATGTGTAAACAAATATTTTATTCTAGAGAACCTTGCGGGCCGCACCACGACGCCGATTACTTTTACAACACTTGTAAAAGTAATAAATTTATATTTTTTCAGAAATCGTAATCGTAATCGAAGCATTATCGCCATCGCGCTTCACCGGATTGCAATACTATGGCATCATTTGACTCATCCAGCTGAGTCAAGGAATAATATAGACAAGCTTTGGAAAACTTGCATGAATCAGCAGGCCCGAAAGCGGTTTCGAAACCGTCAAATCATTCACCTCTTAAACGTAAAGACACCTTGGATGAACCAATGTCTTACAGGAAAAATCATCATCGAATGAGTAATTAAGCGATGTAGCTGCATATCTACCAAGAGACCATAATGACAAAAAAACGCATCATCATCACACAAATACATGAAAAAGAGATATAATTAAGAATCCTATAAATATCCAAGGGTTGAGAAATTGAGGTATGTAATGAAATAAAACATGCTTGTAAATTGCTTTATATTAGAAAATAATTTATGAAATATATGTTACATGATCAGTCATGTTTGGATTCTAGTGTGCACTACCATAAAACAGAGTATGGACATTTCACAAGTTATTAACAAATATATTGTGTGAAAATAATTGTCACCTGCTGTGGTCTAGTTGGTTAGAGCTTGCTCTAACGATCAGATGGGTCTGGGTTTGATTCCTGGTAGGTCAATGTCAGATTGGATTTTTTCAATTTTAATTTGAGATATAAGACATGGGTGTTTGTGAAGTTAATTATCCTTGAGTTAATCTCATGTGACTTTCAAAAAATTCTCATCGAGTATATCTCGTATGATCTTTCAACTTCAAAATATTTGACGCATTGGCGTAAGCTGTAATGTCAAATATTTTTTAATAATTTTAAAAATTAAAAAATAAGCCCTCCACCGAAAATAAGCTCTAGTGTAAATAATGTGATTCTTTTCTTTAGGAATGTATTGCTGACAGATGAGCAAGGACTTTGGTTGTGCGCAGGGCTGATATTTAAAAAATGCAGTTACAATGGCATTACAATTGTATACAAACCCCAGAAGAATTTTCAGCATCACCATACTGGCTGAATTACTTTCTTCATCCACATGAACTATCTCTAAGACTATCAACAGCAATGCTCTTTAGAAGTTGCTAAATATGCTTTTGCATTTAAGCTCAGGATTTGATGGTATCGACTTTTCAAAATACAAACTATCTTGACGTGATTGCCTTGGATGAAACTGCAGTATTTCTGGGTCAAGGATCTCAAACGATTGATCACATCGGTTCCTCGTCAATCTATGTTCATTCCACTGGTTACGAAAGTGCACATTTTTCCTGTATTTTGATGATTCGTCTGGATGGGAAGAAAACTCCACCTCTCATCATCGTGCAGGGAAATAAAGACAAAGTTAAACGTGTTTTTAGGAATTTACGTCATTGAAAGTGAAAAAGTCTGGTCCACATAAGCAGTTACAAGAAGATGGTTCGATTTATGCTATAACCTCTTTGGTGAGTTTTTAGTAGTCAGCCAATATTCCCCGTACTAAAGATGACAAATTTTCTTACTGAAAGGAGGATTGAAAAATATTTGGCGTTTTCAAATAATATTTTTTATATAATTTGCTCGTTCTTAATTACATACAGGTAAAATAAAGATAAATTGTATATTTAGTGTTCTGCTTTTATTAATATTAATGTTTTTCTTCAAAATTACTCAGGAACCTACGATAAAATTGCTATTAATTATTTAGTTTAATCATAAAATCGTTGTTCTACATTTTTTTAAGTGGCAGAGTATTATTCTACTGAGGATTCATAAACTCATTTCTCGTTCTCTGAGGAATAATTCCTTCAACACGAGAGACTTTTAAGATTGTTATACATAGGCCTACTATAATCTTAAAGCGTTGGGACAAAAGCGAGGACTAGTGGAAATGGATAAAAAACTAACAACAATTGTTTATTAAAACTTAAAAGAGCTTATACATCTCCAAGCTAGAGCAGGAATTTATACAATTATTGTTTTTATTATTTGTACCAGTTTGACTTTTCGCGGGAGTGAACTTTTTCAACAATGTGAATGATTATTAGAAAAAAAATCCGTTTGTATCGCGATTCGAGCCCATGAACTACGACATGGAAGATTATCTCTGCATGGAAGCCAACGACGTTGACCACGTTGACCACTGTCTGCCACTGTCGTAAAATTTTAGTTCCAATAACTAGCACTAGGTGAACCTTTAAAATTTGAAGTTTGAATGTCACTAAAACAGCTGATGTTAAGCTCTGATGTTATATCTGGTTATGTCAAGACCCGAGATCACTCGAGATGTTGAGTGTGTTGTTATTTTAACCAAAATTAAATCACTATAAATGTAATTATGTACTAGATTTAATTTTTCAAAAATTGAGGTATAAGTTTTATCGGCTATTATCTGGATATATGAGTTTTGCATGATTGAATTTATTAAATCAACATCTTAACTATAATATAAATAAAAGCTAGCTTACTGTAGTCCTTTTGAGAATTGGTACACATTTTTAACAGATTGATTGTTTTTTTGCACGATAACAAATTTGACACCTACTTGATTACTTAATCTAACATCGAAACCAGTTGAAACTACATAAACTCATTTTCACAATTTTAAATATTTTTTTCTAGTTTCGAAAACGGGATATTTTGGCGTCCCGAAGATGTGGGGTTCGGGGACACCGGGATATGGCGCCTGAAAACGGGACTGTCCCGGTGAAAACGGGACGTCTGGTCCCATTATGCATGCGGGAAATCAATGCTTTTAGGGGGTCGTTCTTTTCAGTTGTGGTGAACTAGAGGTCTGCACGGGCCGAAATTTTACAAAATTACCCGGTCCGGGCCCGAAAGACTCAGGTCCAACCCGGCCCAGGCCCGAGTCTAATACCACAATTGTTACCCGAACCCGACCCGAAACCCAGATTTATACTCAACAAAAACCGTTTTTTACAAATTTACAACAATTAACGATTCTCTATAGAACTGGTAATAATTAAAATCATCATGGCTGACTTACGACACGAACATAGCCTGAAATATTTTTTGAAGAATAAATTCCTTACCCAGGCCCGGCCCGAGCCCGAATCTCAATAGCCCTTTCCCGCCCGAACCCGGCCCGGGCCCGTGCAGACCTCTATGGTGAGCGCAGGCTTTTGTCAATGTGCACAGTAAAAAAAAGCATTTCGGGATCATTAGAAATATTTTTTAAATGTATCCATGTCCGCTCCCAATGTGGAGCATGTGGTTTCTTATTGAAGGTATCTCATCAAAAGTTTTCTACGTGAACTGTTTGTTACTCAGTCGCTCAATCTATCTTTTTCGAATCATAAAGAATACGACACATAATTACAACGAACAAATACAAACATCAAAATAAAATAATATTATTTATTATTATTAGAGTACATGTAGTCCCCGACTTACGACGGTTCGACATACGACCAAAGCTCAGGAACGTTTCTCGGTCGTAAGTCGAGGACTACCTGTATATAAAAATAATTTTAATTCTCCATTTATGCGCCACCAATGGTTTACTCCCTAGGTGGTTGCCTTTTTCGCCTGTATAGTGGCGCCGGCCCTGCCAGTACGTAGAACCGCCACTGGTACCTAAACATTTTTATCAATACATGTAGCTACTGCAGTATACCCCGGGCGACAGGTTTTCGGGGGCGGCATTTTCAAAAATAAATTAAATGTTTTTCGAAAAATTATATTCATATACAATTTTAAGCCACCTGTACTAAAATCTCCTAGTTCAAAGACAAAAAATTGTAGAAGTGATTCAAAAACAAAATTAAAGCAAGTATTGTGGGGGGCAAATTCAATGACCGCCACGGGCTACACCACTGGCTTGAGAGTTTTACTAATCCCTAAATAATAAAGATCTTATATATCGTTTGGTAATTGAATGTTCAAAGCGGAGAATGTTAACTACAAGGGAAAAATCTAAAACCTTTAAATATACCAGCCAGAGGTGGGCTGCCAATATTGTAACAAGGGGCTCGCTTAATCTCGGCCATAATTCCTTTACATTAGGGAATGATGAAAATCCCGTGACATGCGACCTAGTTATTTTTTTTGGCCCACGGATGTTTCATTTTTTAATCAAAATAAAAGTTATTTATTTGATTTAATAATATACATTAACGTGAGTAAGTTTTTTCGTTGAGAATGCAAAATCGGTTCATAGAAATAGGCTAACTGATTTTGCAGATTCTAAAGAATTAGGTAAGATTTTACAAAGGCTTTATAATGCAATTTAACCGTTTACAGAAAAAAACATTTAGGTACTGATGGTACAAGGGGCTCGCCGGCCGGTCCAAAATTTAACAAGGGGCTCGCGCGAGCCCCCCCGAACCCCCTCCAGCCCATCCCTGAGACCAGCCGAGTACGAGGCGGTTTTCGGCCGATTATTCAGCCGAGCAAAAAATTGACCGAGTAAGCGTCCACACAAGTGGTTCTCATCTGCGGCCACCAGAGAATTTTGCTGCGGCCATCAACAGCTTCATAGTAAATATTGATATTTCAAATAATGTCGTATTTAACTTATAGGTTGATCCATTTTTTTAGTAAATCCAACTGCTATTTTTATCACATCTCAAAACCTCTGGTCTACACACTTATAAGGTTTTTAGGATTTCAGTTTAGTTAACAACACTCGTCAAACGCCTGGTCTGAGACGTCAAAAACAAGAGCGATGGCGTGATGGGCGTGATAGAGGTGATAGGAGTATCCTCTCGGCCGCGTACTCGGTTGATCTAAAAGAGGCTTTAGTTTTTGCTTTTGTAGGTAACATTCTCCGCCTCAATTTCCCAACGATCTTTTACAGTGGCATAAATTATATAAAGACAGTCTCGATGTGGGGGTAGAAATTGAGAGTTTGACGGCCCTGTAAGGCCTTGGAATCCCCGATGGTTAGTTTGTATTTATACTGATTGATTTTTCTATAACCCTTACGTTTGTCGTTATTGTTTTGTGTTTTGACTCAATGTATACGAAAACTTTCAATAAATGTACGTATCTACATGCTTTCAAATGGTCCGTAATATTTATTCGACTGGACTAAAAATATAAATTATTATACTATTTTAACTGCGTTAAGTCTGCTGGTCATGTCCGGACTACTTCCCCTGTCTAAAGACTCTAAAGCATATTCAAAGTAAGATTTGTTTTATCTCATTAAAAATAATATAGGATTCATCAAATAAATATTGCATCAGTTAAATGAACCGATAGAAATAATTCTGAGAGGTCCATTTATACGTAAAACCAAATGTTAAATTCAACGTTTTGAATGCCTATGTGTATTTGCGATATTTTAACTGTACCTATTTTATGAAATTCCAAATATTATTGATTCTTAAAAATCCTAAACAACTACGTACAAAGAAAACCAACAAACAGGGTTAACACAACTATATTTATCATCGAAAGCAACAGGTTGCCAAAACACATGGAAGTTATTGATTTTTCAGTCGGGGCAGTCTATTTTCCCGAAGGGGTCCATCTCCACGGATGCTGTTGACGAAAACAGTTCGAGGAGGACGGGTAGCAAGTGCGGTGGCCTGCTCGGATAGTTATCGACTTTTCGTATTATATTATGAACCTTCATGACATTTACGGCTAGTTTGGAAAACACGATCCAGAGTGGCGTTTGTTGGTGTGTGGGCGTGTGGCTGAAAAACAGTTTATTTTTATTTTCAGTGGCCGTTGCCGGCAGGCTGTTATATAAATGCAGGGAAGCTTCAAAATTCAGCTCATTAACATGGGCACCAGAGCAGCAGCATGTAAGCCTTATTTTACTCTCCATCATTTACTTATTATAATCGTTTAGTGATTTAAATCGTGATAAGGTATCTGCGTTATATTCTGTCGATTTCAAAACCGCCAAGATAAAACAGTGATTACGACTTTTAGAGAAGTTATTAAAAAAATAATATCCATAAATGTTAAATCAATTAAATATTATTTCCGATATCGCGATCTTGTTCAAATCATCTTGTTTTAAAATCTAATCGATAAATAAAAATGCTGTTGATTAGCAGATATCGGGATATTGCTTTATAGACATATTGCTATATTAAATTGAATAATATTGATGTGAGAGAAAACCACTCACACCCGTATTTAATAGGAGTTAGCAAATATTTCTTGTCGGAGATTTTTGGACCGTTTTCGAGATTTAGGCGTTATCGTCTACTTTTCATTTCTCAATTATTGTGAATGCCATTTTTCCTTCTCAATATTTGCGCTTTTTTATAGTTGTCGTGCAATTTATTTTCATTTTTGTGAAGTTTTTCGGCTTGCATTGTTAAAGTTTTTATCATAATTTCGTAATAACTGTATTCTATATATTTTCCCATTTTTTTTTACGATATTTTCAAATATTATCAAAAAATAATAATATCAATCGACACGCCATTATCATTTCAAAAAATATAAACACTAATTCGAGTTAATATATGCCTACCGAGCTGTAAGGTAAATAGTAATATGTACATACATGTGAGATTCTAATTCCATGAGTGTAATGTGATGTCGAATATTATTAAGCACTTCAATACGCCTTTTCAGATCTATTTAGATACATAGAATATGAGAAGTTATAGAAAATGGAGACTTTTAACTTAGCAATTATTATTTTATTGTAAAGTGGAATAGCCTTTTTCAATTTGGAAAACGTATGTATGATAATTGTGGCCGTCTAGGACTGGCTTATACAAATACCGATTTTTTTAAAAAAAAACCGGTTTTCATATTCCAATATATAATGATACATGATATATTATGATATATTATTATTATGATATATTATGATGATATATTATGATAATATACTCGGTTTAAATCGGATTTTCAGATTTTTTTAAAAACTTTGTATATCACAAACAATGTTACAAAAATATACTATTTTTTTTCAATTTTACCAGTCAGTGTTCCTATTCGACAGTGAAGTAATTTACTTCGGAAATTGTATCCAAGTCAAAATTCACATAAAAAATATTTTCAAAATAAACCGGAAAAAAATATTTATAACGCATTAATTGATTTCTACTGACTATAAAACTACATATTTCATCTCGTTTTAATAATTATAGCCAATGCAGTTTTAAGTAAAAAGTATATATAAGTTTATAGTAAAAAATTGAATGTTAATTCAAATTTTTTAAAACCGGATTACCAAGTTACAAAAATCGGCTTTCGAATGTCGCGAATTTCACTATAAAACCGGGTTTTCGAAACCGTAGTGCCGTCCCAGCCGGAGTGGATTACCTATAATATTATAAATATTGCAGTAATACTGTAACAACAATTTTCATTTTTAACCATCCTATACGTTGATTCCATGGGAGGTGAGTTGATAATACCATCTATAGCAGCGGTACTCAATCTTTTTAAAATCTGGGCCGCATTCAGGTTTTTATTACATTACTTGGGCCGCACCATATTAATACTAATACATACATATACCACATACTATACAAATATAGCGACATAACAATAATGTAAGTACACAAAAATACAAAATTCATTTATGTATGTTACCGGATGTTTGAAAAAGCTTCTGGTGACTGTTTTGGGCCTCACATAAAATCTGAATGGGCCGTAACTTGAGTATTGCTGATCTGTAGCAGTGCTTCCCAAACATTTTTATTCCACGGCCCCCTAAATCTGAAAAAAAATAATCCGCGGCCCTTCTCAATACAAAACATGTTCTGCGGCGGCCCCTGGAGAAATCCCGCGGCCCTCAATCTGGGAAGCACTGATCTATAGTAATGATATTTATGTTCATTATTAAGGTATCACACTTAATCAAATGAAATCATATTACTTATTCTACATTTTTATGAAAGATGCATTGAAAGCTACAAAATAGATTTTTTTTTTCCTAAAAAATATGCTTGTGTAAATTTTATTAGTTTGCCTTATTTACTTTTTTAGATTTTTGTAAATCGCTCTAGCTGTACTGGTTATTTTGCGTAGGACATACCAATATGAATGCTGTTGTCCTTAAAAATATTTCGTACCCAGGGCTTGAAATGGAAAATTTTAATAACCGGAGCCCTTGATAAACCATTTTAATAACGACTGATTACTAATGCTTTTTCATCAATATAACTTATTGTTTTTCAGTCACAATTTTAGATATTTTTTGATAATTTACAAAACGGAACAGAAATTTTGCTTTTTATGAGATGGCATGCTTCGCCGCAGAATCCACAAACTGGAATGTCGTGCTGGTGCTTTCTAGTCGAATGTTGTTTTTATCATATACCCTCCGCAATTTCATTTTTTAAGCCTTGTATGCTTCCAATGTGGAGCATATGGAATCCTAATGAAGATTTTCAATCAAATTTGTTTGACGGGAACTTTTTGGATGTCGGCCAACCTCTGTTAAGAAAATGATAGATTTATAAACCTTTATTGTATTTGGATGTGCTCAACACCTTTAATGTTTTCTTAATTAACAGCTACTCCCGTTAATAAAATAAACAGTAAGCTCATTTAAGTATTTGTACAATTATAATTCACAGTTACGGCAAAGATCCGGAGTCTTCACGACTGCCAACTTAGGCTCCTTCATGGCATACAACCACTTCCTTCCGGAATTGATATAGGCAACACTGTGAAATATTTTTCTCAAACACTCCTAAGTAAGTTTTATAATCTATTTTGTGTATATTTAGGTTCAATTACATATATATTTATTTTGTTTCTGCTTTATACAAATAGTTGCACGTAAGTTATTTCTATGATCATTTTACTTACAGCTGTCCTCAAAGATGTCCCTAGCTCACCGTTGGAGATGCTGCGGAATCCTGAAAACGATCAAGCCAGGATGAACCTGTACCCAAATTTAGATTACAAAGGTCTTTTCAATGCCATATCCCAGTTAGTGGATGTTGCATCATTAGTTCAATATGGAGTTCACGGTAAGCTGCCAGTAATATTCAATAGGTGTATTTTTTTCCAGTATAATACAGTATTATGACATCTGAAAAAAATGGGTTAAATTCAAAGTCTGAATTTTTTAAGAAGTTTTTCTTGCTATTAATTAGACGATTAAAGCCTAACCTTACACCAAATAGAGGAATTTTAATTTGAGGGATTTTCCAAACATATGCTGTGTAATCAAACTACTTAAATATATGACACAAGTATGAGTAACAAGAATAAACGTAACTTAGAAATATTTATTTATTTTATACAATGGAAGCAAGTAGTATCATTAACCCTTTCTGGTCCACAAAAAAAAAACATTCCACCAGGTCCATAATTGATTTACAGTATTACAAAGGGAACTAATATTTTCATAATTTTTTTTATTTCGAAATATATACAATAATGACTTTATTATTTATAATTTAAAAACTTCTAAAGTGTTATAACGGTGAAAACATTCATAGTCCAAGCATTCTCTCACATGTCATACAATGTATGTATCAGGTTTATTTTTTTCGAGATTTTAGGCGTTTCCGCAAAGTTAGAATTATTTGAACAAGAGCAAATTTCGGTAATAGTTTTCAAGTGCATGGGGCAAGCCATAGACTAATATACTTTGGGCAAGCGTAACTGTCGGAGAGAAAAATGCAGAACGCTCGTGCTGCGCGGGCCGAGCCAGCTCCTAAAACGACCCTTTTGTATCCATTGCAGGAAGACAGTTACAGATTTAAATGTTCTTAAAAACCATTTAATTCTCTGTTAAGAATACCGTTGTAATAGATAAAAGTGAGAAAAAAATATTCAATACATTTTAACTAATTTTAACTCAATACTAATAATGACAAAACAATGTCGAATGACATTCGACATAGGACCCACCAGAATAAAATTGCTGTCGAATGAGATTCGACATAGGACCGGAAAGGGTTAACCCTTTCGAACCCTATGTCGAACATAAAATTTAACACATAAAGAAACTTTCACACAAGAAAACAATATTTTAGATAATTTTTTCAACTTCAATATGTAAAATCTGAAGCCTTGTGTTGCTTATGTTTTGCAAAGGATTCCTGGATCATTTCAAAACTTTGTATTTTTATAATGAATGAATTAACCATAGCTATTTTTTTAATTTCAGCATTTGGGCAATCAATCCTCCAATGCTTAGGATGTTTATTACCATTTCTGGAGTATGATATGATTGACAACCTGCCCTATTTGGCAGCATCATGTGTGGGAGTCTTGCCGGTTTCTCTTCACCAAGAAATCATTAACTTGCTCTGCTTCTACATATTACCGTTCACAATAAGTGAGTACATACTAATAAAATGTTTTTCTGCAGTAAATTTGCGGACATGAATTTTTAACATAAAATTAAAGTGGATGACATTGCTTTTACTCTGGTTTTAGTTTAACAACAATAACAAAGTTATCATTTTTATTTTATATTAACTTTAATTGAGTTGATAAATATAATATGCACCTAAGTCCACCGTGAGCTTTTATTGAAATTTTGATGCCAATAAGTTCTTTGTAAGCAGAAGAATATTTTGTGTTCAGGATAATAAAACAAAAGTTCATTTTTGGTTAAAAAATTAGGTTGGACATTGAAGTTTTTTTCATAAGTGACGAAGTACATGTCATAGTGTAAATCATATCTTGTATTGTATATATTCTTGTATTTGTAGTGAGTTTTTTTTATGTTAAAATGGGAGATGGAATATGATTTTTTCAGCCACATTTGACTTAAAATAAACAAAGATCAAACAGTGAAAAAATTCCACATGTGTTCTATCAAAATTGCCAAGTCCAAACAGCAAATTTGTATTATTTTCTAACTATTGAAAATAAAACTCAAAGTATGCTATTTTATTGTTAAAGTAGTTATTTAAACATTTAAATATTTTTTTAATAGTTCAAGAAATGGTCATTAACTAAAAATGCTGTTATCCAAAATTTTTGTTATGTGTGACTTGGGTGTGAATGATATTTATCGACTTAATTTTTCATTGATTTATTTGAACAGTATGCTAGTTATATTGAGTATATGAACTCTTTATGGAGAATTCAGCAGCAGGTATATTAGGAAAAATGTATGTTTATAAAAATATTTGGTTTTCAATATGTGTATATTTGAGGACATGAAAAATTAGAGGATAAGGGAGATAAGTATCCTTGGAAGGATCATGTGCTAACTTGACCGCAAAGATAGACTAGGATGAAAGGGAAAAAGTGTTTTTTTGTTGCACTCCAAACATCTGATCTCATCTCATTTCAGATGGGTATGTAAGAAAGATAAAATTTCTCCTGTTTACTTATCAATCGTGGTTTAAGATTATTAAATAAATATAAGATCTTTATGGAACATCTAGATTACTTATTATATTTTTATTTTGATTTTTCAATTCCTGTTCGAAAGCATCGATGTTTGTGATATGTTATTGATATTTATGTTAGTGAAATTCCCCCTACCTTTCCAATCATAAAAATAGTCGAGCATCGAGAGTGATTAGCCAACCACTATTCCTGCCCTGCCCTATATGCCCGAATACTCTTTTCGAAAAAGAGAGGTTGAGCGGCTGAGTAACTAACAGTTCTCGTAGAAAAACTCCTGTTTAGATTCCTCCATATGCTCCACTTAGGGAGCGGACATGGATTAAAAATGTAATACATCTGATGCCTAATATGGAAGTATACATAATTTTATGTATAGTTTATTATAGCTGCATTAATAAGAATTTGTAATTTGCAGCTCGCCATTACGATGGAGAAGAAGATGAGAGTCAAGCTTCGCAATCGGTTGCAGCAGTCATCATGATGGTATTTCAGTACTCGAACAATCCTGGTATGTTTGAGATACTACCAAATTATTATTAAAAAGTTATCAATAATAGATACAAATCAAGTGTTACGATATTGGTGGTAATGATATGGGTCATTGAACTGGGACATTTACATGTCCCAGTTCCTATGTAATCTCAAAGTTGTCAAGAAGTCTGCGCGACTTGACAAGCGCCGATTCTTGGATCGGCAAATTGAGACAGCTGAGGTGGCGGCCCGCAGAAATGATACCAAGAAGTTATTTAAAATCACGCGCGAGGTCTGCGGAAAGCGACCACCGACTCCCGGGCCAATTCGCGGCCCTGATGGAGCAATAGAGTCAAACGCAGAAAGCGTCAAAAAGATTTGGAAGGATCATTTCTGCGAGGTGCTGAACCGACCGCCCCCCCAGGACCCTTTTGACGTAACCGAAGAGGCTACATCTATGGACCTCCCCCGAGTGTCCGGTATTTCAGACCGTACGCCCACACATGCCGAAATCATCTTGGCAGTGAAGAGGCTTAAAAACGGCAAAGCACCGGGTGGAGACGGAATACATTCGGAATTTCTGAAATGTGGTCTTAACGCCGTCCTACATCCTCTCTATCACCTGATGGCCAGGGTGTGGGACGGTGAGCGTTGTCCTAGGGACTGGGTGGACGGTGAGGTGTTAGCACTCCACAAAAAAGGTGATCCCCTCAGCTGTAACAATTACCGAGGCATAACTCTTCTCAGTATTCCTGGGAAGGTAATGGCACACATTCTCTTGGCGAGAATAAGAGGTCCCATTATGAAAATACTTAGGAAAAATCAAGCGGGCTTCCTCCCTGGAAGGTCGTGTGCGGACCAAATACACAATCTTCGATGTCTCCTCCAGCAGAGCAATGAATTTAACAGTGCTCTTGCTTGTTGTTTCGTCGACTATGAGAAGGCATTTGATAGTCCGCACAGACCCTCTTTGTGGAGGATACTGGATGCCTACGGGATTCCGCCAAAGATTGTGGCCATTATCAAATCCTTACATGAGAATAGTGCATGTTGTGTGAGAATCGGTGACTCAAATACCGAATGGTTCGGGGTCACTACCGGAGTGAGACAGGGGTGCGTTCTTGCACCGTTCCTGTTTATTATTATCCTTGACTTCATACTTCGCAGGTCAATTCCGCCTGATCGAGGTGTAGCTGTTGGTCCCGGTCTGAAGCTGTGTGACCTTGAATATGCCGATGATGCTGTAATATTCGATAAATCCATTGAGGGCATCCAGGAGACTATTGATGGGTTAGGAACTAACTCAGGTCGCATTGGTCTAAAAATTAATACTAGTAAGACCAATGTGATGTGTAACCAAACCTGTCATGACTCTGATAGGACCCTTACCAGCGCGGGACAGATCATCGAGAGGGTTGACAGCTTCAGATACCTCGGCGTACATATCCCCGAAGACGGTAGTACAAAAAACGAGCTCGCCATTCGTTTAGGAATGGCTGGAGCCACATTCAACTCAATGCGGACTGTCTGGGACACACAGCTGTACTCGATTAAAACCAAATGCCACTTGTTCAACGCTTGCATTCTGCCGGTAATGCTTTACGGTTGCGAATCATGGCACCTGACGAAGACTCAGAAAAACCGTATACTGAGCTTCGAGAACAGATGCTTGCGTCGGATAATGGGGGTGAGGTGGTTTGATTTTGTGAGGAATTCAGAGATAAGGGAGCGTACAAGACAGCGTCCCGTCACGTCAGTGGTTATGGAGAGACGTTGGAACTGGCTGGGTCACGTGCTGCGGATGCCTCCGGAAAGCCTCAATCCTGCCTGCCTCTTCTTCCGACCGGTGGGATTCCGGCGTCCTGGACGTCCGTCGGGTACTATCCATAGGATGTACTCGGCGGAACTGAGGGATGCTGGCATGTCATGGGAGGAAGCAAAGCTATTGGCGGGAGACAGGGAAACATGGAGGTGCCGCGTGGCGGCCATATGCTCCACATAGGGAGCGAACATGGTCAAAGAAGAGAAAGTTCCTATGTATGCCCAGATGTCTTGGCGGCATCGAGCATGATTATCGCTTCATTAATTGTTTTCAACCATTAAACATATAGACTTCTAGGGTGTTCACTGTCAATACTTGGTGGAAAGGCATAAGATTAATAAAAACACAATATTCCTTTGTACTTTATTTCCACTTTATTTAAAATGGTCAGGACCGGTTTCGCTCATGCGAGCATTGTCAACTGATGTCAACTGTCAAAAACCGGTCCTGACCTTTTTAAATAAAGTGGAAATAAAGTACAAAGGAATATTGTGGTTTCATTAAACATATAAAAGCTGAAATTAGTCATTGAAAAATTATGGATTATTGTTGTTTTTTTTGTAAATATTGTTTTCTGTATGTTTTCCAGCTCATCATTGCCAACTTCTGGAATGTTTGATGACAATGAAGCAGACAGTCGTGAAAGACGTTTTGTGTGTGATCGCTTACGGCACAGCCGGAGCCCGGGCTTCAGCTGCCAAACTCCTATTTTACCATTGGCCTGCCTTTAATGCAAGTCTATTCGATCGGAAAGTACTGCTATGTAAATTTTCAAGTAAGTAGATATATTTCAAATTACAAGACAGAAAGGTTATAAATTGATGAGTAGACTCACAGACTTTAAAAAATTACTCATGAAATGAGAATGATTAGCATTACAGTAGAACCTCGATTATCCAGACTAATTGGAAATTAAGGTAATCTGTAATTAAGTAAAAATTTGGATAATAGAAAAAATCATAATTGACAGAGAAAGACATGTACATTCAGTATAAATAACTTTAATTGGTCTAGATTTACATATAGCTTCAATATTAAATTATTTTTTATGAATAATTTTGCTGAAAGCAGCTAGCTGTTCTTTTTGAAGCTGCCGAATTGCGAACACTTTTGAGAAATATTAGTTGTCTTGAGTTACACTCTTTTTGGCTCTCAAACCACTTAATGACGACTTCTAAGCGCTGAAAAGCTTCAGATTGTGTAGGACCAATACCTCTTCCCTCGCAAATCTCTTCTTCGTCTACTTGATCTTGTTCCTCTGAGGCAGATATTCGGTTACATCTTCTTCGTCACATTCAGCACATATTGAAATTTGTGCTACTGATTCTGCAATTTATCTTTTACCATTTTCTACTGTGTTACTGAAACTTACTAATGGTCTTTTCAAAATTTTGTTGCATGATTTTCTCAAATTTGACATCTAAAGAGTTCCAACTCTCCTCTGCCGTGTACCAACAGTCTTAAAAATATTTTTTTGTGGAAGCTGGTAACTCCTTCATTATTTTTGTCTGCTAGCAATAATCGCCGTAGCATCTGTTTTCTATATAAGCGTTTAAATGTTTCTATCACACCCTAATTTATCGATCTAGTTTAAACATTCTATAGATGGGTGAGACGGTGCATTGTATAGTAATGATAATATTTTTCCTCTTTTATATAAGGAGTTTTGATATTTTTTCACTTCTGGAATGAACTGTTTTTCATACTACCGTTCAACCATTTCACCATATCCATGCTTTTTTCTGATGATTATTTTCAACCGGAAGACTTTTGATGTTTTTAAAGCATTTGGGGTTTTAGATTTACCAATGATAAACAGTACAGTGGGAGTCTGTGTTTGTCTGCTCCATTGGCACACAGCATTATGGTAACAAATCAGCGAATTCTAAAATTTTTAGTTGACATATTGAAACAATCTGGATAATCGAGATTCTACTGTATATGTCTTCTATGGAGAATTTTTATTTTTTGAATAATGTGTAGAATTTTGTTTTGAGAACTGGTTGTTTTTTAGTCTATTAAGAGAGATTAAGAATATGAGGATGGGGCTAGAAAGGACATGTAGTTAACTAATAGCTCTCACTACGCACAATTTTTAAAATTGGATCGGGGTATGGAGATATGAAAATCACATACATCTATGTCTTCAAACATTCATTCACAAGTCGATTGAAAAATCAATTTATTAACTTGTCTCTACTGCAGTGGTTTCCAACCTTTAACGTCACTATGCCTCGCTTTGAAGAAAAAATTATCTTCGCGCCTCCCTATCCTTATATTTCTATTTAACTATTTTATTTAGTAATTAAGACACGTTTTAAAGGGTTAATAAATATTTTGGACTGTTCGCGCCTCCCTTTGCAATAGTCCACGCCTCCCTTGAAAATCCCTGAAAATGATAACCAGTGGACATTGGACACCTAATAGGATGCCCGAGAATGTTAAATACTCAGCTAAAGGAGCGATTAGAGTTTTGATATTAAACATTTATTAATGAGTCAGTTCTCGACAAAGAAAAAAATTTGAAACACCAATTTTTTATTTTATCATTAGGCTTTCGTCAAATATTGTATTTCCTAAGAATGGAATATTTTCACGAAAAAGGTTGTAGCTCTTAATTAAAATATTAATTATTGACAATGCACCAGGTAACATTTATAACAGTCACATTCAAAACATATAAGTCGTTTATTTATCTCCATACACCAAAAGCTGCTAACTTTATAGAGCATTATTTTAAAATCACTTTTGACTTCACAGTAAAAAAAATTTAGTAGTCAGCTATTCATATAAATAGCACAGATGATGAGACATCTCTACAGGATAATTCTTATAAATATATTTACTTATACCTAGTTAGCAATTATTAGCTATCAGAAATAAGAGCTTTCATAGTTTTAATGTATAATTGTATTGTTTCTAAATTTTTTTTTATGAAATTTAGCTAATGATCATTTCGGCTTACGACAGAGGTATTCTGTCACATCAGCTATAAGTTGAGAACTGACTGTTTTGGTAAATTAAATTTCAGATGATCTCATGCCATTTGTATGCCAACGAGACATGTGTCCGAATGCAGGTAATGCGGAAGCTGCAAAAGTTTGCTACGATCACTGCATCAGTGTAACATTCGCATCGGACTCTCCTCCTCCTCTATATCTATGTATTGAGTGTGCAAATGAAATACACAGAGAGCATCCAAATCAAAGATTTTTTGATATACTTCATCCCATGCAGCAAGTTTCAATGGTTTGCGAAAACAAGGTTTGTCTATGTCTTTTTTTAGGCTCTCGTGGTTATTATCATTTTTGTGACTCTTCACATTGAGACAGAGAGTTGTGGTCGGCGATATTCACCTATCGTCATCAGGAGTCTGAAAGAGCACCGACTGCATCACCGTGTATTCCCATGTTAGGAATCATATTATAAAGAATGTATAGATTTCTCGAGTTTTCGTTGAAAGTTCAAAGAGGGCAAAGATAGATGAATGGAGTATAAAAGACTAGCAGTAAATATCTCAGACATTCATGCCGTTGAACACAAATCCATAAATCAATTGAAAAATCAATAAATAAAAGTTCTCATTTAGAAATTCGAGCCCATGGACACTGTAGCCGTTGTGGATGAATGTCCGTGAGCTTTGACCACATGGTTACAGTCCCATAGCATAATAGTTTGTCTTTACCTTTTCTAGAACTGTCGAGCGAGTGACAAATCAGCATTTTCTATTTGCTTCTCAAACGAATGTGCAAGTTATAATGGGAACCATCCCATAAGGTATTGTCAACAATGTCATGCTAATAGACACAACAGTCGAAGAGGCGGAGATCATGTAGTTCACCGCAGTCTTCCGCCTGCTTGGCAGATGGATAGTGAAATGCAAACCTATTTAGTTGAAGCTGTTGTCAGGTGATTTACATGTTTTAACATTTTAAGCACCAAGAGTTTTTTTTTATATATCATAATCAAATAATGTTGTCGTTTCTACACAGTCAATTAATTGATTTAAAATTTATTTAAATTACCAGAAAATTATTAGACTGTGTGTTCAGTGTTACATTGACAAATATAATCTTGTTTTCTGATAAAGAATCCTTTGTGAAGTGACAGCGAAAAAAAAATGTAAAATATCTACATATTGCTCATATTTCACAATTTTAGTTTTAACAATAGAAAGCTCTTTATATGAAATGTGGACTTATGTACTGTAACATATTTAGTTTTGAAACAATGATTGTGATAAACATCTGACAGATATTATCAAACAAATCACTTTTAAGGAGTTTACTGTCAACTGTCAATGCTCACCATGAGCAAAACCGGTCCTGATCCAATAAATTTGATGTGGAAAAAGTACTAAAAATGTTTTATTATTTTTAAAGAAAAGGATTATTGATCTCATGACTTCCTGAAACATCTTTTTAATTCTTCAGCAAGTAAATATTAAATATATAGTAAAAGTGGTTTAAAAGGGAATAAATATGTGCTTTGTTCGAAACTTGTAAATAGATAATAATAGCAAAACATAAATTAATTTTCTTTCAGTCTCCTCAAAGAAGCAAAGCCGTTAAATGTAGAAGTGGGTGCCAAGGATGTCAGCGATTCTCCCAAGCCCGTTATATCCATCAATATACCTACAGATAATATATCTGTTGAAGAGAGACAGCTCCTCGGAAGATACGGAGTTTGGCTTCTGGTTGGATTGTGCACACCCAATCAAGATACTCCTGTTGAAATTTTAGGCAGACTTATATCTATGCTCTTTCATTGGTTTCATGTCACCGCATACTCTTATGATGGTGAGTGTTTGTCTTGATTTGATCTGATTAAACTTTTTGGTTGAAGACTTTTGGACAATCTTGAAAAATATTTTGACGTCGGTTGCAGGGCAAACTGAAAGTACTATTGAAAAATTGAAAACAGAGCATGTTTGTGTTTGGTTGGATGATATCTGCAAAACTCACTATAAAGTCTTGGTTTCTTGTCTCCTACCTCATCCTCCTGAATATGCCAGAGTCGGAGGTCACTGGGATACCTTGGCATCCAGAACATCACACCTTAAAGATGGGTTGAATAGGTATGGCTTCATTTTTTTACCATGTCCGATCCCAGTGTAGAGATTATTGACTTATACGTAGAGCTTATCTCAACATAAGTCATTCTACGATAATTGCTTCTTACTCAGCCGTACAACCATATCTCTTCCGGAGAGAGGAAGAATATGGCTAAGATAGGACCAGTGGTTAGCTAACCACTTTTGCTACGCCCCAATTTTAAGATCAGACAGGTGGTAGCAAGGATGGGCTGGAGGGGGCTCGGGGAGGCTGGCGCGAGCACTTTGTTAAATTTCGGCACAGCCGGCGAGCCCCTTGTTAATATAAGAAAATCATTTGTCTTAGATCAAATCTACATCTAACTGCAATTTCTGTAGATGGTTATATTTTATTAAGAAACAAGATTTTGTTGCCCCTTCAGCTTGTTCATAAAAAACATTGACTTTGTCTGCATAATAAAAAAAGACCCTAGCTGTTTATTGTCTATTGTCTGACAATGTTTAAAAATACCGATATATTGTTAACAGATGTCCAACGTTTCATTTTTTTGAACCTGTAATACTTTCACATTTGCTTAATGCGTGTATATTTTTTTCATTCTACTTTTACGACCTTTACCGTAATTATTTTGGATAGTTTTGAGATTTTTTTCTTATATTTTATTATAGCCTTCTTCTTGGAACTACGAAAATATTATATATGTTCGTTAGAGGATAAACTCTAACAAACACATTTAGACTTTTGTTCAGCAAAGCTATATTATGGTAGGCTGAATTTTTGAAAATTCATTACTTACTTAATAACTATAGTAATAGAGACGGAATTAAAAGGAATTTGTCATTATTTTTTTAATTTTTGCTACGGTATAAATAAGAATTCCAATTTACTGCGAATTAATAAATATTATTTTTCGTAATTTAAAATTTCAACTGAAGTTGCTTGATGGAAATTCAACGTCAACCTAGAATTATTTTCATTATGTACACTTCCATAAGATTCTTGGTCGAACACGACCCGGGTTTCACCTCTCGGCATCTATTCAATTCTAGGTTATTATTTTTCGTATTATGGAGAGTACACTAAGTGATATTTAAAAAACATCAGCTGATGAGGAATTATGTGAATTCTATCATAAAATTGCCAAGTTCACTGTTTTATATTTTTTATGTTTGTGTTTCTCCGTGCTAATTTTTACGTTAAGCATTTCGAGCACGTGGAAGACTAAGGGGAAAAATATGTTTGAACTAGTCTTTCTACCAAAGTCCACGCTTTTCAAATCCTCATTAGATAAGTTAATACAAATAAAGGAAGGTGTGACTCTAATAATTTTCAATCACTGAATCATATGGAGTGACAGTTTGCATAAAGGTAAATATTTTTACTACAGACAAGTCAGTGTATTCCCTTGCAATAGAAATTCATATTTTATGATGCTCAGCTTAGAAATGGGAAGAAGCTTATGTGGTAAATTTTTTGATATATATGTAGCTAAATCAAAAATATACCACATACAAACCTCAGTTCTTTATTGTGAAAAAGGATATTTATACTTATTTAAAGGGCTTTTTTTACCCTGTAACGCGGCGGAACGTCGTTCCGGCACCTTTTTTTCTCGATATTATAATAAATGTTCGTAAAATTTTATTTTTTCTATTTTAAAACTTTCGTTTCTTTTCTTGGAAGCCATTGACTGTTAATCCCTTTTGAATATATAGGGTATCATAGGACCCATAAATTAATGTCATGCAAAATATTATCAGGTATGTACTTTCTTGGAAAGGGCTTGTTGTACATTATATTTTTTGTTTTGTTCTGTTCCCTTATCTCAAACCCAATCTGAGCGGACGTGACATGAACAAAAACGATAAGTCTTTAATATCGCCGATTTCTTGGAACTAAATATCTATACATTTGAATTGATTGAAAATATGGCTAATAGTAGAATACTCTAAATTTAATTTGCCGAAAAAATTTATGATGGGCAAATTTTTTTCTTATGTTTGGCTATGCTTCATCTGCCTGTGTCCAACTTTATAGTCATTCATGACTGACCCGTGAATCTGTCGACATCGTTTGGTGAAAAGTTAAAAGTGCGCATTTTGTAAAATTTAAATAATCGTAAAGAACAACGTTGAATATGCAGTGAATTTGTATTGAATCTACGTGCTTCACGATTGACAATGTGAGAAATATTTTACTAAAGTTTTTATTTATTTTTACCTAAATTTATTCCGAATATTTTTGGAAAAATCACTCGTTACTTTTCAAGCGCCGATGCCGGTCCTCCTAATAAAAAACCGAAGAATGTAACAGAAAAAACGTCAGAAGATATGGAAAAATGTATACAAGTGATATTCCTGAATTATCCCAAACTGATCTGGAAGAGCAAAGCCGAACAAGAATTTATTGGCCAGACTGCTGGTCATTGCAACAAAAAAACGATTTTTGTTCAAAAAATGAATGGTTGTATGTAAAAAACATGAAACTTGGCTGCACACCTTGCAGTAAACTTAGAAGTCTTGGAACTGAAACGTCTATGGGAATGAAAATTTCAAAAAAATGGGCTAATAATGAAATTACATATACTGGAAAAGAAAGAAAGCAACAATTGACCTCACTTCGGAAAAAAAAATTTCGAACAAAGAGAATCTACTACACACAAAACAGTTTTGAAAATTAATTCAGAATCCGAAAAGAAGAAGATAGAAAATATTTTATTAAAATCATTATCTCACGAAAAAGTAGTAACAGCAAAAATTTTTCAAACTGCATATAAAATAGCAAAGGAAAATCAATCTTTTAATACTTTTGAAAGTGAAATAAATCTCCAAGAGTTAAATGGAATCGAAATGGGTCATATTCTTCATTCCAAAAATGCATGTATTAAAATTATAAATCATATAAGTCATGAAACAAGAAAGAAAGTATTTAACGATATTGTCGAAACAAAAAATAAAATTTTATTGATAATTGATGAATCAACCACAATAAGCCAAAAATCTACCCTCATTGTTTATGTTAGATGTTGTGTCCAAAATGTTGGAATGAATTCACCAATTAATTTATTTTTGATAGAACTTGAATGTGTAACGGCAAAAGGAATATTTAAAGCTTTACTCCAATGTCTACATTTTTATGGGATGACGAAAGATTTTTTAAAAAAGTATTTGATTTCAGTAACATGCGACGGCACTGCTGTAATTCTAGGGCGTAAAAATGGATTGAAACAATTGTTGATTGAAAAATTTCCCTCAATAATAGTATGGCATTGTGCTAATCATAGATTAGAATTATCAGTAAGTGATGTTCTGAAGGAAATATCTGCAATTAATAGATTCAAATCATTTATTGATAAACTTTATGTTTTATACCATGCGTCACCGAAAAATAAGCGAGAATTGAATTTACATGCAGAATCACTAGGCATTAAGATTCCTATCCTGTCGGGTCCTATGGCGCAGCGGTAAGCGTAGTGGGCTTCCGTCTCGGACCTCACGGGTTCGAGTCGCAGCACGAAACAGCATTTTCTCGATCGATTTTCGGTTTGAAGACATGGGTGTTTATGATGTCTTCCTCAATTCTCTCCCACCCTTCCAATCCTTCAATTCAACTGTGCGTGACGAGAGCGATTAGTTAATCACTAGTCCTGTCTTAGCCATACCCTTCTATACCTACTACTTTGCTTGGAAAAGAGAGGTTGATTGACTGACTAACAAACAGTTCTCGTAAAAAAAACTTATGTTGAGATACCTGCGTTAGGAGGCCATATACTCCACATTGGGAGCGGACATATATAAAAAATTGTATGAGATTTATCGAGCACCTTGTTAAGATATTGGCAGCCCACCGCTGGGTGGTAGTGAATTTAGACATCATTGACAACCATGCATTCAAACACTTATCTATAAATCAATCTAAAATAAATTTATGAAACTGTCCATATTGGGATTCAAACTCAACTACATTTCAGTGATAAAGGTTTGGTTTGAGATCAATAATTAAAAGATATCCCTTCATCTTATGGACGAAAGTAGCCAATTGTAAAGCAGTAAAATGCTTAAAAAGTAATTTGAAAATTTGTCAATCTCCCTCCATATTTCATCAACTTTTCTGATTATTTCTGTGGGTAAGTGGGTATATGGTACTTTTTTGCAGACAACCATTATGATGGCAAGATGTTGAAGAAATAGTTTTTAAGTTCATTTTCGTACTCTTGATAATTTCTTTTTATAAATATGGCAACGCTATATCAGTATAATTTAAAGGTTTTTGTTTTCATAGCTGCATATATTTTATTTTTCTTTATTTAGATTATTCTGCCTCGTTCCTTACGAGATTATTACCACTGACATCTGGGACTACATCATGCCTCATTGGATGGAAGCCATCACTAATGACGTTCCTGAAAAAGAGCTGCCTGAATTGAAAATAATTCTGAGCAAAATATTGGATCCAGATATGAGCCCGTTAGGATTTGATGTCAAAAAAATGTACCATTTTGTTGCAATCAGATTTGAAAAAACTACTGCAAGAGTTCAGCTGCAAGCTTTACATTGGCTTCAAGTAAGTGCATACCAACATTTTGTCAATTTGCTTTAATCGACATTTAGAACGTTTAGCTGACACTCATCAGAGAGTGGAAATCCTGGCTATCTTTGATTAGGAGATAAAGGGTAAAAAAGAAAGTAACAAGTATGTTGCTGTTCAACATAGATAAGTGTATACAATAAGACTGTGGAGTCGGAGCCGTGGTTTTTTGGGTGGAGTTATAAAAAATGGGTGACTCCGACTCTTCAAGGCCGCTGTATTTTTTCACGACTAATATAAAGTTCTAAAAAGTCTGGTCAAGTGGGACTTTACTGTTTTGGATTGAAAACCTGTACAGATTTCACTTTCATCTTTAACAACAAATTGAAATTACAGATTCTCTCCATGCTGGAAATATCTATTCCACTATCGCAGTTATTTGACATGTTTGGTGATGGGGTTCGTATGATGAAAACAGGAAGCGTTGATGAAAAAGCCAAACCAAGTAAACACACCTCAAAAAATGGTACCGACATTAAACGAGGAGGTTCAATCTGTAAGAAATGCAATCAAATTATCTAATAATAAATTTTTAATGCATTTAATTTTTGGTATTTGTCTTAATAGTGTATAGATACTTACATAATATAATGGGCTAAGTTATTAAAATAATTAATTGAATGTATTCTCATTTCTTTTTGTAGAATTGAGGACTTTAATCAGTGTATGATTATATAAGTATAAAATATTTTAGCACCCGTCGTAGAAGATGAGTCCAATACCTCAGGACTGTCAGACAACGAAGCTCCAACATCTAGACAGAATACAACGGAGTTTGAAACTGACGGAGAACACAATCTCTCATGCTGCATCTTAATGCTAGATGTTCTCTTGAAGCAGGTAAATCAAAAAATTATCATTTATTTTGAGTAACGTAATGTTCTCCAACCAGATTTTAAGCCTGAACAAAATGTTGTCTAGATGGAGCTGCAATGCGTAGACGGTGGCGGCGGCGGGGGTGGCGCAGGAGGATGGGTGTCGCGTGCGGCGACGCGCTTGCTAGGTCGCACATTGGGGGCTCTCCGTGGCGGTGCCGGGGCAGGTTGTCGTTGTCCTGCGGCCGACTGCTCGGCTTGCGAGGCAGCCGTCATGTGGCACCAACTGGCCGTCAAGGTTGTGCGCATGATGGCCCCTGACACTCCGGCCCGGCCGCCAGATGTGAGTACCGTCTTTTGGTTTTATTCTTTTTTGACATTTTAACTTTTTAAGTATAAGTTATTTTTTTAACTGATGGGTTCTCATTCATTATGATTCTTGATGGTAATCCAACGCGGATCTCTTGATATTCAGTGATGATGGGTATACATTCAAAAAAAAATTAGTATGTCAAGCTGAAATTTCAAGTTTTTGACCAGAAACCACTTCAAATCCAGTGGAAAATGTTTGACATTATATAATATTTTAGACCCATCGAAATGCTACATTATTTCAACTATTCGTTTCTTTTATTATGAAATGGACAGTGGAAAAAATTGTATGTCAGAAAAGGAAAAAATATTACCACTCACTCAATCTGTCGATGACTCTAGGACAAAGGTGCCCAACCTTTTTTGCACTGGGAGCTACTTTTCAATCTTAAGTTTTCTCGCGATTGATTCCAAACACGATTCTTGTTTTCTTAAGAAATTTTAATTAGGGTTTTTTCTTTTCTTCAGACGTAGAAATGTTTATTTTAAATCTGAAATATCATTAGATATGTGCTTACAAATTATTCAATTTTAGTATTTTTTTAACATACTATGTATTTTTTAAAAACAAAACAATAGTTTTCGGAAATTACCAAATTTTGCTTTGCGATTGACCAGTTGGGCATCTTTTCTCTAGGAATATTTCGATTTTTTCGTAATTGGTAGACTCTCTTTATAGCACAACTGAATTGAAAACACACTAAATTTTCTAATCGAGTGGGCTGTCATCTCTTGGAAAAAAAAACAATGATGCTTCATGCTATACACCACTTTCGTTGTTTTAAAATAATGAGATTACAGTCTATTCTTGAAGTGAGTGGTACATTTTATATTAAATAAAGAATCTATTAGTTTTACAGCATCATCGTAATAGTTTTTTTTATTGTTAACTTCTTTTTAAATTCAAAAACATTTCTGTCGCAACAGTTTCAAGTTAAACAATTTCCACTGTAATTGGCAAACTGATTACTAAATTTATTCAAATGCGAGATGTAAGACCCGAGAAATAATTTGCAGATAATATTGGAAATGTGAGATCTTCTCATAATAGCAACTATATAATATTTTGTTAGTTTTTTTAAACAAGTCTGCATGTCTCGGACGGATTAACCGCTATTCTTATTACTGAAGGTACATGTGGACTGATCTGTGATTCTCTGTGTGTGCATGTTCATGATCGCATAGTCATTTATGATGCTACCCTATCGGCATGTATATGTACGGTCAGAAATCTATCGATACCCTTATATTCGTTAACTAATTTTGTTAACATGTCACACAATATTATTATCAATCCATTTAAATACGGTAACGGCTACCCGAGAGCGCCGAGATTATTTGATATATTTTAAATGGATTCAATAATATATTGTTAATCCTCAATAAAGTAGGTACCTGATAATCTAAATAGAAAATTACATAATTTCTGAACCTAGTTAATGTTTAAATATTTGGCCTACTTGGAATATTACTTTTGTATATTGACTAAATTTCAATCAATATATTGTCAATATAGAAACAAACTATCGGTGAAGAATTGCCAAATACTGAAATTTATTAATTTGCAAATATTTGAATAAATGAATGAAGCCTTCTAGCTACTGAAGCACATCAGAAATAAAAATCTATTCTAGTTGAGAATATTATAAATTATGATTTTGAAGAATTTTGTTAAAAGAAAAAATCTGTTCAATTTTCTGTTTAATATATTATAATTTCTATGATGTTTGAAAATGGCAATTCCATATTGTTTTATATGACCCTAAGTAACATAATTATTATTCCTCGAGGTCTACTACTAAAAATAGAGATTAAATTAATCTTCCTGACACTTATTCCAACTCATCTTGCACTGTTTACAACTTTTATTTAGAAGTATGCAACCCAATCTTTTCATTACCTAGGTACATATTTACTTCTTTAAAAATTAATACTGTATTTTTAACAAATAAACAATTGAAATAATTAAAAGTTGTGAACAACCAAAGCGAGAAATGCTCAAACTGGCAACAAACTGAAGGTGAACGCTGTTTTATTACCGATATGTTTAATCATAAATTGTAATGATCATTGTTTAAATTATTAATAATTTATTAAGTGCTGGTAGAATCTATTTATTTTATAAGGATTGTGGCTTAGTACAAGTGAAAAACTTATAATATATTAGAAAAAGAATGGTTTATGACGGCGTTCACCTTGTTTGAGCGACAGCCGCAGAGTCAGCCGATGTATGTTTGAATGTGCGTTGTATTGTGTCTGCGGGAGTTCAGCCTCCGATGGAAGAGGCCGCGTCGGAAGGAAGCCACTCCCGCAAGAGTCCTCCTGAAGGGGGCGCGGGATCGGGGGCTGGGACAGGGGGAGGCTGGCGAGGGGGGGGCGGCTTGGCGGGCGAAGGGCTGCTGAACATGCCGCTGCCTTTGCCCATTCCCGAGATTCACTCCGTAGGCGGTGTGCTCGTTCACATGCCACACGTACGTTCTGTACATACTCCCTTAAGTGTTTAGACCGTAAAATTGTCATTCGGCCTTCGGCAGAGCTAGACGCTTGTTTATTTTGTAAATTTTTATTTTTTTATTTAATCACCTCGTGCGAAGTGTTATCTGCATTTGGATAAGTGTTGAAATTGAAACCTACTCAACGGCATACGCTGGCCGGTGAGAATACTTTTCTCAACTGAGAAACAGGAAAACGTTTTCTTGAATGATTACCGCGGCGAGCATTGGAAACTAAAAGTTATTTAAAATAACTGATTGTAGATAAAGGTTGACGGAATGTCTGAAATAATTTTTCGTGCAACCTAAATTTGATTGATTTTATCCCATCGGTGAGTAAATTAAATTAGGATAATTGATGGCCGATTCGCAAATTTACATCTAAATTATTATTTGAACTCCTGAGTGCGATTTTAAATCTATTCAAACTTTAGTGCTTGTCAAAAATGATCAATGACTTAAAAACATATTTAGGTAGTATAATTTATAATTATAATGGATGGTTGGTTTAAAAACTTGCTTAATAATTCACTCTACTATTCAAAAAAACCGCTTAAGCCATCATGGAGTAGTGATAAACTACTGACCGGATACAACGAAAGGTTCTGCATTTGATTAAATTAGAATTTAAGATACTGTGACATGTACCGTTTATATGAGATGTCTCAGTTTCTGTGGTAGGTATGTACAGATAATTTTAATTAATACATTTTGATTTAATCCTGAGAAGTAAACATTGGCTTTATCCCCTTTTTAAAACTTTAATACTGAATGCATAGTCAAAGACAGTTATATGAAATTAACTATTTATTATACATAAAGCATCTATGAAGCTAGAGAGTATTATTGAAATGAGTTCTAGCAATCTATATTTAAAACCCCTGTAGAACTTATGAAAGATAAATCATTTAGATTTGCACATTTAATATATAAACAGCACAGTACTGAAGAGTGAATAATTATGTAGAGATTTTTTCTTCCCAAGACACTGACAAAGAAAGTTTCAGAGTTAGATTTATCAAGGTAAAACAGTTCAACGTGCGGATTGGAGTAGAGAAAATTGATTCGAGATATGTCTTCGAATAGATGTCTATCTTTTATCACAATGTAAATATTTTAAAGTCTTCATTTTTAAAAATTGTAAATATCTGTGAAAAAAATTAACTTCTTTGAACAAAGATTAATCATTGACGTTGCAAACCTCACTTCTCACTGTTCTAGTGAATATTCTAATTCGCAATTTACACTACTTCCTCAGCTTACAAACTAATTGTGCTTCTGGAAACCTGCGGACAAATCAATAATTAGAAATTATTACTATTTCGTAAAAAAATACTTTGAAAATTCAATCATTAAAAAAAGAGATTTAGGTAACAGTGAACGATCGATGAGCTTTGCTAACAGTTGTACACCACATATTTCCTCTTAAAAGCTTTATTTACTCATATCTGTATGTGATAAATTTAGAAAACAGTTACTAAATAATTAATAAGTATTTTAATAATAAAAAAAACTATTATGACATACCCATCCCAAAAAATTAAGTGTTCTGTTGAAAATTCCCGACTTGTTGTGGTTGGAAGTTTTCCATCCCAGAAAATGTTTTGGAAACCCTGGTCTATAGAATGACCCAACCAGGGATTGCAATACCGGTATTACTGAAACCGGGACCACGGTATTCATGGTTTTTTTTCAATATCGAAATACCGGTTTTGAAAATGCAAACATACCGGTATTCTGTATTGAAAATCAACATAAATCGATTTTTTTATGTCAATAAAACATGACATGTTTTAATAAAATTGTTCTCGATAAATTGAAATATTTAAAATCTGCTAAAAGTTTTGACAATATTGACAGGTTCCAGGATCGATGAACGTTTCAATGATGTGTTATTATTTAAAAAAAACCGTAAGATATGAAAATTTATGAAAATCACCTGTTATTAAAATAGTGTACTAATGACATAAGTTATGAAAGCTTTTAAAAATTTGAATGACTTAAATTTTTAAAAAGATTTGTTCGCCAGGCGAAAGAAGTAAGTTGTAAAAGTGTAAAAGTTTGTAAGTTGAGGTACTAACTACTGTGCTTAAAAAATTGGTAAGCACCAGTTGTAACAAGGTGTCTGCCTAAAATAGTATTTTGAAAGACACAAACTGCGAATGCTCAAATTTTTTTTTCTCTGTTTAATAAATACCAAACAAAAAAAGAGAACTCTTCTTTCTTTATTCTTGCACAAACATTATCAATATTAGAATTTTTATTCTGAGACGGATTAATGATAATATAATCTTGTTATTTATACTGACATACAAGAGAGTCTTACTAGTCTTAGCAGACTAGATCAGCACTGTATAATGTAAAACATTTAGACTATAGTGTTAATTGCTTTGCTTGCTTTCACTCCGTTGAAGAATATGCGGGTTCAAAGAATACTTTACGTAAATATATGACAACAATAATAATAAAATAAAATTCATAATAAAATTCATATTGTATGGATGCTTCTTATTTTAAATTTTTAAATAAAAAAAATATATATATTTGACATTACAGCTTACGCCGATGCGTCAAATGTTTTGAAGTTGAAAAATCATACTAGATATACTCAATGAGAAATTTTTGAAAGTCACATGAGATAAACTCGAGGAGAATTAACTTCACCCATGTCTTAGATCTCAAATTAAAAATTGAAACAATCCAATTTGACATTGACCTACCATGAATCGAACCCAGACCCACCTGATCGGTAGAGCAAGCTCTAACCAACTAGACCACAGCGGTCGACAATGTCTTATGTCTAGAAAAGCTCATTTACTGTTTATTTGTCACTTTAAATTAGTACAACTTATACAATTGAATCAGTGTAGATGCTATATGTCAATTTTAAAGAATAAAATCTCTGCTTCACACCCAATACAACTGATCGATTGAAAATGCTTACTCTCTTGAGGGTCTTGATCTTTTGATTCAGTGTAGTGGTTCGGATAGTAAAATGTAGCTAATTTCAAAAAGGAGATACATTTATCTCTTTTCTACATTAAATTTGTCATGGATAGTGTAAACCATTTAGATAGTTTCTTGAAGCTTATTTATTATAAGACTCTAAAGTGCTTCAAAGCACTGTTTAAAAATGAAAAGCTCATTTTATGTTTTGGTTGTGCAAAAATGTTATCTTAACTATTTTACCTTGCAATCAACATTATAACTGTGACTGTCTATGAAAAATAATCTAGATAATTTGTCAATTAACTTCGATTTACAATTTGGTGACTACATTTGGTTTATCTGATTAAGTTTTGATATGAGTCATTCATAAATAACAGAAATTGTCAACGAATATTTGTTACAGTCTTTGATAACAGCAAAAATAAATGCTAAATTAAGTTAAATAATTAATTACCACTCAAAATGATTACACTACTTAGAGTTTACTGAGATTTTTTTTTGATAGATTCACTTCTGTCATTTTTAAGTTACTTCCAATATGAGTTGTACATTGGCGAAGAATCCTGAATTATTATGATATTCTCAGAAATATAAAAGCCATTTATTTACAAATTCTGTTGACTTTTGTTGTCTGGTAGAGAAAATATTTTTTACCGACGCATAGGTAATCGATTAGTTATATAAGTAAAATTTAACAATTACATATATATATCGACATAAAGCATTATTTACTTTCCTCAGTCAAAATAAACTATGTAGTTAGGGGCAAACAAACATTAGCCGTTACATAACATAAAACATTTGTTTCCTGATTTATTAATTTTCTTTTTTTTTTAATTTTATCTATTAAATTTATATCCATATTCAGTTATTATTATTACAAATGTTATATTTCTATTTGCACACATATTTTTATTCTTCAATATTTTCAGAATGCTGAAGTCACAAAAGCATAACTGTTCCTAAAATTAACATAAAAGATTATCTTCCTAAACAAATACTCTAAAATTTTCAGTTGTAAATAATAAGCAAATTAATTAATTATTAAAAAGATCAATATTTTTCAAAAATGAGTCAACTATTAAAATAATATGATATTCCTCATTCAAAGATTGATAAATTGTGTTCGATTTGGTTTTTAAGTTACTTTTATTGCAAAATTAATTAACAAAATCCAGTTAGAAGACGTGATGTTACAACATCTAGTATGGGTTAACATTATTTTTAGAATGATATTATGCCATTGAAAATTAACATTCCTATAATATGTATATCACATGTTCAATTGCATAATTTTGAGGTGCTTTTCTCATATTAAAATTTTTCTATTTTCTTATTATAATTCTATTAACTAATTATAATTAGTTCTGAATATAATTATGTAATTAAGTGACAGATATTTTACCGAGAGCTGAACTCGATCTTTTAATGAGTGAATATATTCATCATAAAAAAATAAAATAAATAAAGACATAAAAGCATGCAATTTTGAAAAGTTAGGTGTGCTTTTAATTGATTGACTCTGTGTGTCACTATGACTTATATATTTACGCTGTACTTTATTATCCATTTTCTATGCAATTTTACTTAGTTACTTCCTTGGCAATGGATGGAGTCTTTCCTGAATTGTTAATTGTAATGTTGTTTTGATATATTCTATTTCATGCTTCCACAGATACTTCACGTATGTCTGTAATATGTTTACGTATGAATAGATTAGAATGTTTCCATTTAACCTTTTTGAGTGTTGAGTGTTTTATTAGTTGTATTAAGTCTCTAAATCTGTGATGTTTCTTGTAATGTTTTGAATGGATCTTGAGGCATGCGGCTAAAGTTTATTTTTAATAACCTATCATTTAAGCTTGTTTCGCTCACAGATTTTGAGGGTTAAATAAATTTCACTCGGTTGATAACGTAAATAGCTGAAGAAGTAGTCTTTACCAATTATTTACTTAGGTATCATTTCAGGTATGCAACACAGATCACACGTATTAAACAAACACTCGACTACAAATTTCATAGCCCATAAACACAAATGAATATATATTTTCAGAAATATACACGCTATACTGTTATCTTATTGCAGCAGTGCAACTGTTTCGTTTGGGTAACTTTACAATTCCTATTATTTTGCAGAAATAACATAATCTTTAAAGAGTTTGGCTTGTTTATTATTATGTATATAACTATATTATATATTATCTAGTATGCTGATTAAAACAATACAATTATTAATATGCCCGAGTATTTTTGGCAAATATTATTACTATAAATTTTGCTGCAAGCACCACATAAATCACAAGTACACTGTTGTCATGATTACCTCAAACGTAGTCGCTAGAGTATCAATGTAACCCAGTGTCTGACATATTTGGGTCTCGAATGCAGCATGCTCAAAGTAGGACATCAAACAATTAAGTAATTGACAGTCAGTTTTGCAGATCAAAGAATGTTGATGCGTACACGCTATATCGAAGGCTGATTCGGGGACAATGAGCCATAGAATAATCACACCATAGAAATTTAATTAATCCTTTGAATTGAATTCAGTCAGTCTATCGATTTGCACCGAGGGAATGAAACCACATATTACTTTTCTTGTGTTGAGTTAATAATAATTATGACTTTTTGCAACATTGCTATAGTAACTTAAAACCGATCCAGACCCTGTGATGTTTTGATATTTGAGCATTGCATGCAAAAATAATAATTGTGTCTAGCTCCATGTATTTCTGTGGGAAAAATTATTTCAATAGATGATTGTAATAGTTTTTGTGATTAAAGAACGATGAAGATCTTAAATAAAACCTTACATTATTTTTGTGTTATGTATTTCCTGTGACAATATATTGTTCACTGCCTGTCCTTAATGGCTGCATTATAATTACATCTAAAATTAATAATCACTAATTAGTTCATTTCTTTAGTCTTAATTATTATGTCTTCAAAAAGAAGAAAGAGACGAGTTCCAATATTTTTGGTTTCGCTATATTTTTATTACAATACAAATGAAAAAATAAATATATTGATTAATATTTTTAACAAAATATTTGAAAATATTAAACATAAAATATATATCCTTTATCAAATATAATGTATAACATATTATGGCCCCTTAATATTTATTACAATTCCGTCATTATAGCTGAGATTTTTGACAGGTCTTTTCGCGTATTTCTATTCAACGTCAGTCTATGATAAGTCGGCTCGCTGAAATATTTATTTTCTCGGTGTAAAGTATTAATGCAATATGATTTTGAACAAGTGGATATTTTTGAATTGAATACTGATAATTTTGAAGGGTTTATTTCTATTTTAGGTAGTTATGATATAACTGTAAAAAGTAAACCTTCTTTGATTTGCAAACTGATTTGTAAACAAGCACGCTCCCACTTGACATTTACACCCTGATGAGAGTTCAAAAATTTTCAATCGGAAATTTTTAACAGATAATGACAGCCACAGTTGAAACGGTGTCCGAACAACTGGACTTGGCTTCTATAATGCCAGCTGAAAAAGTTGTTTCGGCCGTAGCGCGCGCCGTTACGTTGACCGATACCGATGTCGCCACGGCGACAGTTCAGGTGGCCAAGCCAAACCTGGTGGGAGAAAACGATCAGCCCGTGGAGCCGGGGCCAGACGATGACCTGTCCAACTTTTGGCATACTTCTGTCGGAAAGTTTCGCTTTTCCATTGATGAACTCCCGCAGCAATTGCAGTATATTCATCAACTGTTACAAGTAAAGTATTTTCATTTTAATAAAATTATGTAAATAAAAATACCAAAATATTGTGAGTACAAAACACTTTTAACCCTTCAAGCCATGCTTACGTGTTCTGCATGCGGATAAAAATCTACCCCTAGGGGGGGACAATTTCCTGTTTTATGTTTCATTTATTCACTGCAAAAGCTAACCGATTTCATTGAAATAACTAGATTACTATTAAGAATAGATTCAAATTTGAGTTGAGATTATTTTTTATTGTATTAAATTTGATTGGAAAAAGTTGTCAACTGATAAATTGAATGAGTAAAACTGAATTTAAAATATTTTATCGGTTATATAGAATACATGCTTTTATGAGGCCCCATGCGCACGCCTCGTGCGCTTATGAGGTAATCCCCCAATGGACTTGTAAAATGGACAGCGAGCCAATGGCGTGCTTAAGCAGTGACCTCTTTTTTTTCAATAAATCAATTTATCTTCACCGAAATACCTTATTAATTTTGTTCAAATAAAGATTCACTTGTGTATGATAAGTAATAGATAACATGCCTTTTTTGATATTTAAAAATTCTCCATTTAACAGTTTCTAAGCATTTGAAAATTTTGGGCAATATTTGTTAAACTGTTGTACTCTTAATGAAAACAGGAATTGCCTGTAGCAGATAGGCCAGATATGCAATATTACATGCTGCAATGTCTATATATTTTGGTTCTTCACGGAGACGCCTTTACTAAGGCTGCAAAAGAGCATCGTGGATTCTTCATTTGGTGCCAGGAAAATCTTCTGATAAGAAAGTAAGTCAATATAATTTAAAAAAATAGCAATATTTTAAACAGGCGTATCAAATATCACATAATTTGTTGTTGCAGTGATACTGCTGAATTAAGCAAAATAAGAAATTGGCCAAATTGTTTCGATTTATAATTTCAACTCATTGGAGACAGGTCTAGGAAAGATCTTGCGAACATAGCTGATTGCTCTTCTGTGACCTGTTTTTAGAAACAAGTGAGAGGTGGTTGCAAAGAAATGTAAACATCACAAACATCCATATAATTGGATATGGAATCATCAATCAATGTGTAAAAGCATCCATTACGGAATTCAAACACTTTTGAAGCTTGATGAAAACCTTAAAGCATTACTGCTCAATATTAAAACCAGAAATCTCATTCAATATTAAGGCTGTATAACATAAATTAGTAATTGCATTAATCAGATAACAAAAAAAATAATTTCAAATACACCCAATCCTTTTTTTACGCATTTTTTTTGGCCGACGCCATTACGTTTTTCCATACATTTTTGATACTTGTTTTTTAAACCGATTTATCAAATTATATGAAAATGAGGCTTTTTTACGCGCCACTTTCTGTACTTAAATTTATCACATACTATTTCAGTGAAAATGTATAATTTAAAAAAAAAGTAGAACTTTTACTCTAAAGAAAAGGTGGTGAGGTAATGTTATTTTTTTAGTTTGTGGAATGTGTGCAACGCTCGTCACTCTCACATCTGTGAAGTTGCGGTGCCCCTATTGTTGCACTGCATCACTCTGACTGGCGGAGCTGATGTCTTTTGGCGTTTAATTCAGGAAGATTTTCATCATACTGATTGGAGAACTCGTTTTACAGCGGTAGAAAGAGTAACAGTCCTCACAAGGTGCGTGCAATTTGGTCATCAATTGATTGTCAAGTACCAAGCATGAAAAAATGAATGTGAATTTCATCCAAAAATTAATAATAATTTAATAAAAATATTTGCGTTTAATGTTGACTTGTATTTAAATTTTTGACCCCTAGATTCATGGATTCCACGCCATTGAAGAATGTACTCCCTCTGCAAACGGCATTAGCGACAGCATTTTGTTATTTGATATCCAGTATGGATGATACTAATGTGTATGTAGCGCAAAGGGCTACACTTTATTTAGGAACTATTCATGATCACGCTATCAAGGTAATAACACTCGCACTGTTATCCAATATGCTTTCCTAATATATTAACTCATTTGATATCACTGCTGCTATAGATCAGTTTGGTATTAAATCTACTGTTACCCGAAAATTCAACAAATGACCGAATTCCCTCTATCAACCTATAAGCGTCTTTATGAATCGCTCCTCTGTAAACCGCATATTTATGGTTGTCGGTCTTGGCAACGTGTTGATTGAAAAGTCTTTTATTAATTTAGATTATTCGACACAGTCCGATTTTTAATTCTTCACAGCACCTTAATGATACACGTATCGTATTTTATTATTTTAATCTAATTAAAAGTGTCCTACAAACAATGGAAACCCTTTAACTTTTGTTTTAATAGTTTTTTCCACGACATTCACACTGCTAGCCTGTTGTTGTTAAAATGTATTGTTTAACTCTATAACCTTCTAAAGAACTTCTAAAGACTACATGATTGATAAATAAAAAATCCCATCGTAAAAATACCTTTTCGGCTCTATTCTCTTAAAATTTTATAAATTAAACATTTTTCATCAAAATGCAATCAGCAATATATATTAGTGAAATGTCACAATTACCAGAACTTCTTTTTTTATTGGTGTATCATTTCAATGCTAAGCCGTCTTATTATTTAAAAAAATATAAATCAATATTTATTTTTCACTTTCGGCTTTTACAAATTCACATCCTTGGCCAGACGTGGGCAAATGCGGCTCTTCATTGGGCTATGTGCGGCTCCCTATTTCTCTCGTTAAAATTTCTTTATACATTATATAGCAATTAAGATTTGTGTAGAAATGTAAATAAATTTAAATTTGTGTATTTAATATTTACTATGGTGTGGCTCTTTATATATATGAACATCCAGAATATGGCTATTGTTGATTTCATGTATGCCCATCTCTGTCTTAGGCTGAGCAACTTATCATGTACCGCTTTTAATATGGCTGCATAGTATCAGTAATCTTGAATAATAGCCCAGAATAAAAATGTATATTGCATTCACTTTTACTTGGCAAAACTCCATTCTACAATATTAACAAAAAAATAGTACTTGCAGAGCTATGTTAAATACATTGTTAATTTAATAATTGAAGATTTGTGAATACCAATTATTCATCAAATTGGATAGAACAATATTGAACTTTTATTTGGTTTAATTTCTACGAGTTTGAAAATTTATGAGGTTGTTGTAATTATTGAGCTTATTTTATTTTTCCAGTGCTTGATCATGTGCTTGGAAACACAATTCGATATGGTTATTGTAGATCGTCCAATGATTTTGCAATCTCTGTATCAGCTGCATAACTCTCTGAGTGACAGAAAATTTCTAACGTGGGAATTTTTCTTAAACAGATTTGATGCACTATTTTTGGAAGCACAAATCCATCTTGAAAAGAATGGAGATATTGCATATTTACGAGGTATTATATATATATCAGTTCATTAAATTATAAATTAGGATTTATTTTCAGTGAAGGCTTTTGTTAATTAGTAATTGTTGTTGAATTTAAACTTTTTGGGGTTAATTTATATTGAAGGTATAATGCGTGGTATTCCCGGGATCGAATTCAGAGTTCGAGCAGTTTCATAAATTGATTTTCAAATGATTTGTCGATTTTTGTTTGGAGGCAAAGATATCTGTTTCTCTCCCACCAATCCAACCCTTATCTAATCTTACTCTCTTCGAAAACGTGAAGTTGAGCTACAGTTCTCGTAGAAAAACTTCTTTTATATAAACTCCATCTAGATTCTAGAGTACAGTTGCTATACACGAAAAATATGTAGCAAACCACACTGTATAACCTTTTAAGTCAGTCTCCTGAAAAGCAGGTTCACGCTGTATTTAATTTACACTTTTACTCTGAACTTTCACAGACCTGAGAAACAGCGAAGCAAATGGGGAAATATTTATGCACAAGTTGAAACGAGCCCAAGAAGCGCTCTCCCAGTCTGATGGATCAGCCGTTGGATCGTCTATAAAAACTTTGAGCGCATCATTCGGAACCAAGTGGCCGTACAAAAGAACCATGTCTGCCCCGGCAACTATGCTGCCGCGCCAAGATACTAAACAAGGTATAAAATAATATTCAGGTCATGCATCAAGGGATACGTATGAAAACAATTAATTATTTCATTGTTGTACTGTATTCTAAAATATTATAAAAGTGCTGGATTGAATCTGTTCAACCCTAAATTTAATTCCAAAATAATGTCGTTGAATCTTTTTATCCACATTAAATACAGTCATTGATTCAATTGTTCGCCACATTTCATTTTTTTTAATCGATTGAATCGTCAATCAATCATTGACTGAATCGTATTTTTTGACAGACTTAATAACCATATTTGTAGATATGGCCTTTTATTTAAGTTATAAAAAATGATAGTCATTGACAATTGGTATCACATAATATGTTAGGTAGGAGGTGGCTTAATTCTATCAACCGTTATACGTTCAGCGCGGGAGCACCCTTATAATAAATATTATAATTTTGCTTATTGTATCTTTGTTATGTTTTAAAATGAAACTGTAATTTAGCGGTCACAGATTTTATGTCAGAACATAGCCTACCATACCCATCCTGACATTAATTTATGATTAAAAGATTGCCTACTTTACAGACCTCAGTACTGTCCAATTATGTTACAACCCACCAAAAAATATCAAAATTGATTTTCCCATTGTGTATGCAATTTATAATGTTATATATTTGGAAGCATGTCATAAATATAATGAATTCTGAACCTTATTGAATTCCATAACCCTATTTTTCCACAAAAGAGATTTAGAAATGATTGTTTACAAAGAATTAGGCTAGGTATTTTAATTTTAGTACCTTTTTTAAGCTGACATTCCCGTGTTTAAGATTGCAGATTAATAGGTAGTTTGATTAAAATTATTATACGTTTGGATCCATAACTAAGATGAAGTGATAGTTCAGAATGATGCTTAGATAATATGAATTTAAATATTTCATACAAGATTCTAAAAATAAAACACTATCTTGGCTTATAATAAAAGCTTCGAGCATATTGGAAGCAGAAGTGTTCACAAAATTATAGCATTTGGTGTTTCAGAAGAAAGTCAGAAGAAAGTTTATTTTTCAAGCGATACATGCTGTAGCTTAAAGATAATGTGTGATAGTACCTTTTCTGACTTATATCAATATTGTCCGATCGCTCAGAAAAAGAGAAGGTGTACAGCCGGCAGTATTCGGCGCCCATTCTGAAGAGGAAGAGTTCCCGCTTCGGGCTGGGTCAGTTGCTGAGCGGAGGCGGGGGCGCGGGCGGTTTGGGCGGATTGAGCGGGGTGTGCGCGGCAGGCCTCGGCGGCCTGAGCGGCCACACCGGCGCTAACGTTAGCGCCAACGCTAACAACTCCCAACCGCTCCCTTCCACTGCCCCTCAAACGCCAAATAATAATGCCACGTTTAGTGTTTGCCATAGTACCAGTCATACGCAAGGTAGAGTAGTTTTGGCTTATGCTGCAGTCGGTAGTCGTGTAGTTTTTATTTCACATTTAAATCCGAGTACCTCAGTACTGACCTGCAAAATTAAATCAACCACGAGCGAGTGGAATAAAATTCCAGAATATTTTTTAACACCGAATAAAGCTCCCGGTTAAACTTTGATCTGTCTCACTTACAAATTCTTTCTTAAGTATGAATATTCTAGACACACGTAGACACAATTCTTATTTATACGATGTCTGTTGTCTTAGTTTTTCGATTTACTATCATTTAATACCAATTAAAAAACATTTTTACATTGATTGTCAATAGTGTGCACAATTTGAATCTGAGACCTCTTCATAATCTCAAATAGATCTTCCTTCAGACTTTTTCTAGAAATATGTTGAACTCTCTTTTGCTATTATTTACGGATACATTTGATATCTACCGTGTTCTTATTTTCACACAGCGTCGTATCTGCAAACACACGTAAATAAATAGAATTTGTAATGCTACCACTTTTCTAAATTTCGTCTACATATATTATAATTTGTATTCTTTGAGCTATTATAATGTATGCATTTTTCAATATGGGTAGGAAAGTAGAAGCCGTTTAATTTTCTCAAAAATATTATGTTGAACTTATACTATTCTTTAAAGACAAATAAAAATTGAAGCTTCACGCTTTCGGGCAGAAACCAGTAGATAAATAAAATTTTAAGCTTTTATTTATTCATTACAAATATTTTATCTACTAACATTTTATTTTTTCCTTTTTACTTACTATCTTTACTATTTTTACAACAATCAGAACCGTCCATTTGAAGTTTCATATTATTTAGTATTATAATTGTGATATGCATGACAGTAAACATATTGTTGAATACCGATAAAGTGTAATTATGTAATTGATTTCAATATAAATAAGTACAGCCATTACATAGAATTAAAATATATGCATGGCAGCTTTTAGGTTCATATTAGAGCATTGTCATTAAAAAGCATGTAACAGAAACATCTTTAGTAGGTACGTAGGTAATGATTTATAATAAATTCCTATAACAGAAATATTAATTGGGTCTTAAAGTAGATTTTCTTGAATATGAGATTTTTAATCCATTATAAATGAGGTGGCTATTTCCATAAGCTGTCAAACTGAAACTATCCAGAAAATATATGAAATATAACATAAAATGTTCTTTAAATAACTAAATTTAGTTTTTTCAGTTGGATACATGCTTAAAGAAGTGTAAAAATCTTTAAAACTTTCACAAAATACATTTGAATTCTATTAACAGAATTTTGGAATATTATAATATTTAGCATTTATAAAATTGTAAATGAGATTGCTGCTTAGTTAACGGATATGTCTTTTTGTGTATGTATATTTGAAAATACAACAATGATTACTAACGCTATCAGTGGAATACTTAAAAAATATTTTTTTACTCTCACAAATAATACTGTCTCTTTAATAAAGAGCAATTATTTTCTCGCATGTCTGTACACTTTTTATCTACCTCCAATTTTTTTTTTACTACATCGAGGAATCTATGTATTATTAAATTTATGACTAACGTTCATTTAATATTTTAAATCAATTTTATGTAGATCATTTATATAAATTTATATAGGCTCACAAGACAAACTAACATACACCCCTGATCATTTTTACAGTCATAGATAAAAAGACAGCACTAACGGAAAAATCATATCACAAGTGCGAAATCATAAACATTGGTTCAAAAAATGGCATATATATTTAAATAAATATTTTTAATCACTTTTTCAATATTGTCATTAATAAATAAAAATGGTTAAAAAAGTAATAGGGCCGAAATCACAGCTTATAATTAAGTGCTTAAGATATAATTTTACCATTCGTGTTGTATTTGGCTTATCAAGCTTTCTAGTCAAATAGCAGTTTGAAAACTATACAAATTGATTTATATTCTCAAGCTATTAAAAATCTAACACTAAGATAAGTGATTCTTTAATCAGAGCATATAGATTCTGGAAGAGCAATATAATTAATGTAAATTATTCAATGTGAAATAAAGTAAACAGTTCGTTATCTTTTCAACATTTAACTTTAAAATATAATTTTAAGGTTCTTTGCTTATACTGTATTACTATTATTATAATGAAACATGTTTGTGATAGATGGACAAATCCATTGCATTTTGGGTGGAGGAGGGGTGACTGACGATGCCACGCTGGCCAGTCTCTTACCGCGTGTGATCGACTTAGAGGAAGCGGACCGTGAGACCACGCATTTGTTGGTGTTTCTTCTGATGCAGTTTCTGTCGCGGTCCGATCAGGCCAGTCCGTCCGAAGAGAAGCACACGGCTAGAACTCAAGCCATTGTCTTGAAGCACTTATATTTGCTACTGGGGTACAATCAAAATGACAAAGGTTTTCATATTCCTCCCTATAGGTTGAGGTAAATATTACGCTTATATTTTTTGAATTTAACGTCGTAATTTTTTGTCAAAGTGGTTTTATATATTGTTGGCTTAACTAGCAAAGAAAATGTTCAGGAGACCATAAAAACTGAATAGTCGAATGGTATTCTCTAAATTTCACATATGCGAAATGAATAATAATATGTATTGATTTATTAAAAAAATTACTGCTCTACGTACAATATTCTTTATAGAATGGCGTTCTTAACTTTTTTAACATGCTATGAAAAATAAAATTTTTAGATCCTGATTCTTGCAAATATTTTACATGACCTAAATAATCTTTGTTTCAGACAATCGGCCGTCTTCAATGTATTCTTGGCAAACTTGCCCCAAGTATTGGATCAGAATCATGTAATGGGGTGGTCTCTAATTATGCCGGCGCTTTCTCTGCTTCTCTACAGTCCTTCTCCGTCAAATTCAATACCCGTTTCTATAACTCAAATGCAGCCATCGTTTTCTCTTTGGCAGCTGGAAACACATTCCAGGAGATGTTGGCTGATGGCTCTGCTCGTTCTACTCTATAAGGTGATTCTTGGGGACTTACTGATTGTTTGGTCTGTAGAATACATGAAATTTATATAATTTATGTATGTTTTTAACCATACTTTCAATCGAATAATTTTATTACTTAGTATTTATAACTTTGTTACCTTACAACAGACTATCAATTTTTTTTTTTTTTGGCTGAATACGTTTGTTACATAAGTATAAAAATCAGTAAAGTAATTATTATATATAAAGAATACAATATATTATTACATAACATTTTGATTAAAAATAATGATAATATAAATAAAAAAATACTAGTAAAAAACAATACATTTTTATGAATGAAGAACTAAACAAAAAAAGGAAGAATTTAACTCTCGCGGCTCGGAGATTAGAAAAATACGTCTCTGCCGATGGGGGTCTTTTTTGACCCCAGTGGTTTCCTCATTATTGGCCTTATTCTTATGAATTTCAAAAAAAAAATAGTCTAAGGGCTTTAAAATATCTCTCTGCATCATTCCTCATACATTTTTTATAAACATCCGTGGTTTTTTAATAAATAATCATATTTTAAGTTGCGCGTAAAAATGACGTCATCCCAGCACACATATGAATTGACGACTGACGAGTGTTCTCAGCTATCTTACGGACGATCGTTATCGCGGGTGCTTATCGCCTGATAGCGTAATCGCATTATCACATACTTATATAAACTACAAAAGGTCCAAAAAACTATGATATAAGAATACCTTAATTATAAACATTGCATCACCCATATTAAAATAGATATTTAAGAAAATGTTGGTATTGGGGTCACATTTCTTGAGCTTAGAACCGGAAAAGTTAATAACAGAATAAACCATTGAAAATATACATACATATCTATCAAGAATGAACTGAGAAGCACATGAGGGAGATAGGAGATGGGCTGCCCTTTGACTTACGTTGCATACTTACTTTAAATATCCTAATTAACAATTGATTCGATTTTTTGATTTTACGGAATATAATTTATATTTGAATAAACAGATTCAGACATGATGAGAATTATGTCTTTGATGAAAAAGATTGTACGGACTTAAATAATATTGCATTTTAGCAACATGAAATTTAATTGTACATATACTTTCGATGGTTTCGGCGGTAACTTTGTGAAAGTTCATTTTATATTAATTGTACATACTTTAATTTCAGTATCAATATATACAGCAGCCAATATGTGGACAGCTACAGTCTTTGGTGAAGATTGTGATAAATACTTTAGATGCTCAGCATCACGAGTGTAAACGAATACCTCCCATGGTGATAATGGCTCAGTCCAGCAGATCAAGGGGTAATGTTATTTCTTAACTAAGTAAAATATCCGGCCAGTTATAATCTGTTATTAATTATCCACGATTTAAGATAATTTGTAAATGTCTGATTTAAATTGTGTATTTGTAATGTTAAGACATAAGTCAACCGTCTTTGGGTGGTGAGCAAGAACACCAGGCAGCCGGAGGCGGAGAAAGATTTGAGACTCCTCCTTTATCTCCAATGTATTCGATGGATTCCCAAAAATCATCTGTCAAAGTTGGAATTATACATCATCAAAAATGTCCAGGAACAGGAATGGAGACACACTGGGAGGAAACAGTCAAGCCGAGGAAGTATCACCATTGGAGTCTCGATCAGGAGAGTACAGAATCAGAACTTGTCGCTATTCCAGAAACGAGTGATAAATCTGACAGTACTTTACACGGTAGTACTGCACAAGTAAGTATCAAATGGAACAATTTTTGTCTTAGAATAGAACTTTACTAGATTTTGTTAATACCGTATAAATTATTTCGTTATTTTTAATCCCCATTTTACACAAATTACTACGGTGATCATAATGATGCATCTAATTGCCCATGCAAGTCTAAAGTTTGTATTTATATTTGTAATAAATATCATCTCTTTATATTTATTGTCCATATTGACAATTTGTTTTAACTTTTGAAGAATCATTTTCGCAGTGATAAATAAGTATAGTTTTAAATTTGAATCATTTAAATTATGTAAATTCACACAAGTTTTGTCTAACGACCCGGGTTTCATCTTTCGGCATCTTCAGGCGTTCAAGTGCACGGATGAACTTCAACTGACATCTAGTTCATCCATACTAAACTTGTGTGAATGTACATAATTTGAACGGTTGAAATTTAATATTGAAATTCCACCAAGCACCTTCAGTCGAAATCTTAAATTATAAGTATAGTTTTTTCAATCACAACTGTTTGTTAGTATGAAAACTATTTCAAAGCCACCATGTCTTTACTAAATGAGTTGAAATTTTTCAGGGCTCATTTGATGACACCTCTCATTTTGATGAGCAATTAGCTAAGCAAGAAATGCTTCAGGCTAAAAATTCAGCAGCTGCTCAATCCGGTCAGCTAGACACGCCGAAGATGCCGGTCAAATCTGCTGAAATGAAATCAGAAAAGAAATATTCGGAGAAATTTATGGGAATGAAACCTCTATGGTTTATGGCAAGCGAAGATGATGCTGCAGGGGTAATGTTGCTATGCTGAATGATAAAATATTTTATATTATAGTTTCCAAGTAATATTAATTACATATATTGATACTTTGTATAATCTTTTTGGATTGAGGGGATAGTTCTATGATTATATAGAACAAAGGTGCCCATAAGACAGTTTGCAGTATAATAGGATAGTTATATGAACAGTTTTTTAATAAATTTAAGATAATGCAAAATAAGTATAAAATAATTATCCACATGATGGTGCGCTAATGAAAATCTTCAAAGAACCGAGATGATGTCTTTCGTGTCTGATTCTTGAAATTATACATTCAAAAGGCATGCAATAATTCTGGTGAATACCTGCCTTCAATTAAATTCTCTAACTGATTTAATCTATAAATGGAATACAAATTTGATCTTTGTACTTGAGCAAAATTCCCATCCTTAATTATGACGATGGTTGTAGAAAAAATAGCAAGCTAAGTGTTTCTTTTGTTCCTTTTACCAAATCAGAACTGAATTATGTAGGAAACCTACTTAGGAGTCTATTGATACAATTATAATAAAATTTTTATATCTTGTTAATTATCTAGCACAATGAAGGGCACAAGTGGGGGGTTAAAGAAGGTGTGCGCATGATGGTCACTTCCAGTTTGATGTCTGCAACAGATCAACAGCAGTTGAGAAAGATAGCTACATCTCATATTACTTCCAAACCACCACAGGCGCCGGTGTGTCAATCTAATTCGGTTGCTCACCATGACAAAAATAATTTACCAGCGACGACCGGAAAAATCATTGCTGGAATATCTAACCAGGTATTAATACATGCCTACAATCTAGTTTTACCAAAGTTACAATCGTAGCTATATACATATGTAATTAGTAAACATTCATTACCAAAGTGCCGCATTCCATATCATCTGCACGTTTATGAATTAATTCAAATGTTGAACAGGTCATAAGATCAGCAACAATGAAAACTTTGCCCGATTCACTTGATGATGGAAAGATATCAACCCAAGTGGTCAAGCAAGATTCTGCTGTAAAGCCAACCCATTCAATTCAAGTGATCGGAGGAACCTCTACTGGAAGCCATTGCAACCAAATGACGATCCGTCAAACTGGAAGTGTCAAGGAAACTTCTAAGTAAGAGGCAGTCTTATTTAAAATTCACAAATAATTGAGTGTCTGATATCATTAGTGGTCAATTCAACAGTGAGAACTCGAGTGCTTAGAATATCTCAATTAGTTATCATCACTCCAGTAATTAAATGGTCACCAATTTTACTACAGACATATTAGCAGTGCCAACAACAGCAGTTTTTTTTATATATTTGTGCAATTGGTTTTTGAAATTCTGTCTCTTCGGAGCGAGTAATTAGAATTTAAAATAATTTTTATTTCTATTACATTCTATCATTAACACTTCCCCTACAGTGCTAAAAAATACTTTCGATATGTTGCTGGCCCTTTAGATACCATGTGAAAAACATGTTTTTTTTTAAATAAAATGTTATCTTTTCAGTAAATCAAATAATAATGACAAAGTATCTCATGAAAAAAGTGACAATTCCTCACATGGATCTCCGCGACAGTTGGGACGTCAGAAGCGTGTTAACAGTAAAATGAAAATTTATTATTCTTGTTCATATTTTTATATATTATTGGATTATGTTTGAATTATTATCAATAATTACGTGATATACATTTCACGCTTTACAAATACTGTTAATTTCAATTAAATTGATAGTATTTACATTACTTTAAAATCAAATCTGTTGATAATTTAAATGTATAAAATAATTTGCAGCGTCCACAGATCCAGTTGTCACACAAACTTCCACACCTGTTACCGCTGACAGTTCATCTCCTGACACTGCTCCGTCTTCGAATGGAATCAACGGAGATGGGCATTTTGCTCCGTGGCACATTGATGCGAGAAGCTCAATGAAACCTTTACCGGCTCCTAACGTAGAAAGACTTTTACCCATTGGATCTTCAGCGCGAACTAATGGTAAAATAGTATAATTTTAATAAACCGATTTAAATATTCATATTGTAATAATTTTACAAATCACTCTCATCATTTTCTTAAAGCGAGCACCCACGTTCGAGGCAACGCTTTGAAAAATGAATACAACATTGTGGCAGCGTACGCTTCTCCGGAATCCCCGCTGTCTAAAATGGAAGTTTTGTCTTGCGGATCTAGCGAGCCGCCGTCCAGCGACGGAGGGGAAGCCACCTCTCCCTCTCCGCAGCCCGCTGCCACTCAGCGGCAGGCTCACACTTTTGATATTCCTGCCCCAGAAAGACTGCTTCATATCGGTCCACACAATAACCGAGATACGACGCCCGGGTTTAATGCTCTCGTGGACAGAGTGAGGGAGGCCCTCTGTATGCCTTCAGGTAAAAGATTTTGAAATTTGCAATATAGTACATAAAATAAGAAATCCATAAATATACTCATTAACCAATTCTTTTTTATAAAATTATTATTACTTTTTGTACAGTGAGATCAGGATGCATGTCTAATGCATGATTAGTATTTAACATTTTTTCGTACTCCTGCAAAATGATCAATGACATATTTGACATACTTTCCCAAAAGTGATATCTGCATCTTATATTATAAAATGTGTTTACAGACTTGAAATTAAAGACATGTATTGAGAGACAATTATTTATTTTTTAGATGTCCCAATATCAGATTCCAGGCATCAGAGAGAAAAATCTCGCATTGACATGCCCCTGAGACAAGATGATTTGACTCGACAATCGTCAGGAGAAGGGTCCTCAAGGTCTGCCCTTTTCTTTATTTAAAAATACATCTTAATGAAATAATAATTATTACCTTTAGTGTGATGAAAGTCACTGAAATCATTTTATCAAATTGACAACTTCAGATCAAGGGGTACAAGTCCAAGACGCTTAATCAAACAGGTGGCTTTGCTAGAGTCTCCTCCCGCTGCAACTCAACCCGACATATCTGAACCTGTCAAAACTCCAGTGTCTGCTCCTCCATTATCAGCAACCAGTGGTTAGTAATAATAACAGATGTTTATAGTTATTGATAGTAATAGAGTAAAAACTTCTATTACACATTTTTAGCGATAGGTATAAAAGCGATAAGTGACCCAGACAAAAACAAAAATAACAATAGGGTGATTTTTGTTATAATAATATATTTTATTACAATATATTATAATATACTATTACGTATACTTAGCTTCGAGAACAGATGCTTGCGTCGGATAATGGGGGTTTGATTTTGTGAGGAATTCGGAGATAAGGGAACGTACAAGACAGCGCCCCGTCACGTCAGTGGTTATGGAGAGACGTTGGAACTGGCTGGGTAACGTGGTGCAGATGCCTCCGGAAAGTCTCAATCCTGCCTGCCTCTTCTTTCGACCGGTGAGATTCCAGCGCCCTGGGCGTCCGTCGGGTACTATCCATAAGATGTACTCGGCGGAACTGAGGGATGCTGACATGTCATGAGAGGAAGCAAAGCAATTGGCGGGAGACAGGGAAGCATAGAGGTGCCGCATGGCGGCCATATGCTCCACATAGGGAGCGAATATGGTCAAAGAGAAGAATATTATAATAAGAAAAGAAATATTTTGAAGATTGTATGAAAAAACCCTAATGAATTGATGATACAGGATGTAAAAAATAATTAGATTTCAAATACCTCATCTGAAGGAACATTTTGAAGCAAAATAAAATCAAAAATTGCATCATAACAATTGCTCAAATGATGTTTATATTTACTTCCAATAGAGTGATTATATTTTTTTTACTATCTTCATGATATGATACAGGTCCATACCGTGAAGACACTTCATCATGGCAACGTCATAAATCTCGTGTAAGCGGAAAAGCAGGAAGCGGAGGGACAGGCGGTAGCGGGGTAGGAGGAGCCTGGGAAGGGAGTATTAACAGAGACAGCGGAGAACATTTCATGGATGGTGCTACTCAGAAAGCTTGCCATACCCAACCTGAACTCAGACAGAGTGCAAAAAGAATCGGAGACGATTGCATGGTCGAAAGATGTACGTATACAACTATGAATGAAATGATAATATTAACTGCTGAATTAATAAACTAACTGAGTAACTGACTTAAGGTGCTGAGTGTGGTACCATAATAGAAGAGTACAGTGATGAAGAATTGGGGCTTTCAATAATCGTGCTGGCTACATTCGTCCATAGAGAACCTGCCGCTGCCGCTCCACTCTTACCTGAAATACTAACTGTTGTGTCAAAGTAAGTTATTGCCCAACGCTTTTATATTTCAATTATAAACAAGGTGTAAAAAAGGCTGCTGCGGAATCATTAATTTTGGCCTTAGATATATCGATATATCTTACCATAGGCTTTAAAAATTCATAACATTTCCATGCTATATTGAAATTATATTATAAAGTTGTTCTCAATTCTTTTAATCATAACAATGCTCAAATAGGCAGCACTATTTTTTGTTGATAATGTTATTTGGGCTATATTTAATTCTATCGTTCAATCTCCAATAGCAATTTGTATTTCATCAGAAATTGCCACAATGTGAACCATTTCACCAACTATGCTCATATGTAATTATGAAACTTCCCCTCGAAGTAACAATGTCCAAACAGAATTTGCTTAAAATTTTAGGGTAGCACAGTTGGCTATGTATCCGTGGCAAAGTGAAGCAAACGTTCATTTACCCGGTGGGGCGGTGAGCGTCGCCCACCAATTCTTGCGATGTGTACTTCATCAATTGGCGCCTAATGCTGTATTTGTCCAAATATTTCAAACAAGGGCTCCAGGTAATTTAATTCATAAAAAATATACCCGAAGAGTAACTCTAAGCAGTATTTGTCATATCTTATTCAAAAGATTGAATTAATTGAGAACCTTTTGAACTGTCTTGTAGTGCGCGCCAACCCGGAATGAGTGCGCGGGGGCTTCCCAACTTAGAGGGCAGATTAGAGGAAACTTTGCTAACGACTAAATCACTTGTTATTCCATCCTTTTATCATCCTCACTGTTATTAGTACTTCATATTTAATTCTATCATCTTTACCATTATGATGAGTACTCGAACTCAATGTTGGGATTGTTAACTATTTCAGAAAAACAGAAAATGCTCTTTTTCAAAAGCATAGCTCAAGCCCTGATCGATTTCAACGAATTGAACCCGACCGGCCCCCTTCAGCTGCTGACAGAGTTTTTGAACTCACGAAAAACTCTTCCATCAGAGCAGTTGCCTGTGATAATAGAAAATATGGCATGCTACATGGACTGTTTACCGCTAGAGGCGTTGGGACCGGGGTCCTCATCCGGTGCCTTAATGCAACAACTCGATACACTGTTCCGTAGAATAGTTTTGCTTCTCAGTGTGTTTGATGACATAATTCCACTACTTCGCATAATGGTATCTATTCTGAAAGTTCCAGCCATCAATCAGTTCAAGGTATTTGACTTTAATCAATCATGAATCTTTTTTTGGTTTTTAATATTATAAATGTGCATAATTAAAATACAGTATGTTGCATAACTGCAACACCATTTAAGGGTTGACTATACACTTAGATATATTGATATAGATATTGTTAGAATAGTCAATAAAAGTTGCATCAGATAATGCTGCCTATGTTATGTTTGTAAATTTGAACCATTTACTTGCCATAAATGAAAAGTAAATTTATACATTTTCACGAATTCAAAGTACATATTTCTCAACATATTCCAGGGACTGCTTGATCCGTTTTCGAAAATAATAAGTTTTGCCATTCAAAACTTTGTTCTCCAGTACAATTATCTACTCGAATTGAGTTTTCTGTGCAACAGAAGTTTTATGAAGGAAAGAGACAAGCTGATGATGTGCAGAATGATTATATTCGAGCTCGTACAGGCGCTCAAATTCAAAACAACCATACCCGATGAAAACTTCCTCATGCTTATAAGCTTCGTTCTGCAAGGTAAAATCATCAATTTTATAAAAAGTTTTTTCCACATTCTTCACATTCCCTTACAACATGATAATCTATAAAATATTATTAGATGCTGGAGGATCTTTGCACTTGACATCGGCCTTAGAAGACTGCTTAAAACTGAACGGTCCCCATAATCGAGAGTACAGTACGGGGGCGTCTGACTGTATGAAACAATACATTGGTGATGTTTTGGAATTCCTTGCTGACTTCCATACACTAACAAAAATAAAGGTAAGAAAATGTTATATTGCTTGATGTACTGATTCCAAGTCATCATCAATTGCTTCGACTTGAGTGAATTCGGGTGTTTAATTTTATTATTAAAATTTCGTTAACATCAAATCCAGCGTTAACTAATAGTTAAAAACAACTTTTGAATCACTTTTTCATACAATAATGGTATGTAATAGACTTTATATATATCCGTCTAGACGCCTGTCTGTAATGCACAGTAAAACATAGCATATACACACACACTCTCTGTCTCCGGGTTGAGAGGTGACACTGACACAGGGTAATAATATTTTTGATAGTTTGAATCATAAGTGAAATGTATTGGTTTGTATATGATTATTGTCATCTTATTGTTAGAAGGCTTCAAAAATTAGATTAAATTTTGTTGAAATTGAAGATTTCATTATTTATTTCAGAGCTATAGCAAAGGATTATCAGTCGGTTTGAACGAAGATACTTTGGGCGGTGTACTAAAAAGTGGAATGGCCCAATTCGTGGCATTGGAAATTACTCGAGGGAATAATAGAGATAACAGAGCAATCGCGAGATATATGCCATGGCTCTACAATGCTCCGTCAGCTTTACAACAAGGGTGACAAAAACTCTTTTTACGCAGACTATATTTGTTTTTGAATGCACTGAAGCCGTTAGCACACTGGTGCGAAAGCGGAACGGAAGCGGACCGGTACGAAGCACAACCTTATGATAGTACAGTCCGCTTTCGTTCCGTTTCCGCGTCTGTGTGCTAGCGGCATGAAGGCAAATATTTGCAGATGACGAGGACTGGATATCAATATGATTAAAATATATATTAAATATAATATTATATTTGTCTCAACGTTTCTGAAAAGTACTGTAGTAGAAGTATACTACCTACATTTATTATTGTGCTACTGTTTTTCAGTCCGAGAGAATTCACCGAATGCGTCTCCCATATACGAATGCTGTCATGGCTGCTGGTCGGATCGCTGAACCATTTCGCGCTACACCCTCACCCGTACACTGGTCAAGGGTCTTTCGGTAATCCCCCTCACGCGCAACCTGTACCGCAGGAGGCCAGTTGTCACATAGCTGATCATATACAGGTAACATAGTTTTGTTTCCACAGAAGTCTGCGCTCTAGGGTTGAAATCTGTGATTGCAGTGTTTTATTTGAAAAATTGTAGTATTATTTACAGTAATTGATTCAAAATATTGCTATACTCAAAAAAAAATATTGCCAAATCACATTCATTATTCTAACAGCCTTTCGGTTATGTAGATTTTAATGATGCTCTTTAATATTCCATTCTTTATTTTTAGGTTATAATGGCTGGTTTTGCCGAACAATCAAAGGCATCTGTACTGCACATGAGTTCTCTATTTCACGCTTTCATATTGTGTCAACTGTGGACTGTTTATTTGGAACAAGGTTCCAATAGCCATCCCCCTAGTTCGGAGGCCTATCACGTCACCATGAGTATACTGTTTGACTTCTGGGGAAAGGTCACTCCTTGCATACTTCAACTTGTGTCCCATTCAAAAGTGGTAAATATTATGTATAAAATGTATAATTATGAACATATCACTTAATTTCGGAAGGACACGTGTTCAATCAGGAACAAGGGATAAAAAAGTTACACCCAAATACGGACAGAGCACAATTGCATAGTCTTCCGATTTTAAATGAAATATTAAACATGCCGGGATCTCCACTTCTATACCCTATATAAATATAATCATAAAACCTTTTCGACAAACAAATAAATATAATTCTTAAAACTACTTACTACTCAAATCTGTGGGCATTCCCATGAGCTTATCCTTTTCGCCAGCAATGGCTTTAAGCTCAATGATACATTTATGTCTTATATAAACACGAAACATTCATTTACTAAGCGTCAGTTCAAGTTCATCCGTGCACTTGTAACGCCTGAAGATGCCAAAAGGCGAAACCCGGGTCGTTAGTGGAAAAAATCTGTGAGAATGTACATTGTTTGAATGATTCAAATTTAATATTGAAATTCCACCAAGCACCTTCAGTCGAAATCTTAAATTAAATTGTATTATCAAAGAATGACTATTTTAAAGAAATGTTAAAAAAACATTTAAGACATAGGTAGACATGTTAACCCATGACATGCCATGCTAGAAAATCACGTTTCCTGCCATGGTGGCATCTCAGTTTCAATATTTATTGACAGTATTTAAACCTAAGTTAGAAGCTAAAAAATAATTTAAAAAATGTATATATGCTTGAAAATATATTCTAGGTCTCATTTTCACCCTCATTTTATTTATAAATGCTTAAATAAGCACATAAAATCAACTTTAATCAAACACGATTATTATCAATGCTTCATGCTTGAAACTCATCTTCAAAGTAATGTCTCGAGCGTGCTGCATATGTAGAGATCAACAAAGGTCTGAAGACTAATACAAAAAGTGTACCCTATTGGCCATAAACAATAGCCGGGGTAGGTATGGCTGTCGAAAGACGGACATTCGACGTGATCCGACAAAACCAAAATTACTATACAGCTGCTTGGAAAGTCCAGAATATTTTTTATTGTTATTTAGACATTCTCCGAAATGTTTTATAGATATTATGAAGTCATATTAATTATTGCTTATAATATAACAAAGAAAAAAGGAAAGATTATTGCACATTTTTTGGTGGCTTATTAGGTTTCAAATTGGTGTTTTCGTGGATATAATTTTACATTCACTTATTACTTAAATAAAGTTTAACCGACTTTGAATATTTTGTGGAATAAAAGTATTGACAAAAATCATTTTTGACCGTTTTAATTTCTTTATTTATTTATATTGGTGCTGGCTATTTGTTAATATTATAATAAAATTACATGCCCATATAATAAATCATAAGTTAATAAATAAAGCGATTTTTATGCAACATGTGTTTACAAAAAGTAAAATAAAAATACAATTGTATATAACCAGCACTGTTTTTTTATCATTTGCAATTAATATTCAACAACAAAATATTTGTTTTATAAATGATTTATTTTTGCATACAATTAAGCTTTCAGTTGCCATAATGCGTTTGCAAAAATTGTCGGTATACCTTTACAACTTATATAATTTTAAGGGACAACTTTTATGATAATCTATTAATTTTTATTGCAGGCATTTGCTAAATCTTATAAAGGTTTTAAAATATACAACCGGCTTAAAGTTATTTTTTATGACTCTCTCATGTCGACAAACAAAATATTTCCTATCATAAAACTTTCGGTTTAAAAGAACACACATTTGTACGCGGAACTATTGAGCGGTGTTTGCATGACAATAATTTTTTACACTGTTGAATTTTAGAAACCCTTGAAACATGTTGCTTTTATTTGGTAAAGATGCAAAAACCGCGTTCTCTGTTTAACTTATCACAAAAATAAGTTTTTCTCGCTCTTACTATTTGAGATGCTTGTTACTCTATCAAATGTAAACTCGTATATTTCTTTTAAATTTGAATCGTTCAAACTATGTACATTCTCACAAATTTTGTCACTAACGACCCGGGTTTCGCCTTTCGGCATCTTCAGGCATTCAAGTGCACGGATGAACTTGAACTGAAAATTTGTGAGAATGTACATAGTTTGAACGATTCAAATTTAATATTGAAATTCCACCAAGCACCTTCAGTCGAAATCTTAAATTATATCGTATATTTCTATCGCATTCTACCATGCAAAGATCGACAAATTGATCGGTTAACCACAAAATCGATAATTTTGTGCAGTAGACGTAATATTTTTGATTTTATAGTTATGTATTTGGATGTAAAACTATTTTTTCTAGGAATACCTAAAATGATAAATACTTATTGACAGTATTAAGAGAAATATTTCATGTTTTAATGACTCGACCGGCTATCCCTATACCATGGTCACGGAGGTGTTAAGATAAATTATGACAAATTTTAAAATTAGAAGAAGCAAGTAACTGTGGTAGTTACCATTGAATTTTATCTGATGAATTAACAATCCCAACTGATTTGAATTTTTATCCAGTTTCCTTTTTAAGTGCTGGATTTTTACATATTTTGTATCTTCAGCAGTAGAACATTAAGACATATTCTTGTAATGACCTAGACCAGTGGAAGGGAACCTGTGGCCTTTTGACATAATCAAAATATTCACTTTGATCAAAAAATTATAGTGTTTGGAAAAAGAGCGTAATCAGTCCATTATATGTTCGTCAATCGAAAAATAGGGGGGAGGGTGTCAACACTTTCTTTACTGTGGCCTTATGTCGAATCAGACAAATGAATGCGGCCTTTAGAAATGAAAGGTTCCCCACCCTTGGCCTAAACAATACCAATATTTGCTTAAATTCTATGGAAGGTAAATGGTATTAACATTTTTTTGCAGAGTGGAAAATTTTACACATAACTGGATAGTTAACTACATTTTTTTGTTTCATTAAATTTATATATAATCTATAAAAACTGTTTTTTCCAGTTGGCAGAAACAGTAAATTTACATTTCTTGAGCCTCTTGGAAGCCTTGCTGGAATGCAATTCAATGGTTCTGAGCAAACTGTTACCTTTGTGGAGTCCTGTCTTATTTTCACATCATATTCAGGTAAGATTTACTATCCACTGAGAAAAAAATTCTATAAAATTAAGAATATTGATAATCTTTTCGATGAATTTATTTTTAATGCAAATGAAATCCTCCCATACTACCTGCATCCAGGAGAAAGGAAAAACTCCAACCTCCATTTTGTTGTATATAAGTAAAGAACAAGCATTAATGTTTCATCTATTCATAAATAACCTTACGATATTTAGTCTGAAGATGCTTTTCAATGGGAGAAAACACAAGTGTCACTATTTGAAGAATAATCAGTTATCAAATTTAATTTCATGTAATTTAAGATTTCGACTGAAGTTGCTTGGTGGAATTTCAATATTAAATTTGAATCGTTCAAACTATGTACATTCTCACAAATTTTGTCACTAACGACCCGGGTTTCGCCTTTCGGCATCTTCAGGCATTCAAGTGCACGGATGAACTTGAACTGTCAGTTCAAGTTCATCCGTGCACTTGAATGCCTGAAGATGCCGAAACGCGAAACCCGGGTCGTTAGTGACAAAATTTGTGAGAATGTACATAGTTTGAACGATTCAATTTTAATTTCATGTATTATTAATTATTTTTTTTGATCAAAAAAACAATGATGAAATAGAAACTCAGTCAAAATTCATAATATCTTTTTGTGAAATAGTTTATTGATGTGATCACTCACATAATTCATTTTGTATTTTTCAGCTTCCGGGACATCTGCAAATGCGATTGCAGAACTGCCGCAACCTCCCGCCGGGAGAGTGCTCCCCTGTACCCCCTTCGTCACCTCCTCCTTTATTGAATAAAACAGCACCGCCTCCGATGCCTCCTCATTCGCTTCTTCTGAAATGGCTACAGAGACTACAATTCAAAATGGCACAAATCGAATTGCAGAGTTCCAACGTAACTCAATTTTATTTTGTGTGAATATTTTCACTATACTCGTCTCCCACTGGATATGCCAAAATTTAAGAAATTTAGCCATAATGTAAATGTAAATGTAATTTTGAAGTTATTGAGGTGTATTATTACTCTTTTTCAAATATTTCATCTAAATCATGCATGAGGCAAACGAGTACTGAAAAAGAATAAAGATCATCAACATGGGGAAGATCTCAATAGTAATCGGGCAAATTGCATCATCATGGAGGTAATATTGGAAATATTGATGTGTTTATTTGAAAATCAGTAAAAAAAAAGCAGCATAAGATACGTCTGTTAACGTCTATCAAGACCAACATTTAATATCATGCCGTACATGCCCAAATTTAAGTGTAACCAAAGCTTGCATTCTGATAAATCTGTTTTATATCTGATAAAGGATCAAAATAACTATATCATCATTACGCAAGAGATTGTGACCAAGTACATTTCTCATGAATATACGACTATCGGACATGTTCTGAACATAATAATTCTCCAGCATAAAATATCTATTCAATCGGTTTTCTTAAATATTTTTCACTTGGTCACTTTCTCATTAAGGATTAAACGACAAGGGAATGAATCCTGCCGCTTTGTGCGACGACAACAGTAAAGACGCAGTGTTGGAATGGCAAACTGGAAGCTTGCTGCGGATGTATGTGGAGTTTCAATTGAATTACGGCATTCTTGTACCTAATTACCATGCTGGCATGAGCAGTGGAAAAGTGGGAATATTGGCAAATGACAGAGTTTAGTTGCACTAAGTGAACTTCCCCACAAACTTCAGGAGTGAGCACGGACAATGAACCCATAAGAAAACTGAAAAATCTCTATTATAGTATGTATTTGATGAATAATATCAATATTGATAATTTAACTTTTAAATTTGGTACTCATGTACTTCATTAGCGATAAATGGAAAGGAAGTAAAATTACTGAATCAAGATTTGAAGTATTCAAAGTGGATAGAGGTGGTTTCGGAATAACATTTTATTATTGTAATTTTATATTAAAGTTTCAACGAATGTTAAGGAAATTGACTGATTGACAAGATGCACCGTTTGACCTGATAAAATTTTATACTTAGTGTTATCAATTTTTATTCTATATAAAGAAGTGTTTATCAAAATAATTTTCGAATTTTAAAAATGTTTTTATAAATATATTTATGTCATAGGAATAATGTAAAATTATTTTGTTCGGGGGATGATATTGTAATAAAAAATATTATTTTTTTTTATTTCCAAATTGTGTTACATTAAATATAATAACAAAATTTTAGGAAAAATGTTAAAAATAATAAAATATTATTAGTACATTGATGTATTCATTAAATATATGTTGAATTGTCAAATTAATATGTCATAATAAACTCTAGTTTGAAAAATTTACTTTTATTATATTTTTTCAGTGAACTATTTTTAATTGTAGTCTTTTATTGAATGTAAAAAAACGCAATCTAAACAGAGATCTAAGTGATTTCTCACTGTCACATATTGATTGTTGACAATTAAACAGGGGGTGGGGTACCGTATTGATATTTTAAATTAAATACAATCGGCATATACCTATAAGGTAAATGTTTTGCAGTAGGTAAGATAATTTTTTTTGCTTATGAGATCTCAGTCTCATTTATTTTGTGAAAGATTAATTTGTGAATTTTATCAATCTGGCCGATGAATCAAAATATTGAGTAGGATCGAAACAAGCAAGAGTATTTAGCTGATATGCAAACATGACAGCAAAATAAAAATAAAAATACGAAAATAAAAATAAAACTGAAAGCTTAATATTCAAAATTTATTCAAAACATTAGGTATGTTACAAATAAGAATTATTATCATATAATACTAGATAAAATTAGGATTCGTAAAAAATATATCACTTGTAACCGAAAAGAAATTTTAGTCACGGCACAGATTAAATTGAAAAAATGTGCATTACGTGACATTAATATCTAGCTTCAGCCATATATTCCTGAACCCAAGCCATTTTCCCAGGAGTGTATGGAGTCGGTGGTAAATCGTAGGGGACCGGTAGTCTCTTTGGATCATTTACATTGACAGAAAAGAGGGGCTCTGATATCTGTAGAGAAAGAAAAATATTTTTCAGTTATCATACATGAAATAAATGCCTAGAGGAGCCATATACAAGTTAAAATTATTAAATGGCACTCATATACTGATAAAGTGACAAAATGGTAGTATACCTAGTAACACAGAAGGTGTAACGTTATAAGTTATTTTAGTGATTAACCCTCCAAGGACGAGCGTGACCATGTGGTAACAGTGAACACCATTGTCTATTGATCCCACTATTCATCCTTTTTTTACCTGAATATCCTTGTCTTCACTCAATTTTAGTTAAAAATGATACAGACTTCAGATATTCATCAGTCCGCGGGGGCAGACACAACTGCGATTTTTAAAATTTCAGTTTTTTTTCGTAAAAATGGACTTATTTTTTTTTATCAAAGCTTTGAATTATTTACACTACTTTTACTATTATATTTGTATTGAAACTATGTTGATCTAAAGAGGTCATTTGGTGACGTTCGTCGTTTCCACTGTCCTTACAGAATATTATGTGGGACAAATAAGGACGTGCGTGATCCCACAGTAATGCGGGGTTTCTATACAGAGATGCATTTTTTTTTACTAAAAGCAAAAAATGGTTGGATAAACTATTCCTTAAGAGTATTCAACGCAAGAAGTAAACTATTATACTTACAACGAATTGCGGCAAAAACATTACGCCGACCTCGTAAGAATTTATACGAAGTGCTCTGTTTCCTTTATTATAAGCTCCCCAGGCAGATTTGGACATATTGGCTGAAGTAAGAATAAAGTAGGCTGCCTTTTTAGAATCTGGCGAAAGACGGAGATAACTCTTGATGTGTGGCATGGCTCGGTTGCGGCCAGAATGCACTGCCAGCCATTCTCTAAAAATAATATCCATTCAAGTTATTTGATCAAAAACATACAATGCCTTTCTAACTAAATAAAATCTCCGTATCGAGTAGGTTATGGAAATGATTATAAAAAAAATCTTACAATATAGGTGAAGCGGTAAAGGAAGTGATAAGGTATGAAAAAACTGAGTTAAGAATACTTTTAGTTAGGTGTGCCGACATTATGTCTAATAACTACGAGAATAAAAATTTGGTATGCTAATTTAGAGAACACATTTTGTGTGACAGTAATAAGGGAAACAAAGCTGTTTTGTTGGCACCCGACCTAACTTTTTGCTGAAAAACTTTATCCATCAAGATTATTCAGATATTTGAGTTATAATAAAAACATACTGCATAAATTTCTCAAGCCAGGGTTGTTTTTCATGAATTTTATTTGAATAAGGTAGACATCCTCCGCCCAATAGATTGTCGTGAGACTGTCTCACGGCTTGCACGGACGGGTAAATCATGCGCAGTGAAGGCTGCCTGGTTTGAAGAGCAGATATGTTATTCGACATGCAAAACTGCATTTGGAAATCGCCTGTCAACCATGTCTGAAAAATATTTAATTTTATCACAATGATTATATGACGATATCATTAACTTATCAAATGTGTTAATGAACAAGAATCACGCATTCGGATTTTAAGATATGAGCATTGTCACAATCCAATATAATAAGTTTATTTTATGCTGTGATATTTATTCACCAAACGGTGATTCTTGTGTGGAATAAAAATAATAATCAATTTCTTTCCGCTGATATTTAATAGGCCAGTGGGATGTGGTTGGGTTTCTTGGCTATTTGAAGCAATTCAAGTTTTTTAGTTCAATCAATATTCTCAGATAGTATACCTTGGGTTCTTTTCCGTAGCTTCCAATACTCGACGCCTGTGCTATGAAGTCCCATTTATCATTTTCACTGGACGGTATTTCACAGTACTTTTTCAAAAGTGACCCAACTCGGCCTAAGCCCCAATCAGTGCCAAAATGACCACCTGGGACAGATGCTACAAAGAAAACGCTGAAAAAAGTATTGCACTGTGTTTTATAATATCCGTGTATTCATAATACATATATATTATAATATTAAGGAGATCTGTTTATATCGTTTATTTAACGTTTTATTTTGCTAAAGTTTCTCAGAGTCAACCTCTTTTTCTTTTTTCGATGCAGCTATTACAGAAAAAATACTAAAATGTTACGAGAATTGAAATACAATATTTTATAGATTGAATTTTTACTTGATTTCGCTGAAGTCACACTGCTTCACAATTTCTATGAATTGAGAGAGATATGACAAAGAATAAGTGCTAAGATATTGTACGAGCGAGCGTTTAAATCCAGTAGGAGACTCCCCTTTGGTTACGTCTGACGAATCCGCAAGTCGAGGACATCTTGGACTGAGCCATAATCTTGAAAAAAATAAAAAATATGTACTTGTTAAAAGAAAGGCTACGCACCGACATATAGAATATTGAATAATACATCAGCGTGGAGGAAGTTGTTAGAAGAAGGTTGAAGAAGGTTGCAAAATTGTCTCAGATTAAACAAAAGATAAGGAAGAATTACTTTTCTCTTAGAATAACTTACAACAACCTAATCATTATTTCACATTTTAGGAATTTCAGCTTCAATTAACTGACTTTAATTAATATCCCAGCAACATAATTAATTATGTATTTATTAATATACAACAAAATATAATTTACCCTTGTGTCCTGTTATCCCAATCATCAATGTATAGATTAGCAGTTGATATAACTACTCTTATAGATTTGTCATCGTAACATAATATGGACATTTTCCTAAAACATAAATAATAGATACAGTTACCGAGGTTATTGAGTGTGCTCTATAAATATGAGAACAGTTATAAAAAGACAACAGACTTACGTATGATGTATACCAAAGGCATTACCCATGTTTATTTGGCAAGCTTGGATGTTTGGCTTTGACTTGTTTATTGTTTTCAGATCTTCTGATTCTGCACCATAGAGAATGGTCAAAGGTTTATCGCTAGAAAAATAGAAGATAATATTACTTATTATTGGTTTTACATCTTATACTGTGTATTATGAAATATTTTCTTTGTTGTACAGGCTTATTTTCATGTATGATGTCTTTCAAAATAATCAATATGAGTTCAATACCTGCATCTTCATTGTTACACGAAAAGTTAATTTTCAACATAATAAACATTGCAAAGTGAATACAATAAATATAATGTTCCGCATGAACGTGTGGAAAGATACTGCCCGGTTAATTCTAGAGGTCTAATACATGAGAATAATAACTTAGTAGTGTTTTGAGTTTTTACTACAGTTAATAAATCGGTATGTCACTTACTTATAACCGGCAAAATAGTATTGTGCAAGAAGCCATCCTGGATCAACCATGAAATTTATTTGAAGTGACCTCTCCAGCATCCCCAAGCTGCGATCCAATAGTTCTAAATAAAAAAAAAACAATATTAACATATCAATACTTCTGCAGAATTGCTCTGCATTTCATAACTATGTCAGTCATGTCACAAGGGAAAATGTCAAACACGGAATGCGAAATACTTTGTGAGGGGGTCCCTAAGCAGTTTTCTCACAGCAATATTTTTGCCACAGCGTTTGCAAATTGATAACATATTTTTACAGTGATTTAAAAGCATTTCAGGTAACTTATAATAAATACTTTGACTTCAAAAATATAACAGTTAAAATAGTGACCGAAAAAAAATATCAAATAACCAATAACATTAAAATCTTAGCAGAATAGAAGAAAAACAAATGACTGTTAAAAATATCTGTCATAAGAATAATATGGAAAACTATATAGGCAGGGAGAAATTAAAGTTTTGACTCTCTATAGCATTCTAAGAAGACCGATGATAAAAAAATATAGAAGAACAATATTTACTCAATAAATGAACCAGGATTAAGTCACACTAATATCACCTTGAAATGTTATCGACAGTGGTTGAGAATGAGTTGCTGGTGCTGATGATATCGTAGTGAAGAACATGTAATATGGAGAAGCGTTCCTATGTTTTTTTTCCATTTGTCCTCGGGGAGCGACCACAGAGAAAAAGTCCTCTATCCTCCTCGGAGCAGGACCAGCTGAATTTAGTTGAACACCTTTACCTGAAATATGCATATCGGTTTTATTTTATCATCTCTATATCAGTATCAACCTGATCACCTCTATATTCATATAATATGCGAATAATCTGAGTGTCTTCAGTACTATGAACATTTAGGGTACGTAATCCAAATGAACACACAAGACTAACACAACACATAATATTTAAATAAATCGATATAATGTCGAGAAATAAATGTGTAATGATGATTTTTAGAGATATGTTACGACCAGGGCTGTGGAGTCGTGTAAAAAAAAGACGACTCCGAGGAAATTTTTGAATAATTTCATTTTAACATATAAATATATATACCATCAGAACATCTTTAGTCAGCCAAGCATGAAATGTTAACACTTTCGCCTATTTTGTTTGAATACACATCATTAAATATATTTTTCAAGAAAATTCGAGCCCCTCATTTTTCATGACTCCGACTCCGGTCAAAATAACGTGACTCCGACTCCACAGCCCTGGTTATGAATGATGCAGACCCTTGTTCTACCTGTAGATATATGAAATATTCATCTCGATAGTAGAGAAATAGTTAAAACCATATGAGTTGATCAGAATACCTTATGTCAGCGATTTCCAACCTGGGAGGCGTGGACTATTGCAAAGGGAGGCGCAAAGAGTCCAAAATATTTATTTACTCTTTAAAACGTGTCTTTATAACTATATGAAATAAAGGATGGGGAGCTGCGAAGATATTTTTTCTTCAAAGGGAGGTGCAGTAACATAAAGGTTGGAAACCACTGCCTTATGTAGTATAAAATATCTTGTCATCTCTATTATATTGTTTTTGATTAATAGAATGATCTAAAATATTTGTCAGTTACATTATAAGAAAGTTGATCTCTGTTATCGTATTGTATTTTTGTGTGTTTTGTGTTGCGAATGCCTCCGGAAAGCCTTAATCCTGCCTACCTCTTCCTCCGACCGGTGGGATTCCGGAGCCCTGGACGACTGTCGGGTACTATCCATAGGATTTAATCGGCGGATCTGAGAGATGCTGGCATGTCATGGGATGAAGCAAAGCAATTGGTGGAAGACGGGGAAACATGGAGGTGCCGCGTGGCGTCCATAAGCTCCACATAGAGAGCGAATATGGTCAAAGAAGAAGAAGAATTTTTGTGTGAGTTAAGATATCAAAGGTATTGTAAAATAATTATAAATTACAAAATTATGGAATGGTACATATTTTGAAAGATTCAAATGTTATATTGAAATCCAATCAAGCACCGTCAAGCGATATCATAAATTATTCATAAAAATATTTTATGTTACCTGCAGGCTGATTTTGTGGATTTGGTATTTGCCTACTTCTGTCATCTTTTGAAGGAGGTGTATTTTTATTGCTATAAGAATCACTAGTACTTGCAGGATTCAAATTTGCGGGACTGTCATTTTTGTCTTTTGTTATAATAGTTTTTTCATCCATTTTTTTGACTTCTTTCTTCTTTTCAACGTCGACAGTATTATCACTGGTTAAGTCAACTTTTTCAATGCTAAGAATGTTGCAATCTTTTAGAATCCTCAACTGCTGTATAATAACTTCCTTCTGGAATTGTAGATTGGAAGGTATCGTGAAGTCCCCGTGTCCTTGATACGCGGAGAATATCTTTTCCACTGAAATAATACAAGTATCACTGCCATAAAAAATCTGTTAAGCAACTACCTTTCTTATGCATTATATAGGAAAGTTGTTATTAACTTGACAAAATAAATCAACAAAGTAGTAATTTATTATATTATTGAAAAAAAAGCAAAACCAATGAAACTTTAACAAATGATATTTAAAGTATAAGTCATAGATTGAATTGAATTTATCATAAGGTCTATGTTTGAACTTAATATAAATAATTTGATATTTTAGATCACAAATTATATTTGCAATGTGTATTCATAATAGACTAAAGGCGGAAACATACTGCCGACACCCGACGCCACGTAAGCGTGTTGGATGAGATCATAGCTACACATTTGCCATTGTATTGTATGGAACAAGAACGCACTGCCGTCGCGTTGCGTTGGATGTTTGTCTATGTTTGAACTTAATATAAATAATTTGATATTTTAGATCACAAATTATATTTGCAATGTGTATTCATAATAGACTAAAGGCGGAAACATACTGCCGACACCCGACGCCACGTAAGCGTGTTGGATGAGATCATAGCTACACATTTGCCATTGTATTGTATGGAACAGGAACGCACTGCCAACATCCAACGCAACGCGACGGCAGTGCGTTCTTGTTCCATACAATACAATGGCAAATATGTACCTATGACCTCATCCAACACGCTTACGTGGCGTTGGGTGTCGGCAGTATGTTTCCGCCTTAATATTTGGTTTAAAAATTTACATTACCATAATTATTTCATCAGGTTTAATTAGCCACGTAAGTTTAGTTTTTGGTTTTTAGGAACTATTTTTCTTGTACATAAAAAGTAATCAATTGCCAAAACATATTTACATGAATTCAGTAACAATTTAATCCTAATTGTAATAGTGAAATGATATTTTAATATAATACATATATTCAGTTAGGTTTGTCGATGAGATGCAATAACCAATTTGGTTTTTGATAACCAATTGGTAGGTATTATTATAAATTTATTCAACCATCAATTGAACACTTGAAGAAAAATGAATAAATAAAAGTAAAGCTTACAGTGTAAATGACTATATTCCTTGAAGTGATCAGGATTTTTACGATAACAGTTCTCGCCAAAAGAACATTCTTTCTTCATTTTTTTGGATAGTTTATTGATGTCTGGAAGATTAAGACAGTCTAATTTAAAATCAATTTTATGATTAGTTGATTAGGTTTTTGCATTTTCCAGCGGTATTATAATGTTGTTCTGGTTTTAGATCTCAAGTACCAGCATCCTTAAGAGGTAAATTTTGCATGGAACCAACTATGTTTTCAGATACATCACTGCTAGATTAGAATAAGCCCTATATGTCTTCCAGCAGAATATGATTCAGATGTTTTAAGAGATAAAAAAATAATTGGTGGTGGGCTTCTAGTAGAGCTACAAAATAAATGTGTCACTGGAGAGCCACTAAAGATACATACAAGAATATGTTGATTTAGTAAACATTAAAATAATTTAGTTTTTATAAATAAATACTGTTTTCACTATCTAAATTCTCAGTCATAGTATGAACATAATCCGTTCAATATGTCAAAATATGTGTATGGATGCAAATAAATTTATTCAAAAAATATTCAAACCTTCGCCATTTCTTTTCTGAGTAAACTTATCCATGACAGATTAAAATATATAATCTTTATAACCTTTTTAATATCTGTATCAACTGTATGCAGTTAAGATTCTTAACATATTTTTTGAAATATTATTTATTTTGTATTCACGGAAATCGGCACAATCAGCTGTCAGTTTTACTTAGTGCCAACTGCCACATACAAACATTCATCAGTAGCTAAGATAATATTTTTGATTATCCAGTTATCACTGTGGAGACAATAATAAATTTCAAAAGGTGTAAAATAATATCATTATAGTCAAAATGCTTTTCGAATTAAAATATGATTATTTTGACAGTCAAATCCTTCATTTTTTCTTATCAATTATAATATTTTGTTTGTGAAATTGTAATGTTTCTGTTGGCAATTCGGAAAGCCAAATATTCGAATGGCGCCTATGTCGTGATGTTTATTTGTTTCAACTGTCACCGATATGATTATTTTGCCAATTTTTAATGTCCTGCGTTAGAATAAAAAACAAATAATGCCTCCCGTATCAGGGGGGTTTGGTGAAAGAATTGAGGTAGATAAAGCTCCTTACAATAGTCATTTGATAACATTAGACTTAAATCAAATAATCTGACCCACAAGTGGTTGTTTGTTTACAGGAGTATCAAGTCTTGGAGCTATTAGGCAAAGGCGGCTTCGCTCACGTTTACAAAGCGAGATGTCTGCGATCAGGTGTTTTCGTGGCTATCAAAATGATCGACAAGGGATTGATGGAGAGCGCTGGAATGGTAGGGCGCGTCAGACAGGAAGTCACTATTCATTCACGCCTCAAACATCCTGCAATTTTGGAACTCTACACATTTTTTGAAGACGTTCATTACGTGTACTTAGTACTCGAACTTGCTCACAATGGCGAATTGGCCCGTCATTTCAGGTATATAATTATTTTATGACATTTTGAAGGATAGCTTGAACGAAATTACTTTATTGTAAAAGTCATCAACTTCAAGATTTACTATGCCAAGAGGAAAATCTAGAGCTCCAACTCTCTGCTGCTATGTATCAACAGAATTTAAATTTATTTTCTTGCAGAATCTGATAACTGTTTCTTCATTATTTTCGTCTGCTAGCAATAATCATCGTTGCATATATTTTCTATATAAGCGTTTGAATTTTTCTATTACACCCTGTTATTTTTTCACTTCTGCAATTCACTGTTTTTCATACCATCGTTTAAAAATTTCACAATTCATCCATGCTCTTTTCTGATGATGACTTATGATATTTTTTAAAGCAATTGGGGTTCTAGGATTTCCCAATGATAAACTGCGAGAGTCTATACCTGCCTGCTGCATTGGCACACACTAGTATGGTACCAAATTCTTAAAAAAAATGTTTAGATATTTTAAACAACCCGGATAATCGAGGTCTACTGTATTTTACATAAATCTTTGAACGAAAAAGCATGTAAATAATAGTAATACAACATATTTTGAGGCCCAACTTTTATTGTCTGTATTAAATTTATGTCCATGTCGCAACTCTACTAAATTTTGGTTCAACAGTATCACCTGTACTGTTATTATTAACCAGTACCCTATCACAGAACACAGTACAACACTACAGTCAAACGGTATAATCAGATCACAGCAGTTGGATCACTCAAATGGATTACATAATTCATATTTAGTATCATTAATATCTCTTATATAAGGTTGGCCGCCGGTGGAATGTCAGAAAAAGCGGCATCGGATGTAATGCGCCAGGTTGTAGATGGAGTGTTATATCTGCATTCTCACCAGATTCTGCACAGAGACCTTTCCCTGAATAACTTACTCATCACAAAGGATTTGAAAGTGGTTAGTATGGTCATTTATATCAATATAACTCAAATCCTGGTTTATAGTTAAAGATGTAAATGCATGTACATATTTTAACCCAATTCATGCTTAGCGTCTCAAGATATGTGATGGTAAATGAAGTGGGTCACTATGTTCTATGCTCCGTGGGACCTAAAAAGGTGTTCCCCGAAAAATTGGAATGGTAATATACTGTGAAACACATTTAAACATCTTCTACTTCATATTAAAAATCAAGTGACTGTAAATCTCCACTAATGTTTAATAAATCAAATATAGGTACAGGCGGAGATTTCAATCACTAAGAGCTTTGTTTACTAATATCTTTATGTAACATGTTTTAAAATTAATTAATCATTAAATAACAAGTTTTTTAATAACATATATATATATTTTGAAATATTTTTACAATTATGAATTACCCAACCTAAAAAACACTGTGTTCTGGTAACATTTCCAGATTTGCGAAGTGTTCCATATCACAATAACCCTGACTTAGGTAATGTTCTCAATACATACAATATTCAATTTGAATTTATCAGCAAATTCATTGTTAAAGAGTTGAGCTAATTATTTTTTTTGTTTTAAATAATATGAACTCTTTGGTCACAAAATAATGCATTGCTTATGAAAGAATCAATCTTTTATTTAGAAAATAGCTGATTTTGGCCTGGCTACACAACTTTCTCAACCTGATGAGAAGCACTTGACCATGTGTGGAACTCCAAACTATATCTCTCCAGAAGTAAGTACTTAATTTCAATATATATTTTCAAAATCTATAGAGATAGAGAGAAGTGGATAATGTATAGACATTATCCACCAAATCATCAATGAGTACTTTTATTAATTTTTTTATAGTTTTGATTTCCGAGTCAGTAATTGTTTTGCAATTTTTTTTTGTCAGGTTGCTTCACGGTCCCGCCATGGTCTTCCAGCAGACGTTTGGGGATTGGGATGCTTACTCTACACTCTGTTGGTCGGAAAACCTCCGTTTGATACAAACCACGTGAAACAAACACTTAACAGGGTTATCCACGCCGATTTCCATGTATGGTTTGTTTCATCCAATAGTGATCTATTAATTATTGTATTATGAAATCAAATATTTTTCAACTATAAATATGGCATTTCATTTAGATGCCCCAAGGTCTATCGGCGGAGGGGCGAGACTTGCTAGATCGTCTGCTTCGCAAAAATCCATCTGAAAGAATTTCACTCGTGCAACTGATGAGACATCCATTTCTGATAAATTCTGCCACTTCAGAAAACTCAAGTCAACACGGAATGGAGAACAGTAGGGATTCGGGATTTCATACGACACTTCACACTACTCAGTCTACTCAACATAATCGAGTCCGGTAATGAATTAAATTTTTGATTTAAGTATTTCACACTTAACCTGTCTGGTACTGGATAAAAACTAACTGGATAAAATCGTAATAAATTCATTAGATACCTGATAGTAATTCCAGGGGTTCATAACCGATGATTTTGCACTTGAATAAATTTGTGTTACTATTTTTTATTGGTTCCAATTAGAGTAATTTTCACTCAACACTAAATTATACTATACACTAAAAGTATTGTTACTAAACATCCTAATATAGCTTTTTTGTGTGGTATTCCTCAAAACATGGAACCACACACAATGCCCACGTTGCACTCGACGCACAACAATTCGACAAAGCAATGAATGTAGACAAAATATATATATTTACTTATATATCCGCGAAAAAACAATAAGAAGATAAAGAAAATACCGCTAAGAAATTAGCAACAAAAAAAAACGACGACCGATAGATAGCGCGCGAAATGGTTACGGACTCCACGCGCTCCATACGTTACTGTATGACAAAATTTCATCAGCTTCTAAGTCAGTCGATAAAATCGCAATCTTTGAAATATTTGTGGAAACGTTTGTAAGAATATTCCATAGATGGTAATACGTTAACCACTTTTATTAAAACTCAGTGGACTGTCAAAAAACGGCGCGAACATATAGGTACGGTCATAGGCCTTTTGACATGGTTACTACCAACCGTACATGTAAGGTCATAGTACCAGAAAGGTTAAATAGTGTTAAATTTTTGGTAGAAAGACATAATAAAAACTAAATACTAAATACGATTATTTATACATATGTTTGATTTAATATTGTAAAGTAAGTACTGCTTATTTTCAATATTATTTATAAAGATAATATTTTCGTCATTAGAAATAAAAGGTCGGAACATTGAAGGATGAAAACATCTTACAATATTCTTATAATATATTTAAGACTTCTTAACCTTCTCATTAAACACCGTGATATTTTTTTCTATCACAATTGTGCTATTATTCATTTTCTATCTTTGCAGATCTGAAGAAAGAATGATTAATTCCGCAAACGCAGACATGTTGCCATACCAGAGGTTTAACAGTGAAGAAAATGTCTATGATGAAATAAAAAAGCGGCCTAATTCGATCAATGTTTTAGCTGGCATAAATAATGACACGTCTAATTACACTAATCAGCATCTTATAGAACATTCACAAAAATCACCCTTCGAATGTTTACCGAATGAAAATTTTCACAGCAGTCGCTCGACTAGCGGCAATAATCAAAATCGGCCAGTTGAATATATGGGATCCGATAACACAGCTCACGGTAGATATAACGCAGTACCCAAAACTAATTCTGCTGTTGACATTAAGGAAGAGGAAATGATTGAATGCTATAATAAGAGAGCAGATGACACACAGAAGAACGCAAGTGTCAGTGCTTCCGAGAATAAAGAAAATATTTTATCTGGTAAGATAACACATTACAAAATGAATAGTGAAATATTTAAGATACAGATCTCCGTGGTTTATTAAATAAAATCTGATAGTGGGCTTTGCAGAATGAATCCGTTCGATAGATTGTCAATTTTTAAAAAATACATGTATTAGAGCAACAATGAAACTGTAAGCATTTTAAATTTAACCATGACAGTTAATCAAATTAATAAGACTTCTTCCAAGAGAGTAATAGGGATAGAAGGATAAGGCTAGAACAGAACTAGTTGTTAACCAATCGCCCTCGCTATGCCCAGTTATTAAAGGATTGAAAAGGTGGGAGGGAATTTTTTTATACATCACAAACACCCATGCCTATGAACAAAAATCGATTGAAAAAATGCTGTTCATACTGGGACTCGAACCCGTGAGATCCGGCACGGAAGCCCACAACGCTAACCGCTGCGCTATAGGACCCGACAAATAACTATTTGGATGATATTCAAGGCAAACCCAGCTCGTTCCAAAATTGGTGAAACTTCGTGTTTCACAATTAATGTAATCTAGCAAATAAAAATACATTTTGAGAGTATTTTAAGAAAGCAGCACTTCAAACCTGGCTTGATAACATACAAAATTTCATTCTAAAGTAATGTAAAATTAAAAATACTTTTAAGATGTATATTCATTCACAACATGAAATTAAAGTTTAATTTTCCAACCATTTTGAAACAAGACGGGTTTTGGAAATAATAACCTCAGTTGATATATTTTTTTTTATGGTTTCCATTAAATAATAATTATAAATTTTAGCTCCAAGATCCATTGGAGTACCACCTTTGTGTGCTGCGAGGCTTTCAGAAGTCACACATCGCACAAGGAATGCAGAATTATCTATATCTCAAAATAATTCTGTGGCAATACATTTCATTAAGAAACGTGGTCGTTTACGGGAAGATCGTATCACAGAAGTGTGTAATATATCAAAAGATGGAATGCAGGTATTCATTTTATGTATTATAAAAGTACACATAATTTTTCTGTTCACGAAAAATTGCTGAGCTGACTAATTAAAATTACATCAAAAACAATTTAGGAAAGGTTAAAAATTTGTTTTCATGTTTTACTTCTCATCTTGTACAGATAATAATCTATTCGGTGGACGGAGGGAAAGGTCACCCGCTGACGTCACCGTTACCACCGCATTCCCCATCGAGTCAAGAAATTTTCACTTATCACAATCTTCCACAGAAGCATTGGAAAAAGTACTTATACGCCTCACGTTTTGTGGATTTGGTTAAAGCGAAAACCCCTAAAATAACATTATACGGATCAAACGCAAAGTGTCATTTAATGGAAAACGGAACGGATTTTGAAGGAAACTTCTATGATGGTAGTATTTTATATTTAATAATATATTAGTTTAAGCTATTGTATTTAGTTAAGTTGGTTTCTTTATGCCAATATATGGAGAAAAAGAAAATGCATATGGCCTCCTAATGGAGGTACGTATTTCAGGAGATATTGTTCTACGAAAACTGTTACTCAGTCGCTGAACCTCTCATTTTTAAAGAGATTAGGGGTAAGATAGGACTAGTGGCTAGCTATTCGCTCTCGCTACCCTCGTTATTAGGATAGACTGAGTGGGAGGGAATTCAGGACATCACGTACATCCTTGCCTTTAGACAAAAATCCACAAATCAATTTATAAAAACTGTCCGTTTTAGGGATCGATTTTCTTAAATTATAGTATTTGTGATTCAATCATATTTTAAAAGATTGATAATCATATTAACAAGATATTATATTTAAACATTATTCTTTTATATTCATTTTATCAATTGGAAATGATTATCCAAAGTAATACGCATGGCTAAGTTTGTTTTCATTTTTTAACTTTACCTAATTTTCAGGTGGAAAAATTATACTGTCCGCTACAGACGGCTTGAAGATTGTCGACTCTTCTGGGAATGTGCATAGTAATCCGAAAAATTTGCAACCTGCTGCACAACATATGTATGAAAACTTTCAGGAGGTCTGTATATTTATCTTATTAGAATCAGTCTATATATATTTTTATATGTTATGAATAGTTACTTTTTAAACCATGCCCGTTGCCAATGTGGAGCATATAAAACCATAATGGAGCAATCCTTCAGTAAGCGTTTTGGAGAACTACCCAGAATCTCGGTTGGCAAACTTACCCTTTCAGAGTAAGTTTGGATCGGTGAGAACCATTTAATCAATATATATCAACATCGATTTTTCATCTTCGGCTACTATTTAAACCAAATACTAATTTGGTTTAAATAGTAGATGCCGTCGTTTATAAGACGCACCCCGAATTCAGAGACACCAAATAAGGAAAAAACATGCATCTTATAATCAAGGAAATACGCTATATTTATCAGTTATTTATTGGTAAGAAATTTAATTTTCAAAATTTCTTCGTTTCCATCTAGTTGTGATATATCGTGAGTGAATTGTTAATCTTGTCTAGAAATCTAAAAAATTTTTCCCCATTGATCATTAACAGTCGTATAATAACAGAAGAATATACATAGTTTTATATTTTTAAACAATCGTAAATATTAACACAAATGGGGAAGCGCGACATCTGGTAACAATGAGAATGATGAAAGTTTTTTTTGCGTATATAATTTTTTTTGACAACAAATAAAAACTGAACTATAATTTCAAAAGACTGTCATAGCAAAAAGTCATATAAAGAGCAACTGTCTGTAATGTCAGTGTAATGTAAGTATGAGTGTAATGTCAGTACAGAAAACCTTTTGTTTATTTTAAAAATCTAAACCGATTGAAACTTTAAAATACATTTTGCAACATGGATCTTAATCGACATAGAGTGATGATCAATATGTAAAGCATTTTCCTCTTTTCATAGTGTATTGCCAGGTGCCATGAAGTTGAATCAGCATTGCAAGGTTTATCAGAAGATTGCTTTCCTCTTATAATGGGCCGGAAGCCTCATGCTCACAACCATCCCGCTGCGATTTGTAATTCTGGTTCGCAGCAGACAACCCCTGTACTTCCTATCGGTGGATCGATTGACATTGGTTCTTTCTGTCATAACACTGCGAGTGTTTCATCTAGAAATGTGAGTTAGGAAGAATTTAAAGTCTGTGTTTGATTGCATTAATTGCTGATCGCTGCCCTATAGTATAACATACTTGGTATTTCTTGCTGAGAGCTCAAACTTACATTTTTTAAATTTGATTAGAGTTATGGAAACTTGCTTTTTTTGTATATATTAAATTCATAATTCTTAAATTGTTCCAGAACGAAGATGATAAACATTACGATCCTGGCATGATCGTAACTCGGTCACGATCTTATAATGCTTATATTGACTGTGCCGGTCTTCAAACACATAATGAAAACCCAAGCACTCTTCGTCATCCGATGACAGTATTGAACAATACAAACAATAAGTCAGAAAATATTCAGCAACACCAAAATTTTTATGACGGATACCGAGAACCTATTTATCCACCGAGATTCACCAATTCTTGATTTTTCATATATATTTGATATACTAAATATAAATCATTATTTTTTGAACGGTTCATCAATACATACGTGCAACTACTGTTTGAAATTATTACATATTTCGAAGATATACATCATATCAATCAATGGCTTAGATCTTAAATATTGTATAGAGAAAACTATATTTGATTTTGTGATATAAAAATGAGTGTTTAGTTTCATATTATAGTTGATTTATTAAAATTTCGTATTTAAAAAAAACCACACTGCTTAGTGTGAAATAACTTTCTGAGCTGGAATATAAAGACAAATATATTGTTAAGGAAATAAAATATCTGTGCTCGTAAAGATATTGCCTGGAGGACTTAAAATACTGTATTTTAATATGTATATAATCTTTGGAGCTACAATACTTTAACACATAATAAATATAGGATATGTTTGGTACATTTCAGTACTTAACTCATTTTAAATCAAAATTGAATATACAATATTCTATCTTCTAAGCCAAGGGTCGGCAACCTTTTGTTGTAAAAGTGCCAAATATTTTAAGTGGGGATTAGTGCGGGCCGCATTTGGGTCACATGTCATTACACTGTAATGACATGTGTAGACAAATATTTTAGTTTTAAAAGGCTCGCGGGCTGCACCACGACGCCTCGCAGGCCGCAGGTTGCCGACCCCTGTTCTAAGCCATCGATATAGTGTACCTCTCTCAAAACTAGAATTTGAATGATTTTGATTCCTTCCAAAAAAAGTAGTTGCACTAATGAAAAGAAATGAAAGTGCTCTTCCCAAAAGGTTAAACAGAGGTGACGGATTGCAGCAACATAGCAATATTCAAAGGCTGATCTACAGGATTGCTATTCAAAATTAGATGTTCATATATAGCAAAATAATAATCAGTTTTGAGAGAACTGATATTTTCGTTTGTGCAGTTATCTCCAGGGGATGAAATCTGACATGTTCATTTATTGTTGTAAGGATAATAAATATATCTATATATTAATAGCCGATAATGTCCGTCTGAGTGTAAGGACGTCCTCGACCTTCCAGTCTCCACTTTTTTAAATAAAATAAAATCTATAATAATCACTTTTCACTTTTCACAAATGTGTGCGTACTGATGTCATCGGGTCTTTTTCTTCTTTTACGAAATTTATTTGTTAGCGTATTTGAAAATTATTTGAATAAAATATATATACTACGAAAAATGATTGTTAGCAAACGTGAACATTATTCCAAAAATTCAATAATTTGCAATTTAAAAACTGCAGGGCTGTCGATATATGCGCCGAGGTCGATTTATGGTACTATGAAAAATGATTGTTAGCAAACTTGAACATTATTCCAAAGATTTAATAATTTACGAAATTTCTGCTACTACGAAAAATGGTTGTTAGCAAACTTCAACATTATTCCAAAAATTAAATAATTTACGAAATTTCTGCTACTACGAAAAATGGTTGTTAGCAAACTTGAACATTATTCCAAAGATTTAATAATTTACGAAAATTCTGCTACTACGAAAAATGGTTGTTAGCAAACTTCAACATTATTCCAAAAATTAAATAATTTACGAAATTTCTGCTACTACGAAAAATGGTTGTTAGCAAACTTGAACATTATTCCAAAAATTCAATAATTTACGAAATTTCTGCTACTACGAAAAATGGTTGTTAGCAAACTTAAACTTTATTCCAAAAATTCAATAATTTACGAAATTTCAGCTACTACGAAAAATGGTTGTTAGCAAACTTAAACTTTATTCCAAAAATTGAATATTTTACGAAATTTATGCTACTACGAAAAATGGTTGTTAGCAAACTTAAAAATTATTCCAAAAATTAAATATTTTACGAAATTTATGCTACTACGAAAAATGGTTGTTAGCAAACTTTAAAAATTATTCCAAAAATTAAATATTTTACGAAATTTCTGCTCCTACGAAAAATGGTTGTTAGCAAACTTGAACTTTATTCCAAAAATTCAATTATTTACGAAATTTCGGCTACTACGAAAAATGGTTGTTAGCAAACCTTAACATTATTCCAAAAATTGAATATTTTACGAAATTTATGCTTCTACGAAAAATGGTTGTTAGCAAACTTAAACATTATTCCAAAAATTAAATATTTTACGAAATTTCTGCTCCTACGAAAAATGGTTGTTAGCAAACTTGAACATTATTCCAAAGATTCAATAATTTACGAAATTTCTGCTACTACGAAAAATGGTTGTTAGCAAACTTAAACATTATTCCAAAAATTCAATAATTTACGAAATTTCGGCTACTACAAAAAATGGTTGTTAGCAAACTTAAACTTTATTCCAAAAATTGAATATTTTACGAAATTTATGCTACTACGAAAAATGGTTGTTAGCAAACTTGAACATTATTCCAAATATTAAATAATTTACGAAATTTCTGCTCCTACGAAAAATGGTTGTTAGCAAACTTGAACATTATTCCAAAAATTCAATAATTTACGAAATTTCTGCTACTACGAAAAATGGTTGTTAGCAAACTTAAACTTTATTCCAAAAATTGAATATTTTACGAAATTTAAGCTACTACGAAAAATGGTTGTTAGCAAACTTGAACATTATTCCAAATATTAAATTATTTACGAAATTTCTGCTCCTACGAAAAATGGTTGTTAGCAAACTTGAACATTATTCCAAAAATTCAATAATTTACGAAATTTCTGCTACTACGAAAAATGGTTGTTAGCAAACTTAAACTTTATTCCAAAAATTCAATAATTTACGAAATTTCAGCTACTACGAAAAATGGTTGTTAGCAAACTTAAACTTTATTCCAAAAATTGAATATTTTACGAAATTTATGCTACTACGAAAAATGGTTGTTAGCAAACTTAAAAATTATTCCAAAAATTAAATATTTTACGAAATTTATGCTACTACGAAAAATGGTTGTTAGCAAACTTTAAAAATTATTCCAAAAATTAAATATTTTACGAAATTTCTGCTCCTACGAAAAATGGTTGTTAGCAAACTTGAACTTTATTCCAAAAATTCAATTATTTACGAAATTTCGGCTACTACGAAAAATGGTTGTTAGCAAACCTTAACATTATTCCAAAAATTGAATATTTTACGAAATTTATGCTTCTACGAAAAATGGTTGTTAGCAAACTTAAACATTATTCCAAAAATTAAATATTTTACGAAATTTCTGCTCCTACGAAAAATGGTTGTTAGCAAACTTGAACATTATTCCAAAGATTCAATAATTTACGAAATTTCTGCTACTACGAAAAATGGTTGTTAGCAAACTTAAACATTATTCCAAAAATTCAATAATTTACGAAATTTCGGCTACTACAAAAAATGGTTGTTAGCAAACTTAAACTTTATTCCAAAAATTGAATATTTTACGAAATTTATGCTACTACGAAAAATGGTTGTTAGCAAACTTAAACATTATTCCAAATATTGAATAATTTACGAAATTTATGCTACTAAGAAAAATGGTTGTTAGCAAACTTAAACATTATTCTAAAAATTAAATATTTTACGAAATTTCTGCTACTACGAAAAATGGTTGTTAGCAAACTTAAACATTATTCCAAAAATTCAATAATTTACGAAATTTCTGCTCCTACGAAAAATGGTTGTTAGCAAACTTAAACTTTATTCCAAAAATTCAATAATAAACGAAATTTCGGCTACTACGAAAAATGGTTGTTAGCAAACTTAAACTTTATACCAAAAATTGAATATTTTACGAAATTTATGCTACTACGAAAAATGGTTGTTAGCAAACTTAAAAATTATTCCAAAAATTAAATATTTTACGAAATTTCTGCTCCTACGAAAAATGGTTGTTAGCAAACTTGAACATTATTCCAAAAATTCAATAATTTACGAAATTCCTGCTACTACGAAAAATGGTTGTTAGCAAACTTGAACATTATTCCAAAAATTCAATAATTTACGAAATTTCTGCTCCTACGAAAAATGGTTGTTAGCAAACTTGAACTTTATTCCAAAAATTGAATATTTTACGAAATTTAAGCTACTACGAAAAATGGTTGTTAGCAAACTTGAACATTATTCCAAATATTAAATTATTTACGAAATTTCTGCTCCTACGAAAAATGGTTGTTAGCAAACTTGAACATTATTCCAAAAATTCAATAATTTACGAAATTTCTGCTACTACGAAAAATGGTTGTTAGCAAACTTAAACTTTATTCCAAAAATTCAATAATTTACGAAATTTCTGCTACTACGAAATATAGTTGTCAGCAAACTTGAACATTATTCTAAAAATTAAGTAATTTCCGAAGTTTCTGCTACTACGAAAAATTGTTGTTAGCAAACTTAAACATTATTCCAAATATTAAATAATTTACGAAATTTCTGCTAACTATAAAAATAAAATAAATTAAAATAAAATAAAATAAAATAAAATAAAATAAAATAAAATAAAATAAAATAAAATACAATAAAATAAAATAAAATAAAATAAAATAAAATAAAATAAAATAAAATAAAATAAAATAACATAAAATTAAATAAAATTAAATAAAATAAAATTAAATACCATAAAATAAAATAACATAAAATTAAATTAAATTAAATACTATGCAACAAAAATCTCACGTTGCTGAGCAACGGGCTTACAGCTAGTTATTTATTAATGCAATAAAATTTCATTTAAAAAAATGTTTTAATTTATTTTATAACTATGTTCCTATCCCTGCCTGCACTATGGAACAAATATTTGAAATTATATGTTTAACACTCGAGTACTGAAACATTGAAAATAGGGTCGAGAACCGGTGAGGTACAAAGTGACCTCAGACAAAGTTGCATTACATTGATTGAGGTATCATTGTAGATTACAATAAATATTAACTAGTCATTATTGGTATTTAGCGAATGGTTGAAATAATAACTGCAATGCGAATGCACCTCATAGGTACCCGAAGGTTAACAAAGTTGCAGTCCTCAAAACGCACCGATCCACATAATGATGTAACACTGACGAGGGTTCACTTAACGAGTAATTTTTAATAATGCAACTAAGTACCTATTATATTATTCCTTTTAGTATGTTAACAAGCCTTAACAAATGGGTGTGTTTTGAAATACTTCAGGAGCAGCTCCAGTTGCATTGGTACCATTTTACCAGTGGTCATTGTTAGTAATCTTTTTAACTTGACAAAAACTATTGAAAAAATCTACTTTATTATTTCTTAACCCTTTGGCTGCCTCTATTTTTTTGAAAAAATTGCCAGAATTGCCTCGATTCTGATATAAAAAGAGTTCATTAATTTTTAACCAGTGTGTGCCATTTGTTGAGTATATGTATGTATATTTAGTCCTACTTCTCGAGTGCAAAAATTAACACCTGCACCCAGTGGCATAGCCCACTGGCATTTTCAAAAACTAATTCAATATTTTTCAAGAAATTATATTTATATATAAAAAAGAAGCCACCTTTAGTTAACTCCTAGTTCATAGTTAAAAAATAGAAAAAGTGATTAAAAAACAAAATCAGAGGACATATTGAGGGCGGCAGGACCCCTTTCTACACCACTGCCTGCACCAAAGGGAGCGCAACAATATATTCTAAAAATTAAATATCTATTCAAAAACAATATTATTTTCTAAACTTATAATTTATTCTTATACAAAAGAAATATGAAGCAGGTCATTCTCCATTGTATTATTTTATACATATACGTATGATTGATTATACATGTAGTTTTTTAAATCTAATTATAAATATTTGTAACGAGTTTCCATATTTTTTTACAATTGATTTGAAATCGTCAAAGATATTATTTTCAGCCGGTAAAATTCGAAGTTGTTGCACGCCATTTGACCGCTGTTGACGTGTCACCAAACATTCAGACGCATTTTGTTCTGTTTTTTTAGGCAATGAGTTATTTATGATTTCTTCACTTTGCAGTGGTACTAAACATTGATACATATATATATGAAACTATGCGTATTTTTTTTTGCAAAATAATAGGTAGTCTTCATAATATTATTTCAGTGTCGTTGATTATAAAAAAAATTACCCTTCACAGTATAACTTGACGGTGAAATGGAATTTAGTTCTAGTGATAATGATTCCAATTCGGATGCGAAAGTGATTTGATACGTCCTCAGTTGTACATAATTATAATAAATATATGGGAGGAGTGGATATTTCTGATATGATGAATTGCATATATTTAGATGAAAGAAGATACATCAAGTATTGGAAAAGGGTGACATTTAATTTATTATCTAGGATGGTCCTCAAACCATATCGACTGTGGAAAGGAAAAAGGACGTAACCCTCAATTTTCCAAAACAGCTTTTTTTCGATAATCATAATGTATACAACTTGACACACATTCTATCAAAAGGATGGAAGCTGAAAATGCCGAATTAGTATCTAAATTTAGCTTTTAAGTTTGAAAAAGATGACCTTGTAAAAAATTAAAACTAAGAAAAAAGACTGAAATAAAGGTTTTTTCTAGAGAAATTCTTGAATTAATATTAGATTATGTCAATTTAACACCAGTTTAGAAGTCTCCGTGCACTTCAAGGTTGTGTTTAATTCGTAATTTGCATATGTCACAAAATCATCAAAACACGTATTTAGCGTCTCCTGTAAAATTTGATATGTGTGGGTTACGTCCTTTTTCCTTTCCACAGTCGATATCTATATATATAAAACAAAGTCGGGTTGGTTACACCACGTATAACTTGGCTGATTTTAATGATCTTTGATTTATTAAATTCGTATCCGCCTAGAATAGCAGAATAAGCATTAAAACATCGGAAAAATATCACGGAAAATAAATTATGAAGAAAATTAATATTCTCATACAGTTTTCAAATGAAGAACAGCTTGAAATAATGAAAATGTCGTTGTATGCTGATTTCATCCACTAGATGGCATTTTTTCCTATATTCATTTGTTTTTGCTTCTTTTGCATACGACTGACATTTAAATAATTTTAAATTGAGAGTATGGATTAGAATAAAAAAAATCGACGATATGAAATGAAAACGAAAGAAAATCGGACAATATTGAAAAAAGGTTTATAATAAGGTATGATAAATTTTTTGAAAAAACATTACGCTGTTTGCACGAACTTTACTCTGAGATGCCACGTTATTACACTTGGAACGCTATATCGAAGAAATTTTAACGTCGAAAGCAAGGCGATGCGGTTCCTGATCACCCGAATGACTACTGATGCTCTTGGTCACATTTACACAGTTCATCCGAAAAATGACAAATTCTTCTACATGCATGTCAACAGCTCAATTTGCTTGAAAATGATATTCATTGGGACACGACAATCACTGAAGAAATTGTTTCTGAATCTACAAGTCAGATACGCACAATATTTTCTATCATTATTTTGATGTGCTTTCCATCGAATCCATGTGAACTGTGGAACAAGTACAGGGATGACATGTCGGAAGACATTTTACATCGAATTCGTGTCAGTTCAGGGAATCCCGATCTCGAGGTGAATGAAAAGATACATAACCAGGCTTTGCTTTAGATCGAAGACATGTGTTACCTCATGTGCGGCAGTTTGTTAGTCAAGTTAGAAATACCAACGCCAGATCGTGGAATGAACGATGCTTTCAATCGAGAATTGGAACTTGAACGTGAATAGGATCGAGATGGATTGAACCAATCAGTTCGAACGAATGTACCACTGTTGAACCCACAACAGAAGGAAGTGTACAATACGTTAATGAATAAAACTGATGATGGAAATGGTGGCTTATTTTTCCTCGATGCGCCTGGTGGAACTGGGAAGATATTCCTCATGTCATTGATTATGGTGACTGTTCGTGCAAGATCCGAAATTGGTGTAGCAGTTTCTTCTTCTAGCGGCCACGTTGATAGAAGGGTGACGAACGGCTCATTCAGTGTTGAAATTGCCGTTTAACCATTAAACCAGTGCTCCTCAACCTTTTATCTTCCACGGCACACCAACGTGTTCTTCAAAATTTCGCGGCACATCACAAGTAAAAATATACATAATATACAGAAATTACATTAGTTTGTGTTTATATATGATACATACCACAAAAGAACCATGTGGATAAGATTATTTTTTTTATTAAAATCTCTTTACGATTTTTATTTATGGACTGTCTTTTCACTTTGAAATCTAAAAAAAACTATTTTTTTTAAATAACTACCCCCATAAAGGCTAAGAGTGGGAAATAAGATATCAATTGAAATAAAAAGCTTTCAAGAAAACATGGATTTTTCAATGCTTTTTAATGATCCCTGGAAGTCAAAAGTTATCTATAATTAATAATTGTAAATTTAAACTTAAAAACATTTAATGAATACAACGAATTGTTAATTCTACTACCCTGGTTATCATAAGCTCATTATTAGCTGTTCCAAATGTTAAAAACGGTAAAAACACTTATATTTAAGATGTGAGTACATGCTTAGACGAAAGAAGAGGCAGGCAGTGGGTGGGATTCCGGCGTCCTGGACGTCCGTCGGGTACTATCCATAGGATGTACTCGGCGGAACTGAGGGATGCTGGCATGTCATGGGAGGAAGCAAAGCTATTGGCGGGAGACAGGGAAACATGGAGGTGCCGCGTGGCGGCCATATGCTCCACATAGGGAGCGAACATGGCCAAAGAAGAAGAAGACATGCTTAGACAAATTTGTAATGATATTTATAAAGAAATAATTCATCTGTACTCTTAAACGACATTTTAAAATATAAAACTGAACTTTCGCAAGGTGCGCGAAACATTTTTGCGCAGACTGTACATATAACATATTCTTTCAACCAAAAAATAATTATTTCTGCTTCTCTATGATAGTGTCATCAGAAATATTTTGTAGTATCGACCAAACTATTTGTTTTTTTTCGTTTATTAGAGATTCGCGCCGAAGCACACCCAGCATCGCCTCGCGGCACACTGCTTTAAACGACTGAAAAACTGACATGCAAGATTGCGAAACACTCAGCAATGACCAAAGTTTTGGTAGCAAGTAAAATCATCACCTGGGATGAATGGACAATGGCGCACAAATGCGCATTGGAAGCACTCAAACTATGAAATATCTGTGCAATGACTCAAGATGTTTTATAGGCGCAATGATTCTACTATCTGGCGATTTCCGCCAAACACTATCAGTCATTCCAAGATTGACCGCTGCCGATGAAATAAACCCTTACCTCAAATCATGACTCTGGCGCTATGTAAAGAAACTTCAGCTGACGACAAACATGCGAATTGCATTGCTAAACGATCTATCTGCCGAAGATTTCTCCAAGCAATTGCTGACTATCGGTAACGGGCGTGTTCCTGTCGACGAATCGAACGGATTAATTTTGTTTCCGCCGAATTTTTGCAATTTCACTTCATTCAACAAAATGTTCCCGAACATCTAATCACAAAAATCACAATTGGTTGAATGAACGAGCAATTCTTGCGGCAAAGAACAAAGATGTTGATCATTTAAACTCCACAATTCAAAATCAAATCGCTGGTCTACTGCATTCCTTCAAATCTATCGAACTTAATTTTTAAACTTATTGGATCTGCCTGGCTTGCCACCGCGCAATTTACAACTGAAGGTTGACTCGGTAGTCATCATGCTTCAAGTTATCAAGTCAACAGAACATTTATTCACTTTTAAGGTGTTCACTGTCAATACTTGGTGGAATGGCATTACATATAATAAAACATTTTTAGTACTTTATTTGGACCGGTTTCGCTCATCGCGAGCATTATCAACTGATGATAATAACTCAGTTGATAATGCTCGCGATGAGCGAAACCGGTCCTGATCAAATAAATTTTATGTGGAAAAAGTACTAAAAATGTTTTATTATTTTTATTACAACATTTATTGATTCTGAGGCGGTACGAAGTTCGTCGGGTCAGCTAGTATTATATACAAAGAAGAAATCAGAAAAAATCGTTTATCCAGATATAAATATATATCAAGCATTATAGAAGCAATTAAAAAGGAGTGGATGAGTGGAGGAGTACTGAACAATAACGAGTCTAATTCGAACTATGAAAGCCGTGAATTGCCTATTGCTATATGAAAATTATAGTCGCCTGTGTGGTCAACGGTGTTGGCTTCGGCTACAGAGGGCCCGGGTTCAAATCCCGGTACGGACAGTTTTATAAAATTGATTTTTCAATCGATTTATGAATTTCTGTTCAAAGGCATGGATGTATGTGATGTCTTGAATTCCCCCCTCTCACCTTTCCTATCCTGTGAACGGGGCGTATCGACAGCGATTAGCTTACCACTAATCCTGTCCTAACCCTATCCTTCTATCCCTATTCTCTTTGAAAAAAGAGAGGTTGAGCAACTGAGTAACAAGCAGTTCTCGTAGAAACACTTCTGTTGAGATAAACTCCATTAGGAGTCCATATGCTCCACATTGGGAGCGGACATGGTTAAAAAAAATATATGAAAATTACCAGGTCGGTTGGAAAAAAGTGTGGGCTTTGTAGTTCTGGTCAACTTAGAAAATGTTCACGTACTATGTTTGTAAAGAGTAAAAAGGGTGTTCATTTTGATTGTCTATCTTTACATGTTTTATAAAAAATAATATCGTATTTTTTTAAAAATGTTTAAAACCCCTGAAAAATACGCACTAAATTCCTCAATGAGTAACACAGAGCGATCAAAATGTATCGCACACATTTATTATTTTACGAATACGAGCTGACGTACGAGGCAATCCTGGCTAGTAAGCAAAAGCCGATTAAATCGGCTCTCAGCAGCCAAAGGGTTAAATACCACGAGCTGACCTGACGCTCTTCCCACCATTTTCTATTATCGATCTTCACAGCTGCTGCATTTTTTACAGCAATTGCAAGACACCCCAAATTTAAAGATACGAAAATAAGAAAAAACATGAGTGTAAACGAGAAATAATTTATATCGGAAAAGAAACATTTGGGTAAAAATTGCATTGCCATTACACACGGTAATAAATTGCAATCGGACACAGATTAATAAAAATACAAGCATAAGTGCAATTATTTATAAAATTTATTATTTTGTAAGTTATACATTAAAATCATAATACACAACTTAACATTAAGGGACGTAAACAAATATATATTTTTAACAATGCAATAGACCTGGTATAACTTAAAAGCATAGTACGTTTATACTTATTTAATCAATAGAAAACTAGATAATTTTAAACTAATGATCATTAGCTTCATTCAAGCCAGACAAGTAATTAATACATGCATCGGACTTGCTGTATTGTGTTAACATGAATTTTATTCCTAATGCAAATACAATATGGGGATTATTTACAAACCTGGTATGTATATCGGAATGATAAAAGATAAACGCAGATTCATTTTATAATTTACATGCTCATTTCGATATGATCAAATAGAATTGAGCAGATAAGGTTCCGAGAACCGTTTATTCAAAAAGTTATGATAAAGGTCATTGTAACCATTGTTTAAAGACCACAATTGAATTATTAAGGTTTCAACATTATACCTAACACTTACCTCGCACACTAAAATCAGACAACAAAATTTCTTAAGTCTAGGATCCATTGCATCGACGGTATTCAACTATGAAATCAAATACTCTGAAGAATTCATTGTTTGCCAAAATTTTCAGAATGCTAATGAGAAATACCAAAATAAATAAATCACAGTTCGCATGATGTCATGCTGTGTAAATTGATCAATTGACATATCTAGATAACCACTAAATAAATATCAACTGTGTTCAATTATATTGTTTGACACTTTTGGCAGTAAATTTTATATAATATAACGTCATAAAGCCAGCTAAAAACAAAGTATATACTTACTTAGTGAACTGAAAAAGCGTTCTTTCAAATCTCGTTGAAAAAATGGGTATCAGTCTCTAACAATATTTTAATTAGGCTAAAAATTGAACACAACAAATGATCTGCGTAAGAGCTGCGTAAGAGCCCTCTCAATGGCGACATTAGACACAACCGATAAAATGCAGGATATATCTATGATGATATTATGAATATACAAAAACGGTTTTTTATATCCATTGTGTCGTAATAATTAGATTATCACCTTGTGTAACAGATCAACTAAACACTATTATTATTAGACTTACATTCAAGATATTTTGATTTCGTGAAAATCAACAATACTCAAATTATTACTGAACTGAACACTGATTTCGACAATCTTCTTTTAGAAATTTCAAGTATCAATTCAACCTTTTGAACAGTGCTTCGACAACTTTAGTATTATGTCATCAATCACAAATAAAAATTCCTCGCCTCCTCAATACAATACTATATTTATATCTTACTATATGTATGTTCATTGTACTTACAATAAAACCTAAATCTATTTTAACTTTTTTTAAATAATAATTTACTAGGGATACTCACTACTTTTAGCTTATCAATAATATTTCACTTTGCTGTATTTAAAAAAAAATCTCATTTATGTTTTATTTTCAACAAAGGCAGATACAAAATATAAAAATTTAAATAATAAAAAATAAAGATACGACTGAAAACACTGTTCCGAACAAACGCCACAATTGAAAATGTTTTTCTATCTAACATATCGAAGAGTTTGTGGTGTTTTAGACAATAGCCAATTCTTTGATTGTAAGAAATGAAATATGCTCGTGTAAAAGATCTGCATAAAACAAATGGTCTCTGACCGGTAATATGCATCCCATAAATCAGATCAAAACTTCGGTGACTACACACATTCAATAGGAATGTCAGGAGCAACGTTCCCTCTAAGCGTGCGGCCACACAGTAGTTTGGAAGCCCCCGCGCACTCATTCCGGGTTGGTGCGCACTCCAAGACAACTGTTAATATTTGATTGGCCCACGCAGACTTTGAAATTTCCGCACAGCTAACCTCTCATATTAGAAGGAGCATTGGACAGAGGCAGTTGGAGGATATTCAGTTATACATGGAAGAGATTGACCCTTGCACTTGAATACCGCTGATTTTTCTCTTTTTACTCAGAGAGAATGCCACAACTATAGTAGCAAGTTGATAAAAAGTGTATTTCATATCTCTTCAGACATGTACACCAGAAAAAGATTTTGAATAGCGGCTCATTCTGCATTTTTACACCATTAGTTGTCTCAGACCATTGCTTTATCAATGATATATTTTAATATTTCACGGTTTTTTTGGATTAAAAATAATACATACAATAAAAAGTATTTACATTTAAATCTTTATAAAACCCAAGTGAATTAAATCAGTGAATGTTTGCTATAATAAAAATGGACATTAAAAGAGAGTATTGTTTTTGCGTGCTGTACACGTCACACAGATTTGAAAGGTCAATATTATTTTATTCTTCGACCGTTATCAGTGACTATTAATTTTGCGTTTCTGTGGCGTTAATTGCGGAGTGTTAAAATACACCTTGGATTGTCAAACCAGAAGGGTGACGGAAGTATGATCAAATCATTTTCTGTTTAAGAAGCACTGCTTTAAGACATTCAAATATCTCGTTAATTAAACAAATCTGATTTTTGCCACAGTTGGCCATCTAAAAAACTTAATAATAATTAATACTTGCTAGGTCTATCACAAATGTGATATGGGATGGAATAGACGAATGCATTTAATGTGCAAATTATAATGTTACATGAACGATATTGTGAAATTATTTCCTAACATAGATTAACCCAGGGGAATCCGCTTAAAATTAATCATAATCCTTAGAAGAAATCAAGTGAATCAGAATTTGAATATGAAAACATCTTTACCGGACACTATCATTTGTAAATATTACAGAATAAATACAAAAATTCACAGTATGGTAGATAAATTACAAAATGGAGTTTGCAATGTATTTATTACCTTACATTTCTTAATACATGAATATTGGGTTAACAAGTTCGACGTAAAAATGTTTTCGATAGTAAATAAATATGTGAGCAAGATTATTTTTTTTCACATTTGTACGACTTTTTGCACATTTGTTTACAGGGTTTTAACTTATTCAGTTACGGAAACAAGACCAGTAGAGCCAAAAACCAAATGAATGAGCATCATATTATATTTGTTTTTTAATATATTAGTTGATATGGAGCAGTCGTAGATTTTTGTATGTTTTTCTTAAAAATATTTATGTGGGTTATTTTGATTATTTTTATAAAATAGTCAGTCTATTTGAGCGATAAAATAGTTTTCTAGTGATTGAGATGCATCGACAGACTTACTGAATTCATACACATAAGATGTTGCAGTGCCGTACAGTTATATATAACGAGTGCAGATAATATTTAATTATATCACCCTCAAAGATACACTAGCAAACGGCTAACAAGTGCAGACGTAAGTCGAGAATAATAATTATTCAATTTCTGTTGTTAATTTTGGAATTTTACAAAAAATAATATGCTTTTAATGTATAGATAAAATTTGTGAGCAGACAGTCATCGAATAAAACAAGATATTGCACTATTGACAATAATTGTTGAGCAATCTTTAATTCAAAATAAAATATTAATTAAAGTGTATTTTATCTCGGAATGTATATTTATACTATCAAGAATAACTTTTAATCTGCTAACTATTATTCAAGGCGTTCACGATTGAGGTGTTCTGTATCATAAATATAAAAGTCTTAACATTAACAAGAAACAAGGAATGAAGTTGATATGTCTTCGGGTTAAAAACACAACAAAGTTCGGAAGCTACCTTTGGACGGTACACGTTTATAAATCGAATAAATAAAAATCTTTCAGTTATTGAACTTAATAATATAAAGGTTTAAGAGTTCATAAAATAGTGTTAAATAAGTTTCTAAATGTGTCAAAATATAAATTGTAAACTATGGTAAATAGCTGTCAATTAAAAATCTCAGGATAAAGCTAATGAAAATTAAAGTAACGGGTATAATCATTCATAAAGTCATCTAATATACATTAAGCGCGAGCACTCCAGATGCTCAATCGTAATATTTACGACAGTCATATTTTGGCTTTTTTGTGGATGATATCTTTCATATCTTCAAAGTCAAACCGGTAATTACATAAGTAAGAGTAAACACTAGTTTTAAAAAAACTCCATCGAACATTGCTTAATTTTTGAACGAAAGGCAAACTCGCGCAAAACAGAGAAGTTGATTAGGTCGAAAAACTGCTCAACAAAAGTGGTTAGATTAGAGGTTGGATTGATTGTAGATTCCCCTGGCTGCATCCTAGAACCGGTCTTTTGAGGCATGGAGGTCAGGGTCGACTTCGGCTAGATAATGCATCTCTTGCAGCTCTTGAAACTTCTCATGATCTCGAATATGTGCATAATTAGCTGACAGACACATCAAGTAGTGTATCTGCAATAGAAAACAATATAAATTATTTATCTAGTGATTATGTTTGCGAAAACAAAATTTATCAAAATCTTGTTACATACATGGATTTTAATAGTTGTATCACATATCTACCATTTTGTCACTGACAAACGTCTGAGAATGCTAATATGTATCCTAAAGCGTTTTAGTCACAAGCATACACGCAGGTGTCAACAAATTTTGTTGATATAATATGTAGTGACATCTATGAGAAATGAGTATTGGTACTGAAAATATTAACTTTTATTTTTATGTTACATATTACTTTCATATCATAAGTTGATGTTAAACTATTTTTTAACGCTAAAATAAACACTTCAATTGAAGTGTAGATTATTATTTATAATTCATTCCAGCAAGTGAAATAAATATTTTTAATAAAGTAGATATCTATCTATAATACTATTGTTTTTCCAACATTTTGGGTCAATTCTAAATATCTAATTGTTTCTTCCCCGCAATGTGAAGAGAGAATGAAAATGATTTTCAGATCATCTAAATAATGTTAATGCCGTACGGAAGTAGTTCTAAATAAGACGAGAAGAACCGTGGCCAATGTTTCCTCTAAGGCAAGAGGTTAGCTGCGCGGAAATTTCAAAGACTGCGCGGACCAATCAAATATTAATTGAAAAACTGTCTTGTAGTGCGCGCAGCTTAGAAGGAACGTTGACCGTGACTAGCTAATGGATAATATGGTTAGATTACAGTAAACATCTCTTACCAAACTAAGTATGACGAGCAAACAGGCAACAGTTGCCAGAATGAACATTATTTCGGCCTTTTCTACATAATCTTTACAGAAAAGTTTCAATTCGTTGGATTCACACACTTTCATATCCTCGGGCCGAGTGTTCAGTGGGAAAATAAAGTCTAAAAAAAATACACAAAATCAATTATTTACACATATTGACTCATAAAATTAAATTCAATAAAATATTAATGAACAAAAAACTTTCATGGATAAAAATACCCAAATTGAATTGATAAAAAATTCTGTGCATTGACATTAGCTAAGAATTGTTAGTAAACTTTAGAAGGGAGCCTGACATTCTTTTCCCCTTCATCTTTAGATTGCAATTACCATTTAACCCGCTGGAAGTCTTTGAAATGATTTTGTTAATATGAAAAATCTTCAAATTAAGGTTTACAAATCGGAGTTGCATGGGAACTCAACAACTCTTTTTTTTGTATAAAAAACGTAAGTATGATGAATATTAAAGGCAATCGATTTAATAGTGCAAGGACCGAATATGTTACATCAATACATCTTCAAGCGTGAAGTGGGTTAAACAACTTCGAAGGATTATTTTTCTTATTATTAACACAAAGGTCTGAAGTGTCACATTTTAAATTAGGGACACTTCCATGCTCGGCAAAGCAACAAACCGCTCATAAATTGCAATTCAAAAAATTAAATAAGCCAGTGAAATATGCTAGGATACACGTGTCATGTCCATATGATAAAATGAATCAACAATACTTCGTGTAGATACTAGTATTGTGGTGAGACTGAATTATCACTTTATAATTAGTTTCATCCTACTTACCACATGTATACTAAAATTATATGAATAAAATATTTTAGTAATATTTGAAAATATTATTTTGTATTGAGTTTGACTTTATCAAATGGATAAATAGTTTGATCCGATAATAATACAGATGTTTATGTATAAAAAGTACCAATTATGGCAGAATAACGAAGCAAATGATTTTTTTTAAATTTTCGAGTTTATTAACACATTGTTTACGGCTATATTTTTTTAAAAATCTGACTTGCCGCGGGTGATAAATAATCGAGACAAAAGGAGTTAAATCGCAATCGACCTTAATTACGTCAGTAAACTTCAAACTGTGAGGTGCGTACTGTTTTCATAATATACAGTAAAACTTTTTACTATAAACATCTAAGACTTGCTGATCCACAACCATTTTTTTTTTTTCGATAAAATCAATATTTGCAAAATATATTTTTGAACATTTAAAAAAATCCTAGCAGGTGTCCCATTCTGAGCATGCTTTTTTTAATTCTCGAATGGTTACATCGGTTCATTTACGTGCATAGGCTGACCTCAGACGGTTGTGATAATTTTTTTCCCTATACGTATTTGTATCCTTGACTATTCTTTAGCATAAATCATCTCCTATGAAGAGTGATGTCACATCCCCTACACTTGATGGATTTTCAGGGAAAATTTTCAGACCCAGTACACCTTCAAAATCAGGCAAATCCCTAGGAGGATCAAACTCTGCCCAATCCAACGTTATAACGGGATTTCTGAAGATTCTTCAGATGATGATGATATACAGATTACTCGCGGTCTTGAAGTAGTACGTAGCACTGGTCTATCATCGTCTTCACTGTTATCTTCTTGAGCGTCATTATTTTCATCTTCAACGTCACTCGGTATATCGGGAAGACAGTCTTCAAAATTTTCGTTGACAAAAGTATCCTCTCTCCCATCCATTTTAAATAAATAAAAAACTCACACGAGTCCCAAAAACTAATCACAAACTTGCTTACAAAAATCTAAATAGTAAATATTTTCAAATACACATTACAATATTATACGAATACGGTTTAAAAATCTCTAATGTCTCAAAAACAAATGGCAAAAATTCACAAATTATCTAGTATAATAAATACACTTCATATAATATTACACAATAACGCTCGTTAGTATATGTAACACGGTTTAACAAACGCTGCAAAAAATAACTCGGCGCGGAGAATATTGATAGGTAATGCGCTTCGAAAGAATGACGATTTTAGCATCATTTTCATTTAAATATTAAATTGTGTTATTGAACCAACAAAGAATCGATAATCGAAGTTTTGCCTTTGGAGACATCTTCCAATCACACAGTAAAGTAAATATGTCAAGAAATAAGGTGTTTGACATGCGTTTTTTATATATGACGATGAAAAGCATAAAAATATGCTCACCGCGGCAATACAAAGTTACTGAAACACACGAATTTGTGCACACCGTACGCAACGTGTTAAGACTAATATACTGAAATAGGTTATAATTTAAGATTTCGACTGAAGGTGCTTGGTGGAATTTCAATATTAAATTTGAATCGTTCAAATTATGTACATTCTCACAAATTTTGTCACTAACGACCTGGGTTTCGCCTTTCGGCATCTTCAGGCATTCAAGTGCACGGATGAACTTGAACTGACGCTTAGCAAATGAAAGTTTCGTGTTTATATAAGATATAAATGCATCACTGAGTCCAAAGCCATTGCTGGCGAAAAGGATGAGCCCATGGGAATGCCAACAGATTTTAGTAGTGAGCAGTTTCAAGAATTATATAATTTGTTTGTCGGCAAAGGTTTTATGATTATATGATTTTATGGTTATATAGGGTATAGAAGTGGAGATGTGGGAAAGTTTGATATTTCGTTTAAAATCGGAAGACTTTGCAGCTGTGCTTTGTTGATTTCTAAAATTTCTTGGAAAAAGAGCTTATGACTGTCCGTATTTGGGTGTAACATTTTTATCCCTTGTTCCTGATTGAACACGTGTCCTTCCGAAATTAAGTGATTAGCAAAAGTAGACGTGTCTTTTTTCAATCTAAAGGCTGCCATATGTTCTAAAACTCGGATGTTCAGTGTTCTTTCTGTTTTGCCGATATAATGCTCTTGTTGTACAAAGTTTTCGTAACGTAAAAGTATGAAAAAAAAAATTGAGATTTCTAAAGAACTATGCATTCGTCAATTGCGTCATTTTTCATCCGGAGAAGCGATATAAGTGATTATTTCAATTTTGTCAGAGCCTGAAATTATTTTGTTCACGAAATGCCCGGACCATAGAAATTCGTTACGAGGCGAACTTATCTGTGCACCCTGCTCCTGTGTGTTAATTGATAGATGATATCATTTCCTGTGAGTTTGTGGTTTTCAAACCTTGAGTCATTGATGATAATATTAAACGAATTATGGATTTGTCATATTGTATTTGAAGTAAAAAAAAAATGTTTTGAATGCAATATAGGTTGACAAAAATTTTTAATCTTTTATTTCTAATTAAAATAAATTAATTCTATACCCATTCACAATTTGTTTTTTTTTGGCATACTGACAGCGATCCTCATAGTCAAATTTGACTGTCTGCAATTGAGAAAGCATTTGAAAAACGATTTATCCGGTCAATGCATTTTTAGAATACTGCACGCCTTAGCTTTTACCATTCTTTCAATGTTAAACGATAAATTATGATTTATTATTTAATAAATCAAGTAAAAAAAATACATCCAAACTTACCAAATTGTTGGAAATCAATGCATATTTTCTTTTCTTGAACAAGTGAATTGTCGCACATCATCCAGAACATGGTAAAGACGAATGTAACAAGTACCAAGAAACACAAGAGTACCAACCACACTAAAGACAGCACATAAGTGATCCCCATGAACTGAAACCAGTAAAAAAAAACAACATAGTTGGTGTAATGTTATACTGTATTCAACGAGTGGCTATTCGTAAGAACCAACTGTTATTAATAAATAATTATTATATAACACCAACAAGCTGATAATTGATCAATACGTATCTACTACAGTTAAGGTTCATTTTTAAACAGCTGAATTTTAAAATTCTTCTAAATCCTTTGTTTGCAGCAAGATCTGTTTTTTTTACTCAAACAATTATAATCAGTAGTAATCCATTAAAAATCTTACCACGTGGAAATGGTTAAATATGTAAAAAAAAAAAACACTTTTATTACACGTGTTGCAGACTAGAGGCAGAAATAACTCAATATTTCTACGAAATCTGCTAGCCAGTCGATATTGAAAATTTTGAAAAAAGCCACAAAAAACTGATGTAAAGTAACTATTATAGAAAAAATTTGTTCATTTGAAATTAGTTATAGGTATTTTCATATTATCACAAAGTATTAATAACAAATAAAATTACAATAGCACATGAAATTCGACCACCGACGCGGGCACGCCACGCACGATAGACTTTGTGTCTCGTCGCTCCAGTAGCTAGACATCCCAGGCAGAGTAGCATCAAGCCGAGGGCACCCATGCACGCTCCTCCGACTACGAACACCATTTGAACGGCTTCCACCCATATCAGTCTTAGATGGAAGACATTATCCAGCATCAGGATGGAAAGAGTTGCTCCACGATACATTGTAGCGCAGAAAACTCCCACTCCCAAGCAACACATAATGGTTGCAATGAGAGTGGCATAGGGAATGCGTGTCATACATGATTGACATGCATCACCTGTAATAAAAATGTGCAAATTGAACATTTATAAGATTTAGCCGTTTTGTCCAGACCCCTTTCAGTGCACCTAGGTTATGTTTGAACTCACACACCCCCAATCTATGGGCACAAACTTATATGTATGTCATGTAGAAAGTTGTGGGCCCAAAATGAGACACTTTTGTAATAATCACAGATGGAGTTTGTTTTCATGTTTAAAAGTATATTAAATCGAGAAATTTAGGTTTCTGACTGATAAGCTTTATGTTTTTCTATGTATTGGGTTAAATTTATGTTATCTGAATATGTATGTTTAGAAGTAATTTCCAATTTTTGTCTGTGTATAATGTAAAAACTGATGTTTATTAAAAATCAAAATTTACCGAGAAAACTTATTAGCCATCTCTGGATTTTTTAAGAAAGTAAATTTGAAATAAGAAATGTTTAACGATAGGTAGATAATAGGACTAAAAATCGAATAAAATGTTAATGTGCCTTGGCATAGGTTAAAAACTTTCTACAGCACACCCGTTATATGTAAGTGTCTTGAGATTATGATATATTATCAAAGTATGTGTTGACAGGTTGTCGCAATGAGGTTTATATTTTAGCAACTCTTTTGTGTTTTATATTCAATACGGAGCATTCTGTCTTATCTCACCCATATTGTGAGCCATGGAAAATACTTGAACAACACTTGAGTAATGGTATACTAAGCTTGTTGGTATACACAATGGTTATCGCATCAGTTTGATGTACACTTTCAAATAATTTAGCATGAACACAATTGTGCACAAAAAGATGAGATTTAAAAAACAGCAGTTTGAAATCATTGATGAATTCGTAACTGTACCGCAGGATTTTTCGCCGCCGACTCTGTCATGAAGAGTGTGAACGGAAAATCTAGAGCCCCATTCCGATCGTCTCAGAGGTTGGGTCACTGGATAATCACTGTCAAAGTTTGTTTCCAAGCCCCTATTATTCACATGTCTCATTGTCGCTGCTTAAATACAACAACTAGCTAATACACTAAACTGAATTCACCCCAACAGAGATTTCTCATCGCATTGACACAACAATAAACACAACTCGAGATACTAACTAAACTGCACACTGTTAACAGGTGTTTGCGAAGCGTATTTATTACATGTGACAAGGCTACTGAGAAATTTGATTCGTATAAGAATCGAATGACAGTCACGGAATAAGCGTTATCTTTTTATTTAATGCAATATTACTATAATGAATCATAAATTAAATACGTCATCGAATTCGATATGATTGTTGTCCTTTTCGCACAAGTGACAAAGCATGTATTCTATAAAATAGTGGGAGTCAACTTACTGTCAACCACTCCCTTCGCAATCTTATCATAAGTTTTGCTGATAAAGATAATACACATAGTACTCACCCATTTTGGTATGTTTGGTTTCCCAGGCTACGCAATTATTATTTTAGAGCTGGGTTACGCGAGCCTTGCATGCGTTCTATGATTGTTTATTTACATGAGACGCAACAGACTGATGCGGATACGATTGCTTCAGCGTGTCTATTACAATTACTGGAGTACCCTAATGAGACCGTTAGGATGTGTAACAGTATTTACATAACATATTTACGTTTCTTAAAAGACACAGTCAATACAGGAATCGGAGAAATTGTCATTCATAAAGTACGTTAACCGATTTATTAACTTTCACCACTTCACCGTATACAAAGCTGCAGTAGAAAATTAAAATGCACATTACCAACAGAAAAAAGTACATTGGAATAAGGTACAATTAATGTTATGAATATTATAATATGTACCTACAAAGTAATAGTTTAATAGGTAAATGAGTCTTTTTTATCCTAAATATTTTAAGAACATAATTGTGTGTTATTTTAAATTGACTCAGCATAAAAATGCAATTGCAAAAAAAAGTAAATTTTATCGTAGAAGCTTCAATATTTTTTATATTATCTTTCTATATACTGTTTATCAATTCTGTACATATTGTATTTATTTTTGTTTATTTGCATCTTTTATTACCATAGTCACATCATTGAATATATTGAAATATAATTGCATGCATATTATAATATGAATACAAATATTTACGTTATTCATAACAATAGCAAGCTTTACACTGGAGCGCAGTCATCCACGATTAGATGACGTACCTCTTCTTGTATGTACCCATTAGGTGTCTGCACACCATTGGCGGATCCAATCCATTGCAGGCCATGGCCTTCCCTGAGAAGATTTTTTTCCTTCATTTTTCTACTTTATTAAAACTTGGTGAATTTATGGTGAAATGGGATTTTTAATTGTTTAGTTTACCACATTTTATAGAATACATACTTAATTATGTATTGACTACTTTTATATAGATATATTATTTATAAATCATCTATTTTTTAATGTATTATTTTTGTATGATGTTTATTTTAGAATTGAATGGCCTCCTCCTTGGACAATTTCTGGATCCGCTAATGCACTAGGGTGCCGTCGTCCAGAATTAGTTGGCGTATGTTCCTAATGCATAAGGAAATGACGTCACCAAAGCGTGGACGACTTGATGCCAATGTTAAGTATACTAGTTGGTTAAGTGCTTTATCTGTATAAGGAACACACGTCACCAAATCTTGGACGAATTAGCGTCAGTGTAAAGCTTGCCAATTATGCATTCGTATTGGTACACTAAAACATATTTCTTTTTTAAACATAAATATTACTTTTAATGATTTGCTTGCTGTAGAAAATGAAATATTGTTCCTTGCAATATGATATATAGTCAGTGGCGGTTCTAGGTACTGGGCTAGGTGGGCTAAGCCCGACCTACATTTTTCACCCAAAACTTTAGATGGCTGAATAAAAATGAACAGCAATTCGGCCGCTGAACAAAATAAATACATTTATAAGCGTAACTAACCTTTCCCAAATGAATACAATATCTTTGTTTTGATTTTCCTCTGTCAATATAAGACAATGCTTTGTCTACCTACAATAATATTCTCGATTGTGTTTTGTATTACAATTTTAAACCGAGCCGGCATAAAAAAAACAATATCCCTATAATAATATTTATAGAGAACAGGCAACGTGACGTCAGTCTGGCAACACCTACGTATTAACGACTCAGGGGCTTGAAAGATCTAGCCCGTGTTTTTCTCTTACACTGGGGCGCAATCAAGCACGATTAGATTTTTTTGTATTTGTATGTACGGAAACATCATCAAACTCACACGACTGTGCGTCAAATTATCAAACTTCTGTCATTCGTTGGGGGCTAAATTGAATTTGCTCGTGACCCACCCATAAATTCAAACACAAATACCAATATCTTTGTATTGTATGAAAGTGACAGATATTAACTTTCAGTGACAACTCTGTATTGCTTTTTGTACTTGTTATTTCACTTTGAAAGAGACGAATTTAAGGTTATTATTTTATTATTTCTTACTTACATTAGCATTGATTTTATTAAATAGTAATTTATGCTTTGCAGTAGTGTCGTAATATTTGTTTATTTGTTTTTAGATTAATGTATAAGGCGAAGTGGAAAAATACACAATTTCTTAAATAATACACAATGCTAAACTTTTCTCTAGCCCACCCAAGATTTTAGTTCAGGAACCGCCACTGTATATAGTATTAACGGGAAGGTTGCACCATAAGCAATTCACCTAAATTCATCCTTCCTGACATCCAGTAGGGAATGATAGTATGCTTCATACAAAAGCTTTTACCTTTTGACGCGATATAGCGCCATAGAGTTCTATATTTTTTGCGACCGTTGTCTATGAATTTCGTATACAGAAACTCTGTACAGAAAGTATCTGTCAAACTGACGTTTGATATCGGTTTGGCAGATGAATGTAACTTCGCAAGCTTAGACATGAATTACCGAGTATCACATGAAAGTTCATTTGCATCGACATGAAATAAAATGCACACAAATGCATGGTAAATATTCATTACAAGATGTATTATGCCGCAATTGTGGGGTTATAATGCAAAACGTACTATTTCTGAAAATCGAACTTTCCAGTAGAGCCAAAAAACTATAGCGAATACACAAGCATAATATTATGATTGAATCAATCAAAAATTAAACAGTACATAATTTTAAAATCATTGACCTGCTTAATAAACTTAGCATATGGTGAAAAGTTATTTCAATTCGTTATTCTAATGTATTTTTTCCAAAACGCACATTTTCTGGAAATACTACATATTTTTACCTCAGTGAGGCGAAGGTTTCATTTTTTTTGGATTTTCTCGTCACCCCTACAAATATTGGCGTTGTGTTGTAAAATGAAGCAACGCCCACGCTAGCTTTTCCATTTTGAAACGTAAATATTTTTTGTTGTCATTTGAAATGAAAAAAATGTTCTTAATATTGGATTCAATGCACATTTGTAGTAAAATAAATTGACTTTCATTTATTTATTTTATATTTTACAACATTTATTAAATTTACTCTAATATTCAGCCGCCTGTGTGTTCAACATCGTTGGCTTCGAATCCCAGTACAGACAGTTTTATAAATTGATTTATGAAAATATGTTCGTAGGCATGGATGTATGTGATGTTTTAAAATCCTCTCTCCCACCCATACTATCCAATGAACGGGGCGTATCGAAACGATTAGCTAACCATTAATCCTGTCCTAGCCCTATCCTTCTATTCCTACTCTCTTTGGAAAAAGAGAGGTTGAACAACTGAGTAACAAACAGTTCTCGTAGAAACACTTCTATTGAGATAAACTCCATTAGGAGGCAACTCCATATGCTCCACATTGGAAGCGGACATGGTAAAGAAAAATCACCAGGGGAAAGAATGCTAGTCTTTTTCATTTTTTTTGTTGTATTCTTCCAGACTTCCTATCTGCAGACAAGTAGCAATTGCCACGAACAATAAAAATATTTTTTATTTTAACAAATTGCATTGCTTACTATCAATTTTATTTAGTAAGATACCTTAGAGCAGAAAAGGAATTTGAGAACAATTTTATGGTCATGGGCGTTTAATTATCCTTGTATGTATCCTCTTAAATGTTTAAAAAATCTGCAATTGCCGAGCACACTTCATTTGGTCCTCTCCCTGATTCAGTTTCCTGTCATTAATGTAGGTAGGTATAAAATAAAAACATCAGTGGGTGTAAAAAAATGTTTATTTCCTAAAAATCTGACAATTCGATCATGTTTATCTAAAAGAATTGCCAAAGAAACTAGAAAACACTAACTAAACAAAAATACCAAGAGTCACCAATGAATAATGATTTCATTGAACAACTTAATAGTATCGAAAAGGTTTTAATGTATAAAGCAGTATTTATTAATCATAAAAGTTAACACCATTACAGGGCAAATTTTAAGTTTTGGGGGGCACTCATGGGGCAGTTATTCAAAATGGATAACGGATAACAACACAGACAGGTTGCTTGTAACAAGGTTTTAAAAAACTTCAATAATCTAATAAGAAGTGTTTTAGTTCTACAAATATTACTTTATACCAGGGCTGTGGAGTCGTGTAAAAAAAAGACGACTCCGACTCCAGCTTAAAAATAATTAACGACTCGTAGGAAATTTTTCAACAATTTCATTTTAACATATATATATGTATACCATCAGATCATCTTTAGTCAGCCAAGCATTCAATGTCAACACTTTGGACTATTTTGTTTGAATACACATAACTAAATACATTTTTCAAAAAAAAATCAAGCCGCTCATTTTTCACGACTCCGACTCTGGCCAAAATATCGCGACTCCGACTCCACAGGCCTGCTTTATACGTAGTTGTTAGCTATTTCGAAGTATGACTTCATCAGAAGTGTGTTTAAACTAACATACGCTCAGCTATATATTATATCTACTGGCTAAGAAGAGATAAACAATATATTCTGTCAATCAACATCCTGATTTGTATTGAAAATTATAGTATTTGAGTTTATCCTTTATTATGAGTATGTTATTATTATATTATATATATGAACGAATAGAAGCAAGATCATTTATCCATGACCAGTCCCCATGTGGACATATCAACAGAAGAAGATTGTTTTTTTAACTTCCTTTAGTAAAAAGAAACTTTAATTAACCTAATATTACTAACCGCATTTAAGTCAACAAAACTTTTAGTATGATTTATGCCTGACCATTCCTGTAGAAATGTATGAATCGTCGCTTACGTTGTTCTGCTGATTATGTGGCGATATAGACTCTTATGGGGATCCGTTGGGCCCTGTTTAAAATACTGTATAGGTATTATTACTATGTACTGGGTCTCGACTCTATAAAAACCAATAGACTGGAGTGAACTAGAATGACGGACTTATTAAATTACACTAAGAGACTTAGATTACGACAGGCATATCAACATATCTCGCCGGTTCACGAATTTTCATACCCCGTTGAATACGGCTATCAGCAAGCTCCGGAAGAAATGCATATCTATAAAAAAATGACAAACGTGGTATGACTGTTAATTCAAAGTCTGGATCAGGATACAATCTAATAATTTCCAATCTAATAATTTCCAATCCACTGTCTGCATAAATGATCAGGTCACAAAAATCTTTTTTGGCAATATACAATTGGCTTTGTATTTGAAACCAATAATTGTGGGTTTTTTTGAGGTGGAGCTTACAATCAACAATATTGACGCAGATATTATCTTCGAGAGCAGCATCATAAATTGTTTTTTTACCTATAGAGGACAGACATTTCACCTCAATCAATCCATTATCTCCAACTAAACCATCTGGACTCGCAGCTAGAAATGAGAAATCTTTCCTGATGAAAAGACCGCAACGGACGACCAGATTTTGATGAAAAGCTATGCCCGTAGCTTCTTTTTGACCACCCTCCATCAACAATTACAGTAATGTAAGGATGGCCTTCATCAACTTCATTATTGTCATGAGCCAATTGCTTCTCTATCAGAACATTTTTTTCCATTTGTTCAGATAGACGACTCTTCCATGATGTGGTCACTTTTTTCTCGTGTCTTCGGAATGCCCCCTGACACATGAATGGAATATCCATAGTACCGCATAATTCTTCCCCCTGGCTATACCCTATACCTATGTTAAGTGCCCCCCAAACAAAGGACGTGTTAATATTAGATTCAAGAGAATCGGAAAAAACGGTTGCAGTTTTCTCACAGAATTGGCATTCAAAATGAAATTTTGATACTAATCCATCTTTTACTTCTCTTTGTAAAATTAGCTTACCACCTGTGCAAATTGACGGATGTCGCAATACTTCTTCCATCTGCTTCATAAAGTAGGCAATGTCAACTATGCGTTTACCAGAGGGTACGTAGGAAGTTGCAATTTCATCACTTCGCTCAACGTTTAATGGAGGAAGTTCTTCTGTCATAGTATCACCTAAAGAGTCACCGTCTAACACCTCCGGCTTCTTTGCCTTCGAATATGTCCTCAAAACATCACCACTACAGTGGAAATCTTCACAGTCTCCAACGGAAAGCTCTTCATACGGGATAATTTCGTTTTCCAAATCTAAGTCGTTCGGTAAAATGCCTGAACATTGAATTTCTTCATTTTCACGTTTCCGATCTCTCGCCATTGCAGCGGCTGCCCATAACTTCTTGATAAATTTAGAACGTTTATTCTTACGACACTGCTTCTTCGGCAAAGATGAAGGACGAGTATCTTTTATATCCATGTTTATTTACAGTACTAAAATTACGTCGGAATGTCGGAAACGCGGTCCAAACACTCCAAACGTGATAGGTGAAAGCTTAAATTATATAAAGTAGGTATGCTGTATTCTAAATGATAGACACAGTACAAGTTATAATTGTTCATATAATGAAAAATAAGTTTGAAAAAAGCAATTTTATATCTTATAAGATAGGTTATAACGTCAATACAAACAATGATCGCGTCTAAAGATGATAGCTAAAAGCTTTAATTTATTATAAATAATATAAAGTGAGTATTTAGTATTCTAAATAATAGACACAGTAGCTATTATTTTGCATAAAATATAAAAATAATGTAGAAAAAGAACATTTTATACCATAACAAACAAGCTGTCAAAAATAAAATAGGTTATAATGTCGATTCAATCAATGAAAGAAGGAATATGTGGGCAGTGTAGGAACCAGTAAGAAGGCATAGGATTAGATATCGTAGTGTGTGTGTGTGCATCGCGTGTACCTATACGAGTCATACCACCACATACAAGCTATTCCTGCTTGGTAGCAAACAAAAACTACGGAATAATATACTTCATCGTTTCAAACTTATGTTGCCAAACAACCCAAGCAGCGACACCTACCTATTATGACACCTATTAAAATGATCAATTGTGCATTTATTTTCAACGTCGGTAGAAAATTAACGAAAGCTCTTAAAATTATAAAATTTAGACCAAAGATTAGGAAAATGAATTGTTCATAAATCTATACTCGATTTTTTTGTATTTTGTCACTTCTTTTGCTAAAAAACATCGTATAAAATAGTTTTGAAATAAACCGTTTTCAAATCCAAATAAAGTGCTAATTACGTATTTAATCAAACTTTATTGAATATAGTATTCAAGATTAGTGCTTGAACTATCTTCAGGTTTTTAAATCAGTGATAAAAAACCAGCCGTTACTTTTTTTCTAGATAAAAACGAAAGCTCTTTTGTTTGTTGCTTTTTTAAATAATGAAGTTAATACTCAATTTAAAAATATAAAAATATTTTTCTAGCTACCCTTTCGTTTATTAGCACGAATATAAATACTTTTTACAGTGTAATTTGCGAACAGCTTTAGCGTGACTCTTACCCTTAAATATATATTATATACTATAAACAGTTTTTGACACATTTCTGACAGATATGACAGATAATTTAAATATAAAGGTACATAAATTTGCATGGTTACACAATATATTTATTAGGTATGATGTTCATTGTAAAACAGTGACGTTATAGAACAAAAATGCGATTGGCTAATTGACACTTTTTTTCTCAGAGAGGCACTTAGCCCGACTTAGCCCCATCTTGAGCCATAGAGACGGCCATAGAGTAGGCAGTATGTCAATATATTATCTCTGGTAGGCAGTATGTCAATTGCATAACAATCGAAAGCTTAACCTCAAATTCGATGTCAATGCTTACCAAGAATTAAATCATAGGAGTAAAAAAACAAAGAATACTTTATATGCTCTAAACCAAGCAATCAATAATGGCGCTGCTCAATATTGCATCTAAATTAGGGAGTTATCTGGGTAGAACTACAGGTATGTTTCATATATTTGCAACGAACTTCTATTCGAAAACTATATCAATAGTCACAATATGTATATACGTATGTAAATATTTTTCATCTGTCTGAAAATGTCTACTAACAGAGTCATTGTGCGTTAATAAAACGTTTGATTTATTTTTTATATTTTTAACAAATTATGTTTTTGTTATAGGAAGCTTGTTTGCCAGATATTCATCAACAGTTGTCGCCAAGCAGTTAGATGAAGAAAAGGAGACGGAAAAGATCATCAATACGGTTAATACTCTTGCTGCATCCAACATGTCTCGTAACTTTGCTGTGGTACATCTCTTAGGTAAACAGTGGAAAGTTACCAACGGAGACTTGGTGATGGTTGAAGGAAATTGGCCACCCGCAATCAGCGATGAAATTATTTTGGACAAAGTGTTACTCGCAGGAACAAAAGATTTTTCCCTCGTTGGACGACCTTTAGTTCAACCTGGTCTAGTTAAAGTCACCGCTACTATCGTCTCACAAAATTTGTCTCACACCAGAACTCGATTTCGCAAAAAGAGAAGGAAACAGTTTATGAGGATCAACTTCATCAGGCAATGCCAAACAATTTTGAGAATTAATTCTGTTGAAATTGGATCACATTTAAATAATTCTTCAGGCAGTACATCATCATAAGAATTGTTTGAAAAATATATAAATAGCTCAGTTAGTTTTTTTATTAACAATTAGTTCATTTAATTTAGTTGCGTGCATCTTGACGCTGGAAATTCCTTCAAGAGTCTGAATTTCAGAATTAATTTTTTTTTAAAATCTTATTTCTGTCAATTTTATTATTACAATAAAAACTATCCAAAGAAGAAAAAAACAAAAACAAAGTTCAGTTATATAATAATACATCATTTATTATTTCTTTCAATCATATTCATTTGAATTGTGGATATATAAATGATAAATAAAAAAATGTGATCTATTTGTTTCATTAACTGCAAATGTAGTTTCTTCTCAACTAAATAGTATAAACGGAGGTGTTTTTGTGTCTTTATATATTCAAACATTAAACATTTTTATTTCATTCCAAAGTGCATTCATTGTCCAACACATTGTTTCCCAAACTTATTCTGGGATGGAACACTTCGCGAGTCCGTAATTTTCTACGGATCACTTAGCTTAATTTTTGGGATGCATAATTCGTACTTAATAGTTTTTTTTATTTAATTGAATTTTAAATTTATTAATTCTATTTTATTATTAAAATACTTACTATTCTACAATTGCGTTTGAATATCTATTTCAGTCTACTTCAATATTAATTTTGAAGGCAAAAGAAAACTTGAAAAAAAGTACTGAAGGCCTTTAATGACTGATATTTTTTTTTTTTAATTTTTTTTTTAAAAAAATATTTGACATTACAGCTAACGCCAATGCCTCAAATATTTTGAAGTTGAAAGATCATACGAGATATACTCGATGAAATTTTTGAAAGTCACATGAGATTAACTCAAGTAGAATTGACTTCACACCCATATCTTAGATCTCAAATTAAAATTGAAAAAAATCAAATTTGACATTGACCTTACCGGGAATCGAACTCAGACCCACCTGATCGGTAGAGCAAGCTCTAACCAATCTACCTCTTTTTGAATGCTTAAGTTGCAAATCTTCTTGATATCAGGCACAATATTAGTGAGTTGAAATTTTATATTTGCTGCGGCGTTGAGCTTGGTCTCGCACTTAGTCTTGATTGCAATATAATAAAATCCTCGTTTACATAAATATGTTATATGTTAACGGAAATAAAATAATAATAGCTTCTTTTGACACATGACACTTCTGACAAACTCGCCCAGAAATCATTTAATGGCTGATCTTTGTATTTTTGTGTCAAATCAGAGTCATTGATTAAGTTAACTAGATTTTTATACACACTTCCCCTTTAACCTACTGTTGCAGTGGTGACAAAAATGGATTCCGAACCCAGGAATCATCTTTACCAGTTTTCGGAAAATATTTTAAGTTATGTAGGTGTTTTAAAAATACTTTGGATTTTTTTTTATTTTCACGGCTTCATCCATAACATTTTTTAAATTGTGAAACTTTTTTAGTCACTATTACTTGTCTATGCAAAATACAATGATTGCTGGTGGCTATTGTAACACCTTTCATATTTCCTACCATTGCTTAAGCACCGTTTGTGCAAATATCAATACACTTCTCCCAATCTATCTCCTGTTATGTCATGTTATCATTGATAGTTGAATACATATATCTTCTCCTGTTGTTTTTTATCATATGCACCTAATCCCTTTTTTACGCGTTTTTTTTGTTGTTGCGCGTTTTCCGGTCATAAATTTTACCACCGAGAGTTACTCTGTCAAACAAATGCACTCCAGACGTCCAAATATTTTAAATACAAAATAATAAATACGAACCGAAGATGGAAATGTTATTTTTTACTTAAAATCATTTATATGTCGATGTTTTTGGCACGTACCAAATAAATAGCCCAGCTAACTGAAAAAACTTGGCAATATAGCACAATTTTTATTGCCGTATCCAATTTATATTCAAAACCTCCACCTGTACTTGATGTCATAACATATGTAGAGATAGACCATCACTCGCTTTTCAATATGAAGTAGAAGATGTTTAAATTTGTTGCAGCATATAAAACCATTCCAATTTTTCGTGAAACACCTCTGGGTCCGCGGAACATAGTTTGGGAAACCATGATACAGATTGCATCAATCAATAGCTAAGAAGCATTGGGAGTATCTGGAGCAGTGTTATAACAGGTTTTAACCTGTCAGAGTAACCATTGGTTGTTTATTGGCATTTTTATGATCAACAAGCCATGCCATCTGATAATATTTTGGGCAAAAATGGGTTTTTGATGTTGGTCAAATCTTAGTAGAAAGACAATTTATATCAATAAATTGCAAATGTAAAACTTAGATGTCATTATTTTGATAAATTTCAATGTTTCCTGATATCTAGTAAGATAAGCACTAAACATTTTGTATTACTTTTACATACTTTTGTAAAGTTACTTTTATTTTATAAGATTATTTAGGTGCACTGAAAAACCAGTTATCTAAATAGTCCATTAGTATTAAAATACGATCTTAGATTTTATAATCCGTATAACTTCAACAGTATGTGCCCGATGATGCTATGATATTGCCCCACTTCAGAATTTTAATTTGCTGCTGATTCTAAAGCCAAAGTCCTAATATTTTATTTTATAATGATGATAGCTTTCTCGTGGTAATTTGGCACCCTTATTATTGTTAAATTTGTTAAGTTACATGACGATTCAATATGCATTTATATATATTATATTACATATCTCCGAAGACAGTAGTACAAAAACGGAGCTCGCCATTCTTTTAGGAATGGCTGGAGCTACATTCAACTCAATGCGGACTGTCTGGGACACACAGCTGTACTCGATTAAAACCAAATGCCACTTATTCAATGCTTGCATTCTGCTGGTACTGCTTTACGGTTGCGAATCATGGCACCTGACGAATACTCGGAAAAACCGTATACTGAGCTTCGAAAACAGATGCTTGCATCGGATAATGGGGGTGAGGTGGTTTGATTTTGTGAGGAATTCAGAGATAAGGGAGCGTACAACGGTTATGGAGAGACGTTGGAACTGGCTGGGTCACGTGCTGCAGATGCCTCCGGAAAGCCTCAATCCTGCCTGCCTCTTATTTCAACCGGTGGGATTCCGGCATCCCGGACGTTGGGTACTATCAAAGCCCCCTATAGTGAAAGCCATGCTATGGAGTTGAAAACAGGTACTTTTTTCAGATAAGCGGGCCGGTGTCATAATTTTCAAAGTAATATCACATCATTATGAAGCCATTTGTTTCTGATATAATGTAGGAAATACATATTTATATTGTAATTATATATCTTTTCAATTACATATTTTTCAAAATAAGAAAAAATCACATTTTCTAAGGTTTTTGAAGAAAAATCTCAGAGAACAAAAGCAAACAAAGAAGGCAAATCATTTTATTAAAATTTTTTTTTTTACAATATTTCAATACAGAATATGAGGTTGGAAAAATCAACGTCATTATTGGGATTTTAATCAATTAATAATTAATCTCAAAATTTATTTGTGCACACTGGTTCGTTACTCAATCTTTCCATAGGATTTCTCAAGTCATATCAGTCATTAAAAATCAGTAAGTCAAACTAGGGTAGCACATTTTTTTTTTTTTTTTTTAATTCATATCCGCTCCCTATACGGAGCATATGGTCACCACGAAGCTCCTCCACAATTCTCTATCTCCAGCCAGTCTCCTCACCTCCTCCCAGGTCATCCCAGCGTCCCGTAACTCCGCCGAGTACATCCTGTGGATAGTCATCAGTGGCCTTCCATGACGCCGGGATCCATCCGGCCGGAAGAAGAGACAGGCAGGGTTCAGGCTCTCTTCAGGCATCCTCAACACGTGTCGAAGCCAGGTCCACCGCCGTTTCTTTATTTTGGACGTGGTAAGAGGCTGGTTAGTCCGCTCTCTTATCTCCGTATTCCTGACAAAGTCAGACCATTTCACCCCTAGCATTCGCGCAGGCATCTGTTTTCGAAGCACAGTATACGGTTACTCTGCGCTTTCGTAAGGTGCCATGATTCGCAACCGTAAAACAGCACTGTCAAGATACATGCGTTGAATAGGAGGCACTTGGTTCTGACCGAGTACAGCCGTGAGTCCCAGACTTTCCGCATTGAGTTAAAGGTTGCTCCAGATATCCCTAATCGGATCGCGAGCTCTTTACACGGATTGCCATTTCCCGTGATGTGTACCCCCAGGTACCTGAAACTGTCGACTCTTTCGATGTTTTGACCGGCGCTCGTCAAAGGGTAGTATGGGTCCGCGGGTAGCACATTTCACTTCATTATTTTTTAAATATTATTATTGATTAAACCATCATTTACTTGGTATATTGCCATTATTATATGATGAGACGCAGTATTTATTTCATAATATCACAATAGGTGTCAAAATCGTATATAATATAATATGGATTCCACTTGTTACTGTTGTTTTATGTAATTTATAATTAATATTTTATATAACTGTGATATTTAATAGTGGGAAGTTAAATTTTATTTGTTTTACCACACATCGCATTTCTTGCCATTCGCTATATTTCTTACAATCATTACTTAATTTGCATATATGACCCTTCCGATGTATCGTAAATTGTAAATTAATAACACCAAAGAATCACAGAATATCCATAGAAGAAATCTTTCAAACATACATGTTATATTCAACGAAAAATAAGCTCATAAATTGGAATTTAGAGTTGATCTACGTGTAACCGCCATACAATTTGTAAGGAGAGGTTGGGATTTAACGGTCCGGTCTTTTTTGCTGTTTTTTCTACGACACTGCTTGGAACTTAAGACTGCTATGGTACTATCCATAGGATGTACTCGGCAGAACTGAGGGATGCTGGCATGTCATGGGAGGAAGCAAAGCAATTGGCGGGAGACGGAAACATGGAGGTATATACATATGCTCCACATAGGGAGCGAACATGGCCAAAGAAAAAGAAGAATTTCTTTTAGGAAGAAATAAAACATTGTATAATTTACGAGTGAGGTTATTTATTAACTTGGAACGATAGGATCTGTCAACTGTAATAGAAAAACGTTGCCGAGTCAATTCTTAAACATGTTGCCTTCAAGATTCTTGGTTCCCTGCTAATATCTTGGATTGAAATCAAATTATTAAATAGAAGAATGAAGTAAGTCACAGACATGTTTGTCCGCAGTTGAGACCAAAAACTATTCTGTGGTTATATTGCCTCTACTTATACAGCGCTCTCAATGGTCCTGAAAGAATATAATGATCTTAGTAGAGTATCTTAGCTGGCATCCTTTACAGCTGTAATCACAGTGGAAAAAAGAATCTATATTAAATATTGCGATGTATATTAAATACTGAGGTTACTTCACTTTTACGATACTTTAAGACAGTGGTTCTTAACGGGGGCAGTACTGCGCCCCTGGGGGCATTTAGAAGTCTGGGGGGGGAGTGTTTTTAATTTAAAGAAAAAAAGTATAGGGAATTGAGGATTTCAAGAAAACATTTTCATTTCAAGGGGCATTACAGTGGAACCTCAATTCTACGTTTTTCAAGGGACCAATGTGAATAATGCGGGAAATCTTCAAATAACACTATAAGAATGTTTAAATTTCAAAAAACCTATTTATATATTACATTTTTTTTTATTAAAGAACAAATAAATATATTTTTAACTTGTTTTTTACAAACTAAGTAGCCTATTTGCAGTTTGGAACTTAAATTTTAACACACACTCATCAACACTTCTAAGTCAACTTCTTTTTGCCATGTCGACTCGTTTTTCTCCTGAATTTTTTGCAATGTCTTGAATTATTTTCAGTTTCTCAACTAGAGTTCTAGTTTTCTTCATTTAGGTATTTTAGTTTTGATTTTTGAGTTCACGCAGTTCAGTAAATTCACGCAACCAGATGCAATGTAAGGCTATTTATGAGCGAAAAAAATATTCTACAAAAATGGTCAAACGGGATAGGTAACAGGGACGAGACGACAATATTTAGATGATAGATCGAGGAAATCGGTAAATCAGGAAATGATTAATGTGGAATTACTAAACATTGTTATTACGGGGTCATGGTCGAGTAAAAAATAAACGATCCATGCAAAAAAACCATGATAGTGAGAACAGAAGATCGGGGTTCCACTGAAAAAAATGTGAAACGAAATGCGACGTAAGACTATTTATGAGAAATATTCGACAAAAACGGTCAATTGGGATAATATTTTTGACAGGATCAAAATATTTGAACGATAGATCGAGGAAAACGGTAAATCAGGGGAACGATTAATGCGGGATTATTTTACATTGTTCTTATGGGTGTTTGGCCGGGACTATGAAAAATAAACGAACCATGCGGGAAAACGAACAATGCGAGAACGGTAGATCGGGGTTCCACTGTACATAATTTTGGATAATTTATTTCTGCTAAAGGGGGCGATTCTTTCAATACGGTTAAGAAGCACTGCTTTAAGACATGTAGAATATTACAACTTATTTTTTATAAAATACCACTTGACTACTTCACTCTTAATGGGACCATATTAAATATGAAGTGAATTCAGCAAATATTTTTGCTATTCTATAGGTCTGCACGGGCCCGGGCCCTTACCCGGCCCGGGTTCGGGCGGGTAAGCGCAATTGAGATTCGGGCCCAGGCCGGGCCCGGGTAAGGAATTTATTCTTCAGAAAAATATTTCAGACTATGTGTCATAGTCCGCCATGATGATTTTAATTATTACCAGTTCTATAGAGAATCGTAAATTGTTGTAAATTTGTAAAAAATGGGTTTTTTTCGGTCTGTTGAGTATAAATCCGGGCTTCGGGTCGGGTTCGGGTAACAATTGTGGTATTAGACTCAGGCCCGGGCCGTGTCGGGCCTGAGTCTTTCGGGCTTGAGTCGGGTAATTTTGTAAAATTTCGGCCCGTGCAGACCTCTACTTCAGATGTAATGATGAAATTGCAGTTTTACGTTTTGTTTCTGAAGGTGAAGTTCACGAGCTTTTTCACGAGTTTATTGGTTTTAGAGACGTGAGCTCTTATAAAACATTGATGGTTTTTTTTCCACGCTGTAAATGTGGTTAAAGAATTTCAAATTCAAAAAAAAATTGGCTGGACGATGGGGAAGTATAACGAGCACATTGATGGCTTGCAATCCAACGTATTTGAAGCTTAATCCTTTGGCCATTTTTAGATATTGTTATGTTCATGTATTGAATTTAACATTACATCAAAGTCTTTTTAATATAAAAGAGTGCAGATCATTCTATCAAACTGCAAATGGATTGTCGTCATTCTTTTCTAAATCTTCAAAATGAATATATGATTTTTAAAAGTTTGCGGTTAAAAGACATCCTTCTGTAGCACCTTCAAAATGGAATTACACTTCTCGTTTAGGGAACGTAGTACAATTTAAATAATGAATTTGTAGACTTTTTTGAGACTTGCTGAAAAAATGTGAACTATGGACTCTGATACCGTTATAAAAGCCTTCACATATTCTTCAAAATTGTAACTTTTTGGAGTTACTGATATATTTCTTTGAATATATTATATTGCTATAAAAAATTGCTGAAATTTTGAAACAGGATAATAATTGCGAAAAATTATGGGTTTATTATGTATATGAAAAAAATTAACCACAGACTGCTGAGAAATGATTCAGTTCAAGAAAAGATTGATTCAGATTTTCAGAAAGTATGTACATATCATTGGCGGATCGAAGGGGGAGGCTATGGGGGCCATGCCCCCCCTTGGGAGAATTTATTTTCCATTTTCCGAATTTATTAAAACTTTATTTTGAAATGGGCTCTTTAATTGTTTAGTTTACTATGTTTTATAGAATACATACTTACTTAATTATGTATTGACTATTTTTATATACACCTAATCTTTTTTACGCGATACATTAGTTCCAGAAAGTGGCGCGTAAAAAAACCTCACTTTCATATAATTTGATAAATCGGTTCCAAAAATCAAAATATCGCGTAAAAAAAAATCAAAAATGTATGAAAAAAAAAATTGTCAATCAAATTCGCGCAAAAAATATTTTTTTACGGTGCCGTCCAAAAAAATCGCGCAAAAAAACAATCGCGTAAAAAAAGTCTTTCATCTATTTTTAATATATTATTTATGTACCATGTTTATTTTCAAATTGAATGGCCCCCTCCTGGGACAATTTCTGGATCCGCCACTGGTACATATATGAATTAGGTAAAATAATATTAATTATTCAATGCAGTGCGGCCATAGACTATGAGTGCGGCTTCAGCAGATGCTCACTTTCTGCTCTTAAAAAGATGAATGTTTTTTATTGAAGTATACAGAACAAGGAAGACAATGCGGCCTAAACTTAATTTCTAATAGAAAAGAATACTCATCAAATTAAAAGATGGGCACATTTTATGACATTATTTTATGTCACAAAAGCGAAGCATTTACTCAATGCACAAATAAATAATAAAATTTATGTTCTAAATAATCGTCTTTTTTTAATTTTTCATTTACAGTACACCCAACATCACAACCCAACAACACAACCCACCGTACGCTACAGGTATTAATTAATGCACTAAGTAATAAAACAATTTTCCCAATTTTTCATAGGAGTTTATTCCCATCCAATTTTACCGGCTTGAACCCGCCAAAATATATGGGAAATCTCCGTCTCGAGTAAAGCCATGGCAGCTGATCAGTGCTGCCAACATTTGTTAATAAATATTGACAAACCCGTGGGAAGCATAAATAATTAATTTGACTAGCTTTTTTCAATACTTCCATAAATGTTTAAATACAAAATATGATATTATTTTGTGGGAGAGCCATGATTAAAAATAACAATAAAGCATCAAATTAATATTGATTTGTGAAAATTACTGAAAACCGTTCACCGTAGGCAAATTATTCATTCGATCTTCTTTGTTTTAATAATAACCATACTGTTCTATACACTGTCGCTTCATAATATTATATATGGTAAATTAGTAATTAAAACTCATTATAAGCTTATAAAAACTTCAAAATAAGTCAAATCACACTAACAAAAAGTAAACGCCATTTTTTTAGTGGGATATAAAAAAAGCCTAACTGAAAAGTTAAAATGGTAACACTGCAACTCATTTTAATGACCAGTGAGCAAACGCAGCATCACAAAATAAAAAAACTTCAGAAACAAGGCGAACTTCGTCGCTGCTGTTATTCTGAAATAAAAGTTCCTGTATTAGTCGGAGAGGTCGGAGAGTAGCGAGCAGTAGCGAGTTAGGTCCGTGTTTTTAATATTTTTATATCTCTGTGACGGTACACATAGCTTGATTAAAATAATAAATAATTAGTACATAGAGATTAATTAAAAATTATAGCTTGATAACTTAATCAAAAGTAAACTACGAAAATCTTTAAAACTAGTGATAGTGATCTGGTTGGTGACAGTGATATTATAGTGATCTAAAAGTGTAACGATTTTTTTTTTAAATATAAATAAATATCATTTCATTTATTGAGGGCAGAGTTTTCAGCATCTGTGAAGGAATATTGGATGCCACTTTAGAAATATCAGGTAAGAAGAGAACTTTAAATTATAACGTCTTTTTAATATATAGAATGTTGTCTCGATCTACAATAATCTATTATTTAAATGATTGTAAGATGTTGGCCGGTCACAGAAAACCGGAATTTTAATAGGGTGACTTACATTTCACATTGTGGGTTGAGAACTGAAGTAACCTTTTGTTTAACATTAAACTGTAAGGATAAAAAAATACGAAAAGACCGGCAATGCTACGTAGCTATTATCTCAAAACAAACAAAAAGTGAACAAAAGTATCTTAATTTTATTGTTTTACTTGTTATATGTAGGTATTATAGTATTTAATTATATTTTTGAAGAAAATATAAATTGAGGAAAATACTTAATTTTTGATTTAACACCCGCTTCCGGTTGAATTACAATATCCACTCCCACAACGACAGTTTTCCGAATAAATTTATGCCTACGCGATCTATCAACAACAATCGATTATAATGTGTACGTTTTGTGATCGTGTTAGATTCTTGTGATAATCCAATAAGAAACGGTTGATATGTATTTACAATTTTGCTGTTCGAGTTACGAGTGTTCAGGGCCGGCACCCTATGTTTTGCCGCCATATAAAAATAACGTATTTTTGCATAATTTTAAAATTATTATTTTTCGTATAAACCACATTAGAATTGCGAGGGCGCCTTCGGTGCCTTTTTAAAGTGTGCCACTACTGGCAGATACCTGCTGCGTCTATGCGTAACTCTGGCACTATGGATGTTCGACACGCATTGGCGGGTCCAGAAATTTTCCAAGGAGGGGGCCATTCAATTCTATAATAAACTTCATACAAAAATAATACATTAAAAAATAGATGATTTATAAATAATACATCTATATAAAAGTAGTCAATACATAATTAAGTATGTATTCTATATAACATCGTAAACTAAACAATTTAAGATCCCATTTCACAATAAAGTTTTAATATAGTAGACAAATGAAGAAAAAGAATCTTCTTAGGAGGGGGGCATGGCCCCCATAGCTCCCCCCCTTGTATCCGCCAATGTCAACACGATACATGTATAATACTCTAAAACCTCTATTACTCGGACATCGATTATAGGTATGTACAGTAATAGGATTAATTATTTTATGACCCAACATATGAAAGGTAAGCATCGATGCCAAAAGCTCTGTTCTTCTGCGTACTTCTGATGGTGTGCTGACGGTTTGCAAACTGTTTTCGAATTAGAATCTAAAAGCTTTCAGTTTGATTAGTCAGCAAACCATCAGAAGTACGCAGAAGAACAGAGCTAAAGAAGCAGTGAGTGGCGTAACTATGGGGCCTTCGGAGTGAAAATAATAATATATTTGGTTCTTAGTAATCATTGTAATATACTTACATTCGATTTTCTTTTTACATATAATATCTGTTTTATGAAAACAGCCGTAGAAGTAACTACTAACTAGAATATGTATAATGTAGCATTTACATTAGGCTATTTTTCAAAGCAAGACCAGCTACTATGCGTAAAAATGTAAGTATAAAAGTATGTAGTAAAAAATGTATATTTACCTTTAATGTTAGAAGGGCTGACTTCTAGAAAAGATACAAAAAGTAATAAATGATTTTTAACTCTACTATATTTCCAAGCAAAATAGTTATATTAATATTTTTTGCTTTAATCGCAATACTTTGTTTTTATGTAAATATTTTCACTCATACCTAAATATAGCCGGTTCTTTTCTGCAGACTACTAAACTATATTTTTGAATCATACTGAGCTAACGAAACGAAAGTATAAATATGTATTATGATAAACATAATACTTGGGAAAAACATATTCTTTCCCGATTGAATTTCATGATACAAAATCGGTCCATGATACATTTTTGCATAGTGTCCAATATTTACAGCTACGCCACTGTGTGGGCTAATCATCTAATGTTTATTGGCTACTTTCCTAATGCAAAATGTGGAGCCTTCGAATTTCAAAGGGCAAGTTACTGACGAATAATAAATGGATTTAGTAAACGTAAACATATTTTTTTTACTTGCATCGTGTAAACTAGTCATATTGATTGGTGTAACTTGACGATGGGCCCTACTGTAGGTTGATATAAATCGTTTTGTGTAGGTTTTATGGACACATTTTCTACCATAAAAATGATAATGCAACATTTAAGAAAGCAGATATAAGAATATTCCATTGTTATTTACTTTCAGTATTTAATGCAGTGTTGAATGAAATACGATCGACATTTTTATTTTCGTATAATAACCATATATGTATGTATTGCAACTATTTTATGTCGCATTGCTGGAAAGTGGGAACCGAACTCAAATCAAATTCGCGGTAAACTAGAATTCAAAAAAATTATCTCTAAAGAGAGTAACTGTCAATGTTGTAAGTTGTAACTAAGCTTCGGTTTATGTTACGATTAAGTATGTAAGCTTAGGTAATCCGAAATAAAAATGAACCAAAGAAATAGTATTTTATGCCGCCAACAGCAATTTTTTCGCTTTTGAGGTGTACGATGCCAACTCTTGGTGAAAAGGCATAATTTTTATTAAAGTAAATCACATTATACTTCTTTCATGATTTTATGTAATGATCAATACCAGTTTTGCTCGTTACGGGCGTTACCGATAAATATGAGCGAGGCTGGTCTTGGTCATGACAGTATTTACAGTATGTAATTTGTTTATTAAAAAACTCAATCTTTCGATTGAAATATTATGGCTTTTTACAATTTCCATTTATAACGAATGAAACATTAAGCAGCCATCTTGATTGTATTGTTATTGTATGAATATTGATTCAGAACATCTTTCGAAAAACCTTTTCGTGAACAGACATTGCTGTGATGCTTTCGGAAGAACATAACCTTTTAGTTTTATATACGTAAACAATTGGTAACACATATATTGACTTACTAATTTTCAACCCTGGCGAGGACTGTCGAACAGTTCCTTAGAGTAAATATGACATGATGTCGTAGGAATTTGTTTACAAATGGATGCACGTTTAATAAAAATAACATTCATTGTTTATAATTGTCTATGTCGGGGATCGGTAGATACTGGGGTGCGAAACATCTGCGACTCTTTCGTATGAGCGCGTGTGGCTTGAATGTTATAATGAAACAAACATGTTTTTATTTAACAACCTTACTTGTAAGAATAATATAATACTAGCTGTAAGCCCGTTGCCCAGCAACGTGAGATTTTTGTTGCATAGTATTTAATTTAATGTTATTTTATTTTATGGTATTTAATTTAATTTAATTTTATTTAATTTAATTTTATTTTATTTTATTCTATGTTATTCTATGTTATTTTATTTTATTTTATTTTATTTTATTTTATTTTATTTTATTTTATTTTATTTTATTTTATTTTATTTTATTTTATTTTATTTTATTTTATTTTATTTTATTTTATTTTATTTTATTTTATTTTATTTTATTTTATTTTATTTTAATTTATTTTATTTTTATAGTTAGCAGAAATTTCGTAAATTATTTAATATTTGGAATAATGTTTAAGTTTGCTAACAACAATTTTTCGTAGTAGCAGAAACTTCGGAAATTACTTAATTTTTAGAATAATGTTCAAGTTTGCTGACAACTATTTTTCGTAGTAGCAGAAATTTCGTAAATTATTGATTTTTTGGAATAAAGTTTAAGTTTGCTAACAACCATTTTTCGTAGTAGCAGAAATTTCGTAAATTATTGAATTTTTGGAATAATTTTCAAGTTTGCTAACAACCATTTTTCGTAGGAGCAGAAATTTCGTAAATTATGTAATATTTGGAATAATGTTCAAGTTTGCTAACAACCATTTTTCGTAGTAGCATAAATTTCGTAAAATATTTAATTTTTCGAATAATGTTCAAGTTTGCTAACAACCATATTTCGTAGGAGCAGAAATTTCGTGAATTATTGAATTTTTGGAATAAAAAAAAAGTTTGCTAACAACCATTTTTCGTAGTAGCCGAAATTTCGTAAATTATTGATTTTTTGGAATAAAGTTTAAGTTTGATAACAACCATTTTTCGTAGTAGCAGAAATTTCGTAAATTATTGAATTTTTGGAATAATGTTCAAGTTTGCTAACAACCATTTTTCGTAGGAGCAGAAATTTCGTAAATTATGTAATATTTGGAATAATGTTCAAGTTTGCTAACAACCATTTTTCGTAGTAGCATAAATTTCGTAAAATATTCAATTTTTGGAATAAAGTTTAAGTTTGCTAACAACCATTTTTCGTAGTAGCCGAAATTTCGTAAATAATGGAATTTTTGGAATAAAGTTTAAGTTTGCTAACAACCATTTTTCGTGGTAGCAGAAATTTCGTAAATTATTGAATTTTTGGAATAATGTTCAAGTTTGCTAACAACCATTTTTCGTAGTAGCAGGAATTTCGTAAATTATTGAATTTTTGGAATAATGTTCAAGTTTGCTAACAACCATTTTTCGTAGGAGCAGAAATTTCATAAAATATTTAATTTTTGGAATAATTTTTAAGTTTGCTAACAACCATTTTTCGTAGTAGCATAAATTTCGTAAAATATTCAATTTTTGGAATAAAGTTTAAGTTTACTAACAACCATTTTTCATAGTAGCCGAAATTTCGTAAATTATTGAATTTTTGGAATAAAGTTTAAGTTTGCTAACAACCATTTTTCGTAGGAGCAGAAATTTCGTAAATTATTGAATTTTTGGAATAATGTTCAAGTTTGCTAACAACCATTTTTCGTAGTAGCATAAATTTCGTAAATTATTTAATATGTGGAATAATGTTTAAGTTTGCTAACAACCATTTTTCGTAGTAGCATAAATTTCGTAAAATATTCAATTTTTGGAATAAAGTTTAAGTTTGCTAACAACCATTTTTCGTAGTAGCAGAAATTTCGTAAATTATTGAATTTTTGGAATAATGTTCAAGTTTGCTAACAACCATTTTTCGTAGGAGCAGAAATTTCGTAAATTATTGAATTTTTGGAATAATGTCCAAGTTTGCTAACAACCATTTTTAGTAGGAGCAGAAATTTCGTAAATTATTGAATTTTTGGAATAATGTCCAAGTTTGCTAACAACCATTTTTCGTAGTAGCAGAAATTTCGTAAATTATTGAATTTTTGGAATAATGTTCAAGTTTGCTAACAACCATTTTTCGTAGGAGCAGAAATTTCGTAAATTATTGAATTTTTGGAATAATGTCCAAGTTTGCTAACAACCATTTTTCGTAGGAGCAGAAATTTCGTAAATTATTGAATTTTTGGAATAATGTCCAAGTTTGCTAACAACCATTTTTCGTAGGAGCAGAAATTTCGTAAATTATTGAATTTTTGGAATAATGTCCAAGTTTGCTAACAACCATTTTTCGTAGTAGCAGAAATTTCGTAAATTATTTAATTTTTGGAATAATGTTGAAGTTTGCTAACAACCATTTTTCGTAGTAGCAGAAATTTCGTAAATTATTGAATTATTGGAATAATGTTCAAGTTTGCTAACAACCATTTTTCGTAGGAGCAGAAATTTCGTAAATTATGTAATATTTGGAATAATGTTCAAGTTTGCTAACAACCATTTTTCGTAGTAGCATAAATTTCGTAAAATATTCAATTTTTGGAATAAAGTTTAAGTTTGCTAACAACCATTTTTCGTAGTAGCCGAAATTTCGTAAATTATTGAATTTTTGGAATAAAGTTTAAGTTTGCTAACAACCATTTTTCGTGGTAGCAGAAATTTCGTAAATTATTGAATTTTTGGAATAATGTTCAAGTTTGCTAACAACCATTTTTCGTAGTAGCAGGAATTTCGTAAATTATTGAATTTTTGGAATAATGTTCAAGTTTGCTAACAACCATTTTTCGTAGTAGCATAAATTTCGTAAATTATTGAATTTTTGGAATAATTTTCAAGTTTGCTAACAACCATTTTTCGTAGGAGCAGAAATTTCGTAAATTATTGAATTTTTGGAATAATGTTCAAGTTTGCTAACAACCATTTTTCGTAGTAGCATAAATTTCGTAAATTATTTAATATGTGGAATAATGTTTAAGTTTGCTAACAACCATTTTTCGTAGTAGCATAAATTTCGTAAAATATTCAATTTTTGGAATAAAGTTTAAGTTTGCTAACAACCATTTTTCGTAGTAGCAGAAATTTCGTAAATTATTGAATTTTTGGAATAATGTTCAAGTTTGCTAACAACCATTTTTCGTAGGAGCAGAAATTTCGTAAATTATTGAATTTTTGGAATAATGTCCAAGTTTGCTAACAACCATTTTTAGTAGGAGCAGAAATTTCGTAAATTATTGAATTTTTGGAATAATGTCCAAGTTTGCTAACAACCATTTTTCGTAGTAGCAGAAATTTCGTAAATTATTGAATTTTTGGAATAATGTTCAAGTTTGCTAACAACCATTTTTCGTAGGAGCAGAAATTTCGTAAATTATTGAATTTTTGGAATAATGTCCAAGTTTGCTAACAACCATTTTTCGTAGGAGCAGAAATTTCGTAAATTATTGAATTTTTGGAATAATGTCCAAGTTTGCTAACAACCATTTTTCGTAGGAGCAGAAATTTCGTAAATTATTGAATTTTTGGAATAATGTCCAAGTTTGCTAACAACCATTTTTCGTAGTAGCAGAAATTTCGTAAATTATTTAATTTTTGGAATAATGTTGAAGTTTGCTAACAACCATTTTTCGTAGTAGCAGAAATTTCGTAAATTATTGAATTATTGGAATAATGTTCAAGTTTGCTAACAACCATTTTTCGGATTTTAAATTATTTAACAATTATTTCCAATAAAAATCAAAAGATCAAATCCAATTTTTCAATAAAAAATCAGTTGCACATTTTGTCCAAGTGTATGAAAAAAGCAAAATATTATTCTATGATATATCCATATCATAATTTGAATATTCTTAATGTATTAAAGAATTCTAACAGATTTTCAAGGTCAGACGTGAAAAGATTCATCATTATGATTCAATTGATCAAATCCGCTCCAAAAAATATTAGTCTCACATCGACTCACACGATCAAACGATTCATTTCGATAGCCCTATAATCATAGTTTGCAATAGTCGAATTAAAGTCTTTGATTATTCGAATATTATGATGTATGGTGATACAATACTTCAGCTCTACACCAAGAAATATCAAATTTTCAAACGTGGCGATATCAGAACATTCACGCCCGGCTTAAAATAAGCCGCTCCCATTGGATAGAACAACATTTCAAAAATGTGCTGTTCAGAATAAATCGAAATCATTGGTCTGTACCTTACTGCGGACGTCCTTACAGACGGACCTTATCGGCTATTAATGTTAAGATAATAATAAGACTATCAAAAATATTCTATATCGTCGTGTTATTCATATTTGAATTTCCATTTTTTTTGTCAACGCCTGGTAAATACCACAAGGCATTCGGGATTAATTCGATATTTGCACGACCTAAAGTTTTCACATAAAAATCGAAGGGTTTTTAAACATAATTTAAAAAATTCACATTATCAATATATTATAAATTAGTTGCATTTAATTATTTAAAGTAAAAAAAGTAGTACCACGGATATGAATATTCTGAAAAATTTCAGTGGCTTAAAACTTATAAACACATTAAGATCATGTATAAAAACATTAAATGCAATCTTTTTGTAAAATTCATGTCACTTTTAAATCATCTACTGACATAATTTTTGTTATTGTTTTATTTTACATGCCCTGTTTCCAGAAAATTATATTTCATATTATAAATACAAGTTCCTAAACTTTCGCCCTCGATTTTTAATTAATTAATCTATTATACAAAAAGATTCCTTATATAATATATATAGATAATAAATTCAGTAAATTTGTTATGTCTGGAATTGTCGTGCTTAATATTTCATTTAAAAATAACTAACACTACAAAGAACAGTAAAATGGCGACAATATTTTATGCAATTTTGATTTTCGAACATAATTTTAGTATTAAGGTTAGTTTTTTATCTGCATTTTCACTCGTGCAATATGCAAATAAAGCTCATGTTGTTAAATCTGACATTTTATTTCTTTCACTATCAATACTCACGAAGATTGTCTTTCGATCGAAGCCAATTTGGTCTAATTTGAGGTTATCGTATTATTTGAAAAGATCGCTGTTTAAATCGACTTTATAATTTGTGTGTCAAAATAATACAATAATCGACCGCAACAATACTAAGAATACTGACTGGTTTTCCAATTTCAAAAATGCTCTCTGACACAATATCCTTGACGAGTTTTATTTAGTATCTAACGACATTGCTGAATTCAGTACTGTGTTGATTTTCCTTGAGACTCAAATAATACAATGCCGCCCTTTTGTGTATTTTGATGCAACTAAAACTGCTTTGTCCATGTATTCAATCATGTCCTCTCTCAATGCGGAGCATGTTGACTCTGAATGAAGTTGATTTCAACAGAAGTGCTTATTACTCAGTTGCTAAACCTTCTTTTTTTCAAAGATAGTAGGGATAGAAGAATATGACTAGGGTAGGACTAGTGGTTGGCTAATCGTTCTCACCACGCCCGTTTTCAGGATAGGAAAGATGGGAGTGAGTTCAAGACATCACATACATCTATGCCTTTGGACAGAAATCGATTAATTAATTAAACATCAATTTATAAAAAAACTGTCCGTACTGGGATTCGAATTTATACTATTATTTATATTTTTTGAATATACGTTAGCTTTTTGCTTGTGTGTTTTTCTGTAATAATTATATCTGACTACATGGTTTCATGAACTTAATCCATGATAAAGATTTCCATTGTAGCTATTTTTTACGAAATAAAAATGTTCATTGCTTCAGGCCACTACAATAGTAAACAATATTATTATTGTTTTCCCATTTATTATTATAGTATTTGATTTCGTTTAAAAATCGAATTGTTACTAACCAACTTGATCTTATTTCAGATTAATAAAATTCAAAAAATACAAATTTAAATTTAATATTTTGAACACTGTCTACAATTCTATTTTCAAATAAAACGTGAGTCGCTTTTTAACATAACGAGTATTTATTTGTCTATGACAGATTGGTATAGCGTTTTTTTTAACTAGACATTACGCCGTGTAATGGATAGGATAAGCGTGAGTTTAAAAACAATCAGGTCGCGTCACCTTCATCATCGGATTCATCAGTCATGTGCCCCTCTTATTTTTATACATAGTTAATGGGAGCGCGGTTTCCCGATGTTGACTGACGAGGAATGAGGATCGAGGATTCAACACAGTAAGTACTTCCTGTGTAAAGTAATTTTATTGCAACCAGTGCAGTACACGTACGATCCGAAGGTATATTATTTTCTGCAAGAATGAAAATTGATTTTCCACGAAATATGTTTGTATATCCTTCAGGTAAAACATAATTTTTCCGATAAATTGAATTACACATATTGACACATTAAGCAACAATTCTCAAATTAATACATATTATAAATAATGTTTCAAAATTTACACTGTTAGCTGGAATTGAATATAGTATATTTGTGCATTTTTCGGTGGCGGATTACCCCACAAGCGCACGAAGCGCAATCAATCTCAATTAAATAATATATTCTATAAAACCCATGTCATATTTTTCATTCAGTTTTAATAATTCGAAAAACAGGACCTCCAAATTTGATAATGCCTGAGGCGTCCCAATTGCTTAATCCGTCACTAGTGAGAAGGTGAAATGTAAGAATAAAGAAAGTTTGCGGCAAAATCACATTCTGATGAATGAAACGTTGTATTCGATTTCAACGTTAATAATTTCACTTTACGTTTTTTATTGATTGCCGTGTAGTCCAAGTGTTCAATGGTTCGTTTTAATTTATATCCAATGAAATAACAGTTCATTTGTTGCAAATTGAAATACACTTTTTTCTGTTAGCAGTATTTTGTATTATGACAGAACAATTATTTGAAGTTTGCAATGCAGCAACCAAAAACGTATTGCAATAGCGAGAACGCTACTCTCTTATTAAATAGTCCAGTATAATTTAAGATTTCGACTGAAAGTGCTTGGTGGAGTTTCAATCGTTCAAATTATTTACATTCACACAGATTTTGTCACTAACGACCCGGGTTTCGCCTTTCGGCGTCTTCAGGCGTTCAATTGAATGAACTTGAACTGACGCTTATTCAATAAATGTTTCGTGTTTATATAAGAAATAAATGTATCATTGAGTTTAAAGCCATTGCTGGCGAAGAAGATTAGCCCATGGGAATGCCCACAGATTTGAATGGTGAGTAGTTTTAAGAATTATATATATTTTTGTTTGTCGGAAAAGGTTTTATGATTATATTTATATAGGGTATAAAAGCGGAGAGCAAGGCATATGCAGCTGATCGTTTAAAATCAGAAGACTGTTCAATTGCGCTCTGTGTATTTCTAAAATTTCCTGGAAAAAGAGTTTGTGAGCGTTCATATTTGGGTGTAACATTTTTATCCCTACGATTCAAATTTAAGTCCAGTATAAGTCGATAAATAATTATTTTTGATTGAATATACGTTAGCTTTTTGCTTGTGTGTTTTTCTGTAATAATTATATCTGACTACATGGTTTCATGAACTTAATCCATGATAAAGATTTCCATTGTAGCTATTTTTTACGAAATAAAAATGTTCATTGCTTCAGGCCACTACAATAGTAAACAATATTATTATTGTTTTCCCATTTATTATTATAGTATTTGATTTCGTTTAAAAATCGAATTGTTACTAACCAACTTGATCTTATTTCAGATTAATAAAATTCAAAAAATACAAATTTAAATTTAATATTTTGAACACTGTCTACAATTCTATTTTCAAATAAAACGTGAGTCGCTTTTTAACATAACGAGTATTTATTTGTCTATGACAGATTGGTATAGCGTTTTTTTTAACTAGACATTACGCCGTGTAATGGATAGGATAAGCGTGAGTTTAAAAACAATCAGGTCGCGTCACCTTCATCATCGGATTCATCAGTCATGTGCCCCTCTTATTTTTATACATAGTTAATGGGAGCGCGGTTTCCCGATGTTGACTGACGAGGAATGAGGATCGAGGATTCAACACAGTAAGTACTTCCTGTGTAAAGTAATTTTATTGCAACCAGTGCAGTACACGTACGATCCGAAGGTATATTATTTTCTGCAAGAATGAAAATTGATTTTCCACGAAATATGTTTGTATATCCTTCAGGTAAAACATAATTTTTCCGATAAATTGAATTACACATATTGACACATTAAGCAACAATTCTCAAATTAATACATATTATAAATAATGTTTCAAAATTTACACTGTTAGCTGGAATTGAATATAGTATATTTGTGCATTTTTCGGTGGCGGATTACCCCACAAGCGCACGAAGCGCAATCAATCTCAATTAAATAATATATTCTATAAAACCCATGTCATATTTTTCATTCAGTTTTAATAATTCGAAAAACAGGACCTCCAAATTTGATAATGCCTGAGGCGTCCCAATTGCTTAATCCGTCACTAGTGAGAAGGTGAAATGTAAGAATAAAGAAAGTTTGCGGCAAAATCACATTCTGATGAATGAAACGTTGTATTCGATTTCAACGTTAATAATTTCACTTTACGTTTTTTATTGATTGCCGTGTAGTCCAAGTGTTCAATGGTTCGTTTTAATTTATATCCAATGAAATAACAGTTCATTTGTTGCAAATTGAAATACACTTTTTTCTGTTAGCAGTATTTTGTATTATGACAGAACAATTATTTGAAGTTTGCAATGCAGCAACCAAAAACGTATTGCAATAGCGAGAACGCTACTCTCTTATTAAATAGTCCAGTATAATTTAAGATTTCGACTGAAAGTGCTTGGTGGAGTTTCAATCGTTCAAATTATTTACATTCACACAGATTTTGTCACTAACGACCCGGGTTTCGCCTTTCGGCGTCTTCAGGCGTTCAATTGAATGAACTTGAACTGACGCTTATTCAATAAATGTTTCGTGTTTATATAAGAAATAAATGTATCATTGAGTTTAAAGCCATTGCTGGCGAAGAAGATTAGCCCATGGGAATGCCCACAGATTTGAATGGTGAGTAGTTTTAAGAATTATATATATTTTTGTTTGTCGGAAAAGGTTTTATGATTATATTTATATAGGGTATAAAAGCGGAGAGCCAGGCATATGCAGCTGATCGTTTAAAATCAGAAGACTGTTCAATTGCGCTCTGTGTATTTCTAAAATTTCCTGGAAAAAGAGTTTGTGAGCGTTCATATTTGGGTGTAACATTTTTATCCCTACGATTCAAATTTAAGTCCAGTATAAGTCGATAAATAATTATTTTTGATATGTTGTCTTCGATAACTAAATCGTCTTCGTCTCTTCGTCGTTTTGTCATACCCAAACGTTGAGACCATTTCTAATTATTTTATAATTTGTATTTGTTACAGGGTGGCTGACGCGTTCGAAAAATCCTATTCCGAATATTGGGACTCAAAAATTTTACGAACAAACTGGTTTTTGATAATTCTTCCACGGATACATTGAAAATTGAGTATAAAAAAAATCATTGTGTAAATGAAACGATAATGCCTTTATTCGAAATATTCAGAACTTGCGACTGCAGCTTAGTGTGCAATTCTTAATAAACAATAATTATTCAATCCTGCATTCATTCTACTCCACTGGTTTTATGATCGCGGCTATTAAATGTGTATCGAAATAGTATGCTAAGGCTGGGAACATAAAACTTAAGCCTGGAGTGATTGAGATTACAGACAAAAGCAAATAATCAATAAAAATAAATAAACTTAAGTTTATAATCGATAGTCAGGTATTAAGAAAATGCATTCGATTCAAATGAAAAAAGAATCTGACATTTATTTCAATCACATTCCCTTAAAATAATAATAACATTTATTTTACTTGCTTCCTTAGTTATTTTATTTCTATTGTGATTCTCTGTTGTTTTTTTAAATATATTTTTAAAACATTTAAAGTTTTATGATGAGTACTAGTTTTGTCGGTAATTTTATAGTAGTAACTGCAACATAAATCATCACACTAAAACCTCTTGGAGGCTCGGACCTTATAAATTCTTTTAATGTTGTAGTGCGTTACAACGTTCTTGTGATTGATTGGCATATGTTTCCAACGGAGCATTCGATCGTATTATCAATACAACGAATTGTAGGTTGTGAGTTTTTTGTGTATGGCCCTAAACTACGTAAGCTACTGCAAATACATGCCAGGTGGTGGATAATCAATCAACTACAATATTTGTTACGTTATATAGCTGTCTCAAGCAAGTGCAACTTCCCGTCATATTTTATATGTGACGAGTTTTCTCTTACTTTGCTTTACTAGCATTGCAATATGGCGGGCAGATAAGGACTGTGTAAAATTTCTATTTCATTTGAATTAAGAAACAGATAAAGAAAACAAGATTTCCAGCTGAATACAGTTTATTAAATATTATTTATTGCTCTTGATGCCGATAAAAATGATTACAATACATTAAAAAGAATTATGAAAAACTTTATGCCTTTTTCAATAAATATTGTATGCATGGCCAACACTGGCCTTTATGTATTTTTTTAAAGAATAAGAATTTTCATCATATAATTCGTCCCGGCTTTATTCTATTTTTTTATAATAACCTGCGGTGAGTACATGAAAAAATATTTTTTTTACAAAATTATTACATCATCTTGTGGAGTTTAATTACATGGCTCATGTATTGAATATGATGAATTTGTCTCATCCCGTAGATTTTTTCTCGATAATATTTTAGGCCCTTATTAATGCGTGCGGTGAATCCTTCCCCTTTCTTCGTTTGACCAACAGTGAAATAATTTACTTCGCTGTTTCTGTTATAATTTATCTGGTCTAGAAGTCATAATATATATATATATATTGATTTAAACAATAATTATTAAAAACAAGCGCATCAGATGAAAACACAGAAAAAAACTGTATAAGAATTTTAGCCCAGAGGCTGACAATCTTTGGCAAATATTCCATAAATTAACACTATGTAGTTATATTATTGTATCTAGCATTCCATCATATTCAATTTCAAATTATATTTTTGAATGACCGATTAAGCTAGTTCTAGGTGATGATTTTCAATACAAAAAATTGCCTTTTCGTTTTTTAAATTAATAATTGTATATTGCTGTGACGTGACTAAAATCTGAAAGCTTTCGTAAATGTTTTGGTTCTTACATATTAAGTAAACTAAAAAATATAACCTAATATAAACAGGTTCTTTTGAAAGGTCACTATTATATATTGCGAGCTATACATACATCTATAGTTTCGCCACTACTAGTTTCTTCAAAGTTATTATTTTAAAATTCAATTATATTAAGCTTCATTCGATATAAGTTTATAATTAAGTATTTCGACTGAGGGTGCTTGATGGAATTTCAATATCAAATTTGATAAATATGTAAAATTGTAAAATATGTTAGCGACAAAACTCATGGAAAAGTAAAAAATTCAAACAATTCAAATTCGATATAAGTTTACTCAAGGTACAGATGGAATTAAGTATGGTATGGTTAATATAGGTACCATATAATTTTTTTTTCATGTTTAAATGCCGACGGCTGAATCTATGTTTTTTGGAGTTGATAGCGGTATCGCTTAAGCCAGAGGTTCACAAAGTGGGTTCCGCAAAATTAAATCTGCATATTTTTTTCATTCGGAATATTAAAATGGACCTTTAAAATAAAATATCATCTGGCAAGAATGAAAGGTTCGACATTTAAGCGTGCTCACCAAACGACTTCTTTATTACGAGATATTTACATATATTAGTAAAAAAACATTTTATTCAGTGAGCATTAAAAGATCAAACTGAAGATCAAATAAAAACCACACACAGCCACACAATTTGAGCTTAAATTGATGTATTTAGTTTCAATCAAACAATTGCATAAATCACACGGTGAAAGATTTACATATTATTATTTTGTATATTAAAGAAAGTATTAATAATGTATATTTTGTGGTAAATATAAATAAACTTTTTTTTTGTTTTTAAATACAATCCCGCTCCTAATGTGGAACATATGGCCTCATAATGGAGGCATCTCAACAAAAGTTCAACAGAAGATCTCAACTGTTTGTTACTCAGTCGGTCAAACTCACTTTTTTTCAAAGTGAGTTATAGTGAAAGAAGGATAAGGCTAGAACAGGACTAGTAGTTGACTAATCGCTATTGCTACACCCAGTTATTAAAGGATCAGAAGGATGGGAGGAGAGGAAATGGTGTGAACTGACATCACAAACATCCAGTCTTCGATCACAACTTTGAATTGACTAATTCTCAAATTCACTGTGATCTTACCGGGAATCGAACCCAGACCTGTGTGATCAGTAGAGCAAGCTCTAACCAACTGGGCCACAGCGGGCGACAATATACTTACACAATTACATATTTTTTTGTTTATTATAAATGTAATATTTACAAAAAAACGGTGACCCAACAAATATTTTTGATTTTAATATTGTCCCTTTAACGAAAAAGTTTGTGAAACCCCGGCTCAAATGTTTCTTACCCCAATGAAAAAGCTTTACCGTGTATCAAGCTGACATAATAAATTGGTATAGTAGCCGTACGTTCGTTGCCCCAGTTTCTTCCAAACCGGATATTGCGATGCGACGACCAAAGTTTGTCTACGGCCAATTTATGAGTAAAAATCAGTCCATGTTGTTACATCAACCGTGTAAAGTCAAACACCGCCTCCCGCGATCGACCTTTTAACTAAAGCTCCGCGTATGCGTGTATTAAACATTTGAAGCTTTAGTACAGTATTAGTTATTATCTATATATTAATAGCCGATAAGGTCCGTCTGTAAGGTGTCCTCGACCTCCCAGTCTCCACTTTTTTAAATAAAATAAAATAAAATAATATAAAATAAAATAATATAAAATAAAATAAAATAAAATGAAATAAAATGAAATAAAATGAAATAAAATGAAATAAAATGAAATAAAATGAAATTAAATGAAATTAAATGAAATAAAATAAAATAAAATAAAATAAAATTATATTAATAGCCGATAAGGTCCGTATGTAAGGTGTCCTCGACCTTCCAGTCTCCACTTTTTTAAATAAAATAAAATGAAATAATATAATATAAAATAAAATAAAATAAAATGAAATAAAATAAAATAAAATAAAATAAAATAAAATAAAATAAAATAAAATAAAATAAAATAAAATAAAATCAAACACAATGCAACAAAAATCTCCCGTTGCTGGGCAACGGGCTTACAGCTAGTTTGTTTTAAATCTGATATACTTTACCGTCAAATAAGTATTCTCGCTGAGTACTTGTTATTTAATTTCGACAAAAAAATATTAGGCATAATAAAATAACTACTGGACTATTAAAAATTAGATAAGCATGCAACTGCATGCTAGACTTATTTTTCGAAAATATTCTGTAAAATATGTACATAATTAAATCAGACAACGGAATGAAACATTTTTTTACAATTATTACTTGAAATATGTACTACTTTAATAATGCATTGTGTTAGTAAGCTCTCGGACATAAGTTTTAATTATTTTAAGGAAAATGAAATATCTTCAGTTTCTGCTACACTGATATGCATACAAATAAACATTAATTAAACGAATATTGTGTATAAACAAACTCACTTCAGTTATTTCTTATAATACTATTTCACTATTTGTCTATTGCACCAGTGGTATCCGCAGGGACTCAAGGAGTAACCATTTTTTCAATAAATTAGTTCATCTTGATTAAAATGCCGTATTTCATTTTGAAATTATAAATTATATTACAAATCAAAGGTCAATAAACTCTCAAAGCTCCCAATTGCAATATTTTAATATATAAAAGACTTTGTTTTTAGCTATCGAAGATCGATGAGAAGTTTTATGCCAATGTATGTAAGTACACACAATTATAAATAGAATATCAATAAAAACCAATAAACTCGTCAATATTGTCTTTGGAATACTTCGTTTATGTTGACATTGTGTTTTAATTTTTGATCAGTGCATATCCGGTGTGTCGCGCTCTGCTGAACTCTTTCTTGTTCATATTTTGATGTCAATGATGATGTCACTTAAAAGGTCAAACCTTTGTGTATGCCGATGACATTTAACACCAGCTAAATTTAATTAACCATTTAACATGCATGTTTATACGTTTTTGATTATTTATTATAATTTATTATGTCTGTATCTATATAGGTCAGTCATTGCAGTAGCTTTTGTATATTTTCGATTGTTCGGACGAGTGATGGGACTAATTCAGACGAGGTCAGTGGAAGGGAACCTGCGGTCTTTTGGCTACTCTGATGCGGCTTTTTGACTTGATCAAATATTCACTTTGATTAAAAAATTAAACGCTAGCATTTGGAAAAAAGAGCGTAATCAACCCATTGTATGTTCGACAGTCGAAAAAAAGGAGGAGGGGTGTCAACGTTTTCTTTACTGCAGGCTTATGTTGAATCAGATAAACGAATGGGGTCTTTAGAAATGAAAAGGTTCCCCACCCCTGTGCTAGGTATTATTAGTTAGGTACACTAGTCAAATGTACATATTATTAAGTGAGAGAACCCGGCTGGCTTACGAATTTAATATAAAACTAGCTGTAAGCCCGTTGCCCAGCAACGTGAGATTTTTGTTGCAAATTATTTAATTTAATTTAATTTTATATTATTTTATGTTATTTTATATTATTTTATTTTATTTTATTTTATTTTATTTTATTTTATTTTATTTTATTTTATTTTATTTTATTTTATTTTATTTTATTTTATTTTATTTTATTTAATTTAATTTAATTTTATTTAATTTTATTTAATTTTATTTAATTTTATTTAATTTAATTTAATTTAATTTAATTTAATTTAATTTAATTTAATTTTAATTTATTTTATTTTATTTTATTGTATTTTATTTTTATTTATTTTATTTTTATTAGAAATTTCGTAAATTATTTAATTTTTGGAATAATGTTTAAGTTTGCTAACAACCATTTTTCGTAGTAGCCGAAATTTCGTTTATATTTAATTTTTGGAATAATGTTCAAGTTTGCTAACAACCATTTTTCGTAGGAGCAGAAATTTCGTAAATTATTTAATATTTAGAATAATGTTCAAGTTTGCTAACAACCATTTTTCGTAGTAGCAGAAATTTCGTAAATTATTTAATTTTTGAAATAATGTTTAAGTTTGCTAACAACCATTTTTCGTAGTAGCCGAAATGTCTTAAATTATTTAATTTTTGAAATAATGTACAAGTTTGCTAACAACCATTTTTCGTAGTAGCAGAAATTTCGTAAATTATTTAATTTTTGAAATAATGTTTAAGTTTGCTAACAACCATTTTTCGTAGGAGCAGAAATTTCGTAAATTATTTAATATTTGGAATAATGTTCAAGTTTGCTAACAACCATTTTTCGTAGGAGCAGAAATTTCGTAAATTATTTAATATTTGGAATAATGTTCAAGTTTGCTAACAACCATTTTTCGTAGGAGCAGAAATTTCGTAAATGATTTAATATTTGGAATAATGTTCAAGTTTGCTAACAACCATTTTTCGTAGGAGCAGAAATTTCGTAAATTATTTAATTTTTGAAATAATGTTCAAGTTTGCTAACAACCATTTTTCGTAGTAGCAGAAATTTCGTAAATTATTAAATCTTTGGAATAATGTTGAAGTTTGCTAACAACCATTTTTCGTGGTAGCAGAAATTTCGTAAATTATTATATCTTGGAATAATGTTTAAGTTTGCTAACAACCATTTTTCGTAAATTATTAAATCTTTGGAATAATGTTCAAGTTTGCTAACAATCATTTTTCGTAGTACCATAAATCGACCTCGGCGCATATATCGACAGCCCTGCAAAGGTTTCAAGTGTGCAAACAAATATATTTCGTAGAAAAAGAAAAATATCTTGGAATCATTTTTTTTGAATTGGCCACACTAAGTATTTGACATATTCTATTTTTGAATTCTCAATACAAACAAACAATCAAAGTCAAGTTTGAAATAGTTCTTTTTTCGAATGCTTAATATATATAATCTAATTTTGTCGCACCTGAAAGTTTGCCCTTTACCTCAGCGGTAAGACGTTCCGTTCATATTGCAAAGTTCCACGTTTCGAATCCGACCCGCGGCAGAAATAAAATGTGAAATAAAGTTTAGCGTTTTTTCACATTTAAAACTATGTGCTTCTTCAGCGTAATGAAAAAATACTTCTAGTATGAATAAAAAAAATGTCGACAGTCGGGCTGGGGATGAGGAGGGGGAGGGGAAATCGGTGACAATCATATAGAAGATGGATGACACTGAACAAAATCTGTCCCAGGAAATTTGAATTTTGAATATAAAAAGACGTCCATTCCAATTGGCCGAAAAATGTGATGTTCAAAATATGTTCAAAATAAATCGCTATCATTGGGCGAAGTGGACATCAGTACGCACACATTTGTGAAAAGTAAAAAGTAAAAAGTGAAAACTTATTTTATCGGCTATTAATATATAGATTGAGGGATGAAAACTTTTTAAGCAAACAGTAGGCCCGTTTTAGACTATTGCTAGTCAAAAAACTGAAATTTCGAGCTAATAACGTATAACGTATAACGTATAAAAGTTAAAATATCATTATTAATCTCTTCAAAGATTTTCACATGTATAAATGAATTAATGGCTGCAAAAAGAGGTTGTAATAAAGTACGTAGTTTTCTATTCCTATTTACTATCATTACTTGAAAAAGGAATGTAAGAATGTAATTTTAAATGTGCATTTTTTTGTCAGATTACTGTGCTGGGAAAAAAATAATACATATTTAGTTATACCGAAGTGCTAAAGTAACACGACGAGCAAACAAAATCATACATTTAAAAAAATCAATGTCAAAAAAAAAAGTTTTTAAATACAATACTCTCGGAATGCCATTTTTTGACATGGCATAATTTAAAACTAGGGGTGCGAGTAGTCGTCCATGTTATTCAATACGATTAAATTTAGATGAACAAAAGCCGTCATAATCTTTAATTATTACGAAAGAGTAGTTTATTGTCTAATATAATGCCTTTTCACCAAGAATTGTCAATGAAAGCCTTAAAAGTGATGATTGAATTTGTATTAGATTATGTGGCAAGAAAACACAATGGAGATTCCACCACCTATTGCTAAAATACAGCTATAGTAATTAAATGATTTAACTATAAATTTCGTTGGCATTAAGTAATGTCGATATGGACCGTTACAATATAGAAAGTTAAGCGAGCAAAGTAATGTTTTTGCTTATTTTATTGTTTGAGTTATGATACAAACAATCCTTTTATATTCCGAATGCTGGAATCTGCGCTTAATATGATGCACAATATAATCCCATAACAAATGCTACTGGAAAATTGCAATCAAAGCTATAGATATAGTCTGTTTATTACCATGTTTGCATCGTTGTATGTTATATTTTGTGATTAAACTTTCGTGTCTGAAGTAGTCGATTTCTTACTTTTCCAGTAGATTTGATGGTGATAATAATATCATTGACAGTTGGTTTCCAATTGCGACAAGCAATAGTGATAATTTATTAATGTCGAAAATTTTTCTTAAATGAGTTGCATTATCAGTCTCATTTCTTCAACTCCACTAGACGCGATCCCGATTACTAAAGTAAAAAAATGAAGCATGCAAGAATTTTGTTAATTCTGACGTTTACGTATTTTAGAAAGAAGTTATTTGCCATCTCTTTTACAACTTTAACCAGATTGCGAGGTACAAATTTTACTTTGTGTATAGGTAAGAGTTAACACACATCTTTCAAATTCGTATAATACAAACTGGTAAAAATAATGAAGAATCCGCTTTTTAAATTCTTTGGAAATATGTGGTAATTGCCAAATTTTCTTAGACGGAATACATGCCCGATTTCAAGTATTAGACCTTAATTGTTGTGGTGACTGAATTTATAGTCACTTGCTAAAGCAGAAAGAAGCGGACATGGCAGATATTATAAGAACTCGTTATAAAACTGGGTTGGTTTCCGTAGTACAAAACGAATGAATTCCCACGATAAGCAACAAATATAAAGTAGCGGAATAAAAATGATCTTGTCATAATATTCATCTTACAAAGACGAATTTTCTCTAATGTTAGATTTTGAATAGATTGTAAATCTCTTTGATCATCCATTCCGACTTGAATCAGTTTAATGATATTTTATGATTAGTTTTTAGAGATTTTCTTCGAGTTTCATTTTAGTATGTTGAATTTTACGTCCTGAAACGGGTTTGTAATCGCGGTATCTTGCGTTGTTTTCTTTTCCTGAAATATTCAGGATATTTATCGTAAAATCCTTTGATTTGTGGTATTCATATCGTCTTCAAAACAGCTAAAAGTAAAAAATATGATTCGACTATTTCTCCATTGCACATAAATGAATTCATAGATTAGAAATGTTCAATCCAATTATTCTCTCTTGACAATATTTTACTCAGGATTTTCAATCAGCTACTAAAAATACAGCGGAAAGGAATCTGCTATTTACTACAAAAAGTTAACACAAGTATATAAATGATAGAACATATTTGGTCATCGGATAAAAAGGTCAAGTGACGAGAGAGATGTTTGTTCAGAATCTAAATATGTTATTATATTGTAAGTTATTATTAACAAAAGGTTCAACTCTGTTTGGAATAAGTCCGGTTAAATAAAACAGTTAAATATGTCTGCGAAGCCACAATGGCCAGATGTGTCTTTTCAGCAGGACTTAAATTATACATTAATGCATTATTCATCACGATCACGCACTTAAGTTTACGTATTGGATTACCATCGCCAGACGCCATCGTTAATACTAGATAAATTTATCTCACAACCATAAATAACTTTATGACTCTTTATTTCGTTTTACCAATATTTAATTGGACAGGAATTCTAAATTATATTTGAAAGCTATTTCGATATTACACTATCGTCAGAATGATTTAATCAATACGTATTTTCACGGTTTCATGCGTCTTTAGAAGTGTATTGTGCATGCTTTGCATTTGCACAAAATATGAATGGAAAACAGCATGTTGGATATGAAGACGTGACAAATATAAATGGATACGAAAAATGCTCAAATAAATTCAGTACTTAGTGGTCTCATTATTGTGTAATTTGTGAAAAGTACTGCACAATTAAATAAAAATCAAGGAGCTGTTTCAAAAAAGGTTGGGGATGGCCTACGATGATGATTTTTATAAATATTTTTACTTTGATACCTTTTATTGCAAATTCTATTCGCGGAGGTATTTTAGATATGCTGATAGTACATTGACACGACTGAGTCCCGAGCAGTTAGACGAGAGACAGAGAAATCCGTCTCTCCCCATAACGTCTCGGTTTGGTGTGACGCAGTCAGTCTGTGACAATTTTTAGGAATTAAATATGGGAACAACCAAATTCAATTAAACAACGCTCGTGAACAGTAAAAGGTGGAAATCCACCGGTTTATTTATAATCAAAAAGGGTTTACAGTAAATTTCGATAATTCGGCTAGCCACACAGGAGTGCGCTCTAAATACATGTTAATAATTTTTGTCATTCGGCGTGAAGCTCGCGAGCCGAGCCTCCTAGTACCGAATGACAGTCGACTTGCAGACCGGGCCTTTCAGTAGGTCCTTCGCCTGGACTGAGGGTCCCTAGTATTACAATATTTATGTTCCCTTACGGGGAGACATCTATGATTTGACATTTATAACAGAGAGAAAAAAAAACAACATTCAGCATTCCATTTCCTTAAACCTAATTTTCGCACTCGGCGTTTTCATAACAATTATTTAGTTAGTAGTGGGCAATTTTTATTCAGTCTTGGTTTTGAAGTTATGATCTGCACACTCACTACGCGTGTACAGATCTGCTTAAAATTAATCCCTACGCTATTCTTATGAGTTCATATGGACGTCAAGCCGTGCCATATATCTAACTTAGGGGTGCAGAACAAAATTAATATTTAACTAGCCAAGTCACAGTCCTCATGACTAATGATTGTCTTGGATTATTCTCAATCAGTATGCACGCTAAGTCGTGTCATGCATTTAATTTAGTTTATAATATTTAGTGAAAATTTACATACAAAGTTATGATTTCTTAAGTTGAACGATTCTAATTCAATTCTTATTGGATTTGCTAATGCGACTTCGCAACGATTTGCGGGACTCCCACAGCAAGGAACCGAGGTCTGTTCGTGAGGAGGATCTCCATATCCGTCCTCCCTTACTGTGTGCGTTCACTTCCAGTGACCGCAAGCCGTTTAGGCCGGAGCACATTTTATCGACGGCACTCTGAATACGAGTCCGTCCAACCGCCCGTTGGTCAATCGCATCAACTAAATCTCCTATGAAGTTACTTACACTACGTGTTTAGATTTGTTCGAGTCTTAGGGAGGGTTGGCGGAGACCAGACCTCCGTCCGAGGTCGGCTCCAGGCACGGTGTCAGACCGCTTGAAGGCGTCGCTATCGAGTGACGTAATCCAACTGGACGAATTGGATTTTAGGTTTTACTATTGAGTGTCTGCCGAAATTTCGACAGACATGGGTCCCAGACAAGTGCGTTTGTCTAGGCGGGCTATCTGCCCCCGGAATTACACGTCCACCGCGCCGTATCACTCGGATTCCCGTGAATCCGCAATGATAGTGCCTCCCTAATACTCAATACAAAAAAACACCCTCCGACGTCGACCTAGCTAAAATTAAACTAGTGCGAGGCCGGCGAAACCTGAGACCCTTTTTCGCACAAGTCCTCGGGGCTGTCTGATCCTTTGTTACTTAGCTCCGCCGACCTTGCATCGTGAATCTATGGAAGGCGTGATGACAGCTCTTCCTGACGTCTCGAGACTAAGTGTCCCGCAGACTTGACCCCGCGACCTTCCAATGTTAACAAGTGACCAAATTATGTCTGACATTTATATTTAAAATGACTCGAATTATCACACCTCCCATAGTTCACCCTTATTGCTAACATTTGCCGTTATGACGGCGGTGATCGACGATTATCGATGACCGATTACACAGGAAAAACAAAATACACAATCAATTTAGAAACAAGAAAATACCTAACATAAAATAAACATACATTTTTATATACAAGTCCTCAGCGTCGTTTGGTGTCGTTTGCTATTCGTGTTACTCAGATACTTTCGCCCTCAGATAGGCATACATTATTGATTTTACAATTATCATTACTAGGTGACGGACCTTTCTTTTTCTATTACAACTCAGGGTAGCTAATTATCGATGCGTGGGGCCCGCGACGTACCGCGGCGCGAACGCACGTAGTTTCGCTCGGCCGGGGTACTGCGCCCCATGAAGCGGCCAATTTGCCTAATAATTCGTAGTTTATTACGCTTCCCTAATGCGAAGTAGTTTCGACGTCGCCAAGAAATTGAGCCGTGACCATTTATAAAGGGTGTTTTTATTCATCCCTGTCCTCTGGCGACGGAGTTGGAAACTAAACTCAAACTAAGTGAGACGTTGCAAAACAAAAGTAAATATCGCATTGTTTTTGCGAATTCTAGTTATACCCGTGGTCTCGTCACCGCATTGAAACAAACATACTAAAATTCAGGCCTTGCCAATATAGTTAAATATTGAAACAAACATAAAAAAATTCAGGCCTTGCAAATATCATTACATATTGAAACAAACATAAAAAAAATCGGACTTTGCAAATATAATTAAATATTGAAACAAACAAAAAAAATTCGGACTTTGCAAATATAATTAAGTATTGAAACAAACATAAAAAAAAGTCGGACCTTGCGAATATAATTAAATATTGAAACAAACATAAAAAAATTCGGACTTTGCAAATATAATTAAGTATTGAAACAAACATAAAAAAAAAGTCGGACCTTGCGAATATAATTAAGTATTGAAACAAACATAAAAAAAACGTCGGACCTTGCGAATATAATTAAATATTGAAACAAACATAAAATTTTTGGGCATGGTAAAAATGCAATACTGATTTCTTTAACGTCGTTACGACTCGGGCTGGTAATCGAATTGAAAACAAACATAAATTTTTAGACATGGAAAAACAGTCGAACTATTGATTTCTCGATTTAAAACCAACCACAAGAAAATTCAGACATAGTAATAAAAAGTAATTATCGACTCTTTGCAAATCGTGATTATGCTGGTTGCCCTGTAACTGCCTTGAAACCAACCACAAGAAAGATTTAGATGTCGCAAAACAAAGATTATTCATTGAACCATCGTAAAATATTTTATTATTCCCGTTGGCCGATACTGAATTTAGAACAAACGTACAACGCTTAGGCGTTGCAAAAAGATCATTTATTGAACCATCGTAAAATATTTTATTATTCCCGTTGGCCGATACTGAATTTAGAACAAACGGAAAACGCTTCGATGTTGCAAAAACAGATTAATTATTATTACACATTTCACGATTTTACGGAGACCAAACGCCGCTGAGGGTTACACTGGACCGAACGGAGAGCATCCTCCGTGCGAAATCGGTCGACAAAATATTCACAGTATACAGTTTAGACAGGGTACAACACACAATAAAATAAGACAATGAATTTAAATCAAAATTAGCATTCCCGTACTCTCCTCCGGCCGCTGTTATTGCCATTTCGAACAAGAAGTGACACACGATTTTACTAGGCTGTGTTTAGAAGAAACAACATTTAATACATGAAGGGGTCCTGTCGACACTTAATAAAGTGCGGCTAGGAACAAAGATGTGACCGCGATTTTACACGCGTCTTTATTTCGATTCTCAGTGTCGAGATCGAGCAGGAAGCTACAGTTCTGGCCGCGGACCTTAGGTTAAAGAGCATTGACTCAGAAACAATAGGCCGCGACATATTTATGCAACGTATAATAGTAGACGAACCTTTGGAAGTTCTCAGGAACCGGAGACAGCTTATCAGGAACAATTTCAGCAAACAAAACGGCTGGCGGCAAGCGATAACACAAGGAGGTAGCACAGAATTCAGCTCAGCTTTGCACAATGTTAACTATTCGAATTAATTGGTCAAGCTGAGAGAATTTCTGGCTGTATTTAATTAAAGATGTCGCGGCGGATAATATCGGCGGAAGAGAGCACGGGAGCAGAGTAACGCGTAGAAGTCGGTGAAGATTTGGTAACTTTTGCAAAACTGACCTGCCTTTTTGTAAAGGATTTGGTCCAGCTGCGTCCTCGGCCGGGGTCAAAAAAAACGGTTGACCCGAGCAAATCTGCTAACCTCAGCATCTGCGTCTCACGCCGATTGGCTAAGATGCTGACCTCCCGTGGCTCTGCCGAAATATCTCAAGATGGCGGCAACTGAGATTTTTCTAGAACAACGATTCCGCTGAGCGAAAATCGTCTCTAGTGATCTTAATATGACAGATAGAAAATCAGAAAAATCACTGTCGTGTCAGAATCAGTTTTCCGCGAAATATTGCTCTTACAAGCGATCTCATAACTCGTTGCTGAAGCGAGTTATGAGAAAAAGAAGAAAAATTTTCCACCTGAGCGAGTCAGGTGTACCGGTTAATCAAAGCGGAGATGTCATCGTCCGCGAAAAGGTAATTACTGAATTGAGTCTGATTTTTATAAAAGCCTGAAATCGATTTAAGTGCAAATTTATGCTAAATATTTTCTATGGTGAAAGTTCCTGAAGGGATTTGGCTGAAAATTTGAAGGAACGTCCGTGATAGTCGTTCGCTTCCATGAAACTAAAATTTCCCACCTTCCCCTCGTGTGTTCGCGCTTCATATCATATCGAAATTTTGATTGACCGCGGTGGAGGGGAGGCCGCCTGCGATCGCACGTATGACCACGCGAACCTCCACGATTGGTCGGGCGGGGTGTGGCCTATTTTAGTATCGAACGGCAAACGCTACGCACCGAACGCGTTTCGAAATTTCGTCTCGCCAAAATGTATGGGGAAATCACAGTTTATTGAATTACTAATAAACCTGTTATCCGATTGCAATTTAATTTACAACACCGTTTCGGACCATCGTCCTTTACGGCTCGAAAAAAATTCGGCGCCGAAGCTCGGCTTGGGCGCCGGTTCCGCACGATTTTAATTGGCGCAGGTGAGGGCTTGATGGAGTCCAAACCGCGAACATGATTTTAATATTAGTTTATGCAGTGCATACTAAGACATGGCTAGTGTCGTAAAAACAAAAATTCTCAAACGAATTTTGTCCCTGACGACCCTGGTCGAGGTCGCCGCGGGATTCATTTGTTCGATCGCAATTGGAAATTGCGTCGATAGAATTCAGCGAAATTTCTCCAGGGGCTAGAACAGCCTATGCTAGGTGTACCTGTAAATTATTGGGAGCCTCCGTTGAGGAGGAGGAAAACGGCAAGCGTTTCCATTTCCCTCTCTCGCCGCACTCGACCGCTATTTCGGTCGAGCACCGCTCGCGAGCGAGAGACGGTATTTTTATTTGGCTTTGTGCTCCCACGTACTCACTTACAAAGCAGTGGGTTTTTCTGTGCACTCAATAATCCGCGGCAAGGCCCGCGGATTGCGAAATTCTTAATATTTGCTTACATTGGCGACTTTGTCCATTTGACCTTGAATAATCGAAAATGATGTGATTAGTCTTTCTCTCTTCCTCATTATACCTATCAAGCTTTGCTAACAACCGTATAAGGAAATGCAAGTACAAATCATGCCAAAGGACCGTATCGTATCAATCCCCCTTACTTCCTATGGCGTGATTTACACTTATGCTTTTGCAGTTGTTAGCATTGCTAGAAAAAAAAATATCGCCTTAGTTATAATGAGAAATCGAGGTGCGGGCGGGCTGATCCAGTCTAACCCCGCCGCGCGAGAATGCGTTGACCCGCGAGAATTTATTGCGTCAGACGCCTCGGCGCCAGTGGCCGAGGCCGGGTCAAATTGGACAAATTCACGACATTTGATTCTATGTTTCTCACTGGAAACGCAACAAGTTTACAAAAGTGCTCTACTTTATCTGTAGGCAAAAGTTACATACATGGTAAAAAAATTATTTGTGTGTGCTGACTCCTGTCTTGTGTATTTACAATTTTATTAAGAGGGGAGGGTTCTCCTCCCTCTCTGACGAGCCTCCGTGAGGTTCGATCGTCGTTTGCAAAAAGAATTGGTTATTCTCCAACACTGTCTGTTCGAGACCAAATCTATAATTTTTCTATCTTCAAAAAAACAAATCTTACGTTAATTAATTTCTCCCCCCCTTTTCTCTTTCGCTCCTTGAAGCGGGAAAACATGACAAATACAAAACACAAAAGAATTCCGTCATACTGACTTTTGCTGTTAGTGCCGCCAGGAATGTTAACTATAAAATTTTTCTCTATGACTTTTGCAAAACAAATTGAATTATTATTATTTATTATTTTTTTTAAAATTTTAAGGTCTTTGCAAAAATGAAATTATTACTTTCTTCAAATTAATCCGCCTGACATAGCTGCTGACGCTATCGAGGCAGAACCCAATTCACCATCATTCGAAAACAAACTCTTTTCGTTATTAACAGGAGAAAAATTAAACATGTTACAAGTATTTTTTTTTTTTTTTTTAGTCATTTGATGTTGTGCAAGAAAAAAATTAAACATATTAAAACTTAACTGACATTGTCTACTTTAAAAATTACAAAAATTGAAAAAATGAATTAATTAGGTCTTGTGTACAGGAGTTGACTGTATTTACTTTAAGTTAAATATTTTTTTTTTACTCTACTTGAATTTATGGACTAGCCTTGAAGAGGGATTAGCGAAGGTACTATACTTGGTGATGTCTCTGGGCGTCTTCATCGGCGCGAGGGGTGGATGTGGTCCTCTTCATCTACTTGGTCTGGTCCTAGCGGGCCGGGGCGTCGGCAGCTTCCTCTTCTGGCAAGGGTGCTTCCTCAGTTCTCCGTCGCGGCGGTGTCTGCCCGAGGGGAAGTGGTTCGGCGTAGGGCGTCGGCACGGGGCGGATTTGGTTGGTGTGCGCCTTGATCGGCTTGCCTCGTCTGTCCACCCAGTACACATTCATGCCCACCCCTGTAATTATCTTGTACGGCCCCTCCCATCTGGGAGCCAAGTTGGGGATGATGCCAGTCCTCACCCCTGGCTTGGTGAAGCCCCTCAAGTAGATCCGCTGCCCGGCTGAGAACTGCTCAGGCGGGGCGGCTTGGGCGGCGCGCGCATTTGTGCGCCCGCTGTACTCCTCCTGATGGCGTAACATGGCAGCATCTTGTTCGTCTCTCTCCAGCGCCTCTGTGCGTGCGGGCGGCATATCCAGTTGTGCCCGCCATTCGCCAGGCCTTGGCAGTTCATAGCCCATCACCGCTTGACTGGGTGTGAGGCCGGTGGCGGCATTCTGACGGCAGCGCAACGCAAACAGTGTGCGCGGTAATGTTTCGCACCACTGTGCGTGCGCGCCCGGTTCAAGTTGAATTCGCATGGCTTTCTTTATTTCCTGGTTTCTTCTCTCCGTAGGATTAGCACGGGGGTGGTAGGGTGGCGTCGTCCAATGAAGGCATCCCCATGCTTCAAGGGTTGACACCCATCTCTCATGCAAGAACTGCGTACCATTATCGGTAAGCAGCGCTCGCAGGTATCCAAATCTGTGGAACACTTCTTGTTCCAACAGAGGCAGGAAGGTCGCCACTAACGAGTTCCGCATGGCGAAAGCTTCGGTCCATCGCGAGAACAAGTCAGTGACGACAAAAATGTATTTATTCCCTCGTCGGCTCGCCGGGTACGGACCCATGAAGTCGAGGGCCAGTACCTCGAACGGCCGTGTCGCTTCTGTGTGCGACGTCATATGTGCCGGTCTCTGCAGCGCTCCTCGCTTTCGGGTAGCGCATATACGACAGGCGCGCACATACGCCTTCACGTCATTTCTGCGCGCGCGCCAGAAATAGAGCCGTTGTATGGCCCGATTCGTTTCCGCGGCTCCAGGGTGGCCGGCTAAGGGGTCGTCGTGATAGGCGGCGACGACTTCCTTCCTCAAGTGGAAGGGCACCACAGTCAGCAGCCTTCCGCTGCTCTCCCGATGGCACAACAGTCCGTCGTGAACGATATTACTTGGGTGCGGCTGATGCATCGTAGGCGTCCTTATCGCCGTGATTGTCTGCTGCGTATCCGGATCGGCGTGTTGCGCGGCTTTCACGGCGTCGTGTAACGTTGCCAGTTCTAATAGTAGCGCCCCTGGCTTCCGGTGACTCGGTACCAGCATTCGGTCGTCGTGCTCCTCGATGGCAGGCGCCGTGGCGTCTGGATTTCTCGACAGTGCATCCGGAAGTTGATTCAGTTTGCCGGCGCAGTGTTGTATGTCGAACTGGTGTTCGGATAACATTATCGCCCACCGTGTCAGCTTTGCGCGCTCATCCTTTGCGCTGTGTAGCCACGTCAGTGCTCGGTTGTCAGTAATCAGAGTGAAGGGACGATTCTCGACGTAGGCTCGATTGAATACTCGTTCCATCTTTTTCATGTCGTTTTTTCCATACAAAAAACATCGATCAGTTCGCACTCTTTCGGCCCTCCCTGTACTTAGTTTGATTGCTTCTTTCTGCCTTGATAAAATAGCGCGCACTCTCTTCTTAATACAAATGAATTTAAATTAGCAATGTTTTTTTCTGAGTTGATTTTTCTTCGGTGTGCCGCTTTATGTATTTACCACAAAATATTTATAAACGTAATCAAAAATTAAAATTATTAAAAAACACTGAAACTTTTACACATTGTTCATTGTTCGTAAGTCATTTCACTTATGCTAGTTATTGTATTTCATTTGTTATCTCTTCACTGTTAATCAATGTTGTTCACTTATATTTCGTAACACTTAATTAAATATACTACACTTACTAATTATGTTGCTTAATGATATTATGGCACTTAATTAAATTGTTTTCTCCTCCTATCTTCGATTATAGCACGATTGGGCTCGGATTTATCGTTGAGGCATGATTCTAAATTATTAAAAATTCTTTTTGTTTGAAGTTATCGTTGGTTCCCGAGCCCATTTATATTTATTTACATTGTTCTTTAAAAATTATTTTGATTGGTTTCTTATTCAACACTTAACTAATACAGTTCTCCTTTCCTCGATGATAACATGTTTGGGGCTCGGATTCATGTTTGTGGCACGCGTCTAAGTTATTTACAAGTTTTTTTCCGAAGTTAATATTTGTTCCCGAGCCCACTTATATTTATTTACACTTATGAAATACTTATAAAAAAAAATCGTTTTTTTTCTTGTTTCGAATCGGTTTTTTTTCTTGCATACGTTCTTCCCGTTTATTTTTCTCGTCATTTAAAGTTGATAATAAAAAAATATTCTGCCCATTTTCTTCTCGTTTACTTGTGTTGTTTTTTCGTTAATTAATTAATTCCGCCGTTGCCTACGTTGGCATTCAGCCTCCCTGTGGGGGCCTCCGCACGACCAACAGCGGAGAGGGCCGTTTTCCCTCCTCGGAGGGCCGTGAGCACCGTATTGCTGAGGCCTCCGCTCTTCTTTCCGCTGCCGGTTATCATACCTCGGTTTTGCGTCGTGGTGATGGGGAGACTTGGGTAGGGGAGGTGGAGGGACATTGTACGATTGTTGAGGAGGGTTACAGGTGTGCTGACACTGATGATTGCACGTGCCGTTTCCTGCGCGGTCGGTGTTTGTTACGTTTTGATTCCGTCTCGTCGTCTGATTCGGTTTTGGTATTGGCGCCTTTTCTCGCCTCTGGCGCAATTCCATTTCTCGCACCGCATCGACCAGCTCATCGAGCGTTGTCCAACGCAGTCTATCGGTCCTCTCCTGATCCCTGGGCGTCATCAGACCCTGGATCATCCTCGCCAGTTCCAGTGGATCGGCCGGTGCAGTGCAGATTCTCGCGATAGCCCTCTTTTTTTCTAAAAATTCGTATGCGTCCTCATCCTCCTCTTGGAGGACGCTTTTCACCTCATATTCCAACCGCAATTTCCGTCCTACGCTATCGTAATTGCGTTGCATCGCAAACGTAAAACGCTCCCAAGACGTCGGTTTGACTGGCAGACTTTGCCACCAACTCAACGCTTCGCCGTGAAAAGCCGTGGCGGCTTTCGTGGCCCGGTCCTCCACGTCTGTGTCGGCCGCAGCGAAAAATTTCTCGCAACGCGTAATGAAGCGCGCCGTGTCCGCTTCCGGACCTCCGTGGAACGAGATCGAGAACACCGGCGGGTGTCCCGATCTCGGTCTCTCCTCTCGTCGCATCGGCGCTGGCAGCTCATCTACCAGAGTCGTCGGAGTCCGGGGCTCCGTCTCTTCCGGGAAGATTTGTCCGTTTTCGAACATTTCCGATACGGGCGATTCGCCTCCCTGAAACCCCGGTCGCAAGTTTAATTGGGCGCCAGTCGTGGTATCGTCCACGACAACGGATCGCGAGCGCGTCACTCTCGACATATTCCCGCTCTGTCTGAAAGAGTGATTTTTCTAAATTAGCATTGGCGGAGGCACGAAACTCATCCTCTCAGGGTCGTCGGTGACGATTTATTTTGTTTCCAATCATTCATCTCCGCATACTTTACTGATGTTAATTCGCATGAGTCTAATCCGACTAATCGTTGTCTATTCGACGTCACTCAGTTCCTCGGTGATCAGTCGATTCACGTCGCATCGTTCGAATAACAATTTTCGGGCGGACTGCGCCCGGTCGATTTTCTATGTGCTTTCCGGGGTCGATTTTATTCGACCACCGGTCAGTCGGCGCATGACTCTAATTATGAATTTACATTTATTTTTAACATAAAGTCTACGTTACTTGATCTGCGCTTTGATCATATGAAATCAGGAATTTAAATCGGCCCTTTTCGTTGGGGGCCAAATGACACGACTGAGTCCCGAGCAGTTAGACGAGAGACAGAGAAATCCGTCTCTCCCCATAACGTCTCGGTTTGGTGTGACGCAGTCAGTCTGTGACAATTTTTAGGAATTAAATATGGGAACAATCAAATTCAATTAAACAACGCTCGTGAACAGTAAAAGGTGGAAATCCACCGGTTTATTTATAATCAAAAAGGGTTTACAGTAAATTTCGATAATTCGGCTAGCCACACAGGAGTGCGCTCTAAATACATGTTAATAATTTTTGTCATTCGGCGTGAAGCTCGCGAGCCGAGCCTCCTAGTACCGAATGACAGTCGACTTGCAGACCGGGCCTTTCAGTAGGTCCTTCGCCTGGACTGAGGGTCCCTAGTATTACAATATTTATGTTCCCTTACGGGGAGACATCTATGATTTGACATTTATAACAGAGAGAAAAAAAAACAACATTCAGCATTCCATTTCCTTAAACCTAATTTTCGCACTCGGCGTTTTCATAACAATTATTTAGTTAGTAGTGGGCAATTTTTATTCAGTCTTGGTTTTGAAGTTATGATCTGCACACTCACTACGCGTGTACAGATCTGCTTAAAATTAATCCCTACGCTATTCTTATGAGTTCATATGGACGTCAAGCCGTGCCATATATCTAACTTAGGGGTGCAGAACAAAATTAATATTTAACTAGCCAAGTCACAGTCCTCATGACTAATGATTGTCTTGGATTATTCTCAATCAATATGCACGCTAAGTCGTGTCATGCATTTAATTTAGTTTATAATATTTAGTGAAAATTTACATACAAAGTTATGATTTCTTAAGTTGAACGATTCTAATTCAATTCTTATTGGATTTGCTAATGCGACTTCGCAACGATTTGCGGGACTCCCACAGCAAGGAACCGAGGTCTGTTCGTGAGGAGGATCTCCATATCCGTCCTCCCTTACTGTGTGCGTTCACTTCCAGTGACCGCAAGCCGTTTAGGCCGGAGCACATTTTATCGACGGCACTCTGAATACGAGTCCGTCCAACCGCCCGTTGGTCAATCGCATCAACTAAATCTCCTATGAAGTTACTTACACTACGTGTTTAGATTTGTTCGAGTCTTAGGGAGGGTTGGCGGAGACCAGACCTCCGTCCGAGGTCGGCTCCAGGCACGGTGTCAGACCGCTTGAAGGCGTCGCTATCGAGTGACGTAATCCAACTGGACGAATTGGATTTTAGGTTTTACTATTGAGTGTCTGCCGAAATTTCGACAGACATGGGTCCCAGACAAGTGCGTTTGTCTAGGCGGGCTATCTGCCCCCGGAATTACACGTCCACCGCGCCGTATCACTCGGATTCCCGTGAATCCGCAATGATAGTGCCTCCCTAATACTCAATACAAAAAAACACCCTCCGACGTCGACCTAGCTAAAATTAAACTAGTGCGAGGCCGGCGAAACCTGAGACCCTTTTTCGCACAAGTCCTCGGGGCTGTCTGATCCTTTGTTACTTAGCTCCGCCGACCTTGCATCGTGAATCTATGGAAGGCGTGATGACAGCTCTTCCTGACGTCTCGAGACTAAGTGTCCCGCAGACTTGACCCCGCGACCTTCCAATGTTAACAAGTGACCAAATTATGTCTGACATTTATATTTAAAATGACTCGAATTATCACACCTCCCATAGTTCACCCTTATTGCTAACATTTGCCGTTATGACGGCGGTGATCGACGATTATCGATGACCGATTACACAGGAAAAACAAAATACACAATCAATTTAGAAACAAGAAAATACCTAACATAAAATAAACATACATTTTTATATACAAGTCCTCAGCGTCGTTTGGTGTCGTTTGCTATTCGTGTTACTCAGATACTTTCGCCCTCAGATAGGCATACATTATTGATTTTACAATTATCATTACTAGGTGACGGACCTTTCTTTTTCTATTACAACTCAGGGTAGCTAATTATCGATGCGTGGGGCCCGCGACGTACCGCGGCGCGAACGCACGTAGTTTCGCTCGGCCGGGGTACTGCGCCCCATGAAGCGGCCAATTTGCCTAATAATTCGTAGTTTATTACGCTTCCCTAATGCGAAGTAGTTTCGACGTCGCCAAGAAATTGAGCCGTGACCATTTATAAAGGGTGTTTTTATTCATCCCTGTCCTCTGGCGACGGAGTTGGAAACTAAACTCAAACTAAGTGAGACGTTGCAAAACAAAAGTAAATATCGCATTGTTTTTGCGAATTCTAGTTATACCCGTGGTCTCGTCACCGCATTGAAACAAACATACTAAAATTCAGGCCTTGCCAATATAGTTAAATATTGAAACAAACATAAAAAAATTCAGGCCTTGCAAATATCATTACATATTGAAACAAACATAAAAAAAATCGGACTTTGCAAATATAATTAAATATTGAAACAAACAAAAAAAATTCGGACTTTGCAAATATAATTAAGTATTGAAACAAACATAAAAAAAAGTCGGACCTTGCGAATATAATTAAATATTGAAACAAACATAAAAAAATTCGGACTTTGCAAATATAATTAAGTATTGAAACAAACATAAAAAAAAAGTCGGACCTTGCGAATATAATTAAGTATTGAAACAAACATAAAAAAAACGTCGGACCTTGCGAATATAATTAAATATTGAAACAAACATAAAATTTTTGGGCATGGTAAAAATGCAATACTGATTTCTTTAACGTCGTTACGACTCGGGCTGGTAATCGAATTGAAAACAAACATAAATTTTTAGACATGGAAAAACAGTCGAACTATTGATTTCTCGATTTAAAACCAACCACAAGAAAATTCAGACATAGTAATAAAAAGTAATTATCGACTCTTTGCAAATCGTGATTATGCTGGTTGCCCTGTAACTGCCTTGAAACCAACCACAAGAAAGATTTAGATGTCGCAAAACAAAGATTATTCATTGAACCATCGTAAAATATTTTATTATTCCCGTTGGCCGATACTGAATTTAGAACAAACGTACAACGCTTAGGCGTTGCAAAAAGATCATTTATTGAACCATCGTAAAATATTTTATTATTCCCGTTGGCCGATACTGAATTTAGAACAAACGGAAAACGCTTCGATGTTGCAAAAACAGATTAATTATTATTACACATTTCACGATTTTACGGAGACCAAACGCCGCTGAGGGTTACACTGGACCGAACGGAGAGCATCCTCCGTGCGAAATCGGTCGACAAAATATTCACAGTATACAGTTTAGACAGGGTACAACACACAATAAAATAAGACAATGAATTTAAATCAAAATTAGCATTCCCGTACTCTCCTCCGGCCGCTGTTATTGCCATTTCGAACAAGAAGTGACACACGATTTTACTAGGCTGTGTTTAGAAGAAACAACATTTAATACATGAAGGGGTCCTGTCGACACTTAATAAAGTGCGGCTAGGAACAAAGATGTGACCGCGATTTTACACGCGTCTTTATTTCGATTCTCAGTGTCGAGATCGAGCAGGAAGCTACAGTTCTGGCCGCGGACCTTAGGTTAAAGAGCATTGACTCAGAAACAATAGGCCGCGACATATTTATGCAACGTATAATAGTAGACGAACCTTTGGAAGTTCTCAGGAACCGGAGACAGCTTATCAGGAACAATTTCAGCAAACAAAACGGCTGGCGGCAAGCGATAACACAAGGAGGTAGCACAGAATTCAGCTCAGCTTTGCACAATGTTAACTATTCGAATTAATTGGTCAAGCTGAGAGAATTTCTGGCTGTATTTAATTAAAGATGTCGCGGCGGATAATATCGGCGGAAGAGAGCACGGGAGCAGAGTAACGCGTAGAAGTCGGTGAAGATTTGGTAACTTTTGCAAAACTGACCTGCCTTTTTGTAAAGGATTTGGTCCAGCTGCGTCCTCGGCCGGGGTCAAAAAAAACGGTTGACCCGAGCAAATCTGCTAACCTCAGCATCTGCGTCTCACGCCGATTGGCTAAGATGCTGACCTCCCGTGGCTCTGCCGAAATATCTCAAGATGGCGGCAACTGAGATTTTTCTAGAACAACGATTCCGCTGAGCGAAAATCGTCTCTAGTGATCTTAATATGACAGATAGAAAATCAGAAAAATCACTGTCGTGTCAGAATCAGTTTTCCGCGAAATATTGCTCTTACAAGCGATCTCATAACTCGTTGCTGAAGCGAGTTATGAGAAAAAGAAGAAAAATTTTCCACCTGAGCGAGTCAGGTGTACCGGTTAATCAAAGCGGAGATGTCATCGTCCGCGAAAAGGTAATTACTGAATTGAGTCTGATTTTTATAAAAGCCTGAAATCGATTTAAGTGCAAATTTATGCTAAATATTTTCTATGGTGAAAGTTCCTGAAGGGATTTGGCTGAAAATTTGAAGGAACGTCCGTGATAGTCGTTCGCTTCCATGAAACTAAAATTTCCCACCTTCCCCTCGTGTGTTCGCGCTTCATATCATATCGAAATTTTGATTGACCGCGGTGGAGGGGAGGCCGCCTGCGATCGCACGTATGACCACGCGAACCTCCACGATTGGTCGGGCGGGGTGTGGCCTATTTTAGTATCGAACGGCAAACGCTACGCACCGAACGCGTTTCGAAATTTCGTCTCGCCAAAATGTATGGGGAAATCACAGTTTATTGAATTACTAATAAACCTGTTATCCGATTGCAATTTAATTTACAACACCGTTTCGGACCATCGTCCTTTACGGCTCGAAAAAAATTCGGCGCCGAAGCTCGGCTTGGGCGCCGGTTCCGCACGATTTTAATTGGCGCAGGTGAGGGCTTGATGGAGTCCAAACCGCGAACATGATTTTAATATTAGTTTATGCAGTGCATACTAGGACATGGCTAGTGTCGTAAAAACAAAAATTCTCAAACGAATTTTGTCCCTGACGACCCTGGTCGAGGTCGCCGCGGGATTCATTTGTTCGATCGCAATTGGAAATTGCGTCGATAGAATTCAGCGAAATTTCTCCAGGGGCTAGAACAGCCTATGCTAGGTGTACCTGTAAATTATTGGGAGCCTCCGTTGAGGAGGAGGAAAACGGCAAGCGTTTCCATTTCCCTCTCTCGCCGCACTCGACCGCTATTTCGGTCGAGCACCGCTCGCGAGCGAGAGACGGTATTTTTATTTGGCTTTGTGCTCCCACGTACTCACTTACAAAGCAGTGGGTTTTTCTGTGCACTCAATAATCCGCGGCAAGGCCCGCGGATTGCGAAATTCTTAATATTTGCTTACATTGGCGACTTTGTCCATTTGACCTTGAATAATCGAAAATGATGTGATTAGTCTTTCTCTCTTCCTCATTATACCTATCAAGCTTTGCTAACAACCGTATAAGGAAATGCAAGTACAAATCATGCCAAAGGACCGTATCGTATCAACATATACACCTGGTAACAGTACGCGAACTATATTTCAGAAGTGTTTTTACTTCATTATCAATGTTGTACAAAATAACTGCTTTGTGAGTGATAGAGGTAACAGGTAAAGAGGTAACTACCTGACGGCCGCGTACTCTACAGCCTGATACCTACACTTTTACATCAATAACTGTGAGAGGTCATTGGCCGACATGCATCATTTACGATACCCTCTGACTCCTGACTTCATTCATTTCTTTCATACAATATTGTTTAGCCTTCTTCTTTGAAACACGGCTAATCTAGATACATATACTGAATGTGCTCTCAGTCCGTATTATTATTCAATATCACTTGGTGGAACACTCGTTTCCTTGTTGCGTTGAAGTACGCTATGGAACTCCAAGTCTCACATATATTAATCCTGTTTGTTTACGTTTGGAACGTTTTCTTTGGCAAACAAAAACGTTGTACATAATATAATCAGAATCACAAAATTTAAGACTCTTAAATTGGATGTCGTGGTTAGATAATATAATATAAGCCTCGAAATAAATTGTTGATGAAATAATGTATTCAGTGTCAGCGTTTTACAGTTTCTATCAACACGAAGGACTACAATACCGTTCCGGGATTTCGATACTGGTATTGTAAATTATACATATCACTTTCCTTAAAATTTAAAAGTATGTATTCAATTTATTTAGCGTTTACTTTATCCAATATTTTGTCAACTTAGATATTCATATGTATTGTTTTTTTAAATTATATTTGAATTACTATGCAACGATACGAGATCACGGCGTTTTTAATTGAGGAGTTTGGAATCAAGCTTGCCCAATTCCCGTTTTGAGAAAAAAATGATATATACAAATAATGCAATTCAGACATTCTAGTGCACGGATGATCTTGAACTTACGCTTGGTAAATAGTTGTATCGTTTATATACAAAAAAATGTTTATTATGACCTCTAAGTTAAAAGTTATTGATGTGCAACCTGGATTAACTTTACCAATGGTATATTTTAATGACGTTCAATCAATTGGGAAAGTAATCACATGAACAATCCAGTAGGTATTTGAAATTACACGTGATTATAACTAAAAGGGAATTTGATAGATAAATAACAAGGCAATGCCTACTGTTTTAAAAAGTAGATATATGTACTATTGTACTAATGTCTATTTTAAGGCGACTCAGTAGGAATGCAAAACTTTAATTTGACCTACAGCATAAATATTGCACTGACTTAAATAAGTAACCACCACAATACGTATTTTTACAGTATCAAAACAAGCAAAACATTTTTCTATTTCATTACAAAAATAACAATACCACCTAACACACGAATGGGTATTTAGACAGTTATAAAGGTTTTTCATATAAAACAATTTGTATTAATATTAGATATCGACGAAAATCAATAAGTATTTATTTATCTTCATAGCAAAGACTGACAATCTAATTTACTTCCCCAAATATCTGTTGCAACAATTATATGTAACTGAAACTATACGTTAATTATATATTCCTTAAAAATGCTTCATATGAGGTGTTGCTACATGTAAGCAACAGTAAGCTATCGTACTAATAAATTAAATCATGAGACGGCTTTTGCCAAAGGTAACAAGAGACGCTAAACAAACCATACAATACAAATTTCTCAAACTTTCTCTAATATATTGAATTAGTTTTTATTTTTAATTTTTTATAACCTATTTTTTATGATATTGATTTGATATGATTTGTTATGATATTGATGAATACAGTTTTGAAAAATAATTTTGTTGCATAAAAAAGTTTAAAACATAATAATATTGACATAACAAGATTAAAATAGAAAAGTATTGAGTTCTAAAATAATTATAAGTTGCAATTGATAGTTATTTCTGGTTCGCGCTATAGTTGACCATGAATTTAGTCCGAAAATTATCTTAACTATGTCTTATCGTGTGAGACAAAAAACTTCAATATTTTTAAATCATTGTATGTTAAGTAATCCTTCTTAACAAATCGATTGAACATGTCGCACAGTGACTTCTTTACATTTTTTTATTAATAGCATCTAAAATGTATTGCGGATTCTATTATATATTTCTATTGACCTTTTGAATCTAAGATCCAAAATCTCAGGATGACACATTGGTTCCAGAAAGTGGCGCGTAAAAAAAGCTCATTTCATATAATTTGATAAATAGGTTTCAAATCCGTGTAAAAAAAGTACCAAAAATGTATGAAAAAACGTAACGGTTTATCCAAAATAATCGAGTAAAAAAAGTATTGGGTGTATATTTTACTGAATGCAAATAGTTTTACTTCAATATTCTATAGTCTAACTCAATAAGGAAGAAACTAAATGAATATTAGACCAGATCAAAAGTAGTCATTCAAATAATTTATATTGAATGCATAGATATATTTGTATTTCTTTATATAATGTTTGAGAACTTTCTTTACTGGCAATTTGCATGTTCGATGACATGCAGGGTTGTGCCATATTAACATCTTTTCCAATATTTTTTTGTTTCTAATAATAATGTTTTTTTTTTTGCGTTTAAACGACTTTGTTTTTTTAGCGAAAATCTTCCCCATCTGTAAGCGGCATAAAACTTTTGAAACATAGAAATGATTCATAAATACTAATGTAAAAATGCTTTTATTCATCTATTATTACTATTAAATACAAATATCTATAGATAGAATCTCTGTTTAAAAGCATTGCCAAATAATTATTTTAAAATACTTATCCATTAAGCCAGTAGTTTCCAACTTTTGTGTTAATGCGCTTCCCTTTGAAAAAAAATATCTTCGCGCCTCCCCATCCTTTATTTTCATATAGTAACAAAGACACGTTAAATAAATATTTTGGACTGTTCGCGCTTCTTTTTACAATAGTCCACGCTTCCAAGGTTGGAAATCGCTGCATTAAATTAAAGCAAGGGTGTCCAACCATTTTTTTTTCTTAAGATCGACTTTTCAATCTTAAGTTTTCTCGCGATCGACTTCTACCATGATTCTTGTAACAATTTTTATTTAGTAGGGGTTTTCCCTTCTTCAATCTTAGAAATGTTTATTTTAAATGCGAAATACATACAATTAGATAGGTATATGCTTACAAATAATTCAATTTTTGTATATTTAAATTGTATATTTTTTCCAAATTCACGGAAGCTTTCGGGATCAAACAAATTATGCTTTGGAGTCGACCGGTCGATCGCGATCTACCAGTTGAACATCCATGAGCTAAAGTAATACTGGTCTTTACAAGCGTCGCTATTGAAAAATACATTATTGTATTATAAATAATAATATTATTTGTCAGCGCTTTGGGCAACCCTAACCCCAACGCGTTTTTTTGGCAGAATAAAAAAACATTGCTTTGATTACCTCTAATATTCGTTGACCAGTGATTTAATATTTTTTAATAAAACATTTGATACGTCCACTCCATACCACGTACGATCTCAGACTGAAGCTCAAACTGATGCATAGTAGGTAAGAAAAGGCATCTCCGAAAAATGGTTACCATTTATTGGTATTATCATTATTTATTTATTTTTTTTGCTTTTAAATGTAAACAATAAAATGGTTTTTTATTTCAATTTTTTTTAGAAGTGTATATGATACAATTATGCTTTAAAAATCAGTCAGAAAAAGTGGGAAAAATGGTACATTTCAAATGGCTGTATAATCATTATATTCGATAAATTAGAAATTCTGCTCAAATCACTTTCTTAAACCAATCTTTATCTGTATTTCTTTCTAAGACTTCAAACTTCGGTATCTTATAATAAACCTTAAAACGATCTTCGCGTAAAGTAGTTGAAAAAAATCCAAGTCAATGTTTTACCGTGTAATCTTGACATTTTTACTATTTTCATAAAAAAAAAAATGCAATAGTGTAAAAAAGCGTTTGGAAAATGTAATTATTGAAAAAAAAAAATTTTTTAAGTGAACGGTTCACGAGATTTCGTCGATGGCAAACGATCGATTTACTCTATTTTCAGGCGTAAAGGTACTATATCCTCTTAAGAATTTAATTATTCTGACTGTGAGAAAATTTATTTTTATTTTACGATTGAATACATATAAAGAATATAACACTGGTGAATTAGGAAGTTTAACTTGTTCATTCAAAATTAGCAAACTACTTAGCAATGCATTATTTATTTTGAAATTTTCTTGTTTAAACAATTAATGTTTTATTGTAGGAATAATATTGAAATTCTCACCAAGAACCTTCAGTCGAAATCTTAAATCATAAAATTTGTTATTTATATCGATTTTATATGTAACACAGGCACAAATAATGTATGTCACTTATCAGCAAAAGTGTGCTAAAATTAACCGCTATTCCGACGCCACGTACCTATGGCAATAAAATAACTACTTGCGGTCGATACTGCATCTGTAATACAGAGTAGGTAGGTATATTCAGAATCTGACATACTGATATAGATTCCCATCGCGGTTTTTTCCCACAACGTTTTTAAGTTGGCGATACTGAAGATTCAGGCCGAAAGAAAAACGATACCTATGATTGATTTTTCACAGTAAACTAGTTGGATAAAAGCAATTGCTTTTGTTTATGTGACCACGAATTAACTACCATAATTTAATTGATATTAAAACAAACTTCAAGTATTTACCATAGACGATATTAAAATATGAAGTAAGTACAAGAATTAGTATTCCTAATTTAAATACATATGGACTCGGTGTTGGCATCCTAAATTAAAATTACAGGAAATGTTAATTTTTTGGTTACTACCCGATAAGTACGAGTTTCCGTTTCCCGTTTGTAAAAAAATATTTAAGTTCAATACGAAATCTATAATAGGAGTACTCATATCAAGGTGTTACTGTTGAATATTTTATACACTGACATTCTAACGTATCGTACATATTTAATATATTACAAAGACAACGTAAGTAAAATATTTAGTTGCCCAAGAATTAAGGAACTAAGTCGATAAATATCTCGACGTTTTAAAAACTGTGTTGGCTAGATACATATATAGTTCTTAACCCTTTGCCCGCGTCACCAAATTTAGCGAACATGCCCTGTACGCGGCTGCTTTTTTGCGGATTTTGTTATCGCGTTTTCGACTATAAATATAGGTTGTAATATTTTTTTAACTAATCAAATATGTTAATTGCCACCCAAAGTAATTTTTTCAATAATAAAATACAATATATTTCTTGTATTTTCGGTTTAATTCAACAATAATCATTCTTAATACAATTGTGGCGTGACGTCTCCATATTGGAAAATACCGCCACGCGCGACCGAGAACACTGCGCCACCAGCATACCATGCTTATAATATTAAATTCTCGGAACAATTTCAATTTCACCCGCACTCGATCGATTATTTACATTATCCCAAATAATATAATGATATTATATGCATATTTTATAAATACGTGGCGCACAATTCTTACGAGAAACGCCATGAATCAACGGCGGCCATCTTGCATTGGTGACGTATGTTCACGGCGTGTTCCAGAAATAAATTATTTTAGCCTATATTGAATCTTTTTGGACTAATGTCATCTATTAAATTTGGTAAAATATACATTTAGTAATATTTTCAACCAAGTTATACAATTTTAACACAATAGATAGCTCTTATATAGGGTTTGAAATTTCCATGACATCTATACGTGTCACGCGCGTTGAAGGCATGTTCGCTAGGACACGCATAGCGGTCACACGCGGTGAAAGGTTAAGATTGCTTGATGTTAAAATAGTTATTAACTGTATGATTTTTTTTGATAGCTTTGTTATTTTTTCTCATTATAATGGAGTTTTCTGAGACAAAATGTTAATTTAATGAATATGCCAAATCGTCGATAACTATTTTTATGTATTTTAAATATCAAAACATCCAGAAACGAAAGATTTTTCAAATGTTTTCCTTAATTAAGTGTTTTTAAAATGGTGAATAATCATTTTTTGTATTAGATAAATTAAAATGATAAAATCTCATATTAGACAATTCAAAATGATCTAATTTTATATAAGATAAATAAAAAATATTTTTTATTTTAGTTTTATATTTTATATTGGATTAAAATGGTGTTTTTTATCAGTATGACAAGTTATTGGGACCACTGCTGTAATCGATCATCAATGTGCCCGAAAACCACCTGTTGACCGGCTCTACATTTTTCTCAATCATTCTAGCAAAACGCAGTGAAAAGTCGTCTGTCCTTTGCCCTTTTTATTCCTCGGTGAATAATGAAATTATACATAAACGAAGGCAAATTGACGGGGTCAGCTTGGATTGACCTGTTGATTCACAGTTGTTTATAATAATACAGATAGCCCACGCGTCCTTTTGCATATTGTGCACATGGACGCTGCTTAAGTGGCGTGCAACTTGTTCTCTCATATTTTCTTGAATAACTAGTTTAGAGTCACCATGCTTCCATAAAACTAAAAAAATATTCAATTGAAAACACAACTTTTGTTTTAAATTATTAATTCACACAGTAGAACTACCTGACATGCGATATCACGTTAACATTTTATTATTTTGTCTCTATCGTAATTTATAACTTGGTCTACCAATTAACCGTCGCCCATATAATTATCGGCCAGTTGTCAATCGTAGTGATGATTATCACCAATCACCGTCACCAGTAGACCGAGACAAGGACTGATAGGGCTTGGTTTGGAAAATGGAAAACCAGCATAAAAGGGACCTAAAGGAATGGTTCACCCACTCACAAAATTAGTCAAAATGCCTCTCAATAAAACTTGTAATTTATAACTTGTAATAAGACTGTAACTTGCAGTTTTTTAGGCTCATCACATGCTCCTTTTTTTAACTTGAACTTTGGTTTTGTCTTTGTAATTTATTATCATATGTATTTTCATTTATGACCATTGGCGGTTCTAGGTACTGGGCTAGGTGGGTTAAGCCCGACCTGCATTTTTCACTTAAAACTTTAGATGGCTGAATAAAAATGAACAGCAGTTCGGCCGCTGAACAAAATAAATACATTTATAAGCGTAACTGACCTTTCCCAAATGAATACAATATCTTTTTTTTGATTTTCCTCCGTCAATAGAAGACAATGCTATGTCTACCTACAATAATATTCTCGATTGTGTTTTGTATTACAATTTTAAACTGAGCCAGCATAAAAAAAAACAATAATCCTATAAATACTTCATAGAGAACAGGCAACGTGACGTCAGTCTGGCAACACCTACGTATTGACGAGTCAGGGGCTGGAAAGATCTAGCCCGTGTTTTTTCTCTTACACTGGGGCGCAATCTAGCACGATTAGATTTTTTTGTATTTGTATGTACGGAAGCGTCATCAAACTCACACGATTGTGCGTCAAATTATCAAACTTCTGTCATTCGTTGGGGGCTAAATTGAATTTGCCCATGACCACCCATACATTCAAACACAAATACCAATATCGTTGTATTGTATGAAAGTGACAGATATTGACATTCAGTAACAGCTCTGTATTGCTTTTTGTACTTGTTATTTCACTTTGAAAGAGACGAATTTAAGGTTATTATTTTATTATTTCTTACTTACATTAGCATCGATTTTATTAAATAGTAATTTATGCTTTGCGGTAGTGTCGTAATATTTGTTTATTTTCTTTTAGATTAATGTATAAGGTGAAGTGGAAAAATAAACAATAGTATACAATGCTAAACTTTCCTCTAGCCCACCCAAGATTTTAGTTCAGGAACCGCCACTGTTTATGACAAAGAAAATCGATTATTATTTACTAAAATACTTACATAATATGTTCATTCACAACTGTGGCCGATTTTTTGTCGACTCGAACTATTTTTTTATTGTGCTAGAATAAGTTAAAATGATTAAATGTGATTTTGAAGACTGACCGTTAAGTGTCTGACAAATATTTTTTAGACACTTTGCCCATCTATCTTACATTTGAACGGAAACCGGGATGCTGGTCCCTTGTAAAATTGATACGCAGTAAAACCAATCGAACCGATAGAAAGAATTTGGTTACCAACTTTCGATAGAATAATACACTGAGAGAAGAACACTGATGGGCGATGGCTGTCAGTATTTTTATTGTTGATACATATTATTATTTTGAATGCCTCCTGCATTGGCAGGCCACTGCTTATCTTATGGCAATCATTTTCACAGTTTTCTGTCCAATATAAACATATATTTTGAAAGGTATACAGCGTACGTATACTAAGAAACTGAATCGCCTGCACAACTTTCTTCTTCGATGATAGCTTAATTGGGAACTTACACGTTTATTATACCTTCCAGCCAGTTTAGATTGGATACTAAAGACCTTATATGTGATAGTGGATTTGCTATTTGTGCATGTTTCTTATAGACGACGAGTAGGTTATAACTATTTTAACTGTATGTATGAAAGTATTGTTGTCCATATAACTTTTACTAAGCTTTTCTTTTTGAGTGTATACATACACCTAAACCATTCCCCTACATTTTGGTCATCCAAATACTGTAAGAGAAACAATACGAGGATGTATTTCCAGTGACAGTGTAATCATTTTTACTGTTTTCAACTGTCAATGGAAAGGCGTTATAGATTTTTTGATGATTATATATACATATACACAAACATATACTTACACAATAATATTTGTAGAACTAACATACTTTGATATTTTTTCACCTTATTGAGCAAGACACCAACTCCACAGCTCTATTTAAAGCCGTCCGTCACGGTTTTCCGGTGAAAATATTAATTGTTAGATTATATAATATCAGCATGTACCTATTATTGATAAAGAATAATAAGTTATAAATGTATATGTAGTCTCTTTTAGACGGACAAATTAGCATGCAAACAAAAATCGCTTATATTATTGTACACGCTGTTACTATTAGTATGTAGGGCTTAGGAAATGGTGCCGACGTGCAGTGAATGCTAATTAAACGATTTGTCGCTTTTAAAAAACGACATGTCACGAATAAATAAGTCTACCTGTACATGTGACAAAATGTGTCAGTCTTATTTCATGCTAACCCGTCTAGATCAGGGGTAAAGAAATGTATTCCAACTAATGCCAAAAGCCAAGAAAATACATACATATGGAAAAGAAGAGTTTTCATATGTTTCACATGATTTCAGTTAGACTTTCGTATTGTATTCCATGTTTTCAAGAAGAAAAAAGGGAAAATCAAAAATAAATAATTTGTAATTTTTTGTGTATTCAATTTAAAAACTGGCTACGACATTTTGAAAACCCATTTTCTTCAATCTTAACTAATAATTTTAACGTAATGTTCACTATTGTGGGGTTACAATGCAAAACGTACTATTTCCAAAATGAGCGATATTGAGTTAGGTATGCAGATAGAGAAATTCAAGCCTAAGTAATCGACTGATCCTATTAGTTTTAATCTAAAATGTCTATACGACTGTCGTCTTCAAATTGGAAATCATATTTTTATGCAAATGTTATTTTGTTTGTGTTATTAGTTATAGTGTTTGACTCTTCCGAAAATTTTGAGTTTTGGAAATAGTACGTTTTGCATTATAACCCCACAATTTAAATTTTTAAACCTCATCTTATGTCGTTCGTTGGAAGAATAACAATGTATTTTTACCGCTTGCATTTTCGTATTGAGGTGACAAATTTCGATATGTATGGTACGTTCTCACTAGTTTGGCTTAACATTATACCAAACGAAAATAATTTGCGGAAACATAAATTATGCTTAGTTGCCGCTACCATTTTGCATGCGACAGGGCCGGAAAACACTGACTGAGGGCCGTCCTGGTTTTAATCATCATTATTGTTTTTCGTCGTAAACATCACTATGTCATTATATCATTTGTAACGGCCTTATTATAATTTTCTCAGTATAAATAACTCCCGGCGTGTCTTCAGTCAATTTACAATGTATCCAAAACTAATTAGAAACATTTAAAAGTATCACATTTAACAGAATTGTATATTTTTGGTGCTGATATAAACAAATCAAGTAATCACAAACATTTCACGTCAAATGAAACTAAAAAGCTGTTTATTTTAATTTATACAGAATTATTTTATATTTCAACCTGAAGCAAATCAATCAATACCAATATAAATGTGAATTAAAATATGGGTTATAGTTGTTTTTATAACTTAAAGTTTAAGGGCTTAAGTTTAATATTTAAGGGAGATAAATAACACTACTATTGCGTGTATTAACTGAGCTCGCTTCACTTTTAAGATACTTTGAGACATTTAGAACATTATAAAACATCTAACTCATGTTTTTCTAAAATATCACTTGGCTCACTTCACCTCTTAGGGGATCGACTGTGTAATGATTTTTCATGGACTTGATGCAAACAGGTTTTTACAAATGTGTTTGATCGAAGTAATAACAATATATTCATATGAATCTTTTTCATGTCGGGTTTTTCGAGAAAAACGATTTTGCAGTTAATTTTAAAGAATCGAGTTTTTAATGTCATTCTCCGATTCGTGTCTGGCCAGTACAGCACCACAGTATTGGTTACTGAGTAAGTGAGCAAAACGCTGAGAGTCAACAGGGGGACTAGGGTCGTTTCCTATTTAACATCAGATATGCACGTCGATGAACGATCCAATTATTCAGAGGTAGTCCACACTAACAAAAAATATTATTTCTACTGCAAATAAATATATGTTTATTTTTAGTTTTACCAACACAAAGATCACAACAAAAGCACGTCTGACAATACATAGTTGTTTTCAGTTTATCCTAAATACATTAAACCATCATAATATAGTATGCTTCTAATATTAAGAATTTAATTTTTCTAATGAAGTACCTCAATAGACTTAGACTTTTAGCGAGCACTTTTTTTTAATTTTTTTTATTCGATAAACTTTTTCTATTCTTTTCTGCATCACACCGAAGATGATATCTCCTCAATGATGCAGTTAAGATACATTACAGAGTTAAGATACATTAGGTACAATTTTAAAGGCAACAATAAATAATAATTACAACTATATATATATTAATACAGGTTAATTAAATAACAAAGAATTGGTATGATTACAAGTAAAAACAATTAAATAATAATAAGCAAGAATGATAGTTAATGGTACTAATAAACAACTTTTAATTTGAGACAGATGCGATTTTAGCGAGCACTAGTAATAAGTCAGTGACTGAATCTTTCACTGTAGTGAGTGAAAGAAAAAAAGTATATTGATAGCGGAAGACTATCAGTTAGACAAGCCAATAGGAGGTTTTTGGGAAATAATGAAATCATCACAAACCTTTGAATTGGTTGAAAAATCAGTGATCGAATAATAAGGTTTGAATCCTTTATCACGCAATCGGGTTGTACGATTGTCCGAATGAAACACCGGACTTGCTAAATTAATTATAAAGGTCTCACTACACTCGAGCGAATGCGATGTCTTGTTAAATCTTAAAAGTTTTTTCAAACTAAGAATTTAAAGTTTAATTCAGATTAAAGTAAATTGATAGTTTAGCCATAGAATGTTAAGAAATACAAAAAAGCTTCAATATAAATCAATTATCAGTAAAACGCTTTTTATCACTATCTTCTGCAAAATAATCAAGATGATTTACTGCTTTATAATATAAGTTAGAACTACGTTGTTAAGTCGATATAACTTCGCTTAAAAGTTTCATTTCTTTTAATAATTATGTAAATATGTATCCGGCAATCAAAGAGAACATGTACGAATATTTATTCGAAACGCCAAAATATGTTCATATGCAGCAATCCTTTGTAAAATATCTTTTCATTTTTGACAAGTCATCTCAGTACAATAATAAATACGATTGACAACCACTTGTTATTAATTCATTTTTAAGAATTGTGGCACATTATTTTTTATATAAGCAGTTACTACTGAGATAAAAATGTTAGTTTATTCCGTCTACATAGAACGCAATACACATTAAAACATGATTACCTATTCATAGATTTCTCTCGTTTATATAATGGAGTGAACTGTACAAGGTAGTCGAGATAAGGAATGCATAATAGATAATATGACTTTATTATAATACATGATGTCATGAGGTTTTATCAAACAGAAAGGTGTAGCGTTCCAGTAGTTAATTTTCTCACCATTTTACTTTATCATGGTACGTTAATTATTATCAATTTTATCTACGAAATCCTTTACTAATAACCTAACAAATGAACCACTAACACAACGTATTTTTCTCAGATTATTATTATATTATACGATTGCTGAATAATATGTAACTTTTTTCCATGTTTTCGTAATTTGTTTGCTTGACCAGATATAAAAAATGTACAGTTTCTTTGCTCATTACGTATTTTTTGCGTGCGTGGTTTCGTATGAATAAGGCAAAACGAGATTTTTTTTATAAATAAGAACAATAACTAACTAGTTACACATTCGCTTATGTTTATAATATTGTATGTTTAAACTTACATAATAACACCACAAGACAGCAATTCTCAATCGTTTTTATATAAGAGCGTTTAACAAAACTCACAATATTTTTTATCGCGATCTCTTATTATAGATATGTACATACATGCGAAAAGTGCGTTTAGGCATTCAGATAAAATGTGCGGTTCAGGAGTTCTCAAACATTTTCAAATTAAAAACTAAAGAAAAACATAGTGTTTAGTGTCATTTCTAAAAATAAAAATAACTTTCACGAAAATACCTCTTTAAATTGTGATGCCCATGTTAGTTGTCCTATATAAATTGCTGTTCTTTTTTACCTTTTTATGTTTAATATCTGCAATAAAAATAAATATTGAAAATACAGCATGCATTTCTGTAAGTACTTGTGAAATTCTACATCAGAACGAAAGTTTAATTGCATCTGGCCTTATGGAAAACGACTTGTATGATTTTTTAAATAATATGAATTCCTTTTTTAAAATTATCGTAATCTGTATAAAGTTTTTATTCATTTGTCGCTTGTTAATGCGTAAGCGACGTTTACCATATTTCTTCATTATAAAAAATATTATCGAATGGACATATGTAGAAGTTTAATTCTGCGACCCGTCATTTGAGAGCCGCTCCTCAAGTTATCAATATTTTAATAGCAAAAAATATAAAACTTAATTGTGTGTACTTTTTAACTGTAAATGATTGTCAAAGTTTGTACATCACTTTAATAACACATATTTGTGTAATAGTTAACCTACTTAACGTTTTGAATTTGAAGTTGAGGAAGACTTTTATTTAGTTATATTCATGAATCAATGTTTAAAAATAAGACACAACTAAAACGATTTTGCGCATCTCGTGCATTATCTGAAATCGGTCCTGAACTTTAATAAAATACGTATGTGGAACTCGTACAAAAAAAACTTGTGTTTTATTTTTATATTTGTATAATATCTTCCCTACCAACACACCCTAAAAAAGTGATTAGTGTAATTTTGATACATTTTCCAGATATTTTAACGACTTATGTTACTGGCATCGAACACCTTCATCATTTGTAACATTATTAACATTTTTTATTTTTTTATTTCAGGATGGGGAAAAGTGGGTATACGTGCATCCGTCATGTATTTTGCTGGCTGAATCTAATTATTTGGGTAAGTGAAACTAAGAAAATGCAATGTTTCTCGTTAAACTAAATAATACGGTACTATTTAGTTATTAGTATCACACTAATGGCGGTTTCCATTCCGCTTGCCTGTCCTTCCTTCCTTCTTGTGTTCAATCTTATTGGAAATGTTTCGAGGCATACATTTTAATCTTAACGGTTCATAATTCAACTGTTTCCGTTTGTAAATCCTGGCTTTAATTTGAATATGTATCTGGATGACGAAAAAATGTATGTAGGAAGAAAAATAAAGTGCGCACGAGTGTATCATTTCCCATTTGGGAAACTAATTATCCCTTGAATTTAAAACGATTTTTTTTCTGTAAATATAAATATACAACAACCCATTAATTCAAAAAAAACATGAATACATATTATAGAATACTCAGTTAGTTTTTGTGTATGTTTCGTAAGTTTAATCGACTATTTTGTAGCCTACGTCGTAATTCTGACCGTTCAAAGCAGGAAATTAAAAGGATAGCTACTTCATTTAGTTTATATAGGAATTTACGTATTATAACTCTAAAGGTCAATATTTTGCAAAAAAAACGCTTCAGGGTATTTTAAATAATTTTCATTATTAGACACTGGCATTGAAAAAAAACCCATCCACATAGGTATTGCTTTTGAGTTTGAATGAGTATTATGGATACGGGCGATCCACGGTTTCAGGATCACGAGTTGTTATGTTTATTAATTTACATGCATTATGGATAGTACATATACTTTTCCAATATTATTGTAAAGTATTCGCTGATATTTATATGGCATTAAAAATGTATACAAATTCATTATATAGTTTGCGATGGGATGCGAAAGAAAATCTGTAAAAACTGGTTGTTTGCAGATCTCTCGGCGATATTTTTTAAAGATACAATTTCAAGTATGTAGTAGCGGATCGGAAATACTTGCCCGATTTATATTGTTGTCAAATGGTTGCTATGAATTAATTCACGTCGATTATTTAATATAAATTTTTTCATTGCTACTGTTTTTTATTTACATATTTGAAGCTGTTACCAGCAACTGAATCGTAAAATTCTGGAAAGAAATCAAATTTAGTGAAAGAATAAAAATATAGAAATAATGTTATTTTTTTGCTAACATATTTTTTATTTCGGTAAATTCGTGACAATATGAATACCAATAATATGCTATGATAAATGTTGAATCATTAACCCTGAGTCATGACTCAGTCATTAAGCGAGCCAATCGTGTATGATTGAATCACACTAATATAAAGTTACGGATGGACAAGATCGGATTGAAATATCTGAACGATTCTCACAGTGTTATAAATAAGTTATATGATTAATATATGTACTTGGATGAATCTCTATTCATTAAAGCTATTGTATCGTAATCTTAAAATATTTGATGAAGCACCAAAGTCGACGCCATATTAAAAGGTTGAGTGAATTTTGTCTGAATTTCATTTTTAGGAATCCTTTTATCTCTGATGAATATTATAAGATTAAATAGGTGTGATGTTTTAAGTATTATAAGCAGGGCTGTGGAGTTGTTAAGAAATAAGACGACTCTGACTTCAACTCCGATCTTAGCTGAAGACTAGAGTTGTCTAGTCGGAGTCGGGAGTCGTGAAGTCGGGTATTCCGGAGGCGGAGTCGCAGTGGGAAAAAACCGCAGAAAAATAATTTAAAGGTATTGAAAAATAATATGTCTAATTATCATATCGATTGGTGAAATCTGCTAGAATTATTCTAAAATATGTTAGTTAAACGGAAATATTTGAAAAAAATAATTCGGAGTCAGTTTATTATTTAAAGCCGGAATCTTCTTTTTTATCCTTATTTAAACCCCTGCTTAAAACACGACTTTTATTATTTATTTACGCTTAGTAGCATGCAGTACCGCCACTTATGACTCTAGTGATTTGAATACACATTTTTTTTAAAAGGACTCTGAGTCAGACTCCAGCTAAAACAGACCGACTCCACAACCCTCATTATATGTAAGTGTGGTGACATATTTTTTTTGTATACAATAAATGACATTAAAAAGCATCATAAATTATTGACTTCAACGTTCAATAAGTAACAACATCCTGCATGACGAATTTATATTTAGTATACGTTCACCGTCCTACATCCATATTTTACAATACACACACAGCTCATTTCATAAAATATGTTCATACTTACAAGCACATAAATGACACCGGCGCCGCGCCGCTAGTGAGTGTAGTGAAATGACAAAAGGCGTGTGCCCATCGTAATTATAAATGAAAGTAGCTTATCATTTGATTGAACAAAATTGATAACTATTTCTGCCATAATAGAAAGTAAATCTAATACAAAAAGAGCCTATATTAATTATATCTAATAATTCCTGTGGAACATACTTTTACTAGTTTATGTGATTATAAAGTAGTTCTAATTAGGGAATCTAATCCCGGACCCTATTTGTGATCATGTGATTGATCATTTACCATAAAATCATGCCACAATTGTTTGAGATTGTTCGAGAATTTAGGGATTCACAATTCTTTCAGGATGTAGGCTTTCGGGATCCCGGGATTGATCTCTGAGGAAAAAGTCAGAAATAGAGAGATTCTAAAATTTGCTCATACAAAAACGTAGCGACTGCCAGTGACTCCAGCGATTTGTTATAGTGAATCCCGAAATACCAGGATCCCGGGATTAAAAGCCCTAGACTTCTTATGGATAAACGCTAATTCTGTTTATATTAAACGTTTGCCATCAGTGAAAGAAACGTGTAAGAACATGTGTGCTCTGCTAAATAATTTTAGGCTTTGATTCAGTATTGCGTGTAGATATTAGATATTATGCTTAAATGAAATTGCATGTAGATATTATGATTAAATGAAATCTTCTAGTGAAATTCTAAACTGATTTGTAATAATGTGAGATTTTTAACTCGCAGGCGAATTTGACTGCTGTAACATTATTGTATAATTTGTTAGGTGAAAACAAACCGGCTCAGCATATTGTTTTATTCAACAAATTAGCATACGTGACGTAATCAAAATATTGGATCATCCCACAAGAAGAAATGACTAAATAATAATAAATTTGTAGGCGAGAACGAGGCGGCTTGGATTCTGCGTTGGTGAGAATCTAGGGATTGCAATACCGGGATTTCGATGTTACGTATTAGATACCGGTATTACAAAAACATGTAAAAAGATCAACGATCATAAATATGGTCGATTGGGATGAGAAATATTGATATTTCGATATTCTATATTTAACGGCGGATTTTTTAAAAACATTACACCATCTACAGGTTGTCCTCAAATTGAGAGCGAAATATGTTCCTGAACTTCGGTTCATAGATGAAGTGGTCGTCTGTCTAATTTCAAACAAAACAATAAAATAAAATAGTAATTTTTTTTCTTATTTAAAAATGGACATTCTCTTAAATAATCCATTGTTTCATCATCAGTAAGAGATAAAGCAATTGTAGGCTTTTTAAAATAAATATCCATTTTTAGTATAAATAACTGTATAAATAAATAGCCTCTTCTTTTCTTTGCTTAATTCCCTATATATTTCCATGATGCAGCAAGGTTCTCTTAACACTCCGGTATATACTACGAACTTAAATATTTTATTAAGTATCCGAATCCATTCTTTAATTTTTTTACATTCCTTGGTCAATTTGGACGAACGATGGGTCCATTTCTTTTATTACGATTTTTTTTTTGTAGATTCCAATCGTAGTCAATTATTTACGTTTTAGTCTCTTCTGCAACAATTCTTTATTTGTAAAATCTTTCAAATTACTTTCGATAAGTTAAATCATGTCTTCTTGATCAATATTAGTTTCTGGCTATTGATTGTTATGTGTTCAATATCATATTCTTTTTTAAATGGCGTATTAACTATATTTTAAAAACGTTTATTGTGCTTTTTTTCATTTTCCGTACATGTGTACGTTCTTGCCCTCGCGTGTACTTTTCATTCCACAAAGAATATAATAATTTACTATTTTTTTTATCTACACTGTTGTCGGATATATTAGTAGCGATTATTTTTAATTATATTATTAAATTCAGAAATTAAACGTCCTGTCGTCAGTAATGGTGACACGTAAAGCTATACGTTATTTAAAAAAAAATCTTGACCGTAAGTTTGAAATGTCGGAAGTAGAGGAGTATCTGTATTCCAAAAACAGCCGAAGTATCGTGATCTCGGTTTTGATAATACCGGTCATGCAATCCCTAGGTTACACTTGTGAGTTTGTGACCTTTGTCGATTTAATGACAACATGAACAGGGAGAACTGATGTTGACGGGATATTTAATAAGGCAATCATTTCATAAACGCTGTAGGAATCTACACATATACTTATAGTGTCATGTTTATATCAAAGAAACCATGTCATCATTAAGCATTATTATGCTGGCAAAATCAGTTATTTGGAGAGGTATATTTCTATGATTGATTTTTTGCATGACAAAGTGACAACAATAACACCATCCCGCTTGCTTCAATGATCGTAAATAATCTTTAAAATATAAATTTAATATAGACTAAACAAATGTTTTGGAGGCTTTTAGGGTCATGAAAAACGATAAAAAACACTAATATGCTCGTGAAATATTGTAGTATTCGTATATTTCTTGATGCATTACAGTTTTCTTCGCTTTGTGAGGTTTGAAAAATTATGTTTGCGAAAATCGAAATATGTTCTAGTTTACTGACAATATTACTTTTGGGATTATTTTTGCATGAAATATTGCATGATGGCATGACTTTAAAATAAATATAATACGTGAGTATAATTTATAATACACATATTCAATCAGCCCAACAACTTACACTGATTTATACTTGTATTTTATTGGTATTAGTATTTTTTTATGAATACATACTTTGAAAAACAAAAAAAATAATGTTATGTGTGCACGTTTTCCGTAGTTTTTACTTCGCATATTTCAAAAAAAATATCGTAACACAAGTTCGAAATGATAAACATAATATGGCGCTCGACATACATACTTCCTACTTGATACACTTTATTTGCGGAGATTGTCGCCTTGAAAGAAGTCTAATGTCGAAAGATTTTATTTCAGTGTAACTTATAGAACACATATACTTAATATTTGAATGAATCTAAATCTGCCATCTTTGTATATATGACAAAGTTTTACAAGAATTCATTTAATTAAGATTGCATTTGATGCTCATAGGAAAAAAAACTGTGATATAATTTTAAGTGATTACTATAGTTACCGATGCTTACCACGGTCTGTATAAGTTCTCAATTTCTCAATTTATTACATTTCAACAGTTCGTCATTGTCTAGTGAGATTGCTTTTTTTAAATGAATAACCATTGTTCGTCGCTTTAATTTTGATACAAAACAAATCATTTTGAGTAGCTCAAAACTATTAATGATAAATTTAGTACAATACAATGGCGACTAAAAAACGAACTCTCACGTACTCACGGCTGGGAAATGCAGACAAATAATTATGTTGTTCGCAGAATAAAAGACAACAAAGTTCTTTTGTTTAAAGTGTTTTTTAGTTTTCGAACCGAAGTGAAAATCAATTGTAGGAAAATTTATAACCGCATCACGTATACTTTAGTGCAAATTGTCTGTAAAATAGTGTATTGATGTTATTACAGGGAAAGTTTAGTACTACATACAAGTATGGACACATCTTTCATAGAAGTGTACTATTAGCGCGTGTTGTTATTTTTTTACCATCGATAAAACGTTTATTCAAATAATGTGAGAATTTGTACTGGCGACATTAAGTCGTTTCACAATTTGTGTACTTTTCCGCACACAGTAAAGTATTCCCATATATTTTTGTTTATTTCGCGAAATTTGTGACATTGTTCTTGAAAATAATGTGGTACCGATATTAGACATTTTGTGAGTTCTCTGACATCTAAAATAGGCTTTCCAGTTGTTTAAGGAAATAATAATTTAGTAGCTGTTCTGCACTGACCATAGACAATATACTTGCACTGGCAGACATCACCTCGTAGTACGTACAGCAGTCCTCAAACACAATATGCTAATCACTGTGCATGTTTCTCTTTGTGCCTTCTCAACTTGACTTGGATCATCTGATTAGTGTTGAGTGATATTCCCGATTACCATTTCTCAGTTTGTGCGGTGTATTTATTCTTCAGAATCTCACAAAAACGTTCGTAGCATTATAACGGGCTGTGAATATTTTTTTTACTGGATGTCTGCCACAGACGAGATATTTCGTCAAATTTTTCGTGCTCATCACGCCAAAGACAAATTACCTCGTCAATAACTAATTACATTAATAATTGAAAATAGCAGCCGGTGTGCTAGGTACAAACTTACATTTTTCTACGGCAGCCGAAAGGCTAAGATACTGTTAAAAAATATTTTCCGTTCTACTTGTGAACCAATATGAACTACCATACTATGAACTACCCACTCAAACCCTTTCTCTCGGCGTTAAGTTTTATTGCTTTCTTTGCAGTACATTTCAACTGATGTAAGCATAAATTACTTAGCAATATCAAAGTTAAATATTAAATAGATATTAAAACTACCAGGATATTAAAATTGTAAATTTCGTGAGCATTCTTTCTCATTATAACATCGATTCACTTAATGTACGATTATTGAGATTTTTAAGAAATAAACAAAAGTGGCAAATTATAGCATAAATTTCAATCATTCATTTATATATGATCGAAAAAATGTTTCAAATGATATTATAACTATCATGGTTGTACCTATATTCCTAAAATGATTTCATATTATTTAAGATATATCAAACAGAACATCTAACCGATCTGTTTAAATGAGTGATGAAAATTTTCATTTCCGGCTTATCTTATAATGAAATCAATCTGTCAGTGTCTCGTAAATAAATTGCTTTTAATACTTCGACATTCTATAAATTAACTCAGCTAATTTTATATTTCCTGATATTATCTTTTAAACATTTTTAATACTACAATCAATTATACCAACAAAAAGAAAATTTCAAATTAAGGTGCTATAATAAAATGACTAACGAGAACGTTGAAAACAAACCCGATTCTCTTTTCGCACAGTTTACTAAAACGGAACAATAATTTTAAGACTGTTTTGTAATTTTATTCGGTTATAAATTGATTGCAAAGATATATTAAGAAAGCATATAATTTATTTATCTTTTATTTTTTAGTGTCATTTTAAGATTCTTGAAACTTATAATTAAGTTTGATAATGGTCACTATTATTTAAACTCTCATTGCACGTTGGTTCTTTTAATAAATTTATTTCGTAACTTATTTCTCTAATTGTGTTTTCAATCTAAAAATATGCATGATATTTTTAAAGAAATAAACAATTATTTTAAGTATACATTACGTTGTGACACTAAAATAACGGTAAACGTCGCTAAACCTATAATCCTTCTTATCCTTCAACACGTATTCCTCATAGGTGACCGTGTGATTTTTTTATATGAAAAAAATGTATAATTAATAATACCAAAGCATAAATATTTATGAATGTTCTTGTTTGATGAAATAACAAATTTTGGCTTCATCCAGCAGAAACTGTCATTATAATTAAGTGATGGATATTATTTCATCTGCTGTAGATTTAAAATATGAAGTAGTCACTTCGTCTGATTACTAAGTTTAATTCAATTAGGTGCGTCTTAAAATGTTTAAACAGAAAACTTGAATGTCTACTTTGTAAATGGTATTTAAATTTAATGACAAATATACTTGAGTCACTCTCGTAGAGGAAAAAAATACTTTGAAATCCGTTATTGTGGCCAATTCGATGAATGCCCCATTACGGTGTTTATGAACTGATGAGATATTGAAGTTTGAAGTTAAATTTTACTGTGTGTAAAAAACGCGTGTTCAACTTACACATTTTTGTATTACCTTTATATGATGAGTGGATTCTTCCGTACACGAATTCTACGCACAAGGAAAATAGTCTTATCGGATTATTTTGGTTAATATCCAAGGTTACATATTATTATAAAAATAATATTTATAGCTGGGAAAAAAACGATGCAAACAAAATATACTATATTTATTTGAAGTTATGGCATATAAATAGAAATGCATAATCGGTGTACGGAGATTTCTTATGCTGAGAATTCGTGTACTGAATCTGTCATTAATGTAAATTTTAATTTGCAATTTTTTGCCCCCATTTTTGACCCATCTGCTTTAAGAGGTCCTAGATGCATAATAAATCTAGCTGTGAATGAAACCAAAATCCAAATAATTATTTTCGATTACATTAGAGTCGGTAAAAAAATATTTATCTGCCACCAGAACCTCTTACTTATTTTTCTAGACGTAGGAGCTACTTTCTTTATATTTCCATTGTTATAGTTCAGGGGTAGAAAACTGTTTTTGTAAAGGGCCAGACCGTAGAAATTTTAAGCCAGGCTACAAACTCTTGGATATTTATATATGTTATTTTAATTATACAGTAAAGATGAGTTGTTGAGTTTAACTTACGAATCACCTTTGAAAAAATATATATTAACATTCCTTCGTTAAGGTATTATACAAAAGAAAGAAGCACCATTTGCGTATTATTCGACAACAAAATGTAACTTAATAATGATAAGCTCTACTAAATATAAGAACTTTATCAAAATGATTTGTCTCAATCGACGCGTCATCTGGCCGGATCGAAACTAGGCATCGTGGTGGATTTGGTCTACATGCCGTACTTTGCGAACCTTTCGTATAAAATATTTGTGTTTCTTCAGCTGTTTTATTTTATTTTATTAAGCCGTGTTGTAGTTTGGCAGTATTTACACCGGATAGTAAAAAGTGCTATGGGGTCGATCCTTTCTGATTCATTTTATGATGTATTTTTAAAATAGTGTTTTTTTCTCACAGCTCTCTGGCGGAGTCTTACTGGGTGGCGGAATATGGCTGCGAATCCAGCACGCCGGCCGTACATCTATGCTTCCACACTTACCATGGGCGGGAGCTGATTCATTGCTGATCACAGTTGGTGCTATTTGCTTCCTAGCAGCATTCTTGGGATGCTGCGGAGCATGGATGCAGTCGAGATGTCTTCTAGTAACGGTAATTGTTTTTGACTTCAATATTGAAAATAAACATATTTTAATGAACATGTTCAACGATAAATTTAAATATTTTAAATCTGCCAAGAGTATTATCAATATTAACATGTTCCAGAAGTGATTAGCCTTTCAATTATTATTATTATTTTAAGAAACAGTGAGTTATGTATGAAAATCATCCGATACATTTTTGAATGACAATATTTTTTTCGAAATGTCGACCAAATGTTTTTTTTTGTTGCCTTATACATTTTATTTTGTTTTGGTATTGATATAGTAGTTCATATTGTAATGTAGTCCCTAGTTACTCTATCTAGTAACTCAGGGATGGACTAGAGGGGGCTCGGAGGGGCTCGCGCGAGCCCCTTGTTAATTTAAGAGAAAACAATATTTTCAGATCAAATGAGTACATAACTGCAATTTCTGACTTATATATTATCTAGGACAGCTTCAGTATACACAGTACTATATTTTTGGCCATTTACATTGATAAATTGCATATTGCTACATATTATAAGTGTATTAAGTAACAATCGATTGCTTATTTAAGTATTGCATATAATTCCATCGGAGTGATAAAAAAACTCATGCTTCCCCAGAACACCGAGAATTGCTTTGATATAAAGTGAGCCCATTGTTAACGTATTTGCGCCCACCGATGTAGTAACTGCAGGAATATTCATATTAGTCGGAGTTGGAATGTATAAAAAGTCGGATTTCACAGTCTTGGTTTTTAATCTGTTACGCGGCATCATAATATTGATTCGATTATTGTATCATACAGTGTTTTATATTGCAATTTAACCTTTGTTTATAAATAACATGAATGGGAATTTGAAGTCTATCTAATCGCTTTAATGTAGCCGTTTTATTAGGTGCTGACTTAATTACAATATCGCCTGTTGTAGAAATAATGATATACGTAGATTGTACAATAACAATTCTAGCAAATAGTAATAAGTTTTGCTCGATTGCCATTTTTATAACGACCGCATTCTTTGCATATAAATCTCAATCGAGTCTCTGAAGTTATAAAATTAATTTATTTGCCTCTTGCGATATGATTGAAATGGCGAAAGTTCGTTTTGTGACTTAATTACAATCAGAAATAATAAACGCGACAATATTATTTAGGTTAGTAGTAAAACTTGGCGTCGGCCCTTACATTCTATTTTCGAATTTCCTAGTATTAATTTAGAATCGTTTTAATATGTTGGAAAATGATTGTTGCTTCGTCGTTTTCTGTTTAACTATACACTGTTTTCTATTTCTTCACCTTTTTCATCTTATGTATGTATTACCAAACTTCTGGTAATAGTAGACTTTTTGTAGCAGTTAATTAAAAAACAAACAAAAAATCCTGCATTACCGACACCGGAAAGTACATTCAACTCTTTTTTTACAAATACTATTATACATTATTTATTAACATGATTTTCAGATACAAAAAAAACAAGGAAAACGAATAACCTACTTTCAAAAAATTAACAACTTAAGGCAGTGATAACAAACAACAAGCTTTCTTATATCCTTACACATTATACATGTCGGACATTTCTAGCGATGTTTCTAGTTCCACATCAAAGTCTTCGTATTTAATCCTCGTTCTTAATTATAATACATATATTTTTTTGTAATATTTCATTATTACCATTTATAGACGATTTTATATACCACAAAGTTGTTTTTCTAAAAACACGGTTTTTTTTAAAATTTAAAGATCCAATCTTAAATGTTTATATAAATTCTATCACTTTTTTACACGGCTTTAATCATTGGCGGATCCAAGGGGGAGGCTATGGGGGTCATGCACCCCCCCTTAAGAGAATTTATTTTTCATTTTTCTAATTTATTAAAACTTTTAAAATGGGCTCTTTAATTGTATATTTTACTATATATTATAGAATACATACTTAAATATGTATTGACTGTTTTTTTATCGATATATTTATCGTTCTCAAATATTATTGTAATGTATTAAAAGTGTAGCGAAACTTTTATTAAAAATACTAAAAATAAACCTTGTATGCATTGTGGTTCCAATCAAATCTTAATTCATTAAAATTCAATTACGTATTTTATAATAACGTGATCTAGTTTTATCAAATTCGGAGAACCTTGAACTATGTATGGTTTTTATCATACTGAAATTCAATCTTATCAATGGAATTAATTTTATTATAAATGGTTGTACAGTGGACAAAAATGGTCGAACACTATGTACTTATCTCACGTAACAGATGTTTTTGTCGGCGAATGATATTCGCAAATTTAATAATACAGGTCGAAATAACCTTGATGAATAAGCGACATTGTTTGATAAAAAAAACCATACTTGTACTATGAAAAATGATATTCACGATCGGTGCATGAAATATGCAAGATATATTATACTTTCAATTTTCGACCATGTGTTTATTCACCGCCTACACAATATAACAATTCAAGTTTGCAGTATTTAAAACCTATATTGAAAAATTAAAATTTTGAATTATAAACACAAAAAAGACAAATATACTATTAAAAAAAATCAGGGTTGAAAACTGATTTTTTAAATTTTATTTTCATTATTAAAATAAAATATTAAAAGGATAGTGAATTTAGTAATTTTAATCTGTCTTGAGATTTTTCAAAATGTTTTTTTTTAAAAACTGGATCCGTTTTTGCATTGTAACCAATTTAACAATGTTTTTTTTTATCTCGTAAATTAGTCTTAGTAATGTATGTAAGTATACTTTTTCATTTTGTTATGACAAAAAAAAGTTTATTATTAATCAAAAATTACACATATTTAGATAAAAAATATACTGTCAAACCAAAATTTATTATTATTTATTATCAAATTAACAAGTGGAAAATGTTAAGTTCATCTAATACTTCATTATTAGAATATATTACTTTTAAGCTAGACAAAGGTTTACTCAAATTGAATATTATTACTTAGGCAGCAATTTCTAACGATTCAGATATCGAAAGTATGAGCTTTTATAGAAAAATTAATATTTCTTTATTATGGACTTCGTCAGTGATTTTTATTTTTCAAACAACCTACCATTATGTAAAAGAATTCTAGTAATCTGATACATTTATCCCTCGAGGTGATTGTTTAACATTTCATATTATTTTCTTAGCCTTCTTACTGGATTTCTCTTCCAATATTTATCACTATATAGGTAACTAAACTTTCACGATGAGAAAGTAAAATTTTATGTGAAGCCAAAACGTTCATAAATAATAATTGGTATCTTCTAACGACGTGATTTTTGTGAAAGCTTTTTTCACAAAACCACGGCTGACTATTTGGAAGTTTTTCTGTCACATTATTGCGAATTGATTCCGTTTTTTATAAGCAAAGCTCTGACAATTTTTTTAAAAATATAATTGAAAATAATTGTTATAGTGCTTTAAATATAAAAAGTGATTCGTTGGTGGTGTATTGTGAATAAAATCTAAATAAAATGTTCGCAAAATATAAAATTATCTAACTATAAATGTGCTTTAAGGTACCTTTTTACTCGTGTTAAGACATTTTGTCAGAAATTTTAGACTTTCACACACTTTTTGAATAATGAAATTTATGCACAATGTGATTTTATTAGGAATTAACTATTTAAACAGATAGGAAGCATTTCTTTTCTTTATAAAAAATCCTGCATTTTTATTATACACCGCATATTTTTTTACCAAAACCTTTTTCACCTAGCTTTAGGAAACGTTTGCTTTTTTCAATGAAAAGTTTTTTTTATTCGTTAGAAGTCTTGTTGCCTTATGATATTATATTATCTATAAGCTCTACATATGTAGTATAAAATCACATATTATTAATTTCAAAATATATTTTAGGACAATAATCGAACTGTTTTTTTTATAAGAGCAACAAATTATTGAAAGAAATACCACACATATCGTAATTATTATAGTACAGTTGAGAATTGATTTTCATAATTATGTAGGCTTATTTACACTTTTGACCTAGAAACATATTTTGATGGCATTGCCTTTCTAATGTTGAAACTTATATCCCTGTGGACTATGTAGCACAAAACATTGTAAAAAAGGCTTAATTTGTGTTCAAATATTAAAATGAAAACACATTTCGTACCAAACAGCATAAATTAATCACATTGGATTATTGATGGAAATACCTTTTGAAAAATCACTCCTCAGTTGTACGAATAACCTACATAATGATTCAACTTATGAGAGCTCAGAAATGAAGTCAGCCAATGTTCAAAAACCATTATTTACTATACGCGGACTGTTGTGTTGCGTGAAGAAAAATATCTTTTTTTGGGTAATTTTTTTGTTGATCTAACGCTACTATGCAGGCGCTGCTCAATTATACTAAACTATATTGCGTTATTTTTTAATCAAATAATTTCAGATCACTGGTTATAAGAAATATGTGAATTAAATTGATAAATTATTGTAATGTGATTTTATTTGAAAGATAAGGTTTTCAAATACTTTTTGTATATGAAATATTATTTGCTGTTAGAGGTTTTTTGTTTTTCCATCCAATAATCAATCAATTGAAGTTAAAAACAGTATATATAATCTACAAGCATCATGGTGTCTAAAACTTGAGATATTAAAAAAAAATACATTTCGTCGGAAAGTAGCGTTTGTGGTTTTTCGCGATTGACTGTGATTGAATGACCGAAATTATTATCATTTTTATGCAGCGAAATTATTTTCAATAGTTGGTGTCGTTATCCTCTGTCAAATATTATTGTATTCAATATAAAAGTATAATACTCGATGGTGCTTGAAACGGACGTGTCCAAAAACTTACTATAGTTTTCTAGCGCTTATTTAAAATTTAGGAAATTACGACTTACTCGGCAGAATACATGGATGACTCCGTATTTTCCAGATAAATTCTCTAGAGATTAATTTATTATCTAATAACGTAATATAATTTATATCATACGCAATAGAAAGTCAAACCTTAGCAAGAATGAGTCTTTTAACTGTGTGAAATTGAAAACAATATTTGTATAATACGTCGCGAATTTTTTCGCACGACATTTCAATGTCCGATGTCAATAATAGAACCTATGGTGTCTTTAACACTACAAATTAATAATACTGTCCATATGCCAGTACCTCACGTATCATTCGCATTTTTAACACTCGGTTACCAATCATTATCGCTTTCGTGACGCTATTGTTTTAAACTTATTCGTGACGAAATGTTAATGGCGCATTCATTAATCAGGCATTCTCTCTCTCTGTCTGAAAGACACTGAAGCTTGCCAAGTTTTCAAAAGAACTTTGGAAATGGATTTTGGCATGGAGGCTGTTATAATCAATTATATAATATCGAGAAACTTAAAAAAATTCAAGTCCAAAGCAAATCATAAGTACGTTCAATTAAGCACTTTTTGATATTTGGTTTTACTTTCTTTAGGGTTTCGTATCGAATGTGTTGATTTTTAAGTACCCATTATCGCTTGCGTGACGTTTGTACGAGGACCCGCAATTTAATGCAATGACGGTGCCCCTAATAATGATCATCGGATCTATTCTTAAGGTTCTGTACCTAATTTTCTTTGTGATTTTTATTCTTTGTAAAAATAAAAATACTAATTGCATTCTTTAGTATGAGTTCATGTCTCGTTTCTCTTCATCAAAGATATGATATAAGATAATATTATGCTGTCTTCTTGTAACATAGGTTGTATATATAATATTATATATAATTTTCTTTTTTTTATAGTATTTCAGTTTAGTAGTGGTGCTATTTTGCGGTGAATTCATTGGCGCTTCACTCGGCTTTGTATTCCGAGATACGATTGGAGCTCAGGTGAAATTGGAACTTCAAAAGGGTATCGAAGGTCACTATAATCACACCGACAATAACATGACGCCGATCTGGGATCATTTGCAAACAGAGGTAAGGACACTAAACTCACTGGCTTAATTTTAATACGATAGCATTCTTTTTACCAATAAAAAACTGAAAAATAATTTATATTCAACAATTTTTAATATATGTACAATTCAAATGATAACAAAATATATTCCTGTGTGAATAAATGGGTTTTTATTGCCGTTTGATCAAAACAAAAGATAAACACAACGATCTTTTAAGAAACGTCATTTTTTTAAATTTGGAATTTTTTACAAAGTCCATACACACAACTGGTGGATCTTTTCTTATACTTTGTATTAATTATTAGTTTCTGTTTATTACAATACGGTCTTTATAATTAATAGTTATTTTATTGTATATCAGAGAAAAACGTTGTGTATGCAGGGTTTTTGTTCTTCGTAGCGACGAGGACTTTTTTAAAATGTTTAACTTTAAAATAAGATAAATATTATTTTGTACAATGCGAATAAGACAAAAATATATTTTTAAATACATAATATATCATGACTAAAAATGAATGTAGTGGTGTAAAGTTTTGTGATTGAAGTACAGTAACGCAAAAAGTTTACCAAAAAAGTATCAGAAATGGAAAGCAGTGATATTTACTTCCCGGCATCATTCTCAAGCCACAGCATTTTCAATGAAAATTTGGCAAATTTTTCACATTATCATTAAAATCTCTAATATGAACGCAATCGACGTGCGGTATATGTCTACAAATTTATTTGTTACATTAAAACAAAAAATAATAAGACGATGTTTCCCAAAGCGAGGAAACACGTGTCACAAATTGTTACACAACCAGTGATTAAAAAGTTATCAATTTTATATTAAAAATGAACTTCCACAAAGCTACCTCTGAATCCACCGAAAAAGATCACCTTTAATTATAGAAGACAAATATTGTTTTATTATTGAGATTGGATAAATAGTAGTCTACAGAGTTATTTCATGACAGTAAGGTATTATTTGATTTATTTTTCCAATGCATTGAAAATTTGTTTTATAATAAATAGCTCACATTAACCGATTGTACTATAAACATATTTGAACTCTTGACTCCATGGAAGATAGTGGGAAATAACTGTGATACCATATGTTAGTAATATAATATTTTTATTTATATTTTAATTTTTTATTATACCAATGCTTTTGTGGTTTTATGGTCTAATTTTGGTCAAAAACCTAACTTTAGTCTACTTAAGGTTAATTGTTTTAAAATATATTGTTATATTATGTTGTATCATTACCATCATATATTTTTTTAGTAATAAAGGGAAATCATATGTGATTAGTTTCAATAATATTATTTATATGTACTCTTATGTAAATATTTATCAGTCGAAGCCAATTGGAAACGCTCTAGAGTTTTCACACTATTTTTTATTGGTTGAATGTTCAAATACATAGACACTAAAATAATGCCATTGATGTTATCCGAAACCACTGTTAACTAAACTGAAAATGGAAATAAGCTGACCATTATATCTTTTCTAAGACCATTCTGAGTAAAATAAATGATAAAACAAATGTACAGTTTTTATTATGACCAAAGTTACCCAATTAATGAAAAAATATCAGGCCCTTCGAACAATCAGCATACTATATCTGTTGTATTTTGTTCAACTATTTATATGTATATCTCTATTTTCAGCTCAAATGTTGCGGAGTCCAAGATTATAAGGACTGGTATCAGATAACTGCTTGGCCCTTAGAAAGACGCGTACCGGATTCGTGCTGCATTGATGTAAGACAAAGATGCGGCGCTCGGAAGGGAACCTCAGACTGGCATCAGGATGGATGTGCTCCAAAGTTGTCTCTTTGGCTTACAGAGAGATTGCATTACTCGGCCATTTTAGTATTTTTAGTGGCCTTCATTCAGGTGACTTATTATTTACGCACATATCTAAGTTATCATATATTATGAAGACATGACAGCGCGATAAAAAAATGTTTTTTTGTGAATCCTTTATTATTGTCATGTTTTAGTTGAAAATTGGATGTGCTTTTGCTTTGGGTTTTTAATTTTATCATTCATTTGGTTTGACAGGTTTTTAGTTTATCTGACTGTTGAAAATATAGTACTGTGAGCTTAAATATGAAATCGTTTTCTGTAAATATAATCGAATTATTAATGTTAATGTTATGTATAATTATTTTACTGTATGGTATATTACGGTCATTACTTTATTTTTGTTAAAATTATTAAAGGGGGATTGCCAATCATTAGTAGACATGTGGAAAAATGAAATCAATTTTCAATAGATTCTGCATTTACGATGAAGATATTCATTTTCAATATTCTCCTCCACGCTCAGTAAACCGAAAAAAGTCCGTCTCTAACTATAATAAAGTTATGGGTAATTAAATAACGATATATATAAACTCAAGACGCTTCTCGCACAGGCCAAACACTTATACTGACATCTAATTACATGAGGAATGTAATAACAAAGTTATCATCTTTGATTCTATATTCGTGTGAAGTGTTTCAATACAGCTGTCGCTTATTTGAAAATTACGAATGTCTGATGTGTAGCTATCTTTTGTTTCTATCATTCATTTAATATTCCTTTTATATTTCAAACTAGCTGACCCGACGAACTTCGTACCGCCTCAGAATCAATAAATGTTGTAATAAAAATAATAAAACATTTTTAGTACTTTTCCCACTAAATAAAATTTATTTGATCAGGACCGGTTTCGCTCATCGCGAGCATTATCAACTGAGTTATTATCATCTGAGCATTATCATCATTACATGTTTTATTATTTTTATTATATTGCCATTCCACCAAGTATTGACAGTGAACACCTTAAAAGTGAATAAATGTTCTGTTTACTTGATAACTTGAAGCATGATGACTACCGAGTCAACATTCAGTTGTAAATTGCGCGGTGGCAAGCCAGGCAGATCCAATAAGTTTAAAAATTAAGTTGGATAGTTGGTTGCTTCGTCTTCGTTTGTTACACGGTCGATAGATTTAAAGGAATGCAGTGGACCAATGATTTGATTTTGAATTGTGAAGTTTAAATGATCCACATCTTTGTTCTTCGCCGCAAGAATTACTCATTCAATCAACCAATTGTGATTTTTGTGATTAGACGTTTGGGAACATTTTTTTGATGAAGCCGTCCTTCGTTGAGACGAAATTGCTAAAATTCGGCGGAAACGAAATCAATCTGTTCGATTCGTCAACAGGAACACGGTCGTTACCGACGATAGTCGAAAATCGTTTTCAAGCTTAAATCATTTTTCTCTTCTCCTTCGGGGCCGAGTTAATAATCCTCAAATTCTCATGACTATTAATTTACATGCTCCCAATTTATTCTTACGTGGGCGTAACTATGAGCAAAAACTTGTATTTCTAAAAACTTATACCTCGCTTAAGAGGTTTAAATCACCAGTTCCAAGGGCCGTTAGATTGATCAACGCATTGCCTAGAGAAGTGGACATTTTTAGTGATAGTATTTGTGAACTGTTTGTAAAATTTCACTATTTTATTTCTTGATTTTTTATGTTGATTTTGATGTATTATGTAGTTTTATTTTATATTTTGTCTTAATATATTTTTCAAGTACATGGCGAATTGGCGTCAGCTGTTATGTCATGTACTGTAATTTTAATTTTTAACAATAAATAAACGGATAGTCAGCAATTGCTTGGAGAAATCTTCGGCAGATGGATCGTTTAGCAATGCAACTCGCATATTTGTCGTCAGCTGAAGTTTCTTCACATAGCGCCAGAGTCAATGATTTGAGGCAAGCGTTTATTTCATCGGCAGCGGTTGATCTATCTACGTGGCTGCTATTCCAGAAGAAGAAACTGCTACAGCAATTTTTTTTATCTCGCATGAACAGTGGCTATAATCAATGACATGAAGAATGTCTTCCCAGCTCCACCGGGCGCATCGAGGAAAAATAAGCCACCATTTCCATCATCAATTACCTTCATTAACGTATCGCTAATTTCCTTCTGTTGAGGGTTCAACAGTGGTACATTCGTTCAAACTGATTGGTTCAATGCATCTCGATCATATTCACGTTCACGTTCCAATTCTCGATTGAAAGCGTCGTTCATTCCACGATCTGGCGTTGGCATTCCTAACTTGACTACCAAACTGCCGCACATGAGGTAACACATGTCTTCGATCTAAAGCAAAGCCTGGTTTTGTATCTCTTCATTCACCTCGAGATCGGGATTCCCCAAACTGACACGAATTCGATGCAAAATGTATTCGGACATGTCATCCTTGTACTTGTTCCACAGTTCACGGGGATTCGATGGGAAGCATGTCAAAATAATGATAGAAAATAATGTGCGTATCTGACTTGGAGATTCAGAAACAATTTCTTCAGCGATTGTAATGAGTATCATTTTCAAGCAAATTGAGCTGTTGACATGCAAGTAGAAGCATTCGTCATTTTTCGGATGAACTGTGTACATGCGACCAAGAGCATCAGTAGTCATTCGGATGAGCAGGAACCGCATCGCCTTGCTTTCGACGTTAAAATTTCTTCGATGTAGCTTTCCAAGTGTAATAACGTGGCATCTCAAAGTAGAGCAACGTTCGTGCAAACAGCGTAATATTTTTGTCAAAAAAATTATCATACCTAATTAAAAACATAACCTTATTTCAACATTATCCGATTTTATTTCGTTTTCATTTTATATCATCGATTTGTTTTATTCTAATCCATACTCTAAATTTAAAATTATTCAGAAGTCAATCGTATGCAAAAGATGCAAAAACAAATGAATTTTGGAAAAATTGCCACCTAGCGGATGAAATCTGCATACAAACGACATTTTTATTATTTCAAGGTGTTCGCCATTTGAAAACTGTATGAGAATATTAATTTTCTTAATAATTTCTTTGCCGTGATATTTTTCCGATGTTTTAATGCTTATTCTGCTATTCTAGGCGGATAAGAATTTAATAAGACAAAGATCATTAAAATCCGAACTGTAATTCTCGAGATATACGTGGTGTAACAAACCCCACTTTATTTTATATATATAGATTTTTTCAACTCTTAGATATTTTTGGCTGTGTACTTTAGTGTAGTTTAAATTAACAGCAATTGATAAAGAATTTTCTAAATTGAATTGTTACATAAGAATAGAGGGCGGTGAATTTTTGTTTTTGCTACTATTATAAATTGGCTCAAATTGTTGACAAGTAATATAATATAAAATAGCCGTAGTGATTGGATAATTAAAAACGGTTACTGACTGCTATATCAAATTCCCAGCAGCTTAGTATGTTATTTTTTGATGTATGTCAGTTAGAATATCTATCATCCTATATGCCGTATGAAGTCACTGTTAATTAAAATTATGTCTGGTCCAGTTGTGTCAATTAGGACCAGTTGATTGGACACATAATTCCCGCGAGCATTTAAATTCTCACCAGTCTCACAAATTAACCAAATATATTTTTCTCACAGACTATACACTCAATATGTGATATTATCACTGCGTATTGAAGGAATTAGCTTTGCTGTTTTTAGGCGATAATATTTTATCTTAATTATAATAATTCATTTATATTTGATGATTTAAAAAAAATAGTCTCACAATAAAGGATTCTTAATCATCCAAAAAATTAAGGAGGTGTTTTGGAGACTAGTGTGAGAAGTAAGTCATCAAGGTTTGCTTGAATTCCCTCATTTATTTAACCTCTAACTGTATTAGAAAAGTGAATTATTCAGTTATTTTAGCTGTGCGATTAGGGCATGCGATAACTTTCATTAGTAGCTGCAATAATTCATTATAACTTCTTAATTATATAGGTATCATTTTGTATATATCCAAAAATTAAAATGTAATATTTATTTACAATAGAAGAGATACAGTATTGTATTTCTTACCAATCGCAACCTTAAATTTCTATTGTAGATACTATACTTGATTTGCTTACATTGTATAATATAGTCAATATCAGATATGAGGTTTGAAAAAAAGCTTTTCTGTATTTCTCGCTTATTTACTGTACTAGTAAATAAGCGAGATAATAAAATTGTGACGTAGAAAAATAAATTGTAAATGAATGAAAAAGGATGTAATAATTTTATATTTTTTCAAAGAATATTTCCAATAGATTTGACAGTTTCTTTGTGGATTTTTTCATATATCATGTCATGTATGGGATTTGCTGCAATTACAAAGTTATCAATCTGAATTTTGGATGGTAGCATGGAACTGAAATTTATAAAAACAGCAGGCGCTACAAGATGTATAAATAAATGTAAATAATTAATTATGGTTTATTTTACAGCTATTTGGTCTAATATCGTCGATGGTGCTATTCTGCACGGTGAGAAATCACAGAGGCTCCAGAACATATCAATCCTACAAGCCAGCATCCTGACTGGAGCAAAAGCCACTATATGAGACATATACCGCCACACCCACAGATTAAAATAACAAGGTAACAATCACTGCGGCTAGTTACTAAGATACTGAGTTCATTTTTTTCCATTTGTGGATAAATAATTCTTTTCCCAGTCTCTTTTCAGTTCTCTTTTGTTCATCAATTATTTGTTGTGGTTATAATAGAAGGCAGCCTGTAAATATTTACACATTAATAAGGATAAAATGCTACTTTAAGTTAATGTTATAAAATAATAACAAACAGATCTTAATCCATATGATATTGATTATATAAATGAGGGCCTTTTAGAGTAGATTTAATGATGTTTCTGAGGCCCTCTCAATTTCGATATTAAGAACTGTGGAAAAAATATCTGTGATCATTTAGTGGTCTTTGGTATTGATTCAATATTTTTTATACAAAAGCGTATCACCCTTTAGCACTAACAAATGCACATACTTATAGAATAGTTTAATTTATGACCTTTCTTGTAATGAATATTCAGCCTTACCAGCTGCTCTTGGTCCATGATCAAATAACAGTATTTGCTACCTGTTTTGAAAGTAAAATATGGAAACTTTTGATTTGTTCGATTGGTTCCAATAACTTTTAAAATTTTGAATCACTGATTGAGTTATATCAAAAGTGAGGACCCTGATATTGGGTCATACGGGCCCTATAATTAAAATGTTACATCAAAATTATTAAAAAAAGTTTTTATATTATTATTTCTAGCGACTGACATCTGTGTGAACATGTCTCCTTGGGCAACATCGGGCTGAATAAGAAATTATTATTTTGTATTCATTAAAAATTATTCACCAAAGCAGCTCCCCGGGTCAAATATTATTTTTATTCAATCAAGATATTACTCATAATGTAAAAAGCGTCGCCTTTGCATTTATTTTTAGAGGTGACATCTATAACTTGAATCTTTTATCATTCAGGTATGTATTAATCATAACAAAATAAAATTTTATTAAAAATGTGTTTTTTTAAAACAATTAAATTGTTTGACATTTGGTTGTAAAAGTTAGCTCTCCTTTTAAAAGTGATTTCGTAGTTATCGTTGATATTAAAATAAAATCAATTTATTTATATATATTAAATATTAACATATCATGTATTATAAAATGCCATCAAGATTAAATAATTTTATTCATTTGACAAACTAAAAATGATTACAATTCCATAATATTATGTGATAGAAGTGTAATATTATTTTTATTGTGTTGTATCCAAGTTAGATAAAATTTAAACCTTTAAAAAATATTCTTATTTGTATGATGTATGGAAATGTGTCAAAGAGAATAAAAGGTTGAAAATAACAAAATCATCCAACATGTCCTTACGCTTGTGTGTCTTTTGAGAGTGACTGAACCAGTGAAATCTATTTTGTGCGTAACAAAGTGTTCTCATTATTTATTGTTGCTTCCTGACATCCTAAATTGTTATCGTAGGGTTGTCACATCTATACAGCCGCGGAGTTGACAACTAACGTGATTAAAAATCTATAATAGTATGCATAATAGAAACACTGAAAATATTTTTGACAATCAAAAAAATAACACTGATAACAAATTTTATAAATATTTATTAACAATATAAAAATCTTTACATATTCAACTAAAAACTATCGTACAAACCATAAATGATTATCTATCTATGGTAGACAATATTATTTTAAATGAAATGAAATGTTATATCTATTTTGTTATAAGATTTATTGTAGGTATTTTAAGGAGTACCTTATTTTAAGTGGTGTTTTATGACACGAAAGAAATATATTTACAGAGACATATTAAATATATTTAATAAACCTAAATGTTGTTTTATTTCTCCTATTACACCAATTTCTTCAGAATAAAATATACAAATGTATATATCTCCTAATGAATAGTGAAAATAATAATTTATGTTTATATTAGTACTCGGATCCACATGTTTTCTTTGTTATTGTAAATTGTGATCGTAAAAAATAGCTGATTTTAAAATATAGTATAGCTTGTAAAATATATATTTTTTTTCTGGCTGTCAACGAAAATTGATTAGTAAGCCGCTAAAAAATATACTGCATATTGTGTAAGATAGTTGGTATGGCGAGTAAAACAAATGAAAAACCACAAATAAATACTGATGTATATTTGATTTAATGAATTATAGATGTCGCATTAAAAATAATGTTCCACTATCAGTACCCGTGGTCTGGGCTCAGGCGGGTAAAGTCGATTGAGATTCGGTCTTTGGTACAGACCTCAAGTAACTATTGATAATGGCAATATTCGATGGCCTCGTTCCATATAACGATTAGTCATAAATTTGATGTTTTGAGTAATGTAATTTATTATATTGGAATACCTCTCCTCTATAGCTTCACAAAAATACAACTAGAAAAAATTACTAATTATTTTACAACTCAGTTTAGATGTGTGAAAACTTTGGTCAGCCATATCTCAAAACTACCAATTTCTAGTTGTAGCACTATGGAACTAAACCAACAAATGATGTAAATACAACATCTAAAGATGTGGTTTTTATCTTTAAACCTACAATGATAAAAATGAAAAAGAATTATCAAACTTTCTGTGAAGTGTCTCTTGAAACCCGGAACTATAAATTTTTTTCAAATCAAATCACGTCAGTATTCATGTCTCATCTTTACGAAATCAAGTAGCAACGAGAATATTAATGAACTGAAACATGATCTCATACGTGTTTAATATCCATCACCTAATAATATTAACATTTTGAATATTCTGAATGCTGTAAATATAAAAAGAAAATGAATTATTTGAAAACAATGACTGGATCTGCAATGCGTAAGTGTTTGCTTTGAATACAAATAATATTGTTTTGAAAACGCTGACATATTATGATTTAGTTGTATTAGATATTTTTTACTGAACGGAGATCCCTAAACATTATGAAATGGTTAATATGATAATACTGTTTTCTGAAATGCATTTGAGTTTGAATTGATGCCTTTGTTTTTAACGAAAAAGAATGACATATCCCTTGTGTTCCATGTTCATATACATTATTTGGGTGGTATGATACCGTTCATTTAAATATATTGAAAAATAAAACACTTTCTTGTACTGTATAAACTGACAATAATGCTAGTAAATTGTGAAACAAGTTCTTACTATTATAAAAAGTATGTAATTGGTACAAAAAAATGTTTTTTTATTTTTTAGTATAATGCCTTTTCACCCAGAATTGACAGTATGAGACCTTTAAAGTGAATTTTCAATACTCGCAATATAAAGTTAAATTGGTCAATAAATTAGTAAATAACAAATAAAAAAAATAGCTTATCATGCACGAAATAGTATTGAAAAGGCACCTTCACGAGGGAAAAATTAAATAAGCCTCTTCTTGTTGACATTTTTCATAAACATAAAACACATGATCCTTTAATATTTTATAATAAATGGAAAAGTAATACTGAAGTTTCATTAACAATGATATCTATTAAAAAGAAAAAATATTCATTTAAATTACAAAAATATCACGGTATTGGAAAAATCCAAGATGGTAAAATGTGAGAACTTCTCAGTTGATTAAGGATTAATTTACCAAATGCCGTATAAAAACGCAAATATTTTTGATAATTTTAATTACTTATTTAACATTTGATATATATCATTGTTAGCAGAAGTTTACCCCTAAAACAAAAACATTGTGCGACATCATTGATTATGTCGCAAATTAATATTATTTTATCATTTCAAATCACAACCTCTAGGAGCGAAAGTTTATTTGTCATTACCGTTAATAAAGATATTATTAGGCTATGTATTTGGCTTTCCAATTTGAAACTGTGTTTGGGTTATTGTTGTGAGTAAATGAAGTTCAAAGACCAATGAGGCGACCACCAAAGTTGTTTAGTTTTGATGAAGCTGATCTGGTTATCTCTTTAAATGTATCGAATGGAATCTGAAATTATACATAAGATACATCATTAATGGGTTGAATGAAATGAAGTGAAAATGTAATGGGCTTAGTAAAAATGAACAATAATACAATTTTCATAACAAAAACACTAATTTTATTTTAATCATTAAAAAATATTATATTTATTTCCATACGTTTTCTCACTTATGACCCGGGTTTCGCTTTTCAGCATCTTCAGGCATTCGAGTGCTTTTTTATATTTAACTAACATAAAATAATATTAAAATTTCTAGTGATCAAAATATTTTAATTCTTAAATAGTACGATATTTAAATAATATCTTCCTTTTGAAATCATTGGACATTTCCATGTTATGATCTTACAAAATTGCCTTTTAACGGTAATGAGATGTTATTTTGAAAATCAACAGAAATTGTAATTATTCATACTACCATTTTACCAAGCATCAGTTCAAGGTCATCTGTGCACTTGAATGAGTGAAGATGTCGAAAGGTCAAAGAAACCCGGATTGTAGTGACACAATGTATAGATTATGTACAATATTTGAATGATCCAAATTTAATATTTAAATTTCATCATGCACCTTCAGTCGATATCTTAAATAATAAAATATAACTGACTCCAATATTTTTTCATAAATAAGTAAATATTTTATCACTTAATTACTTAAAACACTAACTAACACTGGTAATTACAAATGCTTATAAAATATATATTTTAATTAATTGAATTTTGCAATAGTTGTAGTTAGGGGAGTAAATTTTGTTTTCAGCAATTTGGAATAGGAATAAAAAAAGTGTGTATATTTAACTGTTGCTATAGTTTAACTGGATGGGTGCCACAGACAAGACACTCGTCAATTTTTTTGTGCCAAACACGCCAGGGACGAGTTATATCATCAATACCGAATTAAATTAATAATGTAAAATTATTGCCGGCTTGCTATGTAAAGACTTACTTTTTTCAGCGGCAAAATGTTAAAGCTGTTCTCAAAATATCTGTTTTGCTGTGTGTTAACACTACAGGCTTACATATTGAGACAATTGGTATGTGTCTTAGAAGGATCTTTTAAATTCATTAGATTGAATTTATGTAGTATCAATTATTAAAAAATTTGTGATACATCTTACCATCTTCTGATTTCGGAGTACAGAATAACAAGTCATATCCCAACACCATTCTACTTTCTTTAAATAGCAGCATAGCCATCTCTTAGCAAAGTCATGCAATGCATGAGGTCCCAGCGAAAAAAGGGACCCAAATATCTACACACACTTAAGTCTGTTTTACACGGTTTTGAAATAACACGGTCCACTAAAAAGATCTGATATTTTTACAAGAATTATTTGCTCTAACACGACTCACAAAAAATAAAATATACAGAAGCGGATAACAGATTTCCTAAAAACAAGAAATTCAACTACACAAGACAGTAATAAAAAACAAAGGGTTTCATTAGATCGTAACACATTAGACCTAGACGTCTCAATACACTTCTAGAGATGAAAGTGATTTATATCTGGTCCCTCATAAAAGTCCCCATAAATAATCAAGTAGCGATGAACAGTAATATTTTTTATTAACAATAATAATATTTTGTGCAATTTACTTATTGCGTCTCCATTGTTACCATTTTTGTATCCCTCAATATTGTTCTAATGTTAAATAACATAGTTTTTTAAATGCAGGGATCCAATCTTAACTTATTCTATGAATTATAACATTTTTTTTACATGAGTTTTTGTGAAACGTATCTTCCGTTTAAAAAAAATAGTTAAGTGTACTCAATTTAGTTAATTGCGTGGTAGTCCTAGAGTGATCTTTGCACGAGGGCCTCAAATTTTTAGCTACGCCACTGTCTGTAAATACACGTAATGCAGACTTCTTCTTCTCTTAACACTGACACAATTTTTTTTATTATTTTACCTGATATTGAAATATTCCATTGACACAAATGTACGATAGAAAATCATATTTTTTTCATCGTATGTATGTATGTATAGCATTTAAAAAACTGTGGTACGAGAATATTTAATTACCAAAAAACACTGGGTTCGATTAATCAAACGATTTCCTTATAATGGTGAAAAAAACTCGTAATTTATGGCTTGCGTGCAGTAGGAACCAAGTTACAAGAATTATGGTAATAGAATGGAACCCTGAACAAATATTCTTGAATTTATCATTATTTTTCAATACTCCAGGCCAAGCGCCCATAATAACTGTTCAATAATCCTGCATTCAGTTTTAGCCTATCAATCGACTAATTCTCAATCTGTCAATAAAATATTTTTTAATTTTATTTTTATTGATAATTTTGCTGTTTGCAGAACATACATTATCCAACTCAGAGACATGTGCGATTCAATCCGGCAGCTACAGCTATCCTGTTTGCGTAATAACCAAGACTGCAAGTTTGCAAGAGCTGTCTTGTTATTGCGCCATTTACACTTATATTAGTTTGATTATTATAATTACAATCTTTAGCGTTATGCTAGCTAATGCCAATGCGCCAAATATAATTTCGAAACTGAAATTGAAATATGAGATAAGCTCGTATGATTTTTTTAAACTTCAAATCGCTTGAAATCAACTCGAGGAAACATCACAATTCTATCTTTAATTTTCAAATATGTCATTGACCTTATTGGGACTTAATTAAACCCAGATCCGCCTGATTGCTGGAGTAAAGCTCTTACCAACTAGACAACAGAAGGCGACGGAGGAAGTGATATTATGATACCTACTTGTTTCCGTTGCTGACTCACTCAATGACTGTACTGGTTAGTTAAACTTAGGAATAAAATGTCTCCCATGAGGACAGTTGAAGCTCAAGAAAATATCTGGTACTATCAACATTTAACTCAGTTGTTGCTCGTAAGAATGAGATTTGCTGGTTTTATCGAAAAATTAATAAAAGTAAGTCCGATCAGGAATCATGTTTCAATGAGTGTAAGTTCTTTTCACATGGTGCACACAGGCAGGAGCTGCCAGCATACATATTGATGGATCCAATATGCATAATTCTATATCCCGAGAGATATTGTTGGAAAAACAATACTTTTTCGACTATGTCTCCCGCTTAGATGAATTATGAACTCCATCTTACAACTTATTAAATTTGAAAATATAAACATCAATTCAAATCTAAATTAAGCAATAATCAACGAATGAAACATAGTTTGTAAATTGAAATATTCTATGACAAAAAAAAATTTAAAAATCCACCCAATGGCCCGCCAAACCTTGGAAACTGCATTTCAGTTGTATTAGCTCGTCCTTTACTTACATTGATGGCGTTACTAATCCAACTGCTTACACTTTCAGTGCCACCAACGATCGCTTTTGCAAGAGGCGCAAATCGTTCTCCAGTATTTCCATATTTTTCCTCTTCTCTAATTGTATCAACGATTGGCTTTGGCTGAAATTTAAAATAAGGTTTAGGTACCTATGTATCAGTGACGGTTCGTGACCTAAAATGGGTGGGCTAGAAAAAAGTTTAGCATTGTATACTATAATATTTATGAAATTGTGCATGTTTCCACTTTATATCATATATTAATCTACAAGCAAATTAACAAATATTACGACACTACTGCAAAGCATAAATCATTATACAATAAAATCAAAGCTAATGTAAGTATGAAATAATATAATAGTAAAAAAATAACCTCAAATTCGTCTCCTTCAAATAAAGTGAACTACCGTGTTTTGTTTCATACAATAAAACTTGTCTCTGAATACAACGAACTCTGATGTTTATTTCTAAACGAACAGAGATTGGTGGGAGTGATTTTTTATGTATGGGGGGCTAGTTTGAATAAGCCCGTGTGACGTATTGACTGCAAGCTGTATACCAAGGCGCAATCGTGTACGATTAGATGACGTTTCTATGGGCAATGGTTATATAATAAATACGTTTTCTAATCGTGCTTGATTGCAACCCAGTGTTAGCAGAGTTTTGCAAAGAAGCATCCGTTTTAGCTCGGACAAATTTGAAAATAGTCCGAGCCTTTATAATACGTAGGTATTGCTAGGCTGACGTCACGTTGCCTGTTCTGTATGAAGTATTTATAGAGCCATTACTTCTAGTATATTATCTATGCCATTGCTTTTTTATACCGGCTCGGCTTAAAATCTTAATACAAAACACAATCGAGAGTATTATTGTAGGACGACATAGTAATGTCTTATATGTATTGACAGAGGAAAATCAAAACAAATATATTGCATTAATTAGAAATGTATTTATTTTGTTCAGCGGCCGAATTCCTGTTCATTTCAGTCTATTCAGTCATCTAAAGTTTTTTTTTGTCAAATTTTGGGTGAAAAATGCAGGTCGGGCCAAGCCCACCTAGCCCAGTACGTAGAACCGCTACTGCTATGTATATTTCTATGTATATTATATGTTTAAACATTACAAAATTGAAGAAACAATTTTTTTTTTCATTAATAGATGTCACTGTCAGCTTAAAATTCGGGCATTCATACTTTGATTTGTACTAAGGATTAAAACAAAAGATTGCTGTAAAAACCTATTTTCTAGACTTAATCGGGTTTTCGAAGATTAAAAAACGATTAATTTTAGATATTATAAATGAAAAATTTACTCTAATTTTCTTCGGTATTGTTCAACAAGAAATATGATTTTGATGGTATTAAAAATATTTTTAAATAAACCTTAACCCTCCAAGGACAAGCGTGAACATAATATTATTGTTGTTGTCAACTCATTCATTAATATATTCTGACTAGGGCTTCCAATTAACCGGACTTTTCAACTAACCGGTTTTCGGTTTTTTTCTGGAAATAAAACCGGTTTACCGGTTTAAACCGAAATATAACGTATTTTGATCAGGTAGGTATGCGAAAAAAAAAAATTTTTTGTAGATTTTTTAAATATTTGTCATAAATGCTTCAATTTTAATGGAAAATCGATATTTATCTTATAGATGGAATACAGAAGGCATAATATATATATATATACAGCAATGACAATCAAATGTGGAAAAAGATTTTATGGTAAAATGTCAAATAAAAAAAATAGAGCTTGATAAAAAAACTCATAATTGAGAATAACAAGCACTACAATAATTATATTTATATACTATAAAAAAAAATTAATTATTTGAAAAAGTCATTTCTGTTCACAACATGGACAACTTTGATGCAAGTAGATTTTTTTATAAAATTCATATGCATGTTATGTAAATTGTTTCCGCTTCTACGTAGTATTTTTGATAAAACGCAGTTAACCGAGTGAAATAAACCGGTTTTCGGTTTTTTTCAAAACATGCGATAAACCGGTTAACTGGTTTCGGTTTAAACCGGTTTGGAAGCCCTAATTCTGACATACTACATGTAATCTCGTTTTATTTGTAATCAAAGTGATTTCAAGTAAAAATATTAATATTAATTAAATAATAAAAAAGTTAAATATTATTTTTAATATTTGAAACTGTGTCACCGAGTTAAAAAAAACCAGCTTTATAATGTTGAAAGTTTTGTTAAAAATCGAGTTTTCAAGCCTGGTTTTAGAAAACCGACTAGAGCTAATTGATACCGTGGACATATATAAGCATCTTTGTTTAAAAAGAAATCTAATGTATTTTTTTTAGTAGGCAATATAAAGTATTATATTTGTTCAATTCAAATAAATTAAGATTGATGACATTGTGGTGAAGATGGAAAAGATGTTGAAATTACGGAGATCAATACCTTTACCTCTACCCACATGCACATATTTACGTATAAATCGCGACATGCTATTTATCACAATAGTATCTTAGGTCCCATTCACATATAATGAAGTTGCACTCGTACATATCAAGACAGCACGGAATCACTAGTGAGAGTGGGGTCACTTAGATAAGTGAATCATAAGAGAAAGCATCAAATTTTAAATCACTTTAAAGGATGATTATGAGTTTTCCGAGAAATGTGTTTATTCAAGAAGTCTCCGATTGCGCTTTGTATGCTTCAAATTTTATCTATCAATCAATACACTTGCCAGTGGCAGAGCCAGAATTTTAAGAAGAAAGAGCACTGTTGAAAAATATTGTGTAAGTATATAAATAGGCACACTATTTCGATGTATATGTTTATTGTGTCATTTTGTTACTATACCTGAAATATTCCTGCAAAGAAGGCGCCGATATTTTCAGTGAAAGATTTAGATCTGCTGCTAAAGTCCTCTTGCTCAATAATTGCAGAGTTAAGTTTTCTTGGACGTTCAGAAAAGATGCCAATCGACGGCTGAAAAATACAATTATCAATGAACAAAACACAGTCTGACGTATTTTATTATGTTTCCACGAAATTCAGGGCAGTTTACAAAATATTTTTTGACTATTTTTTTTTTGTGAGAAAAAACATTTTAGGTGCTGTATAGTGTATGCTGTTGGTTTGTTCACTGTAGAGTAAATTCAATATTACATATTGTAAATGGTAGACTTCTTAATTTTTCTATAAAAAAAAATGAATTAACATGTCTAGAAGTATTTTATTAAAATAGTGATTTTTTAAAGAATTCAACAAAAAGGAAACTTATTATGTTTAAATAAAGATTTTGACTGAAGGTTCTTGGTGGAATTTCAATATTAAATATGAATCGTTCAAATTATGTACATTCACACAGATTTTGTCACTAACGACCCGGGTTTCGCCTTTCGTCATCTTCAGGCGTTCAAGTGCACGGATGAACTTGAACTGACACTTAGTAAATGAATGTTTCGTGTTTATATAATAAATAAATGTATCACCGAGTTTAAAGCCATTGCTGGTGATACATTTATTTATTATATAAACACGAAACATTCATTTACTAAGTGTCAGTTCAAGTTCATCCGTGCACTTGAACGCCTGAAGATGACGAAAGGCGAAACCCGGGTCGTTAGTGACAAAATCTGTGTGACTGTACATAATTTGAACAATTCAAATTTTATATTGAAATTGCACCAAGCACCTTCAGTCGAAATCTTAAACAATTATTACTTACAAGTATTGCTTCTTTTTTAGCAGCGATGGCTTTGGCAATTTCGAGTTCCTTACCATCAGGCACATCCTGAATAGCACTTTTAACAATCGTTAGTCCTTTAGAAGCCAGCTCACTCGCTGAGTCTATTTGTCGGGTTACTATGTTTCCGGCAGTTTCCAAACCCCCGCCTATAACTTCACTAGCGGTGGAAATTCCAGAATTGATTCCATCGCTTACAGCCGTGTATCCACCGCTCAAGGTATTGCTGATAGAATTGTAGCCTGTGTCTAATGTTTGTCCTACTGTAGCGAGATTAGACATTACGAGTTGGTTGACTGCCATAGCGTTTTGATAAGCTGCATCTCGTAATGTTGATAGTTTTCCGGTAGCACTTTCTATGACCGTGTTGGACGCGACTAGAGGAAGACCTATTCTCTCTGGGCCATCATCGGTGGGAGCGGTAAATATACTTCCGAATGATGCGAATATCAGAATAATGTTTAGCAGCAACATCTTTAGTCTATAATTGTACTGAAAGGATTATAATCATACAGTTAAATTAATTGTATTCCATCATATACATACTCTTTTCATTCGTGACAGTATTACAATATGTGACCATTTACTAACAGAAAATTTCATCAGAGCTTGTTGTTTAAATGTTATTATTCAAATATTAGTCAGTAGTAAAATAATTAATGAAATATTTATGGAAATACGGCTTTGGATAACATCCATAAATCGATTGAAAATTCATTGAACGAATGATTACATTTCGTAATTCGAAACGTGACCCTACATCCGAGTGGATGAAAACTCAATGGTTTTGACTGTTCAGCCGGGACTGATTGATATAAATAATATTTGATTAATCTTATTCTTATATCATAAGACTCCCCGAGAAGTGAAGTGAGCCAAGTGGTATTTTAGGAATACATGAGCTAGATGCGTTGTAATGATCCACGTGTCTTAAAGTATCAAACTATTGAAGTGAGCTCAGTCAATTCACACTACATATAATTGTGTTATCACTGTTATCTCCCTAAAATAAAAATAAGAAATCCACCAAAATGGTCAAATAAATACGCGACTGTACTTCATATTCCAATAGAAAAGATTAATCATTTTACTACTTGGCTTACTTAACTTTTTGAAGGCTCATATAATGTATATGTAAATCGTCCTGTTGAAGAATCAGGCAAGCTCAAAAAAACTAGTTTTGAGAAAAAGGGAAAAGCAATATTCAAATGGTCTCGATAAATGAAATAAATGAAATCTGTGTCGGAGATGTATACATATATTTTCGCATGTGTTTACACATGATGTAATTATGATAGGTAGGACAGTAAGAAATATTCGTGTTATAACCAAAATAATACCAAAATTTTATTTAATTCTTTTGAAGTAAATCGGCTTTTTTGTGTCATTTTAAATTCATCTGAAAGCTGCACCAGATAGAGCTCAAAATTGTACACGCACTGCTTTTTCGGAAAAATCTATTTTATGGACGACATTTACCAGGAGTGGGTACATCTTTTGGTTCTAGTTTGGCTGCGGGCAGCACTAAAAAATCAAATAATTAATTAGTTTAATTTCTGATTTGGAAGGGAAGTGGCATACCTGGGGCTTGTGTCACCCGGTCATGCGGTTAATTCTGCTACAACCCCCTACACATTTTGAAAGTAAAATTAAATAATAGTGCAAAATAAAATAATTTAATATTATCAGAGTCAAACGTACAAATTGACGCCACACTATTATTTGTAATACCACTTTTATCAATACGCAGATTTATTAAGCCGATTGAAATTTGAAACACATTTTTTTGTGAAATACAACTTTTATTTAGAATACTCCACGGGCCGGTAGGGATTTCATCGCGGGCCAGTATTACCCAGGCGTGATCTGGACGGTCAATGTATGAACAAAATTAAAAAAAAAGAGCTTGCAATTATCCTAGTGTTGTTTATTTTACAGCATTGTTTTTTTCGTAAGACGTTATTGTAATAGAATCAAAGTTCAATCATAACATAGTTACTGCAATGTCAGAGTAACAAGAATGGCATTAGGGTTAATTGGATATACTTAGTTTATGATCAATGTAAAAAAAATAAGTTTGATTCAAGGGTAACATCTTTATGATCCTCATTTCGTGAGTAAATTATTTTCAAAATAATCTCACTATCGCCGCAGCATTATGAACTTAGAGTCTCAGACCAAGCAAACAATTATAAAGAGGTAAGAATATCACAGTATTCTACAAGAAGTATTTGATTTTTTTTGTTTCTATTTATTTTGTACATCAAAGTTGGGATGTAAGAATTACTAAAATGATGATAAAGTTCAGGCATCCGCAACCTTTTTATTCACGATAACATAGGTTCGGGCCGAAAGAAACGTGTATTTTAAAAGATTCATTTCCGAAATATGTTTTTTTAGTGTGGTATTTAGACATGTCGTATATTTAATTCAACAGTAAATGCAATTTTCGTATTTTTAAATTTGAGGTTAATTCTTTGGAATAAGAAATTAACATTTCATATTTATCACATTTCATATAACATTTTCCATTTTGTATTTATTTAGAAATTCTTACTCACAAATTTTGTTTGCTTTCTGATTCAAGTTTGCACAGCTATTTTTCGAAAGACACTTATAAAACTCCATATGTATAAGTTTGCCGGAAAAAAATGAAAGGTTGTGCATCCCTTATGTTAAAGTCTATCTCTTTTAAGTCAGTTTATATATTTACTGATGATAACTAAAAGCTTTGATATTTTTACTTCAGATATAATATTATAAGAATTGAGTTCAACTGAGAAAATACCAATTCAATAAATAAAATAATTGTTTTCTAAATCTTTCATCCTTATTTTCTCTCATTTCACAATGAGAGTGGAAATATTTAAAAATATGCAGGCCATTTTTGTAAGGTACGTTTTTCTTAAAAATGCATATCCGCTTCCAATCTGAAACATAATATGACCTCTTCATAGAGGTATCTTTTAGAGGTATCTCCTCAGAGAGATTTTTTACTGTTTGTTACTCAGTTGAAAACCTATATTGTTTCGAAGATGGTAAGAGTAGTAGAATAAGGCTAGGACATTATTAGTGGTTAATTGATCGCTGTCACTACACCGTGTCATTTTTTTATTATTATTAGTGTGTTTATTTAGGGAATTTTTAGACATCACTAACACCCAAGCCTTCTAGCAGAAATCGATAAATCGATTGAAAAAGTGCTGTTTGCACTGTCCGAACTTTACGAAAGCCAACGACGTTGACCGCCGTGTTACCGCCGACCAAATGTTATTTAATTCTAATGCCTTATATATATATATAGCTGTGGTTTATTTAATAACTCCATGCGAGAAGTTAGTGTGATAATTCCAACTAGGGAAAATATTTGATCATTGCATAGTATTAAGATTTGTTTGTTTTCCAAGAAAACCATCTGGGTAAATCTGACCACACACGGAATTTTCGTTTTTTATTTGCACATCGCTCAGCCAGTGGTTGGTTACTTATCGATACAAATTGTTTTGTTTTCTAAATTATATCAGCAATAATGAAAAAAAAAAATCGAGATTCCAGTAGGGAATCCAATCCCGGACACTTTTTTTGATGTACAATTATTTCGGGATCCGGGTTTTCGGGATCGCGAGATTGCTCACTGGCAAAAAAGTGAGCAGTTGAAAGATTTCAAAATAATTCGATCTTTTTTGATGACTTGAATAAGTTGTGAACTAACAGATTCTACAATTATTGAAAAATGTGAGATTATTTTTTTAGGTCATTCCTCAGAACTAACTACATAGGATCGCAAAATTGGTCGGGATCTCGAGAAAGTAGGACTTAGGTCCTAGTTAGGACATCCAATCCCGGAATCCCGTTCAATTTTCTGATCCCGAAATTTCGGGATTGAGATGGCCGCGATCCCGGGATTTCGGGATTGAGAAATTTTGAACAAAACCCGAAAATTTACACGAAATTGGCAAATTCAAGATTTCAAATTCTTCGGTGAGCTAAAAAAAAAAAAAACGAGTTTCTGTGAGAATGTGGGAAAAAGTATACCAAATCGGGAATTTCAAATTCCTCGGGGAGCTAAATAAAAAAAAAACGAGTTTCTGTGAGAATCTGGGAAAAAATATAGCGAATCGAAGATTTCAAATTCCTCGGTGAGAAAATCTCAATACCGGAATCCCGGGATTCAAAATTAATAGATCCCTAAATTCCATAATCTTCATAGTATTTTCTTTTAATCGTAAACATATGAAAATTTATGTTGCTTTACGAAAAAGTTTTAATTTCATTGTTTACGAGTTCAAGGGTTGCCAAATGTCACTTGTTTAAGTAAGTATTCTACCTGCTGGCAACCGGTTTAGTCTACATTTTATGTTGCACTGTATCAAGCGCTGTCACTGCGTTTTTTTCTAATAAAATTTTACCCCCAAGTGACTGATCAAAAAAGAAAACGACTAACATATCATTTATGCAACGATTGGGAAAAAGGTTAATGTTTTATTTAAATTAAGAATACGTAATTAAATGTATAATTTACCGATTTATTAATATTTGGAAATATTGTTGTAACGCAATGCTTAATTAAATTTTGTTTTTTTTTCTATTATCATAAATATCAAATGCGCCCGTTGTCGTTATAAAGTTAGGAGCCCTGTTTTAGTGCAGAGGTCGACAAACTTTCAAGTGAGAAGAGTCAAGTTGTCAAAGAAACATTATATCATAGGTATAAGGTAAAGAGAGTTGTAAAAAGATTTTTAGTGTAAACACCGTGATGAGTTCAAGGGTTGATGTTTGGAGAGCTGCAGTTTACCAACCCCTGTCTTAGTGAATACAAATAAAATATAGAATAGAACTAAGATTACATCAAAAGCGTTAATGAACACGTTGAAAAGTTAATCCGTTAAAATTCATCGCTTCAAATCACATTAAATTGCAACTTTGTTTATCTTGAAAAATATAATCTTTCAGCATTAAAACATTTTTTAATAGTATTGTATTTGGTTATGACACCGAAATTGTATGATTCAATAAATGGAATAGACATAAAATAACGACTTTTCATTATTCAAGCGATTCGCTAAAAAACAAAAGTCAATGTGTCCACACTTTCTCAAAATCTAGGTATATATACGAAGTCGTTTCACATAATATGTAATAAAAGATCACTTGCAAAGCGCGACAAATATGTGTAAACTTTTTTAAATGTTACAAAAATCCCACGCAGAAACTGATGAATTCAATGCCATTTTGTAAAATTTTATTTCGCTAATATTTATTGCTCAGTTGTCAAGTTATGAAAAATGATATATAGTTCTCAATTGATAATGCATTTGGTTGAGATAATTTAACTATCAATGATTTTTTTTTGCGCGAAACACCAGAACGTCGTTTACTACGAAGTTACATTACAATCTAAAAAATTTTGCTTATTCATAAATTTGTAAAACTTTTAATGCACGGGAAAGTTTCAGAAATAAATTGTTACTCACAATTCTACTTAATTATCTGTCGATATAAAACGGCTATGCTAATTTTGAATGCTTATATTATTTGATAAGTTGTCAACTAAATGATGAAAATTAATTATACTTACCTTTCCAAAAAATATAACAAAAGCTTTCAATCGAATCAGAGAACATTTTAATGAACTCTCAAATATCAGATTTGTTAAAGGTAATTTGACCAACATTGTATAAATCATTTTTACTATGGCACTGTTCACCTAAATTACATAATGTTCAATTAACACTTTATTATGAAAAATAATAGAACACACTTCAAAAACCCTTAAACATATTAAAAAAAAATGTTTGTCATACTATTGGCAAGTCTTTAAAACGATTTTGTTTGTTTATAGTTAATCTATTTAAATTTATGTATACAAATATTTGTATTCAAACACAACAAATACATGAATGAGTTCGTAACTTTACTTTCGATTTCACTATTAATATTGAATCACGTTAGAACCTATTGGAATTTTGAAACATTATAATTATTATTCAGGTATTTTATTGTCTATTGCGGCAATCACAATTTCATAACACTACAACTCGCCTATTTTCTAAGCACACATAAACCAAAATCCAATAACGCTTACTTGAAATTCATCTTATGCAATGGATTGAACCTGGTTGTATTCCATCACACTTTAAAGCAATTTATTTATTAGCAACGCGGTATCGTTCACTCATTAAAAAAAAAGAAATAAATCAATTGCAGGTACTCACTTCGATACAATCAGCTGTTGTTGAATATAGGTAACACTCATCGGCTAACAAAATCTTTTCTGTACTGCCTGTGAATTGATGGTCGAATACTCGACTCTAAACTTTCACTGCGTACCCCCACCCTGTACCGAAGAGCACGGTGGCTCGAAAAGCACAGCTCTGATCGATTTGATCGTTGGCCACCGTTTTTTCATGTGAGACGATTAGGAAAATTTGTTATTTTTTGTTTATTGCCGCTGCCTCAACACGCGCCAGTATTTTTTAACAGCGACAGTTCAAGTTCATTTTAAAATTGAAAATGATAGCATTATTAAGTTACATAAAACGCGTGCTTAAAATAAATTCGAATACATTTCAATGTCTTTAAACTTCGTTGGATAAATTATTTGAATTTGAATGGGCATTACATTTCAATGTCTTTAAATTTTGTTTGATAAATTACTTGAATGTAAACGGGTATAGAATTACATTACTTTTATCGCACATATGAGACGTTGATGTTATTAAGAAATCAAATCTTGATAAACATTGGTCTAGTGCTAACTAAAAAAGTCTGGGAGCGCTGACTAATTGTAATATTTTAATGCACTCTTACTGCAGTGATCCAATTTCCACACCAACTAGTTTCCAACAAAACTTTCTTGCAATACATTACAACAAAAATCATTTTATTATATTTACGTAAAAATAAACATTTCTTACTTTTTTCTTCTTTGAATGGGTGCCGACCCCACGCCCCACTACACCACGGCAATCCTTGACCAAATAACTTTATTGCAAGAGAGGCACTTAAGTTTAAAACTAATCTATGCATTGTATAATAGATTTAGTTTATTCCATTAAAAAAAACAGTTGAAATAATTTAAGCCTGCTAGCTTCATTTCTGTTATCTATATACAATCAACTCTTTTAAATTCGGTAGATACGTTCCGCAAAAATGTGTTAAAAAGGGATAGAATATATAAAATCAATGAAGATTGTTTCTCTAAATTAAAAAAAAACTGGTATTTAAAAAAAATCATCGTGGTATAGAAAGTTGTACAAAAAAGGTAATAATGAAGACACAAAATTACACAAATTGTGTATTTTAGTAAAGAAAAAAAATACTAAAGATTGCTACTTGATTGTATACAGATAGTTTTATGAGGGATTGGACATAAATCGCTTTCACCTTAAGAAATGTCTGACACGTCGAATGTGTTAGAATATTATGAAGTCTATTGTTTGTTATTATTGTTTTGTGTTAATGAATTTCTTGTTATTAGGAAATCCTTTATCGGATTCTGTAATATTGTGTCTGGGAATCGTGTTAAAACAAATAATTCGTGTAAAAATATAATAATAGTTATTTTTAAGTTTACCATGCTATTAAAAAATCGTGTAGTAAAACAGCTGAGTGAATTCAGTGGCGTAAATAGAAAATATGGGCCCATATGTAAAAATAATCAAAATGCCCCTATTTTTTTTTGTTACAAAAATAAAATTTATGCAAAGAAATAGACGACTTTGAGTTGTAAATTACTAGCTCTTAATAGATTAGTTACAGATTACGTCTTTTTTGAGATTTAGATAATAACAAAAAAAACAGTTACTTTTATTTCGTTCGACAGGGACTATTTTTAAAAAATCTATGTCCGCTCCCAATGTGGAGCATATGGCCTCTTAACTGGAAGTATCTTAACGTTTTTTTTTGATTTTTTTCTATGAGAACTGTTACTCAGTCGTTCAACCTTTTTTTTTTGCAAAAGAGAGTAGTAGGGATCGAAGGACAAGGCTAGGACAAAATTAGTGATTAACTAATCGCTCTTGGAACGCCCAGTTATTGAAGGATCGTGGGTGGGAGGGAATTTTAAGACATCACAAACAACCATGCCTATGAACAGAAATAGATAAATCGATCAAAAAATGCTCTTCGTACTGGGAGGTACGCCCATGAGGTACGGAAGCCAACAACGCTAACCGCTGCACCATAGGGACCGAAAAATCCAAATTATTCATTATTAAGTAATATATATATATATTTTTGAAAATGAATATAATTTTAGGCACCTCTTAGACCTAGGGGCCCTATGCGTTGCGTAAGCCCCGCTGTATGGTGGTTACGCCACTGAGTATATTACATGTTCATTTTTTATATTTTTTCGGTTTGTCGGTTTTAAATAATTCTTTTTTCAATAGAATACATCTTTAGTTCAAAATTGTAAGTTAATATAATTGTGTCTGAATACGGTTTATTATTTATTATATATCTAAAAAAAACATTTATCTATTTAGAACTTTGCGCTTCCTTCATTCCACATGTACATACATTCAACGACAAGGTGTATGCACGACGTGAGTTTACTGCAGGTTAACATTATAAATAGAAAATTACCATTATTTCTAGTGCGTGTTTCCTTCAAGTTGTTACTTAGTCACCTTCTCTCCACTTCTGATACATTATTACAATCAACGATTATTTATTTAAACAGTTGTTAGAATAGGCTTGATATATACGGTTATTTTTTGAGCCATCCATGAATTAGTACGCAAAGCTTTTTATGACTGAAAAGACCGTGTTCTCAATGATGCACGATTTGTTATGTTATTGTGAAATCGCTTAGTAAATCATCTTCAAAACATCCACTTTTGTAATTGACTTCAAACAATTCGTGAGTATAGTCAAATAATACTTTCTTGGAAAAGATAATTTTCAAATTTTCATATTGATAATATTTAGAATAAATATTTCGAAGACTAGGGTAGTTAAGGCAATAAAATATCGACAAGGAAACGGGAATTGATTAATATTTATTTTCGCTGTTGCGTAGATTTTCTGGCATAAAGAAAAAAATGGTAAAATAATAAAATTCTTAAATATCTTGTCAACAAGTCCTTAATATTTGAATAAAGTAAATTGATTTTTGTTTTGTGATGAGGCTTCAATTTTAAATTGCTGTTGTTGTTATTTTTGTTTTTGGCAATAGAGGTGCATCAATATTTGAAGATTTGAACGAGGACAGCATAACGTTACACAAAAGTTCTAAAAGACACCTAAAGCTTCTACTACTCCGCTACTGTGAGCGGAGTATTGACTATGGATTGCAGCCAGAAAAAGTATAGTAATAATATTGTATTCTTCTATGCTAAGTGGGAAACCCATTCCCAAAGATTGATAGGCTCATTTTAATCTGATAACATGCATTGTTAATTAAAGTTTAGAGCTATACCATAGCAGTCTCAAGTTCCAAGCAGTGTTGTAGAAAAAACAGCAAAAAAGACCGGGCCGTTGAATCCCAACCTCTCCTAACAAATTGTATGGCGGTTATACGTAGATCAACTCTAAATTCCAATTTATGAGCTTATTTTTCGTTGAATATATCATGTATGTTTGAAAGATTTCTTGTATGGATATTCTGTGATTCTTTGGTGTTATTAATTCACAATTTACGATACATCGGAAGGGTCATATATGCAAATTAAGTAATGATTGTAAGAAATATAGCGAATGGCAAGAAATGCGATGTGTGATAAAACAAATAAAATTTAACTTCCCGCTATTAAATATCACAGTTATACAAAACATTAATTATAAATTACATAAAACAACAGTAACAAGCGGAATCCATATTATATTATATACGATTTTGACGCCTATTGTGATATTATGAAATAAATGCTGCGTCTTATCATGTAATAATGACAATATACCAAGTAAATGATGATTTAATCGATAATAATATTTAAAAAATAATGAAGTGAAATGTGCTACCCTAGTTTGAATTACTGATTTTTGATTACTGATATGATTTGAGAAATCCTATGGAAAGATTGGGTAACGAACCAGTGTGCACAAATAAATTTTGAGATTAATTATTAATTGATTAAAATCCCAATAATGACGTTGATTTTTTTAATGAACTATCCAACCTCATATTCTGTATTGAAATATTGTAAAAAAAATAATTTTAATAAAATGATTTGCCTTCTTTGTTTGCTTTTGTTCTCCGAGATTTTTATTTAAAAACCTTAGAAAATGTGATTTTTTCTTATTTTGAAAAAGATGTAATTAAAAAAATATATAATTACAATATAAATATGTATTTCCTACAATATACAGAAACAAATGGTTTCATAATGATGTGATATTACTTTGAACATTATGAATCCGGACCGCGCATCTGAAAAATGTACCTGTTTTCAACTCCATAGCATGGCTTTCACTATAGGGGGCTTTGGCTATACTCATTACTTACTTTCTTGTAGCTTATTCTGGTCTAGTGTGAGTGACGTCCTTGGGATTCTAAATCTATAAATGCCGGGTTACAACACTTACAACCTATCTCACAATACTCCTTTACATTTACATGGAAAATAATAACATGTAAAAACTTAAATTATTACAAACCATAGATTGTCACAAACGTTATTTTTAAAAAAATATTAAATCAGTGGTCACTTAAGCTCCTTCCCAGCCATCTGACTATCATGTATTACACCTTAAATAGACGAGAGCACGATCGTTAAAAGAATTCGTTACAGTAAAAAATCAGTGTCGTCTGCCGAATACCGGCAAGTAGTTGAAGAACGGAGGAAGTTAATTAGGAAACAATATATCGGATAAACCATTGAATTCACAGAGCAAAACTTGGTAATACGTCGTACAATGCTATCGGCACTTCCACCATGTCATAGTATATATAAAATATTATTGTGGTTTATTGAATTTTGACAGAAACTATTTTGTGCCAAATGATTACGTTTATTAGGTATTGTTGTATTGAATATTCACGACGATAGTTTCGGCAGTTACTTATTGGGCTGTGGTTTTGCGTCACGTCAAAAATTATAATGACGATGATTCGCAGAAGATACCTAAAGCCAATGATGCAACGCAGAATACCGTGAGGTGAAAATTTCCTCGGTACTTTCACAAATTACAGTTGGCTATGAGCGGCTTCATTGTATGAATTTTTAATTTATTTTTTGTTTACATATCGAAATTATAATGATGCTGTGTCATAATAGTATCGTGTGTATTGATTATTAATTATTATCAAACTGTATTCGCTGAAGAAGGCAGAGATTTTAGAATATGCAGTTAGTAAACCGTTTTGTTTATTGCTTTTACTTCTGTGGACGAATTCTGTGCTTTTGCTATTATAATATACGGGAGCCTAGAGAGGGGAAGTGAGTCTACTAGTAAAATGGTAAAACTTTTTTCTTGGACTTTTAATTTTAAGTACAATCACGTCTTTATTGATGTTTTGGTGGATTGCATATTTTTATTTTACGGAGATTACACTATTGCACTGAGATTACTTCACTTTTACGATACTTTAAGACGCGTAAAGTATTACAATTTACAACGCATCTATTTTTTTCTTCTAAAATACCACTTGTTTCAGTTCACTTCTAATGGGTCCATTATGGGTCCACCCATATAGGATGGACCCATAATGGACTCTATATTATGAAAAGTAATATTACGATAGGTTTAACCTTTTACTATCTTCAAATCTTACAAAGGCGTACTTAAAATAATTGATGCCGAAAATAAATCAACGTTAAATTTACTTTTTCTTTAATTTATTTTTTACATATAAGTGACAAATGTGTACATACTATCGTGAAATTTTTTTGTAAATCCATTTATAATGAAAAAATAAATTATTTTATTTCACATGGTAAGACGATTTCCAAGAAAATATTATAACATATATCTATTGATTATCAACATTTAATATTTTTATTCAATCTTATCACGATTTATAGACAAAAAATTGTTTTTTATTATGTCACTGAGAGATCTATTAATATTTTTTCTTTTTTTTCTTATGACGGTGGAGGGATTTTAGGGTTGGCTGTGGTTTGTAAAAGGTTTCTGACTGCTGTCAACACTGCGATCGGAATCTGAAATCAATAAAGGAATTCGTTATTATCAAAATACAAACGCCTTCTACAGCATACTTATTTAATTGAGTCAAGCAATATAAAACTGTTAAAATTAGGGTAAATGATAAAAGAGACAACTAAAAATGCACAATTAAGATAAATAATTTAATATAAAACATATTAAATCTAAATTGTTTAGTAACGTCAACCATTTGAATTTAATCAATACATTAAATAAACATGCAATTAGTATTTGTTTTGTCGCAAAAATATTAAATAAATGTTTTACAAGTATACTTGATAAAAAAAGTGTTATTAATTAGAATGAAAAAACGTACAAATTCTGCGAAAAATTCTCGTTTTAGTTATTTGAGTGTTAATGAAACAATATATAATTATTATTTTCAAACAGATATTTAAAAAATTGAAATTGTTATTTATTATATTGATTTATAAAAAGCGGTTTGTTGTTCAAATTGTAATATAAAAACTTAAAAGCAACTTAACATGTAAAATTGTTGACAAAACATTCACAAAAATACCTCAGGCTGTCGACAAATTGACTTTATGATAGATGAGTTCAAACTTCATTTTTTGTTTCATATGTATTTACAGACTAGAAAGTTTCAGTACTTTGAGTCCAATAATTAAATACATAATAATAGCACTGAGTAAGAGAAAACAACCCAAGATACGTAAAAAAATTAAAGCCTACAACTTTTAAGGTTATGTGAAGGAATATAAAATAGATCTATAACGTAAGTAACACAAAATCAGAAAAAGATTTGCTTCTGCCCAGTGCTAATTTTCTAACGGCTTTTCATATTACATGTAACATATTACAGAGCAATAATAAATACATTGATACCTGATTGATATAATTAATATATTTTTCAAATAATAACATACATAACAGGTTGCCAAGCTTTGACCAACGAAGTACACTATGTAGAATTACTAAAATACGTGACTTGCTGTGACGAATTGAGCCCTCATTGTCGAAAGAATGTACTAAAAAAGCTTTTGGCATTTGTTTAAATTATGTCATCTATCGCCATCTATTTATTTTATTTCTATGTACGAAACATTGATTTAAATTAAACACAGAGTAGCAACACAGCTTAAAAATGTATATATATGGACATATGGTATGAATAGTCAAATAACCACATTAATGTACAAACTTTTAAAGGAAAATAATTCAGAATATTGTATGATGGAAAAGATTTTTAAAACCATATCCTCTTTCAATGTAGAGGTTATATCAAATGAAGTTTTCTAATAAATCCTGTTGTTACCGAGTTGCTCAATCTCTCTTTTTTCGATGAGAGAAAAAATTGAAAGAAAGTGCCAGGGTAGTAGTTAGTTAATCGCTTCATAAGACATCCATGTCTTTGAACACAAATGCATAAAGTTATTGAAAATATTTATGAAACGTACTGGGATTCGTACCCGTGAGCACCGCAATCGAAGCTAAAAACGTTGACTACTCGGAAAAAAACAATAAATTAACCGCTCTGATTATAGTTATTGTTATAAACGGTGATATTTCTAAAAAAAAGATTTTTTGATTTTATTACATCTGAAAGCTCTTAGGTCAGAAAATGTTGTAATCTTAGAAAATATTACTGTTTTAACAGTGAGTTCAATAGGAAGGCTTCAAGAATTGCAAAATTGTCAATTGATTTTTGAAATTTTCATTTTAAATGTTAATTCACAGAACAAAACAAGTAAATCACCTCAAAGATGCTGGTGATGACTCTGGAGAAGTACGTAGGATGAGCGTTGACAGGAACGTAAGAGGACGGATCAAATACTGGTGATTTTGTGGTGACTTCCTCATCCAACTCAAGCTTTGCAGGAGCATCAGCTGAAGGCTGCTTCTCTAAATCTCCGACGGCTTTGGTTGTTCTAGAAGTTGTGTCGGATTCTGGTAAGACAGTGTTTAGGTGGACATCATGAACCGTTGCCTGGAAAAAGAAATATATCACGATAAATACATATTTTTTAATAATTAATAAAGTTCCAATAATAAGTTTCTTACATGACCTACAGTATTCAATTGTTTATGGATGAATTGAAAAAAAACATGAGCAATAACCAGAAAAATAATTATAATTAAGATAACGTAATTACTGTCATATTATACATATATTGAATAGATAAAGACGCTAAATATTAACTTCATGGACTTGTTTTTCTCTTGAAAATCTTCAAATAAATAATCTACATAAACATGTCCACAGAACTTCATTATTATAGTAATAATTATGACTAATGTAAATAGCATTCTATACAAATATTTTTTCTGATCAGCAAACTTTAAAATAATAATAAAAAAAATGTATTCCAGGGATAATTAGGTGCACAAAAGTATATTTGTATTATAAATATATCACATAAATGTGCCACTTATCAACATAGCTTGATGCTCCAATGCCACATACAGAAAGATAAAATGTGCGTACAGTAAGCATGTATTAAGTAACAATCGATTGCTTATTTAAGTATTGCATATAATTGTAAAGGAGTGATAAAAAAATCACTCCTTCCCCAGAACACCAAGAATTGCTTTGAGATTAAGCGAACCCCTTGTTAACGTATTGGAAGCCTACCGCTGTGCGTACTATGTATATGCTTAACATTACAAACACAAATATATATATATAGAGAAATGATTAAAGTTTGCTGTACTCACTAAATAAAACGAGTAATCATACAAAATAAACAAACAAACTTCAATATAAGCTGTTTATCGAGAGCTTAGCTAGACACTCAACCTCATTTTAAGCTTTTCAAGACATGTAACTCTTTCCTTGAATAAATTCGGCCGTGTGGTCTAGTGATAAAAGCTTAAGTCGTATCAAATGGGTCTGATCTCAAGACCCGGCAAAGTCAATATCAAATAAGATTTGAATTTAATATCTTAATCACAGGTGTTTATGTATCTCTTCTACTCAAGTTTCAAAATTTCTTCAAAAAGTTCCATCTGATTTGTAATTTTTAAAACTATCTGGCGCTTTAGTTGAAAACTGTAATGTCAGATATTTTTCTCACCAAAAAAATAAATAAAACAAAATGTGTTTCATACGGTCCTGGAGTATTCAAGGTAATTGTCAAGATATTAATATCAACAACAAGATGTCCAGCCCGCATAAATGATTGCTTCACCATTTTTTTAATGATATACAGCACAGTAAAAAGTTAAATGTTCACATACCAATACAATAACAACTTAAAATGGAAATACAATTAACCTAAAAATTATTAAAGCCAGACTAAAAGATGTATGTTGGTTGTTAACCATGATGAAAACTGTAAATTAATGTATTTTTATTTTCATCAGCTAACGCAGTGCTCCGAAACCGTTTATCTTATAGGCACACCGACGTGTTCTCCAAAATTTCGCGGCACACCACAAGTAAAAATATACATAATATACAGAAATTACATTAGCTTGTGTTTATATTATATATGATACAAACCACAAAAGAACCAATGTAGAGCACATGTACTCATAATGGAGATTATCTTACAAGAAAAGTTTCAGATTATTCAGATTTATTTACAAAAAAAAGCATAAGTGAAAAGCCGGTCCAAAGTAGTGAAAATTCCGTAAGTTTCCCACTTCAGTTGAATTTCAGCATCGGTTGTTAAAATGTTTCTAACATTTAGTAGTAAAAGTTATACTAACAAATAAACATTTAATCGATGTGGGTATACTATGTATGTAGATATAACACATTCTTACAACCAAAAAATAATTATTTCTGCTTCTCTGTGATAGTGTCTTCATAAATATGTTGTACTATATACCAAACTATTTGTTTTCTTTCGTTTATTGGAGATACGCGCCGCAGCACACCCAGCATCGCCTCGCGGCACACCGGTTGGGGAGCACTGAGCTAACGGACCCTGATTATTATATAAATAATATGGAATTAGCAAATTATTTGGTAACAAATGCATATTATTTTTACCGTGTGTTCCACCTCACATGTCGTATTCTAGTTATTGCAAGACATTTGGATAAATTAAAGATAACTCACAGTTAACTCTCGTCGTTTATGGAAATTATTGTTTTTCTGAACCCCTTCCGAAATTATAGCATTAAATTGAGACTTCAATAAAACTGTTCCTCACGTACAAATGATAGTATAAACACACTCAAGTTATTAACAAGATTAGACGATATGATATGAATTACTTAAGGAGTGACAGGCGCTAGATAAGTCGAAACAACAATTTTCATTTTGTACACTATTTGAAATTTCCCTTTCGATACTTCTCTGAATAAGCAGGTCGCATTATATTTTACACCGCTTCAAATTCGGGCTAACAGGGAAAATATACAAAGATATATGTTCAATGTTCAAGTATAAATAAATATACTTTGGTTTAGTTAGAGAGTCTTCACGAAAGGACTTTGTAATGCAACGATGTTGTTGTCACTTATTTCGCTTAATCACATGCTGCTCTCTCTTTTATGTCATTCGCTTTATACGTCGAACGTCTACGGAATGTTGTCTTGATCGTTTGTACAACTATATATTTTAATACATCATTACTTATCTACAATAATAAATAAAAAATGAAAATACAGTGCTCTTATTAGTTTTGTATAGGAAAAATGAAAATTTTTCTTGAATATTACCAAAAATTAAAAATATAATTAAAAACATCCTGCTCTCCATAAAATGATTTCAATTTCAATCGAATTCATGCCAATTATGAATTATATCGGTTAATTTAGTTGAAAATGTTAGCATCATATTATATATATTATGTAAATTTACTTATTGAATGATACTGATGAATCGAGTTATCTAGGAGAAGATGTGTTTAAGAGTCTCATGCTCTACCGCCTATGTGGTCGAGTGGTCAACGTTGTTGGCTACCGCTACAGAGGGCCCGGGTTCAAATCCCGGTACGGACAGTTTTATAAATTGATTTTTCAATCGATTTATGATTTCTGTTTAAAGGCATGGATGTATGTGATGTCTTGAATTCCCCCCTCTCACTCATCCTATCCTATGAACGGGGCGTATCGAGAGCGATTAGCTTACCACTAATCCTGTCCTAGCCCTGTTCTTCTATCCCTACTCTCTTTGGAAAAAGAGAGTTTGAGCAACTGAGTAACAAGCAGTTCTCGTAGAAACACTTCTGTTGAGATAAACTCCATTAGGAGTCCATATGCTCCACATTGGGAGCGGACATGGTTTAAAAAAGATGTGTTTTTTGTATTTGAGATGAATCTCTTCATTCAAAAATAATGTTTACTTAAAAGGTTTAAAGAAAGAAAAAATTTATAAATCAAATGGTGAAAAAATCACGAATTATATTTTTGTGTAAATACAATTAAAATTAACAAAATGAATTTATTATAATGTCTGAAATTCCGTCGAAATATTAAAACCCTCCAGAGACGAGAGCTTTTTTCCGATAAAAAAAATATTTTCTAAGCCATATTGAAGTCACGGATAACTTTTATTCCTATCCAAAATTTAAAAAAAAAAAAACGCAAAGTCGTTTTATAGAAACCCCGCATGACTATATGGTCATGCTCATCCTTTTATTACCGTGTAATATTGAGTACGGACAGTAGTAAGGACAAAAGTGACCGTATGGGATTGCAAACATTCGGGGTTGAAATATAGCTAAACGTGATTTTTTTTTTAATATTTACAATTTGACCTCTTTAGATCAACATAATTTCAAAACAAATATATTAGCAAAATAACTGTAAATAATTTTATGTTTTTATAAAAAAATATCTAACAGTTTCAAAAAGTAAATTAAAAAAAACGGAAATTCAAAAAATCACATGTGATTTTGGAGACCGTTCCTGTTCCTACGGCCGATGACTTACTGTAGTCCGTACCCTTCTCAACCAAATATGAGCAAAAGCAACGATATTCAGGTAGAAAAAGTATGAATAGTGGGATCAATAGACAACGGTGTTTTGTGTGACCATATGGTGACGCTCGTCCTTGGAGGGTTAACCCTCCAAGGACGAGCGTCTTAAAGTAGCGATTGCAAATATTATACATGTTGCTTGTATTTTTCATTATAATATTTTGTCTTTCAAAATCAGAAAAAGGCGTTGTTATTATACGTCAATAAATAATATTTAAGTTATTTTATGATTATATTTACCGTATAGGTACATATATAATAATAGAATTTAAAAATTTATCGTATTGATTTGAATTTGAAGTTCAAGTTATAACGAATGATAATTGAATATTTTATGGACGTAGCTTATGGTCTTATGAAAAATATTGGTTTTAAAAAAAATGTCGTTATGTTAACTTTAATAACGACAGATGGCAGCCGTTTTTAACTGTTTTCGTATTTCCGTATGCCGTTTCAATGGCATCGATTTTTGAATGTTTTATCTAATCGCAACCCGAGTACTACAAGGTTCTATGTGAAAAATTTTGACGAAAAAAACTAAAAATGTATACCAATAATGGTACTTAGAAGACTGCCGCATTTTTACTTCTGTTTCGTCAAAATTATTCACATAGCACCTTGTAGTGCACAGGTCGTGAAATATTAAAATCATTGAAAGGATTACAATTTCACTTAAGTACATTTTTAACTTTATCTAATCTATGAGAGGCTGTTCATATTTTTCTCTGATATCACTTGTATTTAATTTAAAATTTGAATTCATCGTCCGTGGACCGTGAGTAACAAGTATCAAAAAAGTTTTTGTTTTAGGTTTTAATTAATTAAAATGCTTTTTATTCTGGTTCACTCTGTTTCACATAAATAGTTTTGAATCTTACGTTTGAATGGAACTAGACATATTCTGCATAATGCAGTTTAACCTTTAGAGGAGTGAATAGATTTATACAGATCTTACTTTAATTTACTTTCTTTACTTAACATGACAATTTTGTGACTTTTCCTCAATGAATATATGTAATTCATACTTAGAGCATATAAATGCTTACAGACAGACACTCCTGTGTTGAGTTTAAAGTACTTTCATACTCATTTACAGAAAAAAACGCCGACGTTCATGTAAGTCCATACTCCTCTAAAGGTTAAATAACCTACATTTAAAGCAGATAATACGTAATGTTTTCGATGCAGATATAAATACGTCAATGGTGGATGAAACGGTTTTGCCTTCTTTGTCTCACTTGTTTATAGTAAAGTTCTCGTAACTAATAATAATTATACTGAAAATGGTGGTAGGTATACAATCTTATTATTAATGGACAAATTATTGCAGGGTTAACCACATTGAATACAAAAAAAAAATGTGCTACATTCCAATTTTGTAACGACCTTTAAACAAAGATTGACTTGCAGCCAGATTTTTAAATTAGTCATATGGTGTAACGGGGCTAAACATAAATGTAAGCAGTAAAAAGTGTTAAAGCTTAAGATAATGTGGGTCGTGTGTTTTCAAATACTAGGAAGTTGTTGAGTATTATTCAAATTTTATCAACAAACACACAAACCTGAGTTTAACCCCTTCGGCACGTATGCCTGAAATAGATTTTGAATTGCAGCACATTCATAGCCGATAAACAGCAGAATGAGCCGCAGATGAACAAATAAATAAAAATAAAAATGGATTTTTTGCTTTGAAAAACATTTCTATTGATATTCTGGGCAAATAATTTTGAAACTATTGGTTGTCAAGATTTTTTTATGTAAAGTAACTACTCACAGACTGGTGATTAACTGTCGCTATACTATAATGCTTAAAAGCTCTGACTAGCTTATTTAATATTTTTTACCATGGCACAGCGGTTAGCGTTGTTGGCTTCCGTGCTGGATCTCACGCGTTCGAGTCGCAACACGAAGGGCATTTTTTTCGATCGATTTATTGATATCTCTGCGAAGGCATGGGTGTTTGTGATGTCTAAAAAAACCCTTCCCGCACTTCCGATCTTTCAATAACTGGGTGTAGCGAGAGCGATTAGTTAATCACTCGTCCTGTCGTAGCCTTATCTTTCTATCCCTACTTTTCTCTTTTGAAAAGAGAGGTTGAGCAACTGAGTAACAAACAGTTCTCGTAGAAAAAAAATCTGTTGAGATACTTCCATTAAGAGACTTTATGCTCCACATTGGGAGCGGACATGGATAAAAAAAAGTCCTTTATGTGTTAAGAATATGTAAAATTTTCAATTTATTCTATCTTTTAAAACATAATTATATCTTTCTTTTGGATTAAAAAAATACGATAAAAGATATTTAAAAACTTCAAAACTTCAATCTAATTTTGATAAAAAATAAGTTATTGGAATGAAATCGCTGATTTTTTACTATTATAAATAGACAACAAAGCACAAGATTTTTTTGGCGTGTTAAACGGGCTTAAAGGGTTAAGCAATATGTTAATTATCTCTTTGTATATGTGTATGTGACACAAAATTATTATGGACCAAAAAATTTATAACGATTATAAGATACTTCCGTAATTTTGTTGAGAAATATCGTTCTAATCTAATATGTCAAAAATCGAATATTTATCTTAGTTGCGTGTGGGTATTTTAAAATAATTTTATAAGAGGTGAATTAAGCCATGTGGTATTTTAGAAAAAAAAGTTAGACTTATAATATTCTACACGTGTTAAAGTATCGTAAAAGTGAAGTTGCCTCAGTTGTAATATCGTTATCTTCGTAAAATAAAAATATGCAATCCACCAAAACACCAAAAAAGACGTGACTGTACTTAAAAGTGTAAGAAAAAAGTTTTATCATTTTACCAGTTGGCTCACTTCACCTCTCGAGGGCCCAACTGATACAACTGTATACTCAATGATTATAAATCCGTAAAAGTTAAGATAAAGATTTAGTATACAGAAGTATTGTCAGAAATATGATCAACAATAAAAAATACGATTTTCTCAATTTTTAAATTTCATAAAAATCCGTAGCATTGCGCTAGCGCCTGGATTGTGATTAAAATGTGAAAATAATTACGTTCGTATGGAAATCAAGAATTAACTCATTTTTTTTATATCTATATAAAATGTCTGAGTGTTGGCTGAGTGTTTGTAGGTCCGGAATTTTTTTATTTTTCCGATTTTCATTAGTATTCTTTATGACGTCTAGAAAGATGGTAAAAATTAAATACTGCAGGGATGTCGATATATGTCCCGGAGTCTTTTTCTTCTTCTCCGAAATATAATTGTTTGCATACTTGAAACATTTGAATTATTCTAAAAAATATTAAAATATAAATACTGCAGGGCTGTCGAAATATGTCACTATGAAATTTATTTTTTACGCCAGTAAATTATCTGACTATTTAAAAATTGCAACAAACCCCCCCCCCCTTGAGGGTAACGGGCTTACAGCTAGTTATTATTAAATATTCTTACGATTTGATCAATAAAGTATATCATCGTATTTTATAATCACTTATTAAGTGAATTACTAACTGAAAACTTTCTATTAATTAAGAAAAATAACGTTATTTTCGAAGGCTCTTCGCATAGTTAAGTTCTAAATAATTATTAACATAAAATAGAGAGACTGCTAAAAAATATGTTTCGGATTTCATATCATTTAATTGCAATCACTTAAGTTAGTCCAAAATAAAAGAAGAATTTTTCTTCATATCATTTGAAAATTGAGAAAGTCTTGTGATTTGTGGAAAAATGATTCTGTCTGGGATGTCTGGTAGCCCCAAATGAAGCTATTACAGATGTAGTAGAACTAGTAAACCAAGCCAAGTTTTTTTTGTTTAAAATTATCCGTAAACGAACATAACAAGTGATGTAGCTCACTACTTTTGCTTCTCAGTATTTTTTTATAGCAGTTAAGTATTTTTCTTTCACTTGCATTAATCATTTGATCATTAGCCTTATTTCATTAATTTTTTATCACTGTTTTTGTTAAATATGACTAACAGGAAAAATTTTCACAATATTATTTTTGGTTGAAGTACTGTTGGAAGTCAAATTTTTACGTAGGATACGAGTTACTCGTTTGTTATTGGAAAATACAGAAGTGGGAGAAAATAAATTTCAACAAAAATAATTTTGAGATTAATCGTAACGTATTCAAGAAAATATCAAGCAAAAGATTATTTTATACTATTCTTATCATATATTATTATAAATATTATTAATCATATATCAATTATGATATTAGTGCGACTTTTAGTTACTCTCAGAGTATTTACATACGGTTCCTAGGGCATCCAATCCCAGATCCTTTTTGTGATCCCGGGATTTAGGGATTGACAAGTTTACCATTCCAAGGATTGAATATTTAGCATAAATCGTGTATAAATTAGGATTCGTGATTGAGAAATTTTTGCTCGGCAATTTTGAAATCCAAAAAAATACTTTGTTGTCGATTTAAAATCCAAGGAATGTGCGGATTTCCCAAAATGAAATGCTGTGAGAGAATCTTTTTAGCTCCTTTTTTTCATGTAAATTTCAAGAAAATGACCGGTTAGTGACTTCTTGCACATTAAGTTTCATTGCCCAGAATACAGATTGATTTTATCATTAGCTGTTTTTTACTTATGCTACCAGATTTCCTTTATCTTCAGTTAAATTTCATTTTATGATTTGATTTAACTTTCTTACGAATTATTATATTGCGGATTATCAGGAGAAGCGCACCGTCTCGCAACAATATGGAAAGGTGCAATATATAATATATTATGTTTTATATATAAAAATATTTCTTTTAATAATCGAGCGTTCCAGTTCATGAAATTTTTCTTTTCTTTACTTCATCGATTCGATGTAATTTAATCCAGTGTGAATACGTAATACATATCATGCATTTAATGCTATTTTTTCAGAAATAATCAAAAACAAGAAATATATGCGCAAATACAATAAAAGATATTATATAAATAAGTTATGAAATACAATTATTCTAAGTTAGATCGTTAATCGCATGGATAAGATACTATTATAGAAAATGGTCACGCGAAAGTGTAATGATAAATTTATTAATGTACATTATAAGGAAGTGCAAAATTGTAAGAGAAGGAAGTGCATGGTCGTCGGTAATGTTTCTATCATTTTGTATAACAGGTAAATTATACCTACAAGAGTTGTATGATAATGATTTTGAAAAGAGAATGCTGTGTTACTGCAACCCTGTGTAAATTACATACATCAATTGCACAATAAATTATAAACATATTTTGATAATTCAACTGCTTTTCAGTGATCCGTTGGATGAAAATTTAAACTAAGATATTTATATTTAGTAAGAGTTTTTATTTGATTGTCAATTGTTTTGGTTTCGTGACAAAAAACTGCCCCTGTTGATACTATCTTAGTAACCTGCGATACCCACGAAATTGTTCTAAAGAATGTCATCTGAATAGCGTAGCAAAATGATAAAAGAGGTTTTTTCAATAAACTGTTATATCATTTTTTATTGCTCGTCTTTCATAAATAACGAAACACGATTTTCACTATTCTTACTAAATTTTGTAAGAGCTAATTTTCAAAATCCTTATGCTTTAAGTAAGCCTTGAAAGGAAAAATAACGTTATATTTTATGATTTATTTCAATTGGTTTTGTGATGTTCGTTTTTCAACCACCACTATCCCTTTATTATCAATCATCAGTAATTAAGTTAAGATATTCTTAATGGAGTCGAGACATACATTACCCTACCCGATTCATTTAATTTTTAATTATTTACCACATATTCTTAGCTTCAAAGCTTTATGTTAAACACTAAAAAAGTTAATGACAGGGGAAGCCTTCGGCCAACATTGATTTGACAGCGTAATAAGTATTATTTTAAATGATTCGTTTAATCATTTAAAAGAAAATTCACTAAAAATAATGAAACATATTATAAGGCTCGTATTTAACCTGTGTTTATTTTAATACAGTTTCGGTCATAACTTTTATCACATTGGTCTGAATTTATATTACATTGGTAAGAATTTATATTAAATGGTCATAATATATCGGTCAGTGTACAGAGAGCAGAATAAATAATTAATGCTCAGAGTTTATATAAAATAGTCATCATTTAAATGAAATTTAAAAAAACCTAACCTAACCTAACCTAACAAAAATAGTTATAAAATCTGTTCCCATATTATAATTCATTTCAAACTCATCGCTTACCAAAGAAGTTTTAAAAAAAAAAAAATTTTGTTATCAATAAAGTGTCAAGATGTCAAGCCTATTTGAAAAAAAACCGTTAGCAGTAATTTTCTACGCTTCACGCTAGGATGTTAATCAAATAAATATAAAATTAAGTTGTTAAGTGTGTCGGTAAATTTATTATTGTATTTTTAAAACGTGTCAAAGGTTCACGAAACCAAGTGCAAACAACAAACATGGCGGAAACATTGTGAATAATTGTGAAGCTGTATGACTGAGTGACTAACGGTGGTTCACATAGAAAATGACACATCAAATTAATATAATGTTAAATGGCCAAGCGCAAAAGTCAGTCAAGTAACGTATTTACAACAATTCAAGTAAAACTATTTTTTTAAATATTCGCCACATATTTAGCGATATACAGATGATAATTAGATAATCGTGTAAGAGTGGTTTCGAACTTACAAAATAATCTTTTATAAATTTATAGCTCTGTTTAGAAACATTAATAAAATAAGTAAGAAATTGATCATAATTAGACATTTATATTTCAAAATATACAATGATTCAGCAAGAGACGACTGGCTTCCGCCCAGTGATCAACTTACTGCTTTCAGGAACGGTTAGAATCAGAGCCGACGCCACCGTTCAGGCGAAATAGGAAATTAAACGTAACTAGGGCGCATAAATGATACAGTAAAATATTTTTTTTATAGTATAATAATATTAAATATCTTTGCAGTGAGCTTCAAGCAGTAGCTCGAAAACTTAAAAAATCTTTACCATCCCAAAATGTACTGCTCTTTGTACTATGTGCAACAAAATATTGAGCGAGAGCTAAAAAAATGGTCTCGTGTATTTTCATTTTGGCAGTTCCGCAAATTCCTGAGTTTTTTAAATTGGAAATCCTAGAAGAGCTAAAAAAATGAAATCCGTAAATTCCCAGGATTTCAAAATCACAAAGCAAAAATTTCTTAATCCCGAAATTTTACATGAGTTTATAGTGAATGTTGCCTAGGGCGCCAAATAACCTCGCGCCAGCACTGGGTAGGATAGGCATGATTTTAAACAGCTATCATATATTATGGAAATATACGTTTTATCATATATTGAGCAGCGAACATTCAAAAAGTTTTTGAAAAATGCCGTTTAATATCAGTTCTGATAGTCCATAATAAAATATATGAATGGAAATGACAATTGGTGTTAAATTTTTTTTTTCCTGTAAAAATTTAAACATACAGTTGACACATTCAAGCAAACCGTGATTTCCCCAATAATCAAATCATCATTTCCCAAGCTCTGTATTTGTGTGATAAATCACTTTTTGAATTTTTGCTCCTTATATGTTGTGCTAACAACAATACAAATATGTTTTTAAGACAGTTGGAAAGCTTCGCCTCGGATAACAAAATTGTAGCATATCGAGTTTTGACAGCGAGTCAATAAGTCAAAAGTTCTTGTAGCAGATAAACTGTTTACTTAAGTGATTTTTTTCGAATAGAAAGTTCGGCTAACTCGAGATAAATAATTAAAGGCAGCTTACGCACTGGTAAAAGTACATAATTCAGGTAATGCGATCTCTATGTGTCGCAATATTCAAGACATTGAGAATTATATACGACTGTCCCAAGATAGAGATAAATACGTACACCATTTTGGTATAATTCCATCAATAGATGACGGCATTAACCGAAGAAGAACTTTATAAAGAGTGACTTATTTGTACGCGACCAGTTAATTAGGTGAAACAAATGGCTTAAGTTGCATAGCGTTGCCATTTATAACGATTTTTTTTCGAGATAATCGTAAAAAATGTTTACAGCCATTAAGAGCAAAACTAATTGAAGTTTATTAAGAATTAGTACTCGTATATGGTACTAAAATAATGAATATAATATATTTATTGACATTCAAAATTGAAAATAAACCTATTATTTTATTAAAGTTCTGCTGGATGTAATTTACTTTCCATTTATTATAACCTCTAGTTTGAGCATAGGTTAACCGTTATAAGTGTCACACTCATACAATATTGCCGTGATAATGATAATTGTGACAATTTACTTTGGAAAAATGTATACTTAAAATTGTAGTATATCAATTTTCATGACCATCATTATACTGCATTTTTTGTAAGTAATCAAGGTCAGAATTAAAATTGTTTATTATTGCGTTCATTCATTAGTAATTTAAAACGTGTAATGAATATTTATAGTCAAGTATCTTCATATTAATAGCCGATAAGGTCTGTCTGTAAGGACGTCCGCAGTAAGGTACAGACCAATGATTTCGATTTATTCTGAACAGCACATTTTTGAAATGTTGTTCTATCCAATGGGAGCGGCTTATTTTAAACCGGGCGTGAATGTTCTGATATCGCCACGTTTGAAAATTTGATATTTCTTGGTGTAGAGCTAAAGTATTGTATCACCATACATCATAATATTCGAATAATCAAAGACTTTAATTCGACTATTGCAAACTATGATTATAGGGCTATCGAAATGAATCGTCTGATCGTGTGAGTCGATGTGAGACTAATATTTTTTGGAGCGGATTTGATCAATTGAATCATAATGATGAATCTTTTCACGTCTGACCTTGAAAATCTGTTAGAATTCTTTAATACATTAAGAATATTCAAATTATGATATGGATATATGATAGAATAATATTTTGCTTTTTTCATACACTTGGACAAAATGTGCAACTGATTTTTTATTGAAAAATTGGATTTGATCTTTTGATTTTTATTGGAAATAATTGTTAAATAATTTAAAATCCGAAAAATAATTGTTGGCAAACTTAAACATTATTCCAAAAATTAAGTAATTTACAAAATTTCTGCTACTACGAAAGATGATTGTTAGCAAACTTTAACATTATTCCAAAAATTAAATAATTTACGAAATTTCTGCTACTACGAAAAATGGTTGTTAGCAAACTTAATCATTATTCCAACAATTAAATAATTTACGTAATTTCTGCTACTACGAAAAATGGTTGTTAGCAAACATAAACTTTATTCCAAAAATTCAATAATTTACGAAATTTCTGCTACTACGAAAAATGGTTGTTAGCAAACTTAAACATTATTCCAAAAAATCAATAATTTACGAAATTTCTGCTACTACGAAAAATGGTTGTTAGCAAACTTAAACATTATTCCAAATATTAAATAATTTACGAAATTTCGGCTACTACGAAAATTGGTTGTTAGCAAACTTTAACTTTATTCCAAAAATTAAATATTTCACGAAATTTATGCTACTGCGAAAAATGGTTGTTAGCAAACTTGAACATTATTCCAAATATTAAATAATTTACGAAATTTCTGCTACTACGAAAAATGGTTGTTAGCAAACTTAAACTTTATTCCAAAAAATCAATATTTTACGAAATTTATGCTACTACGAAAAATGGTTGTTAGCAAACTTGAACATTATTCCAAATATTAAATCATTTACGAAATTTCGGCTACTACGAAAAATGGTTGTTATCAAACTTTTTTTTTCCAAAAATTCAATAATTCACGAAATTTCTGCTACTACGAAAAATAGTTGTCAGCAAACTTGAACATTATTCTAAAAATTAAGTAATTTACGAAGTTTCTGCTAATACGAAAAATTGTTGTTAGCAAACTTAAACATTATTCCAAATATTAAATAATTTACGAAATATCTGCTAACTATAAAAATAAAATATATTAAAATAAAATATAATTAAATTAAATTAAATTCAATAAAATAAAATAAAATAAAATAAAATAAAATAAAATAAAATAAAATAAAATGAAATGAAATAAAATAAAATACCATAAAATAAAATAAAATTAAATTAAATACTATGCAACAAAAATCTCACGTTGCTGGGCAACGGGCTTACAGCTAGTACGATTTATTTCTGATATATATCGACGAGTAGTTTCTACAAACGACTAGTTTAAATACTATCTTTATAAATTATCTGTTACTTAATCGTGCTGAGCTAGTATTATATTGATGGACGCTTTTGGGTTTACATGGCTTAGAATCCATGTATGAAAGTTTCATAAATTGATTGTTTAATCATTGAATTCAAAAGTGTCTTATAAACAACTAACTAAAAGTCTTTTCCATGCCCCAATCCTCTATCTTTACCTTACCGGAAAAAAGAGGGGTTGCGTGACTGAATAAGAAATTATCTTATAATACTTTTATTAAGATGATGTTATTCTTGAGATGACTATTAGATGATCTATTATTAAGATAATCTACAACTCATATAATGATTGTAACCTGTTTTTTTCCTGATATTATTCATTCATTACATATCTTACAAAATAATGATTGATCAATATCAAATCAATGTAAGTAATAACAGTAAATTATAATTTCGAAATAATTAGAAAGGAAATTTCAAGGTAAATTCGTAATTTAAATATCGTGATTTATGAAAATATTAACGTTAAATATAAATGCATTCAAAATAAACGTATACGTAAAGCCCAATATAAGATGTAAGACGTTCTCAAAAACTTTAAGTTTTATTAAATTATAGTGATTGTTTCAATATATCTATTTCATCAAACAACATTTTGGACGCAGAAAGCCAACGTATAAAGAAAAAATATACCTTAAGCAAGTAAACAAATTGAATTTATTGATTCAAAATAGTGTAATAATAACAGTGGAACAATTATTTATGTTGTTGTGGTATTTCAAAAAAATGATTTCTCTACTTAAATAATTATAAGTATAGGCCATTAAAAGTTTTATATGATCATACTTAGGCTACTCAGTAATATGTTGTTTTCAATAACATTGGTTGTCCTATTAACCGGAGCATGAAAATATGTGAAAAACTCTAAAGTAATCATTTTGTTTATGCAAAGAATTTAACTTCCAAGGCAACTGGTAAAAAAATGAATAATAATGATCGAAATAGCTTGAATAATATTATTTATTAAACTATTCCGATTTGAGCTATGTCAGAACAGTGATAATGTCTACCATTTTAACACCTTTAAGCCGATTGAGAAAATCTTCAATACATACAATAAAATTGTTACCAAATAAAATAAAAATAAAATACCATCGTTATAAACGGAGTGCAATTTGCGTCGGTGACTACGTTTGAATTCCAGCACTTGAATTTTTTAAATTAAAAAAATCTGTGAAATAAAAAATTATAACGATAACAGTATTCCAAATCGAACACGGTTTTTTATTCAGTTTCGAATCACTAAGTTAGAATTGTCCAAGATTGAGCGATATCTCACTTGCCTACCCTTAATAATAATCACTGTATGAAACAGTCCCTGAGAGGTGAAGTGGGCCATGTGGTATTTAAGGAAAAATTGAGTAAGATACGTTATAATATACTACATGCATCAGTAATTGTATTCTGTAATTATCATATAAGTATAATGACCTCAGTAAACACACACTGGAATAGTGTTATATTTCCTATGCTACAAGTTTCCAATTCACCAAAGCACCAAGTAAAGACGTGATTGTAATTAAAATTAAAAGTTCAGTAGAAAAGTTTTTACATTTAACTACTTGGCTCAATTCACTTCTCGAAGACTTATATTATTTACGTATGTAAATTTTATATAGCAAATAGTTAAAAAAATAAAAATATATTTATTAAAATAAGACTAAAAATAAAATATTTGTCTGCAAAGAATCATATTTTATATTATTTTTTGAAGATTTTAAAGTTATGGTTAAAATATCGCTTAATGTAAATAATTATTGTTAAAAAGCCTATAGCTTTGTTTAATAATGTTTATATACTGATTCAATTCATAATAAATTATTTTAAAAAAATGGGCACAATCTCCTCTCGATTGTTGGTCACGCAATAGGTTATTATGTGGGTTATATAAATACCAGTATCACATGCGTTTGTTTTCGGACATTTTTTGAACTGTCTCACTGAATTATGTAAAAACAAGTCTAGAATAATTAAACAAGTTGAAATTTTGGTCTCAAATGATTGAATGTGTATTTTTTTTTTAATGTGTTGTTCTAGTTAAATTTTATTTTATACGTGATGGCAGATAACTTTAATTAATACAGATAAATTAACACATAAAATGCCGCAAGAGGCACGTAAATATTTATGTATACAATACATTATACTTTTTAAGTCTTCGTAAGAAGCACAGGGTGAATCTACTGATCTGACTATTTAATTCAATACTCGGTTATTCTGACAAGATATTGGAATGAAAAAGCTGAATAATGTTATTGTATCATATATTTTTTTTAGCATTCAAAAAATACTGGTTTTGCTTGTTTAGTAACCGTTTTCAGTTGAAAATATATTCTTTAGATTTGAGAATTAATGTTAAATATATATTTTTTAAATACAATACTTGTTTGTACTAATTCATTTTTTTAAATACATATGAGGGCTGGTTTCACTCATCACTAGATATATCCACTGATAAAAAATATAAATCGATACAGGTAATATTTATTAAAAATCTTCCTGATTAATACGTTAAAAATTTAGAATTGGTACAAAAAAGTGTTTTATTTTTAATATGATGCATTAAGAATTGACAGTGCACATCTAAAAATGAATACAATCAGTAATACTATGATGTTTCAATTGTTGTTTAGTTTATTTGGGTGGATTGGTTGTAATCGAATATGTTTTTTAAAATATTCATTTTGAAGGTATTACATGTATGATCGATTTTGATAACATGGTCGATTAAAAAAATAAATGAAAAAATGCAGGCTGTTCTTCTTAATTAGCACTGTCGTTCAAATTTTTTTATTCTATCAGAGCTTACAATAAAAAATAGGAATGCCTTTAGGTAGCGAAATAAAATATTTTGTGTATAGTAAATATCACTTAAATGGCTTCAGCCATCGATTTTTAAAAGAAAAACATTACAATAAATGAAACAAAACAAAAGTATTACACGTGTTACAAGTCAATACATAGTATTTTTTTTTATATGCAATACAAATCGCACGAAAAACACTGGTGTATCACACAAAAATTCATCAGGTACGCAAATTGAAAGTATTTTATCGAGCAAGGCCTTTAAAGAAACAGAATATTAATTTTAAAAAAATATTTGTTATTTTTTACTTACTTTGTCATCTGAGGCAGGCTTAGCTGTGATGAACGCAACCAATGACACCAGCAGGAAGAAAAAGAACCTTGCGTTAGCCATATTTTTCGTTTACTAAATAAAACTTCCAAGAAAAAATATTTCAATATTACTTTACGCTCTAAAATCTTTATAAGTACTTTTTTATTTCACGGATGAAATAACACAATACAATTAAAATTGTGCAATTCTGTCTGTGTATTTTTATCAGTGTAACAGAATTATTATGTATATTTAAGTTATTATTAAGTTTCGTTAGTTATTATTAAATGACTGCAAAGTTGAATTAACTCGTATGTGGTCTTAACTCTTAACAGTTCTAATATTGACTGAATAAAGGTATCAGAAGCGAGTTTCAAAGTGTAATGATCTTGCAACCGTATCTCGAGTGCAGGTGTTATAAACATACAATGAAAAGTTTGACGATTTACTATTTACGTTAATGATTGACGAGATAACCTGGTAATGAAAATAATCGCAAATGATCTGTTCTTTTATTAAAAAAAAAAATACCGTTAGTATTTCACTCACGTCTCAAATTTTTTAAAATGTGGTTATTAGACAATGAGGCTATTTTTTGATTATTTATAAAGCTGAATCACCGTCGAGTCACATTCAAATTCGGTTGGTCCTCAAATTGACGAGCGTGTTTGAGATTATTAGCATACATTTCGTTGGCGAATGTCGTATGTTAAAAAGTATTTTTTGCGCTACGACAACAATGTGGAAATGCGCCATTTTACAATGAACAGTTCAGTTAATGACAGGAACTTAACAAATATTATTTATTTTCACACTTACAAACTACATTTTTCTATATGATGGTTTGAATTGAAGACTTGAGTAATTATTATTTTACAACTCAAGCCATTTTTTATTAGTTTTTTAAGAAATAATGTTGATAAAATATATGGGACCATTAAGTAAGTTGAGCAAGTATTTTTAACTGATTGCTGGTGTACCATTTATAATTAGAGGATACTTTGATAAATCTCTTTTAAAAAAAAATGTTTTCCATTGATTGAGAAATCGAAATTTATGCACGGTTAAAAATATCTCAGTCAAATAACAAAACAATGATGTGTCATATTTTTCTTTTGTGATATTTATTAAGAGTACTTTTTTGAAAAAAAACAACATGTTTACACCCAAACCTTTTTTATGCGATACATAGGTTCCATAAGCCGAAGCGTAAAAAAAACTCATTTTCATACAATTTGAAAAATTGATTCCAAAAATCCAAATATATTTTAGGTCATTTTATCGACTCCCGTTCAAATGGATAGATGATTCTGATGTTTAAAAATTTCCTGTCACCCTTCCATTAATAAAATAAAGGGGTGTAGCGAGAGAGATAAGTAAACCACTAGTCCTGTCTTAACCCTTTTCTTTCTATCTCAACTCTCTTCAAAAAATTAATAGAGGTTGAGCAACTGAGTAACAAGCAGTTGTAAAGGCAAATAACAGTAAACCGTTGAAGTTATATTGGTTCTTAGTTAAACAACACAACTACTTACAAGCGCCAAAAACATCTTATCTCATCTTCCACATTACGAAAGCTTTCGTTTGAAGGATTAAGTAATGTGATTATCATGATACTAATCTGGGTAAGATATTTTTTCAGGTAAGTCAAATATGTTTCGTACATAAACTATAGCGAACTAAAGTATAAATTAAGCACTTTCTTTAATAATTGTAAAAGAACACTGATTATCAATTTTGTGTCAAATGGTTATTGTTTCTAAAATCGTATGCGAAAGAATTCTATGTGTTTGAAATATGAATAGGTGAAATAAAAATCCGTAGTAAATGTTGGCATTCACTGCAACGGCGAAATGATTTTTGTAACTGGTGAGTGGAAATTTCTCTGAAACCAGTCATAACGGACACCTCCACCGCAGTCTGTAAGCCATTGTATCTTTTTACACAGATTGTATTTTTTCCTTAGTTCAAATTTATACCTATGTACGTCAAAATATTGCGTATTGATTTGTCATAAAAAAGTATATCAGATACATCGAAAGAATTGATTTTAATATACATAAATTAAAATATGTATTTTATTTTCTGTAATTCTTAATTATTAATTACATATTTACAAGTCGTACGTAGTAAGGTCCAAAAACTTCTGGCCAATATTAGAATTCTCAAGACACAAATTCAGTTTTTTTTAAAATTGTTTAGAAAAGCTTGTAAGCCGTTCGTTACAAAATGTAACGAAATAATTAATGATTATATTGAAAAATAATACAAAATATATTGGTGGGTTATATAACCTCTTTTAAGGCCGTAGTCTTGAAACTTATTGACTTTACTAGAAAATGTAATAAATTTGGCATTTATTTTTATGAGTAAATAAATATCATAATTTATTTCCTTTAAGGATTATAACAAACTTTTGTTCCTATGACCCAGTGTTTACCAAAGTGTGGCACGCGAAACGTTTCATGGGGGTACGCGGGGGAAACTGCATGGAAGCTGAAGCAACATGCGACTTACTTTTTTCGATTAAAAACATAGATGTTTTTGAGGAAGGGGTACTCGGTGTTATGAAAATTTTAAAAGGGATACACAGATGTCAAAAATTTGGGAAACAATGCAGTACAGCATAACGGAAAAAGCGCATGAGCTTTTATTTTGCTTCAGGCTGCCGTCAAGGATACGAATCCTGGATTTATAGTTGCGTATATGAAACTATGAATCTCTGTCATATTTTTATTTCTTCATACTCAACTTATATTTGATTCTGAAAAAGGGACGAAAATATTTCTATTATATAGGTCAGGGGTGGCGAACAAGTGACCCGCGTGAGAAATTATCTAGCCCGCTTGAACTTTTACACATGATAGTTTTTATTTAAAGCTTTCAAGCCGACTAGCGAGTAACTCAATCTATGTGACCCATGACGTGTTTTTTTTTTTTTAATAAAATTTGACCTACTTGCGAAAAAGGTTCGCCATCCCTGATATAGGTTCACTACCGTTCCTTTTTAATCCTTTCTTTCGATCCGGAAATCCCAGGATTGGAGGCCCTAGTTAAAAGGTTATTTATAACTCTTATTATGAATAAACCATCTATTATAAATTATGATATAAGCAAGCGGGTACATTAAGTAATTTAAGTCAATGTAACTAAGGAATAAAAACACGGACAAATATGTCAAGCAAAGAGAAATTTAGACATTAATATGAAAATAAAACTAATTACTGAATACTTTGAGTATATTTAAGATAAAAATGTGTTGTTGTAGCTTTTCTTTCAAAAAATTGACCAACGATGTAAAATGGTGAACTATTGTGCGTGATACACACAAATTAGTTTATCAGCTTTAGAAAGATAATGCCATTAATGATGAAACTAATCTTCGTAACTAGTAACATTAATTTAGTGTTAGATTAAAAAACATAACAGAATATTATTCATAATCTTTCCCCGTTTGTTCAACGTAGCAGTAATGTCACTTTAAATATGTTCACTGTCAATACTTACTTGGTGGTGAGGCATTATATAAAAAATATATAAATCTTTCTTTTGTTCTAATTCCAGATTTATTTGATTGACAATGGTTAGATCAGTTGATAATACTTGTGATGAGCGAAACCGATCCCGATCATATCAAATAAATGTATGAATAGTACAAAATAGTGTTTTATATTTTTTGAATAGCAGTAACGTTTTACGTGGGCTATTATAACAATGTAATCCTTATGAAGTCCGTTTATTATGTACTGTTTTCCCTTGAGATTTATAATATTGTATACCATTGCGTGGAATTCATTACTTCAATAAAGTGCAATTAACAACAATTACAAAGTGCGTTTGATTTTTATAATGACCCGTAATTAACCGCCTTCCATAACAGAATACAGAGGATTGTTTCTTAACCTTTTGCGTTATTTTATTTTTTATAGATAAACGACATTCTGAAAAATAAAGATATTCATACTATTATTGATGAATCATTGTTTTAATTATGATCTCTGAATAATTTTTGAGTAAAGTTGCTTACTAATTGTGAAAATATAAATAGAACAGTATTAATTAAACTGCGTCATTGTAAAATATTCAGAAATGACGATTTCATATTTTAAATAAAATTTATTCAACCGTTCTTTCATGAATACAAAATAATCATGTAAAGAAGTTTTATAAAGTAATCCATTGTATTATGCTATCACACAGTCTTTAGGTAGTTAAAAACAAAATTTTCGTAAAAATGTAAGAAACAGTGTGTGAAAAATGGTAATCTTAATGAAATACCGAAATATTGGTATTGATATATTCTTCCAGTATTGTAATCCCTATGCACAGTGGATTCGAACGTCGAGTCACAGAACAAAGGCTTGTCACCAAGGTGGTGAAATTTCTCCGGTGAACCAATCAAGTAAAAAATGTATTGTAAAAGTATAAAGTTTTTATTGCGTAAATCATATAATAATTCATCTATATATATATTGATTAATTACGATCCCCCCATTGAGCATAGATTTAATCATAATTACTTTCCCTAAGTAATTGGTTTAAATCCAAAAATGTTTCCATTTCAAGCGATTTCTACGCCGATTTCCCCACATTATTATAATAATAATCTAATTTTATTAAAATTGAGCCTTTTAATGACTTGTGTATGTTTTTTGAACATGAAGGTTGGTTCCGGATGCCGAATTGCTGAGGAATTTGCTGACAGCGCCTAATGTCGAAATGGGAATCTGGAAATGAAAAAATGTAATTCATAAACTTTTGCACAACGTTATTGTTATTTTATTTAATTGCTGAGAAATTATCAATGACTCTATATCAGTAATGCAAAATTCATAACCCGCGGCTTGCATTCAGCCGTTTTTTTGCGGCCCTCAATTTTTTTTTTCTCAAAATTAAAATATAATACATATATTTTTCAATTAAATATTGCATGTAATAAATGTGAACATAGGTATTTTACGGAGATAACACTATTGCAATGTGTATTAACTGAGGTTACTTCACTTTTACGAATACGTGTTATTACAACACATCTAACCTATTTATTTCTAATATACAACTTGGCTCACTTCACCTTTAATGGGCCCATATATTTGACCGAAACAACTTCGAAAGATTTTCGAAGCACTCTTCGACGCGACACACTTGCGCGTGTATTACTGTAAAACTTATGAGACAACTTAATATTTTATTACTTAAATGTAATTTTTCTCGAGTTCATTTACCAATAAGTTAGTCGCGACATTCATAAAGTATTTTAGAAGAATACTTATTATTTTTGTAATGTTATTAAGTTGTTTGTATAGTTTTTTTTTACTTACGTTGAATATGTCTTCAAAGAAGTTGGAATTTCTCTGTCCACCTTCATTGGCTGACTTTTCCACGGTAATCGCGTGGGAATATGAAGGCACTTGCTGACTCGGGGCACTCAGAAACGCGTTCAGAAATCCAGTTCCAAAACCGGAGTAACCGGATGGGGATGATTCAAAGGTAACGGTTTTGGTAGCCACAACAGGGGGCTAAAAATAAAAATATCAAGTTAAAGACAACAGGAAGTGTTAATTACTGCAACAAAAATAATAATCAATTGATTAATTGAACGTAAAAATGCAACCAGTATTCAAATATTTTTTCTATTGGTTTAGCATCGTTTGAAAATAAGATTTTTTTAAAATTCAAACTTTACTCGTTCATGCTTTAGCTATGCGAATACCATTTGTTTATTGTGAATAGTGTTTTATATTATTTATTTTACAATTTAAAAAAAAGCAATCATTTTACTTCAGTTATTTAAAATATAGAATTGTGACACTGTGACTTTGAGACATAAAAAATGAAAACCTGCTTGAATCGTATATGCTGATTGAATTTGAAATATTGATTTTATAAATTCATAAAGAAACTTATTATCTTTTCCAGAGCAGTAGTAACTTGTTTATGCAGTTATTATATTAACAAAATATAAACAAGTATATAACATAAATACATGTCTCATTATCAGACAAGTACGACTATATTATAAATTGTATTATAAGGCAATCAATACCATAAAAGTTTTAAATTATTATATTAAATTATATAACACAGAAAAAGCATTGTCCTACTATATACAGGAGTATTTTTCTATCACCAGAGCTTAGATTTAAAAAAATCCATGAACTAAATTCGTCTTACGAAAAAGTAAATGCTTTTTTATCGAGCTAAAATATTTTTTCTACCCAGTTATATATTTCTGATCGAAGGCAAAGGCAAAGCGAGAGCGATTAGTTAACCGCTAGTACTATTCTTCTATCCCTATTGTCTTTGAAAAAAAGAAAGTTTGCGAAATGAGTAACAAGCAGTTCCAAACTACATTAGAAGTCCATATACTCCACACAAGCGGACATGGTTAAAAATGCTCAAAACAATTTTTTTTTGCTATTTCAATGAATATAGAATTGGGGTGTTATTAAAATTTTCATTGCCAGAAAACATATTTATGTATGAATATATTAATAAAAAGAAGAAGAGAAAGTTAGCAATTAATGACACTCCTGGCTTCATTGCGTTATTTTTCTCTCATAGTGAAGTGTGCATGCAATTGTAATGAGTAATTAAAACTCAATTTTTAAAAACTATGCGTGTTTCGTATGACATTATTTTGCTTCGCTTGATGATATAATACATATTGTATTATATTATTATTTCAAATAACAAAACTTTTTTTAATTAAAGTGATACAGGTGCTTACAGATTAGAAAATGTAAACACTTGGAAAGTTTTTGAATTTTCGCTAACAAAACGAATAACAGCATGCACATTAGTTTTTAAATATCTTATTTTAATAATAAATAAAATAAAACGAAAGTAACTTGCACAAACAAAGCGAAACTAATTGGTAATTCATTTTAAGCAGTGGCGTAAATATACTTAACGCACCCCCCTCCCTAATGTAAATTTATATATCTTCAATTTGCCTGTGAAATTTTAATGTTAAGTTGAATTTGAAACAGATTTATCAATAAATACTATTAAAATTAAAATATTTTTTTAAACATTCAAAAAATATTGCACTCGTTTGTACTAATTTGCATATTAAAAAAGTGTTTTTTTTTGTTTTGTATACAATGCTTTTGTACCGTATTGACAGTTAGCACATTAAAAGTAAAACAAAAAAAAACTTTTTAAATTATATAGATGAGATGTTTCTGTATCACAAGATACATATTAAACAAGAGTTGCTGTACTATTTTTGTAATTATCAGTTTTTGCTATAAAAACAGTTTTGATAAAATTTATTGTTTTGTACGTTTCAAAAAGGAGATGAGCAATTCTCAATAATGTTTAGAAACCTTTTCTTTTAAAGCTGAAAAACGACTTATTTTATTTCTGATTTTTAATAATCAACATAGCGGTCTTCAGTTTCACCTATAATTAAGTCAAATTATTAAATGGCTTAGTTACAAACAAACACCTGTTTAATTAAAAGAATTTAGCTGAATAGAATTTTCAAAATCAAATATGGTACCGGTCCCAGTGCCGTGCTTACGCAGTGACCTATTTTTTAATAAAACATCGCATCTTAACCAAAACGCACTATTAGTTTTGAAAAAAATATTGACCGTTAACAAAATCAAATACATATAATGTTTTCTGAAAAGTCAGTTGATAATGTGTGTTAATTATTGGTGGCGCTGTAGACCGCTACACTCACCCTCAAGCGAGAGTTGTTATATTGATTTTGATCTGATAATAATATTTTTTTGCTAAGAAAAAACAGTTTTACCAAAAATGTATTGTTTTGTACGCTTCAACACTAAGAAGATATGAAATTATTAATAATGTTTAGAAATCATTTCTGCAAACGCTAGAAAACAACTTATATGTTTTCTGATTTTAAAAAGAATTAACCAAATTAATTTCAAAGTATTAAACAATTTCTTATTCATATATCTGACGTTGAACGTTTCACTGAACTGACGTAAGTTTAATCACTTTATCTAGATTTATATTTTAATGCATATCTAATCATTTTTGTTATTATTAAATAATAAAAGATAACATGCAATTATATATCTATCATGCAATAGAGAGTGCTATAATAAATTTTATAGTGCAATAATTAGATGTTATTCTATGCCAAACATGCAAAGTTTTTGAAAAATTACTTCTTCGCGAATGGCTTCATAATATTTTTGCACTTTCGCAGGGTGGGTGCGAATTTTCTTCTGAGCGTAGACTACAGGGACCTCCTCTTCCTCTGTTTCATTGTCGTCACTATAACGGACCTCAACCCGCTTCTTAGGGGATCCGATCTTAGAAATTCGTTTATATGTTTCTCCGTTTGAGGTCTCGCCGGCGATTGAAGATCCCGAGGCTACTCCACCGGCTGACGCTGCCGAATAAAGACCTCCGTTTGCGTTTGGATTATTACCTCCGAATACTCCACCTCCGAGACCTGCTGCGGCTTTAACGTTTCCACCAGCAGTTGCTCCTGCGTAAAGCTCACCTAGAAATAAATCATCATATCAAACATTATATAAGAAAATAGCGTTATACACCACTGTAATAATGTATTCGAAACGGGTTTTGATGAGGGCCGTGGAGTCGAACTCTAAAAAAAATTAATAACTTTGAGTCATTTCAAAAAAATATGTATACAAATCGCTAGAGTCAAAAAAGGCGTCACTGCATTCTAATAGATTGAATCTAAAATAAAATAATTATGGTTTTAAATTTGTTTCAATAGTTTTATGCCTGATACGACTGTTATTACGATTTGATACTAGAATAAAAAATAAACGCCTAATATTTACTAACGCCATCTATTATTTATTGATATTAACAATTTAAATACAGAACACTACGAATTTCCTAAACAAAAGATGTCGTCTTCTTCGCAGTTCTGGTCAGAATTGTTTTCTTACATTTTACATCATTTATACATTACAAAAGATTTATGTACTTAATAAAAATTTCAAGGTTTATCTGGGTAGTATTTTTAAATATTATACCGTTTTAAAATGCATTTTTCCCAATAATATGTCCAAATAGCTTTAATACATATGATATTCATTTCATAATGTTATCGCATATAGTAAATAGCATTATAATTATTTATTACATAGTGTTATACATATCTTTAATTGTAACAATATATCCGCTTGAAATAATATGTGGAATAATGACATCTTATTGAGTGTATGATTTTTTTTATTTCTCACCAGCTGCGTGTTGATTTGGCCCAACTGATCCACCGAGCCCAGCAGCAGCTCGCTGTCCAAATGGAGTGCCAGCTTCCGCATGTAGTAGACCTCCAGCTCCTGACTTTCCTCCCAGAAGACCTCCTAGGCCAGCTGATGCATGATAACCAAAAAAGTTTACTCCGATTGTTCCATCTTTAAATGATATCAATGGAGGAATCTGGAATAGTAAAATTTATGGTTAGTAGAGTTTTATATTATAATTTTAATTTAGCTATACGTAATTATAAAAAAAGTTTAGGGTGAATACAACTGCCAAAAGCGACATCTATAATTTTAAAAAAAATGTTGGTGGCTTATTTCAGTCATCCGTTTAATTGATGAAGCATTACTTAATTTGTTTCAAATAGATTGCCGAATGTTATGAACAGGGAGTTATGCTGATGCAGTGACCTCTTATTTTTATTTCAATAAATGACTTCATCTAAACCAAAGCGCAATATTCAAATGTTTCGAATATAGAGTCAAGTATCAATATCAAGTTATAGATTGATATTATCAATCCCTTTTTTTGACGTTCAACAATTTTCCTTCTGACAGAAATTATTTCAATATTTTATTAGCTATGAATGTCTAATGTGAGCTGATTTTTTTAACATTCGAGTTTCTATATGGTGCATTCACATCGCAAAATTATTCTTATTCGCTAAATACCAATAATATCTAGCTGATATTTATTGCAATGCAAATTTTTCTGTGGTCACTTACTCACTTACTTTTCTGTACGCCGTCGCACCTCGATCCTATTTTAGACGTTACGGTACTCAAGTTTCAAAGGGTTGTGGTGATATAATATATTTATTTTTTTACTGTTCTATACAATTTATCAATAGATCAATAATAAATAAGGTGTTTTAATTGAGATTAATCAAATTATTGTAAGAAAATAAGAGGTTGCTGTTTAAGCAAGCTACTTGCTCCCTGCTCATTATATATTGTAAACTGTAAGTGGAATAGTATAACAAGAAATATCTTTATCAACAAATGTTTGTAAATAATTCTTCTTTACTTATTAATAGATGACGCCGTAGGCCGGTTCACTCACCTTTAATTTGACTCATCATTTTTGGTAAAAAATTGTATTTTATAAAAAAATCTGTACGAAGAGATATAACACGTATGTTTAATATGTATAATATTAAAGAAAAAACAAAATATGGCATGACCAAAATCATGTAAAAAAAAATCGCAATTCAGACATGTTTTTTTTATTACTGTAACTAGTTATAATAAATACTAAATAATACTCGTTTATTTGGTATAGAAACCTGTTATATAATAACCAATCATTTAACATAGGTACTTGGCTTTCAATTTAGAATGTTTAATTATAAAAATATGACGGTTAAAAAAACACGAATCAATTATTGCAATCATCAGCAGCTAGGTAATTTAGAATTGTGAGTCTAGTAAACTTTAAAATAGTTTTATTTTATGATTAAAATTTAAATCTTAATTTATTGAATTGGGGTTTCGGGGGCATTAAAATGTTATCAACTTTGCAATAAAATTAATAAGCTAAATAAATTATAACAACTAGAAATTAGTATAATCAAACCAATGACATTCGCAAATATAATTCATCACAATAACTTAAACCGTTAAAAGAAGATAATGTAAATATACTTAATCATTGAAATTTAAGCTAATTTACTTTAAAGACTATTTCATAATTCTAAATTTGTCACAGATTCTATAAATACATGAAGTTAATTAATTAAGTTAAATAGTTATTTTAAAATATAAGTTAGGATGTCAGAATAGATGAGAAAAAATATTGTGTCTGCCAGTTTATATAGCTAAGCTAAAGTTTTTGACGACGGCGTTGGGCCTAAATAGTTATCAACTTAATATAAATCTAGTAGAACTAAAATATAGTATTTTTTGAACTTACCAAATGATAATATTATTCATTTATTAAGTACTAATTATTATTTTATAGTATAACAATATCAATAACAATCGATGGAGTATGTCGGATTTATAATTGAATATCAGTTCGACTTAGTAATTATTTACGTTTCTCGAAATAAATAAGGGTGTTTTTGAAAATTTAAAAAATATTAATTCGTTCTTTTATTTATTCAACCGGAAGATTTACAAACACTTAAAACCAAATATTGAATTACTGATTGAGCTGAAATGAAAATTTTATTCAAACTGATTACGGAATCATATAAATTGCGACCCACCCACTGAAATATACGAAAGAAAAAAATATCGAGACCTAAATAATGTAAGTAATATTTGATGCTTAACAAAATATATATGTAGATATAAAATATATTAATAAGTTAGTTTGATATGAAGTGGAAGCAGATAACATTTTAATTTGAGATATACCTGTCCATTTTTTATTAAATACATAGTTAGATATAGAAATACCGTTATGACAAAAAAACGTATCGAAAAAAAGTTGAAATACCGGTTTTGAAAATGCAAAATACCGGTATTAAAAATTAGCTTATTATCGGATACAAAAGGCCATATTTTTTCACATTTGTATTTTTTTTATATTAGTATTGAAATACCTAACCATATTGTTTATTAATTAATTAATTTATAGTTAATTTATTGGTTTTGTATTCGTAGCCTTCGAATTTTTCCTTAGCTTAACTGGGGAAGGTCTCGGGTATCTACTAATTTTCCGGTAATATTGTGGTTTCTAATTTTATTCATAAATCAATGGTGTTATATTTTTCAACACACTTATTACAGTTTGTATAATGACGTATAAAATGATATTATGCGTACGATTATTGTTGGCTGACCAATACCAATTTACCGAAGGCGTGTAATTAATTATAATACAATACATAAATTAATTACTGGAACGAACGAAGATATCTCAATACTTTGTTTTATTACGCTAATTATTAATTAAGCATTTAAAATTTGGGTATGATACGTATCGTTCTCAGTATAAACATTTGTTAGTTCACTGAAAATTAAGATTTTTAATATAATTTTAAGTCGAATTTTTTAAGTGTATGCATATAAAAAAATATATCAGATGGTTTTGATGTAGAAACGATTGAATCAAATATCAGAAAAAACGAAAGTTATTAGACATGTAGCTTTAACTAATCATTTGTACGTAACCCCAAAAATTTGTCATTATTTATAAATTCTTTAATACTTCTTTAAACAATTCATCGTCATACCTTTTTATTTGTCTTACTTAATTTTGTATAAATAACTCTACTTTTTAATAAAATACCAGTTGATAATTCTCTCCGTGAGCAAAACCAGTCTCGATCTAAAATGAATAATTTAGAGTTAATGTAAAAGTTTTTAAATTTTTAATATCATACCTTTCCACCAAAAAAATCACCCCAAAAGTGGCTTGTGATTCATCTAAACGATTTACATAGTGTGTTTAGATAACATTTTATATATATATATATATATAGCGTCTTTAACGTTTTTTTTTAAACAGACGTAAAAGAAAATTGGGTCATGGAAATCAGTGGCAATTAAAATGCTACTTTAAAAAAATGCAGCTTCATTGTAAGAATACCTATGTATGTATTTAACAAGCTGCTTTAAGCAGTACGATGCGTTGCATGCAATGGATTTGTAATTACATGATACCATATTTTAAAACATGAATAGTAAGAAAAAAACACTTGGACGGATATGACTTCGATGCTCAAAAATTGTAATGTTTGAAAGAAATAGTTGCTATGGTGAATAACTGACAGAAAGATTTATTTTAATCATTTTTATTTAAAAATTACGTATAGAAAATTACCATTGATTGTGAAAATTTGAGAGTGTTGTACTTTTTAATGTCTTGAACGACCGTGTTAAATCGAAAATTAGAGTTTTCTCATTTCAATAGTTTTTCAAATAAATTCATTGATGTTTTTACTATAAATTGTATTACAAATGCGCTGGTCATCAAGCAGCCCAAAAAATAGATATATATATAACTGTTAAAATACGTAATTATATAACCTAAATTTAACTGCGTTTAATATATTGTATGATTTTTTCGTCGTAATTACTATTTTTCATAATCTTCATTCACCAGTTACAAAGTCACCTAGTTGTTATGATGAAATATTAGCCTTGGAACACCATATCTTTGAAACGCTTGAAAAAATCAGTTCATAAATATTGGTGCTAAATTTTCATTTTTTGATTATTGACTATCATATTATATAAAACAAAAATAGGTCCGCGAGTTAATAGCGATTGAGTGGATTTAAATATCTATTACACATGCATGCATGAAAAAGTAAGCATGTATAATTATTAAAGACTCTCAAAATTATTATTATGATTTACTGTCAGTAAATGTATTTAGTGATTATAAGTGGTTTTACCATAGTAGCATTGTTCAAATGACGAATTTTATTAACAAATAAATTTTTAAACAAGAATTTATTAAACACAGGGATCGATAATAAACTAAATAAAAGTAAAGGTTATGATATGATTGGATCAATAGGTGTTGGGGGTTTGGATAATGATATTTCCTAAAATTAACAAGTTTTTTCCACAGTAAATCTTATATTTGGTTTCGTAATAAACTGCGATAGCTTTCATTGATTTTAAGATTGCGAATGAAAGTGTTATTGAAATTAACACTTCAAATCAAATGGATGGTTTCTGGCTGATTGAAAAGCTTCGTTCTTAGACGGCAAAGTTGACTTATCAATGTACCATCTCAATTAATCACTCGCCATTTTAAAACATGTCGAGGTCACCAAGTGTCATTCTAACCTCAAAATTAAAGGCGATGATTTGGTACATATACGATTAGCATTTTTGTGTGTTTAAGGAAGATAAATTAAATCATTGCCCCTGAATACAATGCTTGAATAATCTAATATATGTTTCTCACAACTGATTAACACAATTGTGCACTTAATAGATGTCAAGTTCGCGGAAGAAATTTACTATCAATGTAAAATGCCATGAAATCTCAAAATACTTGCTTCGCAAATATTATGAGAATTTTGTTGTAATAATTATGGTTTATTTACAAATTGCTTATTTCACACTTGATGATATTCAGGAAGTACTTCTGCATGTAATAAAACGATTTCACCGTCCTATAAATTTACAAAAAAATAGACTACAATTTTCCCTAATATTTTAGTGTAAAAATTCCAAATCATTTAAAGAAGTATATTTAGTAAATATCTTTTTTTATACATATTTAAATATAATTAGGTATTATTTCAATTGATTTCTGTTCGAAGGCATGGATATTTGTGATGTCGAGAAATTCCGTCCTACACTTGCAATTCTGAAATAACGGAGCGTAGCAAGAGCGATAAGTTAACTACTAGTCCTGTCCTAGCCCCATTCATCTATCCCTACACTCTTTTGAAAAAGGAGCTCTTTAACACCTTAGTAACAGATTTGGTCGGTTAAGATACTTGCATTAAGAGGCGATATGCTCCACATTGGGAGCGGACATGAATTTAAAAGAAAATTAAGATGTTTGTTCTTGTTATTCACTCCTCATCACGAGTCTTTGGTTGTCGTATGGTACTCTCGAGACTTTATTTTTTATCAGTATTCTTACAAATTATGCCGGTATTCCGCAATTCCATTTTTAGATGATGTCGATGCGGATAGTCGTAAATGACCTCCCATGACATTAATTTTGGTTGAAAAAAGCATTTTCAGTTGCATAATGCCTTTTATCAACTATGTCAGCTGCGTGGCTCGTTCTTCTATCTTCCGATTCCTGGTCCACGATACCCCGTGTGGTACCATGTTTAAACTGATTCATAAAAATGCGTACATGATTTGAAATTACAACCCACACTAACTTGACGCATAACGTTAAATTGTTTATTTGCCTGTTGAGGTTTTACTTTAAGCTCAATTAGGTACTGAGCCAAAATAATTGAGGTACTTTATCTATGGAAGTGTGCACACTGTGGTACACAACAAACACAAATGACGTCACAATAAAACCAAGTGATTCGTATAGAAATCATTAATTGATGGAAAACTACGCCTCGGGCGATAAAGAATTGATGCTAATAATTATTAATGCATAATTATAACCTTTGTGCAGGTTGCATATCATAAAACATCGTATTTAAGAATGAAATTAATCGAGAGAAAATAAAAGTTCTTACGTGGGTCAGAGCGACTGCGGTTAGTGCACCCAATCCAGGGATCCCGATCAATACCGATTCCGAAATTTCGAGAATCACTATAAAATGTTTTACTTTATATTTTAATAATATGACTATTTGCGAGAGTGTACATAATTTTTGATTACAACCATATTTTTGTATAATACCTACATACAAAATAAATTAATATTCTTACTTTCTTTCATAGCAGTCGTAGACAGGAACAGACAGTTTTTTTTTCATAATTTTATACAAAATTCAGTTGCAATTATTTATTTTAAGGGATTTTTTTTCAATTTTAATTTAAGATCTTGAGCACTGATGTAATTGATATCTCTTATACTCGAATTGGTCTCAAGTAACAGTGGTTTATGAAAAAATTTATGCCGCTTGGCCGTTGGCTGTGATGGCAGTTAGTTATGTTTTTTGGATTCAAATTTTTCATATTAAAAATAATAAAAACATGAATTTATGGTAAATGATCACACAAAATCAGAGAAGAATTAGTCGATTCTTCGTCGTGATAATGAAATAAATTATTGATATAAAGAATTCACACCCTCGTGCACATACGAAGTAATCCGTAAATAATTCAGTAGATAAAAGTAAACAAAATATTTTCGAAAATTATCTTATTTATTGTATTTTTTTCTGAAATAATGACGTGAACTAGAATTGAGGGAAATAAAAACAATGTAGTCATTTTCAACGGATGATTTTTAAGCCGAATTCAGAGTTGTAGTCGGAGTCATCAATTAATGTTTGGAGTCGAACAAGTTTTATTTTTTAACGACTCCACAGCCCTGAACTAATAACATTACTAATAAGCAGGAGTGAGGCTTTTGTTAATAATATTTAAAACGTTCTTCACATTTTAATTCCATTGTGAATATTTCAAATACATATAATTACGTTCGTCAGTCATATACAAAGAAACACTGTTTAGTTTCAATATTATAAAACACATGTCACTCATTGAAGCATACATAATAAAAGGTTTATTATACAAATAAATCAATGTTATTATTAAATTCAAATGATTATGTTTGCCAAACAATGAGGACCACTCGTAAAAGAAGAATTAGCGTTATGTTAAATTGATGATTCTTATGAATAAAGTGATTTCTATATTAGTTAACCTAAGTGATAAATCATAGTTAACTTAGCTCATCACATTATGCTCTAACACCACATTTTAAAGACTTCGCAGTGTTTCCACTGGCGATATGCCTGATTTTCCATGAGTAATAAAAAAATAATCATAAAAATATCTTACTATTGTGGTCAACAATCATAAATGTACTATGTTAACATGTATATTCGGAAACATCGAATAATTATTTGGAGTCATCTAAAAAATTTCATTGAGATTTGTTTATCAGAAGCCAAAGAAAAATATAAACTGTACTGTTTTTAGAGATAGATGGTGGAAAAACATTAAATAAAAAAGGGTAAATTGTTCATACGTAAATAATCAATCAAATGTAAATTTCCCATGGCACTTGAATACAATTGATATGCTAGCTTTTGCGCTTGAAATATAAGACGAATGATATTAACATTTATTTTATTCTATTTTTGATAATTATTTCTTCGAGAGCCATAATCTTTCTAAGCGCTGACACTTTTGGCATTCAAATTTTTGTCTTGATACCGTGAACCGTTGCATATATAATTATCAATGTCAATATTTATTATCAAATTGATTCTGAATAAATAGTTTAAAAAACTACATAAAATTAGCTTATTTCCTGTGAATAATAAACTAATGTATAAAGTCCACCACTCCAAATGTGAACAAAATAAAATAAATTTAATTGTTAGTAATTAAGTTCTGCAAAACGAAAAAACCTGTCATTCAATCATCAATAAAAAGTAGTTTTTGTTGAACTTTGTCCATAACAATAATCAACAGTTTTTTTATGATTTTTTATAGCATGCACTCTAAAACAAGTTATAAGGACAATTAAACGTGATTTGCGAAGTATCAGGATGGTTAACTAAAAAAATGCTTGGGATGGAAAGAAATAGTTTTATAAAAACTACGACTGTTTATTCACTTGCGATGTATGACTTGGATGTCTAAATTAAAGAGGAAATTTTTGTTAATTTAAAATCTTAGTCATTTATTTTCTTCTTAACAAATTTTTGCTTGAATTATCAGAATACATCAAATTCTAAAACAGAAAAAGGCTGCATACAAATGGCAACAGTTTTATATCAGTATATAAACGATTTTATCAGTGGCGGATTATCCTATAAGCGAATGAGGCGCGCGCTTGGGGCCTTCGAATCTTAGGGGCCACAAAAATGGCTTATATTATATAGCAACTATACTTTTTGTTCAGATTTTTAGTATTTTACATGAATTCTTTAACGTTTTTATGTTATCCGAAAAACAGGGCCTCCACATTTTATTGCGCCTCGGGCCTCTCCTGTGCTTAATCCGCCACTGGGTTTTATGACATGGTTCTGCTGATGAAAGGATGATCTATAACGGGGACGATATGTGACCTTTCGTCCACAATGTCTACTCACATGAAGCTTTTAATAGAAGTTACTTGATGAGAGCTGGTTGGTCAAAACAGTCGCAGAACTACATTTTCGATAGAAACTAAGATAGATAAGTAATCTTAAGACAAGAACTTTATTTTTAAATACTCTTTTAGTTACTCTCTCTGTAAAATGGTGTCAGTAGTTGAAAAAAGTTTTCACGATGAAAAGGAAAAGATTATATTATTATTTCTACTGTGTATTTCACAATGTTAATATCAGTGAATGTTCAATAATTACTGATGGTGCGATACGTAAAGGGATTTCACTGCAATATTGCTCCCAGATGAATAGTGACCTGCTTCTTGTTATAAATTAATCGTTTTGCTGGATAACAGATAATATCATCGCATGACTGAGATAAGAAAGATAATCTGATGCCCAAGCTGCACAGTCAATGTGCCATGTCAGAGGAATAAAATAAAAATGACACCCAGCTGATGAGGTAAATTGTGACAATGACGATCGACTGGATTTACTTACCTCGTTGTTAGCTGGCGCCGACCTTGCCGATCCCATAATGCACACTGCAACTCCTAGTGTTAGTATAGCTGCTCCAAAATTCATAATGCTGAAAATATAAACATTGACTATTATTTTTTGACAATGTACATATTATTCACAATTACAAATTGTTGTCTGAGAAGTATCAACGCTGTGTAAAGCAAGAAACCTGATCTCTTCTCTAATCGTGCATGGTACACTGTACGGTACGCACGCTATGCTGCATTTAACCAAAGCTGCTTGCTTTTAATATGAAAATAGTGAATCAGAACACAGAATTAATCATTAAATGTCATTTTTTATTTCATTGGTTAATTCGAAAATATTTTCAATATTCGTTATAAATACGTATTTAGATTAACTCTACGTCAAAACTCTTGTTTTATATCATAATTTAAATGTTTGATGCAATTTATTTTGAATACGACAATTATTTTAATCGCTAAAATTTTTTTCAGGTCCATTGCAATTAATGTTCCGATTTGATATTTTTATTTCAGCGTTATGTTTTGACCGACAAATAAGCCGTCATGTTACCATAATTATGTGCCATGAATATGTATTTAATAATAAGTCATAAATTTTAGTGGGCTTAACATAACGCTCAGATTTCAGATCGTGGGCAGATTGTTCAGAACAGTAAAAATAAACCAAGAATTAAGAATAATTACCCTACAAAACTATTATAGCTTAATTAGTGTCGCAGGTAAAAAAAGTAAAATTAACTTTTCAAATAAAAATACCCACATTTTCTTCAATATCTATTTTAATATAGGTGATACAATGTTTATAGTTAAGGCATTCTTATATCATAGTTTTTTAGACCTTTTGTAGTTTATATAAATGCCCGATAACGCGATAACGCGATAACAATCGTTCGTAAGATAGCTGGGCTAAATTCGTCAGTTGTAATTTCATATGTGTGCTGGAATGACGTCTTTTTTACGCGCAACTTAAAGTATGATTATTTATTAAAAAAGCACGGATTTTTTTATAAAAAAAAATGTATGAGGAATGATGCAGAGAGATATTTTAAAGCCCTTAGATTATTTATTTTGTTGAAATTCATAAGAATAAGGCCAATAATGAGGAAACCACTGGGGTCCCTAAACGACCCCCATTGGCAGAGAAGTATTTTTCTAGTCTCCGAGCCGCGAGAGTTAACTTACATGAACACAAACTCCCCTACGTATATTTTAGTGAACGCTTAATTGCAAGTTACTCTAATTATATAATCGTAAATCAGTTAAATAATGTTATTTTTAAGTCTCGGCACAAATACTTCTGTCATCTAAAAATCTGTGAGCAACATAAAGAATGATACAATGTTAATGTACGACGTCATGATTGACTGTGCAGAGACATTAAACACATATTTGTTTCATCAAGTCAATGGATTTTTACATACCGTAATGAATGACATTTTTTAAAAATGATTTTAGCCTATGTGCCCCGGTTCGTAGTTATGATACTTTATGCATTTAGTTGCATTGTATAGACACTCGTATAACTACGATATATAATAAATTATAATATAAATATGCTAATTATTTAGGAACAAAATATTAACCTTGTGTTTTTTTTGCATACATTTTGTACTTATAAAAAGTTGTATTTTATTTTTATATGTCGCTTGTGAGATTAATTATTTTTGTTTATAGTAAAACCGGTTTATGTTATTTGCTGCTCATTATATAAAAATGAAATATACAGTCAGATTCAATATAGACGTGTTTTCGTAGCTTAGTTATACATTATAACAAATAAAGAAAAATAGATTATTTTAGATAAAAACTTCAAAACCAATTTTGAATATATAAATAATGAAATAACCACTATGATAAGTAATTTAAAATGTTTATTGAAATTAATAATTTATTTTGAAGCAAAATTCTAACGATATTCCTAAAATAGGTTTTTATGTATTGAATAATACATTTTACGTATCAAACTTTAAATATGTGCCAAAGCGATCATCACGACTATAATTTAACAAAACAAAAGAAAGAAAAAGAGTTGAATACAAAAATCGCTGAATAAATGTTTTCAGTAAAGGCGCAACCAAGTTTTTATGGCTGTTTGCACCTGTTGTTAATTGATGTTTCCTGTTGAACTAAAGAAAAAAAAGCATACGACAGTCGATTCGACGAAGAAGAGGAATAAATTTCTAGGATATTATTATCACGAACAGTACACGCAGAAGTTGAATTATATTTTTCCCGGAACGGTTTTCGAATTTAAAGTTTTATAGAATAATTGGGTCAATGCGTTAATGGCAGTAATTATAATAACTGAATATAAAAATGAAATCTTTTGAATTAAAAAATGTCTTAACTTGTCTTATAAAGTGGCTTTTATCATCTTATATTTTCTACAACTGGTCGGCATTTCAATAGTCATAATATAATGGTATTAAATATTCTTTGCTGTACATATTTATTGAGCTTGATTATTGATTATCACACCTTAGTTAAAGGGAGACTTAAAATATTATTTACATACATTTTAAAAGGGAATTAAATCAAATGAATGTAGAAGTGAATTTTTGATACACATTTTAAAATCACTTCACCTTGAACAAATCATATCAAGGTTGAAAAATATCATGACGTAATTTTAGCTACAAAAACCAAATACAACTTCTTCGTTAAAAATGAATACACAAATAAATATAAAGCAGCCAATTCTTATCACGTATATTTAGGTATTCATGTAGACAATAAACTTAAAAAAAACTATTAAAATACCGGCACGATACATTATATCTATTTTGGTGTACCAGAGCGCAAATTTATTCAAAAATGTATATTTGATTTTAGATTACATGTTTAATATTTCGAATTACTTAGTTTCAGTGAATAACTGGAAGAACTATGTGAGTATAGCAAGTAGCAGTGGACAACGAGTGCGAGCATTGTTATTGTTCAATTTTAAAGTATTCCTCGTGACCGTCGACTTTATATTATGAATATAAAAACATTGACTTGATTCGCATCATTATTGGTTGAAAATCTTATGTCTGTGTTAACAATATGTTTACTTTAAAATGTCATTTTTGTAAGGATGACAGGTAAATCTCATCGTTTATATTCCGATATTGTGTTATTGAAAGCGACCGTAAAATCAGCAAATATGTTCAAATAACAAGACAACAGACTTGTTTCTATTTTCTTTCATGTAAAAATGAACTGCAAGTTACAAAGCTCAGGATTATAGTTTTTAAACTATTTCTGAGAAATGGGTACGTAAAGGTGTAGAGTATTTGTATGATGAACTCAGATTATTTTTATACACTCGTCTGTAGTTGTATGCGGTCACTAATTACACCACTGTGCACAAGGTGTAAAAGATTCCTTGTAGCTCGTCATTAAAAAAATAATATGGTTTTTACATAAGCGATATTCACTAGTCCGTGATTTTTAATTTTGTGTTCAAACCATGACATTACATCAAAATACAACATCACCTCGAGGTAAAATATTAAAACAAAATATACAACTACTATAAGGCAAGTATTCAAAAGTGAATTAATAAATTATTAATATAATGAAATTTAATACTTTCGATGGTTTCGGCGGTAACTTTGTGGAAGTTCATTTTAATAGAAAATTTTCTATTATAATGAAATTTGGTTGGCTCTGATGATATATAATATTATATATCACATAAATTTACACCACATCACAACATCACAATAGTGGAATCATTAAAAAATACTTAATTCTTGGGTTTCACGACAATTTATTTATATCAATCGTCGTTAAAATCATATAAATGAACGTGGTATACATATTTAGTTAATGTTGATATTCTGTGTGCCGACTTTTTGACATACAAACACATAGGTATTTAGGATGCTGTATTTAAATATTTTTTTCTGAAATATTAAAGCAATATCTACATTTATTATTTGAGCAGTAAATAATTTCATTGTTTAAAATTGAGCACAGAAATAATATAAACATCAATTTACTGAAAACTTTTATGTACATATTTTAGAAGTCACGCTATCCAAACGAGGATAATATCCTAACAAAAAATCATGTGATATGTCTAATAAAATAGATCATTTAATTATGAATTTGTCTGAATGTTATCATTTAAAAAATTTAAATGAATACAAGAATATTAATGTTATTTAAATATCAAAATTAATTTGAGCGATAAAAATTGAGAATGCCGATGTTTCATTTATATTTAAGCATAAAATGTCGATACGTTAATTCTATACAACGATACTTCAAACAAAATATTTTGTATAGTGATAAAAGAAACTCATTTTAATGTGTAAATATTGTAAAATGTAGAAGATACGCTATAAACTTATCTATATAAACAATGAATTCATTTATTAACAATACAGAAACAATACAAAAATACGTATTCAGATCATTTTTTCAAAATCAATTCTTTGAATGTATATATCAAAGATTTTTTAGTATTTTGTATTCACATAACTTTTGTTTTTGTGTAATATGAACAAAAATACAATATAAACGGCTGAACGCTTCAATGATGTACAATTAATTATTCACTATACAGATCAAGGCTACAATCAAACACTATTTATGATAAAAGGTAAGCATCACACACACCTACCTAGTTTTCTGTGTTAATCTGTTGAAACCACTCACTACACTGCGTCGTATAGTTCTTATTCATTCCTTAAATGCGAGATCACAAAAACACCTGTATTGTATCTATCGTTTCCCACCGACCGCAGTAAGCACCTTGCAAGGATCAGAAAAATCACGAGTGTACCGGCCGCTATAAGAGTTTTTTTTGTGTGTTATAGTTTAAACATATAAAATGCATTTCAGTTTTTTAAACCGTGGACTTTTTTGTCGGGTAATGGCATTTATTCACTAGATTTTTTTTCAATGCAAAAGTGAGTGTAAAAAGCTTTTAACTATTTATAAAAAATATAGCACTTTTTTCTTCAGCTTTAAATTCTTGCGATCAGGGCCGGCTTGTGGCGTGTGTGATGTGTGCGGCGCACACAAGTGTATAGGCACTGAACTTGAACTAAGTTTTAGCACTATCTACTCACTTTTGAGAGGCACACAGGCGTGGTCCTGCTTGAGATTATAGAACTTGATAGTAATTATTTCATAAAGTTGCGAAATCAGTAAAAAATGTGTTTAAATATTTATAAATGATTTTTAAATCCAAATTGACAGGTAATAATGTGAATAAAAATTCGTCAAAACAGGAGATATTTTTAAATTTTACTAGATATCAACTGAAGGAAAAAAATTATCACAAAACACTCGTCCTTTTAATTATAAAAACTAATATATAAACGTTTTATATCAATCTACCTAAAAAATAAACTGGAAACCTTCCGACTGCAAATCGTGCGTCTAATCCAGGGCTGTGGAGTTGGAGTCGGATTCGCGGAGTCGCACAATATTGGCCGGAGTCGGAGTCGTGGAAAATGAACGGCTCGATTTTTTTTAGAAAAATATTTTTAATGATATGTATTCAAACAAAATAGGCCAATGTGTTTCATTTCATGCTTGGCTGAATAAAGGTGATCTGATGGAATATGTATATATATAAGTTTCCTCGGAGTCGGAGTCGTAAATTATTTTAAAGCTGGAGTCGGAGTCAGTCATTTTTTTACACGACTCCACAGCCCTGGTCTAATCGCTAATCGATGGCCGACTTGTTTTTATTAATATTTAAAGTTGTTATAATATTTATTAGATAGTCTTATTTAAAAGAAAAAAAATAGTTTGGCTTTGTGTTTTGAATGACGGAAGTAACGAAATAATATATCTATATATAACAGGTAATTTTAAATTCAAATAAACTGAGTTATTTATATATAATATATCGCATACGTGTTTCTAAAATACTCTTTGTGACTGTGCAGTGTCCGACACAAATAGTGTAATTACATGTTTTCCTGATTATAAATGAATTAATTTCTGTTTAAAATCTAAATTGAATTCATGATTGTAATATTATATTATGCACGAAAATTGTAAACAATAATTAATAACATTTTAGAAGTATATTTTACACATATTTATTCCTTAGTAGATGGTTGATTGGACTGCTAAATAATGTCAACATGTAGTTATTATTAAATTAAATAAAGAACTATTTAAATAAGTTTGCTTAACCTCAAGTATTTTTTTATCCATGTCCGCTCCCATTGTGAAGCACATGGCTTCCTAATTAAGGTATCTCAACGGAGGTTTTTCTACGAGAACTGTTAATTGCTCAGTCGCCTAACCTCTCCTTTCCAAAGAGAGTAGTAAGGATAGAAGAATAGGCCAGGACAAGGCAAGTGGTTAACTAATCGCTCTCACTAAAAGGCGCACAAACACAGATTGCCATATAATGAGAATCTTTTATAATACACGATAACTACTGTTGGTGTTATTAAGTTTTATTCAGTTCAAAGCCCTCATTTGCCAATCATACAATTTGATAAAAAATAAAACGCACGAGGTAATGGGCCGGATCAAAGATTGTCAAAAAAATACACTCACATCGGTCATTTAATATTTGTTTTATTGATAATCTTTAAATAAAAGACGAGCATAGTCCACATTATCTCGATTTTAGCATTGCCAAAAAAATATATTGAATAGGTGCTTATGCATAATTAATTGTGTATGTTATCCAATAAGGATAAAAAAATGTTTTTGGAATGGATTGAGGAAAGTTTTAAAGAAAACTCTCTGGATGTGAATACAACATAAAAAATATGACCTACAGGTAATTTCGATAAGATAACGCAATTATCAATTGCTTGGTAAATGGTTTATTCTGATTAAAATAATTTGTATTCTATGGATTATTTAATAAAATAAAAGAGACCGTATATTTCTCAACTGCAAAAAAGCCGAAAGAATTAATTTATTGGAATTATGCCAACGTTCATAAAATATGCATTCCTGCTTGTCAAGAAAAAAAAATAGGTTTACAAAACAAGCCCTATGATGTCATTGATTATTATTTTTAACAAAGACAAAACCAACATGTGACTGATATAAACATCGAATAAAGTAAAAACCTTATTACAGATATGCTGATTTTGTTTACGTTTGTACATAAGTAGATTCAGAGAAAAAACATTTATCCGTTAAAGTTTTTAAAAAAATAAAAAATAATAATAAGGCAACCCAATAATTACAAATTACAACTCATGATAGATCTCGAGTTGTAAAAATATAATGTACTAAAATGACTACTATTTCGCAATCATAATTAGTTTCGAGTTGCTAAATAAACCAGTGCCTACAATGTAATATTAATAATTTTAAATACTAGACGCAAACGTATTTTTTAGCTAATGGAATCAGTAAAAAGAGAATATAAAGCACAGCTGGATAAAGTATTTGATAGCTTTTTTGCAAACCATTCCTTGTGTGAGACAGGTCTTTGAAATCGATTCGATAATCATTTTAGCTTACTTTCAAAATGTTGATAACAATCACATTGAAATAGAGGTCGACAAAAATCGTTCTTTTAAGTATAATTTGTAAGAAAATCCCATTTTTTTCAATATAAACATTAGATTAACTATAAAACATTACATGGCAAAACATGTATGACACATTATCTTTTTTTAATTCCTAAAAAAACTACACACGTCGTCGTGTGCGTATGAACATTGAAGAACTTTGTTTGTTTGATTGTAAAAATACCATAACGTCGATATTTCTATATATCTTTAAAAATAATTTATGGCTTATCTAATCCTATGTTACAAAACAGCTTTAGCGAGTTTTATTGAAGCAGTAAAAAATAAGGATGGTCAGCGAAAAAAAACTACATAACGGAAATAATTGGTACGTCCACGTATAAAGCAATTATATTCACAACAGCCATAAAAATATAGCAACTAAACATACTGGGTGTTTTTTGCTATTTTATTCAGTGGTGTAACTACAACTTCAGCAGAATAACTATACTATGCTAAACTTTCAAGAGAAAACAACAATATTGTTTTATAACATACATATCAATTTCAGCGTATTTATATTATATGATTTATGTTATAGTCATTTTTAATATTGTCAGTTTTCTTTGTCGATTCTTTCTGACAAAAAATTAGAATCGGAAGATTTTCAATAAACAATATATCTATCTATATATATATATAAAAGAAAGTGGGGTTTGTTACACCACGTATATCTCGAGAATAACAGCTCGGATTTTAATGATCTTTGTTTTATTAAATTCGTATCCGCCTAGAATAGCAGAATAAGCATTAAAACATCGGAAAAATATCACGGCAAAGAAATTATGAAGAAAATTAATATTCTCATACAGTTTTCAAATGGCGAACACCTTGAAATAATGAAAATGTCGTTTGTATGCAGATTTCATCCGCTAGGTGGCAATTTTTTCAAAATTCATTTGTTTTTGCTTCTTTTGCATACGATTGACTTCTAAATAATTTTAAATTTAGAGTATGGATTAGAATAAAACAAATCGATGATATAATATGAAAACGAAATAAAATCGGATAATGTTGAAATAAGGTTATGTTTTTAATTAGGTATGATAATTTTTTTGACAAAAATATTACGCTGTTTGCACGAACGTTGCTCTACTTTGAGATGCCACGTTATTACACTTGGAAAGCTACATTGAAGAAATTTTAACGTCGAAAGCAAGGCGATGCGGTTCCTGCTCATCCGAATGACTACTGGTGCTCTTGGTCGCATGTACACAGTTCATCCGAAAAATGACGAATGCTTCTACTTGCATGTCAACAGTTCAATTTGCTTGAAAATGATACTCATTACAATCGCTGAAGAAATTGTTTCTGAATCTCCAAGTCAGATACGCACATTATTTTTTATCATTATTTTGACATGCTTCCCATCGAATCCCCGTGAACTGTGGAACAAGTACAAGGATGACATGTCCGAATACATTTTGCATCGAATTCGTGTCAGTTTGGGGAATCCCGATCTCGAGGTGAATGAAGAGATACATAACCAGGCTTTGCTTTAGACCGAAGACATGTGTTACCTCATGTGCGGCAGTTTGGTAGTCATGTTAGGAATGCCAACGCCAGATCGTGGAATGAACGACGCTTTCAATCGAGAATTGGAACGTGAATGTGAATATGATCGAGATGCATTGAACCAATCAGTTTGAACGAATGTACCACTGTTGAACCCTCAACAGAAGGAAATTAGCGATACGTTAATGAAGGTAATTGATGATGGAAATGGTGGCTTATTTTTCCTCGATGCGCCCGGTGGAGCTGGGAAGACATTCTTCATGTCATTGATTATGGCCACTGGTCATGCGAGATAAAAAAATTGCTGTAGCAGTTTCTTCTTCTGGAATAGCAGCCACGTAGATAGATCAACCGCTGCCGATAAAATAAACGCTTGCCTCAAATAATTGACAAACATGCGAGTTGCATTGCTAAACGATCCATCTGCCGAAGATTTCTCCAAGCAATTGCTGACTATCTATTTATTCATTGTTCAAAATTAAAATTACAGTACATGACATAACAGCTGACGCCAATTCGCCATGTACTTGAAAAATATAATAAGACAAAATATAAAATAAAACTACATAATATATCAGAATCAAAATCAACATAAAAAATCAAGAAATAAAATAGTGAAATTTTACAAACAGTTCACAAATACTATCACTAAAAATGTCCACTTCTCTAGGCAATGCGTTGATCAATCTAACGGCCCTTGGAACTGGTGATTTAAACCTCTTAAGCGAGGTATAAGTTTTTAGAAATAAAAGTTTTTGCTCATAGTCACGCTCACGTAAGAATAAATTGGGAGCATGTAAATTAATAGTCATGAGAATTTGAGGATTATTAACTCGGCCCCGAAGGAGAAGAGAAAAATGATTTAAGCTTGAAAAAGATCTTCGACTATCGTCGGTAACGACCGTGTTCCTGTTGACAAATCGAACAGATTGATTTCGTTTCCGCCGAATTTTAACAATTTCGTCTCAACGAAGGACGGCTTCATCAAAAAAATGTTCCCAAACGTCTAATCACAAAAATCACAATTGGTTGATTGAATGAGTAATTCTTGCGGCGAAGAACAAAGATGTGGATCATTTAAACTTCACAATTCAAAATCAAATCGTTGGTCCACTACATTCCTTCAAATCTAGCGAACTTTCGCAAGGTGCGCGAAACATTCTTGCGCAGACTGTACATATAACATATTCTTTCAACCAAAAAATAATTATTTCTGCTTCTCTATGATAGTGTCATCAGAAATAGTTTGTAGTATCGACCAAACTATTTTTTTTTTCGTTTATCAGAGATTCGCGCCGCAGCACACCCAGCATCGCCTCGCGGCACACCGCTTGCGGAGCACTGCTTTAAACGACTGAAAAACTGACATGCAATATTGCGAAACACTCACCAATGACCAAAGTTTTGGTAGCAAGTAAAATCATCACCTGGGATGAATGGACAATGGCGCACAAATGCGCATTGGAAGCACTCAATCAAAGTGTGAAATATCTGTGCAATGACTCAAGATGTTTTATAGGCGCAATGATTCTACTATCTGGCGATTTCCACCAAACACTACCAGTCATTCCAAGATTTACCGCTTCCGATGAAATAAACGCTTACCTCAAATCACGACTCTGGCGCTATGTAAAGAATCTTCAGCTGACGACAAACATGCGAGTTGCATTGCTAAACGATCTATCTGCCGAAGCAATTGCTGACTATCGGTAACGGGGGTGTTCCTGTCGACGAATCGAACGGATTGATTTTGTTTCCGCCGAATTTTTGCAATTTCACTTCATTCAACAAAATGTTCCCGAACATCTAATCACAAAAATCACAATTGGTTGAATGAACGAGCAATCCTTGCGGCAAAGAACAAAGATGTGGATCATTTAAACTTCACAATTCAAAATCAAATCGTTGGTCCACTGCATTCCTTCAAATCTATCGACCGTGTAACAAACGAAGACGAAGCAACCAACTATCCAACTTAATTTTTAAACTTATTGGATCTGCCTGGCTTGCCACCGCGCAATTTACAACTGAAGGTTGACTCGGTAGTCATCATGCTTCAAGTTATCAAGTTAACAGAACATTTATTCACTTTTAAGGTGTTCACTGTCAATACTTGGTGGAATGGCAATATAATAAAAATAATAAAACATTTTTAGTACTTTTTCCACATAAAATTTATTTGATCAGGACCGGTTTCGCTCATCGCGAGCATTATTAACTGATGATAATGCTCAGATGATAATAACTCAGTTGATAATGCTCGCGATGAGCGAAACCGGTCCTGATCAAATAAATTTTATTTAGTGGGAAAAGTACTAAAAACGTTTTATTATTTTTATTACAGCATTTATTGATTCTGAGGCGGTACGAAGTTCGTCGGGTCAGCTAGTTATTTATAAATCTCAATTTTATTTTTTCATCATACCCATTCCCTTTATATATATTCCTAAAAACATTTCCCATTTGGAGAATAAGATGAGTTTATTAATTCTGAGTAATTAGATAATATATATATAATAATAAATATGCATTTAATTGTTCATGCCAGTAAATTTATGTTTTTTTTTAAATGAAAAAAAAATCTTCCGTTGCTGCCAACGGGCTTATAGCTAGTATTATATTATACTTACACTAGCTGACCCGGTATGCGTTGCAATGCCACTCAAAGAAAGAAAGTGTTTGTGCTTTATTTATGTTTATTGAAGTGCTTTTGGATATATATTGTTTTTTGTCTGGTGCGTATAAGAATAGATAAGGTTTTTCAACGCGTGAGCAAGCCAGATACAGCTGTTCATGTGAGAAGCATGGATTTTTAAAATTTAGTCCACACACTTGTAGCGATTGTCCAAATGCGTGTCGCACCGGAAACTGCAAACATTTTAATTCTAATGGCCTATTTGTCGGAATTATTGGGATGCATGGAAACAGTACATCGTATCCTTTAAATTTTCCATTTAAAATTGTAGCTTAGATGATATTGTTAATTAATTTTTCACTGAAAGCCTGGTACCGTTGCAAAGTCGTAGTGGATTTATATTTCGGAGAAGAATGATAGGTACGCCAATTTTCAGTGTTAAAACGTGCGGTAGCATGCCTGGCAAATCAAGTTTAAGAATTCAGTTGGATAATTGACAACTTCGTCTTGATCAATTTATAGTATCGATAGACTTATACGTTGTTTCTTTGCCTGGTATTTCGTTTGGAATCCTGAAGTTGATGGCATTATCATCGTTGTTTTTGACTGCTAATATAACACGCTAACTGAGCCACTGATGATTTTTGTAATTCTGTGCGATATTCGGGAAAACTTTGTGCATCGATTCGTTTATGGTTCCTCTAATTTTAGAGAAGCTTGGTGGCAATGTGTAAATTCATCGATTTCCATTTTTCATCACCAATATCCGACAATTGTTTTTTGAAACGTTCAGCGGATGCGTCATATTGTAATTCTACACGCATATTAGATTTCAATGTCAATTTCTGCACATGTCACCAAAAAACTGATGATTTGAGACATGCACTTGATTCATCAGCAGCTGTTGAACGTGGTATAACTGGTAGAGTTTGTCGAAAATCACCAGACAATAAAAAAGGTGCGCCACCAAAGACCTGTTCATTTCCTCTCAAATCTTTTAGTGTACATATAGTGGAGATTTTCCAATGCCGTTTTGTGCGCCATAGTAAATTCGTCCCATTAAATGAGTTGATATGATTAAAGTACTTCATCTATTCAGGACTTTTTTTTGATATTGCATGTTGGTGTTCAAAGGCAATTTCTTTACTGAATGCGCCGTTTGACCACCATCCAAAAAAATTTGCTGCAATTGCAGATGAAGCGATTGCCAATGCAATATTGTTTCGTGATCCAACGTATTGGCTTGTGATTGATTGCATGCATAATGTCATACGCTATGCGTTGTTTTGGGACCAATTTCGGAAGATTTGTTTGGACGAATGTACCCAATTTGTCGACATCAAACTGTGTTTCTTGTTTCAAATCACGATCAAAAGGGTTGTTTACATATCATTGTATCAGACGATCTGGCTTGAGCAGTGCTAGCTCGAACGGTTTCCAAACTTGCTTGTCTGTTTCTGAAGCTAGTGATGCCGTTTTTTTTCGTGCTTGAGGTCTAGATCAACTAATAGCTAGTCTTTTAGGTGGCATAATTGTTTGACAGCGAAAGAAATGCTTTGTGACGACTATTACAAATTCACTTGATAATTGTTTACAATACCCTTTGATTGTTTGACGTAACCATGGCACGTATCAAACGTAACTAAGGAGTCATACAGAACTTGCTTATTTTGGACTTAATTTGCTGCGCACTTAGTGCCATCTGTCATTCAACAACATTAACAATTTCGTTCTGTTTGAAATACGAACGACGGACGTCAAAAATATTGAAAAAAAAATCTGGATAGGAACATCCTTCACCTGGCGGGATGAAATATACTTAAAACCTATTCTACTACCTAGCAAATATACATTAAAAAAATCATAAAAATCGGTCAAGCCTATATAGAGATAGAGATAATTTTTAGAATAATTGAAATGTTTAAGTTTGCTAACAAATATATTTCGTAGAAAAAGAAAAAGATCTCGGGATATATATCGACAGACCTGCAGTATTTAAATTGTAAATAATATAATTTTTAGAATATTTATATATATATAGAGATAGATAGATAGATAGAAAGATAGATATATAGATAGATAGAAGAAGATAGATAGATAGATAAATATATAACTTGATTGTTTATTTCGTAGCATTTCGGCGGTGACCATTTACTCTTATCATCTTATCATGCTAAAGATTCACTGAAGGTGACATGCATTCATAATGAGAGATATCAATGCTAGATTTTTAACATGTATTTATGATATTGTTTCATTTTGATATATGGATAGTAATAGTTTTGAAAACCAAATATCGCAGTGGGGAGGACCTGAAAGAATGTAGTGAAGGCTTTATTACCTTAGATTCATACATAGTGTTTATGCTTACATTAGAAACAGGGATGAGTAAGCAAATAGCACATTGTAAGTTATCTTTCTTGAGGGTGGTAGGGGCCCCAACAGTGAAATAAATATATGCCGGAATATTTTATTTATATAAATAAAATGTAGAGTGAGCCAGCTCATAATCGTTTCATCATAGATAAAAATTAAAATCTGAGTATATGTGCCAGTTGATGTGTATAATATCATCAATGTATACATTCACTAGTTAATGGATAAATTAACAAGAAGTTTTACTGTAGCATATATCATTACAAAAAGCTTTGATTGTTTGATGTATGAACAAGTTTATAAGTGTATAAACTCACTGACGAGCACTAGTAAGAGTAGATATGACATTACCGCTTAAGTTTAAGACGTGAACTTTAAGGTGAGATATGTTGAATAGAAAAAAGGCGAGAATAACAACAAGACGTTGAAATTTTTGAGGTTTTTTGAAATATCAGATGACAGTAGAAAGCTGTTTGATTGTGAGTACACAGCAGTGGAAAATGGCTGGCAACACTACAAGTGCATGTATGATTATTTTAAAGTTTGTGAACAATTAAACTACTTCTGTATAGTTATGTACACATTGATTTGTTAAAGTGTCATTATTTTTTCTTGTGTATAGTAAAACTGACAATGATTGACACTGCATGCATTGACTAGTGAATTTATACATTGCCTAAGTGCTGTATATGAATATAAAAAATGTATTGCTAGAATCAGTTAGACTATTTATTTTGTTTACGTAGAAAAAATAAACCAAGTGAGATCTACCGTGAGACATTTAAAATGAAAATAAGTGGTATTTATAAATATTCTAAGAGGGTATTAACACATTTTAATTTAGTTATTTCTATTTAAAAAAATGCTAATTGGTATTCAACACATGCATATTTATTTTTTGCAAAAAGGTTATATTCCCATACTTCAAAAGAGATTAAATATATTGTACACTCGTTGTTGTTGCATAATTAATCAATTTCATACGTCATAGATAAAGTGGAAAAACCAGAATATTTTTGGATATATTTTTTGTTCTGCTTTACTTACCATACAACAATTAAGATTATTTTTGTACAAATCTTAAGTGTTTCTTTATGTGAAAAATATCTTTCATTGATTGTCAGCCATAAGCATTTCCATAACAAAATTTCATGATTGAAGTACTCTTTTACCTACCATATTATAGTTGTGTCAAGCATCTTGAATCAGCTCTTAAGTAATAGAGACCAACATAGGGAAGTCAAAGAGACGTACTCCAAACAGTAGGACGTCTCTCATTTCTGGTTAAGTCTTTTTTGATCAGTGATGCATAACAGAAGGGACAATTTATCCATTTTTTAACTGTTAACGACCAACTGCAGAGACTTAAAGTTTTTGATTCTAGATATTCACCGTACTATGTGTAATTTAATTATTTAATACCATTGTTTTTTTTATCCATGTAACGCGGTGGAACGGCGTTCCGGCACCTTGTTCTCGCAATTTTAATGTTTCAAATCAATATTTGTAAAAAAAATATTTTTATTTTGCTTTAAAAACTGTTGATTTTTTTCATAGAAACCATTATGTTTGTTCTTATGTTAGGTCCCTTTTGAATGTAATGTTAAAAAAAATACCAGGTTCATAGACATTGTGATTAGAACCAAGAGTCTAATGCTTCATATATTGTTTTGTTTTACAAATCCTCTTATTAACAACACCTTTTCCCTACAGTCGGGTCTATAGCACAGTGGCCAGCGTAGTTGGCTTTCATGACGGATCTCACGGGTTCGAATCACAGTACAAAGCAAAGCGAGAGCGTTTAGTTAACCACTAGTCCAGTCTTAACCCTATCTTTCTATCCTTACTCTCTTAAAAAAAGAGAAGTTGAGAAACTGTGTAACAAGCAGTCCTCGTAACAATACTGTTCAGATACCTCCATTAGAAAGCCATATGGTTATCATTTTGAACGCACACGGATTAGAAAAAATGTCGACAAGAACTGAGTTTCGGTACCTTTGTTTTTCAAAAAAAGCACTGCTTAATACCAAATATATATATGTGTCAGCTCCCAATGTGGAGCATATGGCTTTTTTATGGAGTTATCACAAAATGATATTTTGTTACTTCACTTTTAAAGAGACTAGTAGGGGATAGAAGATTAGGGCTAGTACAGGACTAATGGTTAATTTATTGCTCTCGTTAAGCCACATTATTTTAGGATTAGAAGTTTGGAAGGTAATTTTAAGACATCACAAACACCCATGTCTTCGAAGAGAAATTGATAAATTGATTGAAAAAATGCTGTTCATACTTGGACTCGAACCCCTGAGATCCGTCACGGAAGCCAACGATTTTGACCGCTGCGCCACGGACTTAACGAATTATCAAATATTATACCAGCCCTTTTCTATGCTGCATAGTGCATATATCCTACAAAAATACATCTTTTGACTTACTTTTAATAAGGAATTAATTTGTTTTTTTTATGTACTTGTATAATTAAATAAATAAGTAATCAATAAGTAAAAAAAACACAGTTTTCAATATAAATGCGTGTATATAGTTTATCAATAAATTCAAACAACCTTTATTACTATTACAGTGAATAATTAATTGTAAATATATATAAAATATAAAGCTTGTTCTCTTTTTACTGAATGAAAAAAAAGCTTCATTGTATAAGAAGTCACAATGCTGTATCTTTTATTAATACTATTATCATGCTAAAGTTATTCATAAAAATTTCCATAGTTATTAGATAACAAGTTGTATACAATTAGTGATAAATCATTAAACATTGTTCTCAAATTCTTAGTAATCATTATTAATGCATCAATTCTAATATTTACCACAATTATTTTACATTTGACTGAAAAGATACATTATATGATTGAAATGAACGAGACAAACAGTTGAAAGTAATTATTCTGCCATTTTTTAAATCATTACAATGATATTATCATTTGAAAATTTGAGGTCAGCTAGGTTATGTTTTTATTACAAATGAATCAGCTGTTTAGTTTAGTGAAAACAGAATAAAATTCATAATATCAGATGGTAATAATTAACATTAATTGAATATATTCTTAATTACCTCATTAGCATATGAGGCGCGTGCGTGGAATTTCCAATCTTAGGAGACTTAAAATAGAATATATTTAATAAAACCCGTAAAATATTTTAAATTCATTTTTAGTAATTCGAAAAACAGAGCTTCCAAATTTAATCGCGCTTGGGTCCTCCCAAATGCTTAATCCGACACTGGCTCTTAATATTCATGAATTGTTCTGAAACTTTAAATTTCAGAGTAAGTAACCAATATCTATCAAAACACATCATTTTATGTATAGTTTTTTGTTTGGTTTGCTTGAGTGACAATGATTTTTTGTAATAATACCTAAACCTACTGTTTTAGGTAAGTCATGATCATTGTATTGTATGTACTTCAAAAACTTCTGTAATAGTGACATCTAATAGTGAGAATAATTACTTATTTTTTTTGTCATTGATACAATTCAGATGACTTATGTTAGCAATGAGTCATCAGTCAATAATTAAAGTATAGAAATATAATAATATTGCTTTTCAACTGTTTATCAAATATCATAAATTAAAGAGAAATCAATCGTACACATCACCTTTTATTAATTTAATTCCACGTTACAAGTCTGTGAAATATTTAATGTATTATAATATAAAAGTGCACATTGTTTCTTAATATAATAATATACCTTTTACTTTATTTAATGTATAAAAATATGATTTATTATAATAAAAGATTTTACATCAATATGTAATGGTGCGTAGGTGGATAACTAAAAATATTGATACTATAATACTAATACTAGATTGTTTTTTTTTATGAAATGCACGCATATTAATATTTGTCATAAGCTCAATATTCGAGAAAACTCGTATCACAATGTAGTGGACCCAATTTTATTTTAAAAATCACAAAAGTATACGTAAGTTACCAACTGAAATGTAAAAAAATATTTGATATTAAAATAAGGATTGCTATCTTTGATGTTTTTTATAAACTAACATAAAATATATGGTCGTTAGAATTCAAAACACATACCTACTAGTATAAATTTTTGAAATAAAGAGAAGTAAAAATATTTGAGTACTAGAGAAGTAGTTGTAAAAAATGATGGTATAATCTGAGGATAGTAAAATATTAAAATTGTGATATAAGATGGTTCTTTTGATGAAAATTTGTTTGAAAAACTTTACGAAGAAAATGTTGTTAAAAACGTTTTTTATACGAACATTATCAATTCCCAATAGAATGTGAAGAAAGATCAAGAAAAGAAAAGGCAGTTCAAATTAGATATTTAAAAAAATATACTCAAAAAGATTTCAATTGATTGTTTTTTTTTTAATTGAGTAAATAAAAGTGGGTCATAAATATTATGTCAACCAATAGATATGCCAATCCTTATTGAAACAATCAAATCAATTATGTATGAAAACCGATTAAATTCATCATTCTTCCTCTTCGACGACCAGGATTTTCTTTGAAACCTTGACAGGCCTCTGCTTGATGCGAGTAACAGTGACTGATCTGGCCTGTTCCGCGCGACGGAGGGCCTTAGCGTCGTTCCTCGCATCCCTGTCTGCAGCTCGAGCTCTCAGAACTTCAGCTCTGGCTTTCCTGGCCTCCACGCGTTGCTCAGCTGCCATCTTCAAGAGTGGTCCAGTTTGCTGGACGAGGGAACTCACAGCGCTCAGTGTGGCGATTGGGATCTGAAATTAGAAATCATATCAATTAGTGATTTTATTTTGCGTATAAGTTGACAAATAGCAACAGCATTTATGAGTTAATTTGTTCAGAAAATTTAAAAAACAGATTTGTATATACTTTAGCATTTTATTCAGCTTAATTTTTAATCAGGTTCGTAATTCGGCGTTCATACGTTTGTTTGTGTGTGTTTTTTCATTTGAGTGTTTTGGAAAGACATTTACATATATTATGTAATATTGTAATAGTATGTAACTATTATAAATAGTATGATATAGTTTAAATAAATTACAGTAAATCTTAATTAATCTGTCTATCTGTACGTACACAAACGCCATATCCTTCTCATTCCGATTACTATTTGCTCAAACCACTTAGAGCAAATATCCATTGGTGGTAATTTATAGAATTTGATATTGATTTGATTTCCTCAACTGTAAGACACATGTTTTTGAAATTTTGGTGTCTCTAAATTTGGGCTGGGTCTTCTTATGATTTATGGCATAATAGTGATATATATAATATATAAAAGATGTGTCTTATAATCAAAAAAATCAGAAGAGAGGAAAAGCAGAAGTCATTAAGAGATTTAATTCACATTCGTTATTGTGCAGACTTACTCTTTAGAATTAATTGCACTTTTGCAGTCATTACAATGCATAATAAATAAAATAAAATAAATAAAAACGTATATGAAATCTTGCTTTGTTACAAATGAATTTTCCACATTTTGACTTATCGAATCTTTACCACAGAAATAATTATAATAATTATACTCTTGATGATTATGAAAAAGATGATTGAAAACACATGCGTACTTACCATCATTTCACCCAATGTAGAAAAGCAACACGAGTTATGAAATGATATTTATCTAACTTTCATGTAAGGTAAATTTCAAATTTATTTTATTAATTTGTTTTGTTAATTATATTATGAATTTATATCTCTACAGATAAATACCATTTCATATGTTCAGAAAGGAGAATTTTGAATTTGAATATGTACATACCAACAGCCAAAGTTATAGACCCAAGTACTAAAGAATATGGAAGAATGTTTTTTTGAAAAAAATAATAAGGAAGTATTTTATTAGACACTGAAGATTGTATCATGAAATTATGGTTAAGACCAGAGAAGTTAAGTGTAAAGAAAGCAGTTGACAGAAATGAGAATTGCCGAAGAGAAGAAAAGGGGAGAAGAATAGCAAATAGTTTCCACAATCGACATTTGGACAGGAAATCATTATAATTAATATTAAAGAAAATTATTAATTAAGTATGAGTATGTAAAGAATGTTAATATACAATTTACATAAGAAATTAGTTAATAAATTATTATAATTACTTTTTGAGTTATAAATGGTGTAGATTAGAACAAACATTATAATTTTTTCATACCAAAGAACAGAGAAACTAATTACAATTTTACACATTCATTATTCTTTCTCATTCTCTGAATGCTTGAGTTGAATATAATTTATATTGGATAATATTTTATATGCAGTATTAAACTATTCAGTAAGTAAATAACAATCCATTATTGTTACTTAAAAGATGTCGTAGATCTTAATAGGTATTTTTATGAGATGATTAAGCTTGAAATGAGATGATGAAGAAGATGAAGCAATGCCACTGATTTTCAGGGCTGTTTTCATGAATGAGTGAAATAAGCGACATGGGAGCAGTGTACATTTTGTGAAAATGTGTACAGAAGACAGGGGTGGAGTGGGGGTTACCTGGCGAGGCAGAGAAATCGTCGGGCAGCCTGGTAGTTCCACATGACTGTTAGGGCGGTAAAAACTCCGCCCCTGACTGCTCTGCGCAGTCCTACTCGGTACCAACTCACGTTGAAAATTCCGTCGATGACGTCACTGGCATAGTCGGGGTTTCCTGCTGCCATGGCCTGTAATATATAAATGTAATAATCTAAATAAAACTGTATAATAAAATTGTTTATAACTGTAAAAAATATCTTCTGATTAATGTGTGAGGAGAGGGGTATTTTAGTATTTAAATTAAAAACTGTGTCCGTTTATGAGAAAACATGGAATGCAAACAATCTAACAAGCATGGCGATCATTCATTGGTTAGATTACTCGAAACTGGGTATAAACTTTCAGTTATATGTATAATTTGAGCTCTATCGGTCTTGTAATCAGATAATTAAAAATTACACCAAAAAATGCCATGGCTGATATAGTTCTTAAGAATTACTACACAGATATCTCTTGATGTCCTACCGCTGAACCGAGCCCAAGTGCCTAATCTGTAAACACCAGTAAGTCGTTTTGGGTTAGCATGGTTCCATCTGCATTTTATTCAAAAAATGGCTTTTTAATGCAGTTTTATTCGCAATCAAAATACGGTTCTATCTGCATTAAAAAATCTTCAATTTGTATATGAATTCTATCACTTTTTTTATACGGTCTTTTGTGGAACATATCTATCAACTGTGTAAAAAATGAGTTGAGTGTATTTCTTTTTCTATTATCTCGAAACTGACTATTTTATACTGTCTGCTTAATGAAATGGAAGATCGATGTTTCATAAAAGTTGTTCAATTTCTATTCAACTCGATTTTATCAATTACACGAATGTTTGCAAATAAGTAACTTAACAGTTTTTAATTACCATTAACCCTCCAGAGACGAGAGCTTTTTTCCGATAAAAAAAATATTTTCTAAGCCATATTGAAGTCACGGATAACTTTTATTCCTATCCAAAATTAAAAAAAAAAAAAACGCAAAGTAGTTGTATAGAAACCCCGCATGACTATATGGTCATGCTCATCCTTTTATTGCCGTGTAATATTGAGTACGGACAGTAGTAAGGACAAAAGTGACCGTATGGGCTTGCAAACATTCGGGGTTGAAATATAGCTAAACGTGATTTTTTTAAAAATATTTACAATTTGACCTCTTTAGATCAACATAATTTCAAAACAAATATATTAGCAAAATAACTGTAAACAATTTTATATTTTTATAAAAAAATATCTAACAGTTTCAAAAAGTAAATTAAAAAAAACGGAAATTCAAAAAATCACATGTGCTTTTGGAGACTGTTCCTGTTCCTACGGCTGATGACTTACTGTAGTCCGTACCCTTCTTAATCAAATATGAGCAAAAGCAACGATATTAAGGTAGAAAAAGTATGAATAGTGGGACCAATAGACAACGGTGTTTTGTGTGACCATATGGTGACGCTCGTCCTTGGAGGGTTAATTAATAGGTGCTGCTGTGAACCGTTTCACTCACCCATACTATTTCTTTTTTTAATACACAAAGCTTTTAAGTTTTAAAATATAACAATTAAAAAATAAATTTGCGTCTAAAATAATAAAAAGTAAAATGACGTACATTGTAATCAGCACTGTCCTTAGAATGTGAAGCAACTCCACTGAATTGCAGCGCCGAGGTGAGCGCCACACTCACTATTATCACGGACACGAACCGGTTTATCAGCTGTAGGAATCTCATCTGAAAATAAGGTGAAAATAAAATATGTATTATATAAAATCTAGATGTCGCTATCGTATAAATTTATTAATATTTTCAAAAGATTTTTTAAATCCATGTCATCTAATAATGTGGAGCATATCGACCCATTATAGGCAAAAAAAAGTAACCGAAAATTTATAAATTTTACAGGAGATGGTTTTTAAAAATTACTCTCGTAATAAGATCGATGAAATAATTCCTTAAATGCGGTTAGTAAATAGTAATATTATACTGAGTACTTTCAGTTCTCAAGATCAGCGTTTCTCAACCGGGGTCCATGTGAAAAAAACGATAACAAGTTAAAACGCTAAAACCCTAAAAAAATCCGATCACTGTTCCATGGACCCGACAAAAATAATAACATTTTGGCAAATAGATATTTTTAATAATTAAGTAAATTATTAATAGAAAATTTAAATTAACTTTGATTATTCCACGTATTGTGTTACTAACTGTGACACGTGTTTCGCCTCTTTCAGAGGCATCTTCAGACTTTCTATCGCAAAGTTTGCTTAAGTAATGAACTTCCTTAACTTAACCTTAACTTGCTTAAGTAATGAACTTAAAATGAACTTCCACAAAGTTACCGCCGGAACCATCGAAAGAAGTAAATTATTGTTCAATGACAGTTATTTCAATAACAATCTATACAACTTAATGGAGGATAAATATTATGTAAAAAAAAGAGTAAAATTAAATATTGCTTTTTTGGGTCATAAAATTGATTTTTAATTTTTGGATTTAACTAGTGAAATAAGTTATCAGTTTTAATGTAATATTAACACTTTCCCTATAGTGCTAAAAATACTTTTAATATGTTGCTGGCCCTTGAACAATCAAGTGAAGAAAATGTTTTAACACTTACCACCCATTGATAGACGGTAAAAACCTAAGATGTATATTACGCACCGTAAGGGAAGTGGTAAAAATTAATATAACAAACCGAGATGTGTTCGAGCAAAAAACAAGATTTGAACCAACCTAAGAAACATTTTATAAAATTCTCACCGAGTATGTAATTGCATTATATTAAAAAAAACTTTTCTTGTTTATTTTGGATGCCTCAAAAAAACAATAGTCTACGAGCGTTTCACGCCCCGCATGTCTGCCAGACGCAGTCCTGAGATTCTAGTAAATTCTTCTAGTAAAGATTCTAGTAGATTCTCTAAATACTTGTTTCCTTGGAGCTTATTGCAAAATGAGTCAATTCATTGAACAACTGTTTACTGTCGGTTTTTACTTTACGAGGCTTTTAACTTTATTCCGAAAATTAAAAAATAAACTTATATGCAACACCAAAGTTTTTTAAAATGTAAAATTAGCCGGTGGATGAAGATGTGACTAGGATATTGCTCATACGTTCCATTAAAAAGGTTATAGAAAAAGAGTCACCGATTAGTTATTAAGAGATTCTAGGTGAAATATAATTTGGAGCCCCTCCTTCTCGGATAACAAAAGCAATAGCGTTGAAAATTACATATTATAACTAAACATAATAAATTAAAAAAAATATTTTTGATATTTCTTCTCATAATTAATCGTTTCATCTATTAATCTCAAAGGCGTTACAATAATTTTATTAATTATTTAAAAAAATCAATATTGTTACTGTATTATTGAAATTCCGTGCAAAATAAAATAAATATAAAAAAATATAACCAAACATCTGTGGGTTATATTTATATATTTTGAGGCCTTTCGGATACGGAGGCCTCAAGCACGCGCCTCTTGCGATTATAGGGTATTGCGCCAATGACAAACAAACATGTTATTCTTCTTTAAAACTACAATATCCGGATATGCAGATCACAGAAGCTGACAACCTTGCTTATAAGAGAACTTAAGTTTGAAAATACTTATAAAATTGCCATTCTTATGTATACGAATTAATTATCTTTATATAAACATCAGTTTTATAAATATAAAGTTATATATTTAAGATTCCCTGTTGAGGTAGTGTTCCAGTAAGACACTTCAAGGTAGAAACTCAAAACAAGAAAGATTAAGAGCCAAAAATGTGACGTCAACAAAACAGGTGGAAAATGGCGCCAAGCCTGAATTTGATGTGCGTGACATCGCGGCTTCCGATCATATTTAACAGAAACCTGTATGTTGCATTTTATTCAGCCTTTACAAACCGGCTTTGTGCTCCAATGGACAAATGCAGAAATGATAACGATTTTTTTTAAATGTCTGCAGTAAAACGTAACTGACCTGCCACAATATTTAATAATTAATAGTATCGATCTATTGATATCAATCCACCTACTAGTTAAATAGAAAATTGGATTTTGCTTCAAGTTTGTAAAATATATCGAACAACTTAAAAGTTTTATTTTACTACTTAGTAGAGACCCATATTTTTATCACTTTGCGATTAATGCAAAACATATGCTGCTTACAACGGATGCTTTTTTTTGCTAAAACCGTAAAATATGCAAATCGGTGATAAAATTAGAATTTTATGTAAGATTATTTTATTTTTTAAAGAATAGTTACTATTATACAAATACATAAAAATATATTTCGTCTATGGTTGTTTTCTATAGTGATATGGCCATATCCGAACACATGTAACTCGAGTGATTAAATACTGCCCAGTGTCACTCCCAAGATCCAGTCGCAAACATCAACAATTATCCAGGGGAAAAAAATATTCGAACTATTATACACATCCTTTAACAATGTAACAGGTTGAGGACATAAAATCATGATCAGCCAGTTTTCACCTAATTTAATTTAATGATCCGTATACAAATGAAATATGAAGAGTTTGGTTGTGCTGCTATAAAATCGATGTAGTTTCTGGTTAATAGTGTAGACGTAAACGCTGAAAGATTCTTCAGTAAATATATTTTTTGTAACAGATTGTCGCACTAATCTTAAATAATCATTCTTCGTGCTTAGTTTCAATACATACAATTCCTTGACTTACGGCCGATATACGTTTCTGAGCACTGACCGCATCACCCACAAGTCGAATTTTATACAAAACATGACAATGAAAAATAAAAGTTTTTTTTTTTTAATTAAATTGCTTATTGCTTAAAAATAAACAAACTTAAAATCCTATTCATCCGTACGAGAGTAAGAGAGGAAGCAGTGGTAAAGCTTCCAAGCGATTTAATTTGTATTTTTGAGTTCAGGTTTAATATATGTTGAAATTATTGATTGTTTATCATGATGTATAATACAGATACTGTGTTTAATGACGCATTAAAAAGCGAAATGTACTAATGTGACTCAACGGCGGGTAAATCCATATTTTGAAGTGAATGTTTTTTGGCCATTACGCAACTCCATCGAAAACTTTCTTTTTCGTTGTATAAGTCCTAACATGCTATTTTTAGTTTTGACCGGAAATAATCTTTTGCATAATAACGTAGAAACGGAATTTGATTTTTTTATTTATTAAGACATAAGTGGCTAGACAAATAAATTTTAGTGGATAAATTATAAATCGGCGTAAGCTTAATTAAATAACTAACAAGGCTTTATTTAATCTGTGCAGTTATGAAAATGTTTTTCTGGTAGATATATTTAATATTATAACATATAATATTTAGAGTTTATTGATTATTTATTTTAATATTTAATATTGATCTATTCATCATAATCAGTAAAAAATATTTAAAGCTTACAGTACATATGTAGTTATTGTGTTTTCAAAAATAAAGAAAGTCACAGAAAATAATGGTAAATATTATAAAACGTGAATCCAAATTGATATAAAGTAGCTGTAATTTTGTGTAAGTCCACTTGTGGTTTCTTTTTTGATCTATGTTCTAGAAGAAGAAGAGTTAGTTTGTATTAATCTGTAAAATTGATTAATTGTCAAAAATGTTTTACAAGATGAATGAAAGTGACTGAAATTAAAACTAAAACTAAAACTAAAATTAAAAACTCTGAGATAATTTTTAATATATTTTTTGTACACCCGTAACTATTGATTTCAGTATTTAAAAATTGATATTTGGTAATTTCGTATGCATTTTTTGGAATAGATAGCCGGGATTCACTGCTTGTCAAGCTTTAAACTAAAAAAAATGTATCTAATGGATGTTCGTTCCCAATAAGGAGCACATTGCTTCCTAATAGAGGTGTCTCGACAGATCAGATTGAAAAAAAATCTTTGCTAATTTACATTATGAAGCTCAATTTTTTGCTGTTTTTTTCGAAATAATGATATATGTATATATTTTTTCTATGATTAATTTTTGTCAATCTTTTTTTATAGTTTATGTCCGTAATTAATTTGGTCTATATGGCTTCTAAATGGAGGTATCTCAACAAGTGTTTTTACGAGACCTGCTTGTTAGTTAGTTGCTCAACCTCCCCTTTTTAAAGAGAGTCAGGATATAAAGATAAGGCTAGAACAGGATTATTGGTTGACTAATCGCTCTCGCTTTGCCTTGTTAATTTTAAGATTGAAAAAGTGAGAGGGATAGATATCACAAATACCAACACCATCGAACAGAAATCGATCTTTTAGTTCATATCTTAGTTCTAATAATTCCTTTTTAACCATTTTTAGGTTATTGAGAGATGATGATTTAAAAAAATATTTTCAAACTTCTATTCGCATAAAATATAAAAAGTTTTCAAAGGAAAATAAAAGTAAATTTTGGTAATATTGATTTGAAGCATTAAAAATGTCGAGAAAAAAGGAGCTGGAACGCCGTTCCACCGCGTTACATGGAAAAAAGCACTGTATATTAATACGTCAGATGAGTTGTTCCAGCTGTCTCTAGATTAAAAAAGTAAGGTATTCTTTGAGTAACGCTTATGAAATTGTCAACCTTTTTTGTAATCATAATTAAAATAGTATAAATTAATTATGACTGGTCGCCTGTGTGGTCGAGTGGTCAACGGTGTTGGCTTCGGCTACAGAGGGCCCGGGTTCAAATCCCGGTACGGACAGTTTTATAAATTGATTTTTCAATCGATTTATGAATTTCTGTTCAAAGGCATGGATGTATGTGATGTCTTGAATTCCCCCCTCTCACCTTTCCTATCCTATGAACGGGGCGTATCGACAGCGATTAGCTTACCACTAATCCTGTCCTAGCCCAATCCTTCTATCCCTACTCTTTTTGGAAAAAGAGAGGTTGAGCAACTGAGTAACAAGCAGTTCTCGTAGAAACACTTCTGTTGAGATAAACTCCATTAGGAGTCCATATGCTCCACATTGGGAGCGGACATGGTTTAAATAAATTAATAACATAAAAGTAACAACAATAAAATTTGCAATATTCAATCAGTGTAATCAATATTCTATACAAACATATTTTTTATCGATTTATTAGACAAATTAAATGCTTTTTATAACATGAGGAGCAAACATTCAAAAAGTGTTTTGTCACAAATTTTGAAAAATGGCGTTTTATATCAATTCTGATAGCCCATAATAAAACCTATGAATAGAAATCAAAATTAGTGTTCAAAAAGGTTTTTTTTTCATATTAGAATAAAATCATAAAGTTGACACATTCATACAAACCGTCACTTTTGCAACACTTAAATCATCATTTTCCAAGCTTTGTATTTGTGTGACAAAACACTTTTTGAATGTTTGCTCCTCATTACTGCATATCTAATACATAATCCGTGGATAAAAATAACAATGTGACTAAGCAAAATTTTCTTAATTGAATTTTACAATAATATAGTCACGGTTTTTACGTCTTCATCGCATACAAATGTAAATTAACGAGACTGTTGCTCTCTAGACTGACGATATAATAATTGGTTTTGTATAAATCGTTGAAAATAGTAATATATTACGTATGTAATTAAAGCTATTATTAAATTATTATATTGGAGGTATACATATACATTGTATTGCCAGTTGAAATGAAAATGTAGGTCACTACGTAAAACACGTAATCACATATTCCTTATTATCAGATACTCAATTATCGTTATGGTATTATTTTATATGTCGCATGATTTTTCATGATCTAGTATTAAATATTTATTTGTGAATTTAAAAAAATATATATTGCGTTCCCAACCACGATCAAGTGTTTCAAATAATATAAGATATGCCACTATTAATAATCAAACCTTGGTTAAAACGAAAGCTTATTAGTCGAGTCTAGGGATTTTGAAGTCTCGTCTTATTCATGTCCCAGGACAAGAAACCGTTATAATGTAGTATATTTTTTTAATTTAGAACTTCGACTGAATGTGTTTGATGGAACTTTAATATCTAAATAATTCAAATGTATAGTATATTTTGTAAAACAAAAAATAAATATTTGAATACAGAGGCAATCTATAATATAAATTGGTACATTTGTTTTGTCTTTAGAGTTTAAATACATATTAGGTTCGATACATATCAGGTTTAGATACATTTTTTAATATCCTTTGATATTTTTAATTAAATCCTGTTAGCCCAAATTTTGCATTTCATAACTCAAATAACAAGTACCTAGGTAACTTTCTTAGTATTGGCAGCCGTTTTATTCATTTTTTAATGTAGTGTTAGATTTTTTCTTTGGACAGAAACCTATGCAAACTTGAAGCAAAATATTAAAAAAGACGACAATATTTTATTGCAAATAATTATGTTGCTTTTGTAACACACGGGTCAGTTATTTTATGGTTATTACCACGAACAAGAATCTGCGAAACGTTCGTAAAATCGTCTTATTTTATTTTAAAATAAAAGGAAAATTTAGAAAGTTTTTTTTCAATTTAGCAACGTCGTATTAAATTAATGGTTCCCAAAGGACAAAGCTTCTCAAACTGTATTTGTTTCGTATGAATAAAATCTTTTTATATACAGTTATATACGAGTCTCGGCTTGTTTTATTAAAATGTCCCGGAAACTGAGACTTGTGAGAAGTGTCGATTTCCCGGGAATTTATTCTCCAGTTATAATATCATGGACATACCGAAAAACCATATGCCTCCTAGCATAAAATCAATTTCAAACAATTTTTTTCCTGTATATTTTCATATATTCTGATAATTTGTAAGTGATGAACTGTAAGTTATGATGTGTGGCTTCGCTGAGGAATGAAGTAACCCTCATTTAAAACCCATCATTAAGAACGTTATTAAACGCATTAAAATAAAACTTTATCGACTATTTAAATTTAAGATTTCGACTGAAGGTGCTTGGTGGAATTTCAATATTAAATTTGAATCGTTCAAACTATGTACATTCTCACAGACTAACGACCCGGGTTTCGCCTTTCGGCATCTTCACTACTCAAACGCGACTATTCAAACATTTTTTTTCTTAAATACCAATTTTAAGCCGTTCGTCAGAATTGTAGCCATCTTTATCTTTAATTTTAGAAATAACAATATAAACCTCTTCCAGATGTCAACTTCGTTGATGAATCTTTGAAATTTTTTTTTCACATGGTTTCTGTTGAAATGCATGGGTTTTTGTGATATGAGCGATAAGTTAACCACAAGTCCTAAACTCTCTTTAGAATGAATGGTCGAGCAACTGAGTAACAAGTTGCTCTCGTAATAAAACTTACGTTTAGATTCGTCCATTATGAAGCCATATGTTAAAAATTCAATTAAAAAAAAACTTCTGTGAGATTTTTTTTGTTTTATTCACCACGAATAAATATTTACATTGGAATTATTATATTATACATTGAATGTATACTATTTTAAATATTGCATATTAATTTTATCTATAACCGTATTGTTAAAACAGCTATCACCGCTGCTTATTTTTGATATTCTACACGAAACACGTTGTCCACTTGACAACAACGTTCAAACCAAACTGAATTCAATACTCTTTTTTAATTTCCTGAATATTTAACGAAATTCATATTCTCTCGGTAGTTTTCCGCATAGCTTTGTAATTCACTTAGACGACAATTCGAAGGCAGCGTCAGCGTGTTGGCAACGGTTTTTTACATAATTGATGATTTTATAAGCAAAGCCGCATGAATACTGACTGTTGCTTTGCTTATTACTTCACGTATAATATGATAAAATGTCCTTATTTTTCTATTAACTAATTTTTCTACAACACAAATTTCAACAAGTAAATAACATTATATACCATCGTAGATATTTTATTTTTTAATATCGTTGAGGTAATTAAGATTTTATTGTTCTGGTTTATTAATATAAAATACTAAACACATTTTTTTATCATTGAATGCTGTTCTGTTTTTATAGACATATTATATATAAAAAAATAATATGATTTATGAAAATTAACACACTATTACAATCATTTCAAATTATCTTGATTGAATGAAAATATAATTAAGTGTTTCGACTGAGGGTGCTTGATGGAATTTCAATATCAAATTTGAATGACAATATTTTTTTAACTGTAGTATGTTTTCTTTTATCTATTTCCGCTCCCAATTTGGAGCATATGGCTTCCCAATGGAAGTATCTCAACAGATTTTTTCTACAACAACTACATGTTATTCAATTCCTCAACCTCTTTTTAAAAGAAAGTAAGGACATAAAGGATTGGGTTAGTACTTGAATCACTACTGATAAGCTAATCGATTTCGATACGCCCCGTTATTTTTAGAGATCAAAAACATCCATGCTTTCGAAAAAAAATCGATAAATCGATTGAAAAATGATGTTAGTACTGGGATTCGAAGCCAACGACGTTGACCACTGTGACATGGACCCGATAATAAAGATGCATTTAATTTTTGTTATTAGAAAAATAATTATGAAAGATTCGACAGCGATTTGAATTTAAAACATTATTTGTCTTGTGATGTATCAAAGTGCTCAGAACCTAAGCACGAAATCTCCTCGAGTAAATTTAAATTTTATTTTATATAATATGGGCTGTCAAATTTATTAATAGTTTTCCACGTCAGTTGTTTATTTCTTTTATTTATACAGTTATGTTAATTAAAACTCATTATGGAGTATTTATAATTATAAATAATATTTTAGAAACCTCGTTTGATTTATATTTGTTAAAGTGCTTCGCGTAAAAAAAACGCACGAGTAATTGCCAAACTATCATTAACCACGTATAAATACGCTTTACAAAAAAGCCTCAATAGCATGAACCTAAAAACATTTTTTTTTAATTATGATTAAAGCGTTGTATTTACTATTGTTCCTACAACTCCAACAAAAAGTTTGTCCCAGATACTTTACGTGAACAAAAAAACAACACATTTTTCTATTTAAAAGCAATGCGAACATGACAAATTACGACAGGCCGACATTATTATCATCTGGGCGAAGCTTTTTTGATCCATCAAAAAGCGCGCGTTTCAAGTATGTATTATACTTGAACAAAAAATACATGGGCGCGCATCGTCGAAACCAAAACACAACGTATAATAAAAATAATAAAGCCCTTTCATTTAAAATAAGCTATCTATATAAATGGGTTTTGATTGACATTATAAAAGAGCCGATGGTATATTTTATCACTAGATCTTTTTTTTTGTACACGGGAAACAGCATGCTTACGAAGATGTTATTTTATTTACGCTTTCATTTAGGTTCGTATCTTGACCATGCGTTAAACAACTATAGGCTCGGAATGTATAATACGGTAATAGTTTTTTTTACCCACTCTTCGGCGTATAATGTTGCTTTGTAGAGCGTATAATACATTTTAAATAGCGTGAGCTGATAACATTATAATCGACTAGTCTTGTTAATAAGAGTCATTCTTATAATTGAGATGTTTGATCAGTGTTGTTATAATTATGATAGTCTTTTCGTTTTCAGTTATTGACTTATTATAACTTCTTTCTTTGTTTTATTTACTATTTCATCAAATAAATTGACTGCATAAAATAATCACATTTTGTCTAAAATGCGTGACACCTGGTTCGCTTCTTCAGAATTACCTTAAAAATTATATACTGTGTCGATTCAAAATGATTAACATAATTTTGATAATTAACGCTACCGATGACGACTGTCACTCGTCTTTCAAATGTAAAGAGGAAAACGAAGATATTTATTTTACATACCAAAAAGTAACTAACAAAACCGCATTTATGTAAACATTAGCGGATTAAGCACACGGGATGCCCCAGGCGCAATTAAATTTAGATGCCCTGTTTTACGAATAACATAAGAACGTTAGAAAATTCCATATAAAATAATAACAATATGAAAAAAAAGTATGTAGTATTTTGAGGCCTCTAAGATTGAGAGGCTCCAAACGCGCTTCATTCGCTTATAGGGTAATCAATGATATAATTAAATTATTTCTGATAATACGTTTTAAGTATTACGATTCTGACATTAAGTATAACGCTAGTGTTTGCAATTTTTTTTATTAGCAAACTATTTCAACAGAGTTATCCAATTATATGTTGTTTAAAAAGTCAAATCTGATATTTTTTAAATATTTGTGTCGAATGGAACGGCGATTCTCGAAATCATCTCTTATGAAACCATTTCTGTTTTCTCATTTTTATGAAATTGATGATTTTATTTGGGATATATTATATATACATATTGAATACATAATCTTATCGACTGTGGAAAGGAAAAAGGACGTAATCCACAGCTCTTTCAAAACAGATTTTTTTCGATAATCACAATGTATCAAACTTGATACACGTTCTATCAAAAGGATGTAAGCTGCAAATGCCGAATTAGTATCTAAATTTAGCTTTTAAGTTTTAAAAAAGATGAGTTTGTGAAAATTTAAATCAAGAAAAAAGGTTTTTCCAAGACAACTTTTTTAGATAATATTAGAATATGTCAATTGACATCGGCTTAGAAGTCTTCCTGCACTTCAAGGTCGAGTATATTTCATAATTTGCATATGGTCCAAAATCATCGAAACACGTTTTTTGTGCCTCCTGTAAAATTTGCTATGTGTCGGTTACGTCTTTTTTCCTTTCTACAGTCGATATATAAAAAGCTGTACATACATAATTCGTGGCGGTATAATTTCGTGGCTAGTTAAATCAGAACATGTAGAAAACAAAAATGAATAATTACATTTCATACAAATACCCCATGTGGTCTTTTTGAATGTACAGAAGTTTGATTAAATGTAATTTTTATGAGTGCTTTACATTCTTCAAATTATATCTCCAAAAATATTGATGCGTGATGACCAATGCTATTATATTAACAAGAATAGTAAGTTTTTTTTATTCAATTTAGCTCAGCACCTCTATATTATTATATACTCTTCAAAATAGGTTGTAGTTGGTTATCAACAATTGGACACGTTCAACGATATTTTGATAATGACAATGTGTATTTCAAGCCAATCATTATAGCGCGGAAATAACTTTATTAAATATTCAAGGTATTTTATATTCTTTTTATCGAAGATTGAAACTAATTGAGTGAAATATTCATACTGGTAAGTATTAAAGTTTCCAATCCCAGAACCAGGATCCCGATCAATTTGACGATCCCGGAATTTTTGTCCTGGGATTTTAGAATTCACTAAAATGTTAAAAAGTGTAATCTGAATACTCCCTGAATTACTATCAAATTAAATAATAAAAGAATTCCTGATAGTGTACCTCAGTTGTTTATATAAAACCTATATATTACATAAATAAATTGTGACTCTATTTCATAATACGTCGCAATCGTAAACAGGAAAATACGATTTTAACGTTTTTTTTCATAATTTTATACGATTTCGGTTGCAATTATTTATTTTTTGATTCTCAATAGATTTCCATCATCTGTGGATCAAAAAAAAACAATATTCTCCCTTAGCGATATGTTGTAATGTCAATTATTTTTTTGTATCAAACTTAAGGATATGGAGAAAAATAAAAATATGAAATTATGATAAATTATCAATCCAGTAATTAAAGGATTGCGAATAACAAAAAGGGTTCGGGATTGAATACCCGAGCAATGACGATTTTTTAATAAGTTCAAAACTATGTGAAGTAGGTACACAAAATAAAGTTAAGTTGTGTAGTAAAAAGATTTCAAAACAAAATAGAGAATTTTAAAACAAAAGAGTATTGAAAGAATATTGAACACAAATTATGTTTTTCTATTTGCATATTTTCCAAAATTTTCCTATTTTCAATGTTTTACAAATCACAAATTTCGTAATTTAGCGGTAGTCCAACTGGACTGGACGATAGATATTAAAAATAGGAAAATTTTGAGAGTCGTGATACTATACAAATTGGTATAAGTATGTCTGATAAAATTAAAATAAAACTACAAATATAAAAATACAGACTAAACTGTAATAAAATTTCATCTAATATCTAATTATTTGTGATTTGCATAACCCCAACACTTGAATGATTGACTGGCAAGACACGTTTTACAGTACATATGCCAGATAATATACATTTAATTTCTAATTAACAGAAGTAGTACAGAAGAGTGATATTGTGAATGTAAAAAAAAACAGTAACATCCCGCATGTCGATTTATTCAGCACAAAACCAGTGATTAATGAAGTATGACACTTCATGCCTTTGACGTATAATTATATATAGTATGCTATGAAAAGGTTGCAATAATTAATCAAAAACATGTTTCATTCCACACACTTTTTTTTTATAACGGAATAACTTTGTTAGGTTTGTTGATGTTGTAAAAATGATGATTATGATAAAGTATCTGGTCTACTTAGTTGGATGATATTTAATGAAAAAGTGTGACATAGATACTTTCACAACTACGCTTACATTACGAGGTTTTTTTTCCTACAGGTTATTCTCGCTCTAAAAAGGTACCCCGATATGATACGTTTTTTTAAGAAGAAACTGTTTACCACAGCTTGAATTTTGTTTTATTATATATCAAGGGCTTCAGGCCAAACAGAGTTATCGACAAAAAAGATTTTTTGGTTTTGGTTGATTACAGATAAAATTACGTCAATCTTTTCTTGTTTCCTCTTAAATCACCAGTAAAGCTTAGCGTAAACCAGGCACGGGTAAACTGAGGCCCGCGGGCCGCATGCGGCCCGCCGCGTATTTTTCAGCGGCCCGCGAGCAATATCATATTTTTGAAAAAGATTCATGTTTTTATCTTTTAACGCCTTTTTAAAAAAATATTGAAAATAAATATAATAATCGTTAATTTTGGATCATATGGATCATTTGGATTTATATATATGAAAAAATATCTTCAATCATGACCTCAATAAAAACTCTTTACGATCAAACATAACTGATGAACATTTACAACATGTTTTAAGAACCTCAACTGCAAAATTAGCAACTGAATTTAAAAAAATGTTAATATACGTAAAACACTTCCATTCCTCTCATTAGATTGTTTTTTTTGTCCATGATAAATAGTGTACATAGATAAACGGTATTTACTTGCGGCCCGCCGCTCATTTTGAATTCCTGAATTTGTCTCTCCATCCGAAATGTTTACCCCCCCCCCTCTGGCGTAAACTATATAATGTTATTTTAATAAAATTTAAGAATCACAATAATAAACAATATAAACATACAGTACATAACAAATTATAAAATATGAACATTAGGTTTTAAATTAGAAACTGCTTTGTAAAGTTATAAAATAATAAAAAGTGTTTTCTGAAAAGTTACAATTTTGTAGATAGTGTTGTTTGACTTTAAACCCCCGATATGTCTCTGTTAGTCCTAAAATGGTTGTAAATAACATTATATAAGAATTAATTTAATGAAAATATAATGATTAAATAAGGGATTAATAAAGTGTGCGTAAAGTGTATTTGTATTGTATGTAATTTATGAAAGAAAAAAAAATATAGCATGGAGAAAGAATTTTAAAAAATCGCCTGAGCGTTTATGCGAACCATTTGGATTATTTTTATTCATCATTAAAATAAAATATAAAATAAATTATAGAAGTTTTTTACAAGTGCTTAAATTAAATTATATATGTATGCTAATTTTCAGGTTTGAAGTAAAAATAGAAACGACTTTTTAAATATTAAAAAAATGAATTTAATCTTTTCCGGATTCGCTAAAAAAATCACATCCGTGTATTCTACTTTAAAATATGTTGTATTTTGCTAAGCACATTTTTGCAAATTAATTACTTTTACTATAATAAATTCAGCGGGTCCAGCGTTCAACGTCATTGGCTTTCGTGACGGATTTTACGAGCTCGAGTCCTAGTATAAAATTATTTTTCAATAGATTCACCGACTTCCGATCGAAGGCATAGGTGTTTATGGTGCCTAAATTCGTTTACATCATTTAAATTCTAGTCTTGTCATAGCCCTTATATTTCTAGCCCTACTCTCTTTGAAAAAGGAGAGGTTCAGAAACTGAGTAACAGACAGTTCTCGAAGAAAAAAACTTCCGTTGAAATATTTCGATGAAGAGGCCAGATGGTAACTATTTTTGTATAATATACAGACATTCACAAATAAAAAAATAAATCTACAGAAGTTAAAAACAAAAAAACTAATCGAGCGAACTAAAGAAGATTAATAAAACTCAATAACTTGATAATTGCAATCCTTTTATAGTTCTGTAAATATAGTAAACTGCTTTCTTTTATGGTATTTATTGTGTCAGTAAATTGTGTATTTTTTTTCAACAAATACTTTGTGGGCAGTAAGGCCAGTATGTTTTATGTTTCGCCTGACATAAAGTTATAAAAAAATATTTTTGGAATGAAAATTAGCTGATAATGTAATAATTTTAATATTACACAATTAATGATCCAGTGAATACTACTTCTAGACCAGTGATACGCATGGAGTACTTAGAAAGCATTTCTCGATTGCACTCTTTGCCGTTTAAGAATTAAAGTATAATATATATATATATGCACATATTTTGAATTTTTTGAAAGATAAAGATAGAAATAAATATATTTATTTTTGCCACGTATATATTCTTTATAATTTGTTATTGTTATGATGCGACCAGCTCTAAAATTTTGTCATGATAAACGGAAATATGATGTTTTATTAAGATTTAATTATATTTCTATGTATATGTTTATATAATATATAAAATGTTGTTTCTAGTTTGGGATTATTTTATTATGTTATATGTATTCTGATTTAATTTTACGAATGCTGTTAAAAATACGGCAACTAAATAAGTAAGAAACTGTTGAAAATTTTACGTTTCTATTGAGAAGAACTTTGCAAATTTGACATTGGAAAAGAGGCTGCACACCACTATTCTAGACGCTGAAGCTCAAAAAGAGCAAATTCCACACTCAGTTGAAAGTCTAAGAGATTATTTCTTGATTTATTTTTCATGCTGAGGAGTCATTAGGTTCAAACATCATTATGTTTATTAATGGTTGTTAAAAAATTGATGCACAATTTAAAGAAATGACTATTATGTTAATTTTTCAACGATCTCTTTTTATTTAAACGGTATGGATATTTTATATTTCCCGATATGTTAAACCATGTATTGAAACAAAAACAAGAATGCTCTGTGTTATAACCATCTTAATCAAAATAAAACAAATAATTTAATGAATGTTAAATAAACATAAATGACTGTAATACTTCTATACTTTCATACCTCATTAATATATTACTGTAAAATTATCATTTTCTGATTTATCTGCATAATTTGGCAGAAAATTGTTGTAAACATAATTTTTAAGAAGTGTCTCTTGGAAGTATAGTGTTGGACTGACCGATAGTAGCATGTCCGTAATTAAGAAAGAAGTAACACTTTTTACTTTGTTTTGATATTTAAATAACTAAAAAACAGACTTTGGAATTACCAGCACACTATCCAAATATCTACACTAATTGTGAGAAGCATTGTTTTTTGCATGCTTGTGAATTAATTATATTTTTTTCTTATTAAATTAAATGTAAGACGAAATATAATATTATATTTGTTTTTCGGTAAGAAATATAAGAAATATTTTAACTTTGACAGTACGAATAATAGCATAGTATTTTTTAAAACTGATAAAATTATTGTGAACTTAAGATAAAGATCGTTTAACTTTCTCAGCAAGTATGGCATCAATTTAGCAAGGCGAGGCTGATGGGCCGGAAATATTTTAACTTAATAATTGTACGGCCAAGTATAAAAAACTCCATTATTTAAATACTGTTGAAGATTATTGACAACAGGAATTTTGTTTTTAATGAAGGCGGTATTGAGAAGTGCTACATTTGTGTAAATGACAGTATCCTATATCTATTCACCTGTTCACAAAATCATCCGTAACATACATTATTTTATTTAACAAATCATATATAAACGACAAAAATATTCTGATTTCGTGAGGATGTCATGTCAAACGCGTAGCTTGTCGAAAGATTTGTCTGAGATAAGAATGCACCAAATAACTAATAAAGTTGAAAATTAGGCTACTGCATTAGACAAATATTTTTTTAAAAAAGGATGATTTTTGATGCTACGTAAAGTAAAAAAAAAATACAAATATTTTAAAATCTTCAATTAATACTTATTTCATTAACCACCATCACTGTTTTGTTTGAAATTCCTTTTCGATAGTATTTTTTTCCGAATTTTCCGAATCGGTGTTTTGCAAAGATATTGTGTTTTTTTATGACAGCGCTTAGCGACACATTATTTTAGTAAAATAACTAGTCAAACATCGATACCGATTGGATTGGTTGTGTAGAAGAAATTTTCAGTACTAGCTAGACCCGGCTCTATCACTCTAACATACAACTTTATCTAAAAATTTGCATTTCAATGGCTTACAAAAAGACGCAATTAATTTCTGAATTAACAAAAAATGTTGATGTATTTGTTAATTGTATATAAATATTCCATTAAAATGATGATTTTAAAAGGAGTAAAATTTAAAAAAAAACAGTGTTTTTTGCACTGCGCTACTACAGGGCAACATTTTACTGAATTCATTTTGAATCAACTTTTGTATTTCCAAAATAGCATTCAAATAAAAATATGCTACATGTTATTGTTGGTATTGTCGTAATATAGTAAAGCAGTGATAAATAATATATAAATAATGGAAAATAAATCCAATTCTTTGAGTAAACCTAAAGTTTTGTCATAGCTTCAACTTTAAACACATTCAATGCCTTTTTTTGCAACTTGTAGTCATTGTAATAATGTAAACTTTATGACAATTATTTATTCATTAATATATTACCAAGTACGTGAGCTTACGGAATCTTTAGTATTGCTGTTAATTTAAAAAACAAATATTGCAACGAAAACAAAATTTCAATGATGAGATTTTTCCGAAAGGTCAATTTGAGTCCTTTTATCCGACAAGTGCAAATATGCTCAAGAAAATATAAAAAATACCGAAATTTATTATCATTGAATCACTTCATTTTTTTAAACATGTATTCATTCCGTGTTGGGAATAAAGGATAACGACTCCAACCATTGTTATGTCTTAAATACTGAAAAATTGTTTAGATTGATGGGGAATGTTCCATTTATAGAAAAATCAAACGGAATTTGAAAGTATGTATAGTTTATTCGGCAGAGTTTGTTTAACTAGAGAAATTATTAAAAAATACATTTTTCAATAAAATGATTTTAATTTGAAAACAAGTTATGTAAAACATACAAAACTTTATGACTTGTGGTATTGAAGAAGAATCTATTTCCATAAAACAAAAAATCGACAGCAAATATATTATACATACATGCAATGCAATTTGCCGAAAAATCTTTCATGTTATATTAAATGCCGTTTATATAATGAAATAAATATGCAATTTGACATATAGCAGCAAAAAAAAATGTAAATAGCACTGTACTATTCTATCCTCTTATCAGTTTATAATGGTCGTCGCTCATGAGCAGTACTGGTCATGATCATATAAAATAAAAGTGGACATAGTACAAATGAGTGTTGATTCTTTAAATACATAATGCCTTTCCACCATGTGTCGACAGAGGACACCTTAAAAATGTAATGACAAATTAATCGCATGACAAAAATATAAGTCATATATATAAAATAGTCAGTAAAACACTACCCATAAATTATTTACAGCCGGAATTCAATAATTAAAAATACTGAGCAAATATATATATATATATATATAATTGGTAAAGTCGAAAGAAATGTAATTTTTTTGATGCTACAAAAAAAATATTTAAAAAAAAACCATGCAATATTATTCCGTGAAATAATTTCTGTTATTAAGGTATAATTTTCTTCCACAAAATAGTCAGTTTTTTAATACCTCTTTCGTAAAATTCTGGCAGTTTATTATTAAAGTATGAATCCAGTTGATTTTTTTGGTAAAATGGAAAGAAATGTAATTTTTTTGATGCGTCACTAATCAGTTTGCAACCGGTTTCTATTAAAGAAGCAGGTTGTGGTTGGTATCATTGTAAAGCTCCATCAGTATTCTTTTTTTTATGATATATTTTTTAATTTTTTTACCGTCAAAGAAAAATGCAGAAACCAGAGACTAAGAGATACATTTGCGGTATTTTATGTTTTTTTGCTTAATCATGATCAAGGATAAGAGGGCTGGATTTGGAACATCTGCAACACCCACCATATTCACCGGGTATGGTACCTTCAGATTATCACTTATTTAAGTTGATGAAACATTCACTTTGTGATAAAAAAAAATCAAACATTGAATAGGTAAAAAATCACTTGGATTCATATTTTAATAATAAGCCGCTAGGATTTTACGAAAGAGGTATTAAAAAACTGCCTATTTTGCAGACGAAGATCATACCTAATAACAGAAATTATTTAATGGAATAATATTGAATGGTTTTTTTTTAAATATTTTTTTTGTAGCATTAAAAAAAATGACATTTCTTTTGACTTTACCTAATATATATGCAAACCAAATTAAAATTAAATCAATAAATATCAATTAAAAAACGCGATGTCGTAATTTTTCTTAGAACGGTTTTAAAAAATCATGTTACATTTAAAGATTTTGAATTATGGTGTAGGTATATTATGACGGTATTTCCTGCAAAAACTCAAAACGAACTTTTTTATCATTTCATGTATTTTAATGAACCAAAAAATGCATCCGTAAATACGTAAAAAAAACAAGCAAATTAATGGTGGTATTCCACTGGCTTGATTTAATTTAATATTAATGAGCGGCAGAAAATTATGAAGGCCCAAAAACAGCTTGGCTAGGTTTTTTAAGGCGTTTTTTGTTCCGTTAGTAATAAATCATAATACATTTTCGTTTTATCGTTTGTATCGAGAGTTTGTACTGAGAAAAAAAGCTGGATATAGAACAAGCACATGCCAAGATGGATTGTGACTTTTTTAATCGACAAAGTAACGAGATTTAAAAAAATAAAATTAAGTATTATAACGAAGCGAAATTAAGTTGCTTCTTTTTTTGACAAAGCGTGAGATTTTTGCTCTAAAGCATAGATGTTTGTGAAATATAAATTTTTATCATACCCATCCGCTTTAAAAACGGATAAATATGAGCTAACCACTAGTCTTGTTATAAGCTTATCCTTTTATTTATTCCCTCTTCGAAATAAGCTAGATTGAAAAATTTGTAGCAAGCATCTCATCAAAAACTTGTGTCTAGATAAGCTCCATTGTGTGCTTCACATTGAAAACGTTACATTGCTTAAAACAATGTAACGTTATTTGATAAATAGAAAATTTATATTTTATCCATAATAATTATAATATTAAATCGAAAAAAATTCAAAGAAAAAATAAATAAATATAAGAACAGTAAATATCTCCGTACACTATCAATTAAAACTACGTTAATTGCTGATAAAATATAATTTTATGACTGATAATTGTTTGAATTAAAATGTAAATGGTTGTTTACTCTATTAACATCCAAGATAGCTGGCAACCTTTTAAAGCATACGAACTAATTATTACAAAATAAAAACAGAAAAATTAAACAACCGCTCACATTATGAATTAGTTTTACTTATATTTTAAATGTATTTTAAATGTATTGTTTTTGTAATTGATTGAGTTTGTATTAAAATTATTATGTCATGCGGACGTATATAATTGGCAACCTTGGATTCATTCAAACGCATTGATACTGATTGAAAGTCACGTAACGTATGAATCAAAGCAAAAACAATTATGATGTTGCGAGAGCGAGAGTCAAGAGTCTTGTGATGACCGTCATTTTTTTACACCAATACGCACAAGTATTCGATGATGTATTTGAGAAAAAAACACCCTTTTCGTTTTTGTTTTGTAAGATCCTGTATTCTCCGCGGTCGACCGCGAAAAGCTTCGCGATTGACAGGTTATCGACCACTAACCTAGAATCTAAGAATAGTACGTGATTTAATACATGTATAATAAATGCTACGTGCATTCTAGCACATCATAATGAATTCTTAATATATTATAATGATCAGGTTCACCCTATGATCTTTTTGATTCTATTGAAAAACGGTTAAACTGGAATCCGGATTAATATTTTTCACCTGGCTTGTTATTTTTTTTAAATACACACAAAAAATATCATTAGTATCTATGTAAAAACACAACACGGAATTAATTTAACTGCATTTTTTATTTAATAAATTTTCTTCGTAATCGTCAAAGCTTAAAATTTGAATCTTATACATACGTAATTTATTTACTTTGAAACCGAATTTTCAACACTATTGCTAGTTTTTATATTCGCAAACACTGTCAATGAGTGTCAAACACCCTTACGGAAAAAGTAAAAAATACATTTTCCAATACATTTAAGAATTTGTGTAACACGACATGAATGTTTGTGATGTTTTCAATTGTCTTCGACGTATCCTTCTGTCTTAAAAAAGAGGCGTAAAATGAGTGATGCGCTAATTAACAGTCCATTCCTTACTTCATATTTATATCACACCAAAAAACAAGATTAAGCAATTGAGTAGCAAAGAGCTTTGGGAGAAAAACTCATGTTGAGATAAGCTCAATTAAACTTACACATACTACTGATTAATAGAATAGGGGACATGTTTAAAAAAATAAACATTAACAATTTGCAATGAAAAAAATGCTGTTTTTACTTAATATTTTTAACCGTTTATCTCTTTTACAAACAATTGTATGTACAAGGTTTAAATTTCAAATGGCATTGGTTTGCTTTTAAACGAAAAAAATATTCAAATATTGACACTTTTCGGTCACAAAAATAAACAAACAGAGGTGCCAAAATGAAAGCTGTGCTTGTTTATTGATACAATATTGATCTTTTCATTAGCATAGAGGTAACATTAATGACTTTATTGATTTTCGAATACATACTTTGACATTTAAAAAATGTGAATTTTGTTACTTAGATTTTCAACGAAATAAAATGATGGAATTTATTGTTGATAAAGTAAGTCCTGGTTTTACGCGTCCAAAATACACTAGCAAAATGCCCGAAATTTATGTTATTATTTAATATAAGTAAAGTATACTAGTATTCAAATTGTCAATAGAGCTTTTTGTAAGAAACTCAAAATATGTACCATTTCAATTTGAATATTTTTTTAATAAAGATTATTTTTAATTTAAATCGTTCCTGACAGTTCCGTGAAAAACATGAAATCGAAATAACATTTTATTTAAATAATTCATTATAAATGTTTGCAAAACGAGTCGCATTTATTAAAATTAAATCTATTGTGCCACAACTCAGATTCAAAATAGTGGCATATATACTTTTTAAAATTTTTAATGCTACCACCAATGTTAAATTACTAAATTTATAATATTTCTATATGCATGTAATATGAAAATCATAAATTTCAATAATGCATGAATAAATCAATACCGGTATTTCGGGGTTCCATATAAAATACCGGTTGTGAAAAAAAAAATAATGATCAAAAGGAATATTCGTTCTTTCCAATAATGATAATTAAAATTTCATTATATTATTAAAAAACCAAAGCATTCCATAAGCATAAATTATATAAAAAGATAAAATACTATTTTTAAAACGGCTTTTTCATTAATATTGAATTTTGTCAATCTTGATCGGATCTTTGCAGAAGAGGTCATGCAAAAACTAAGCGTCAGTTCAAGTTGATCAGTGCACTTGAACGACTGAAGACGCCGAAAGGCGAAATCCAGGTCGTTAGTGACAAAACTTATGTAAATGTACATAATTTGAACGATTCAAAATTAAAACTTTAATATTAAATGTTTGATAAACTTAATAAAAACACAATATTCCTTTGTACTTCATTCCATTTTATTTAATAGGTCAGGATCGGTTTCGCTCATTGCAAGCATTGTCAATTGATCGAAATGAGCGAAACCGGTCCTGGTTTATTAAATAAAGTGGAATGAAATACAAAGGAATATTGTGTTTTTATTAGTATAATGCCATTCCACCAAGTATTGACAATGAACACCCTAAAAGTGGTTTGATAAACTTTTTATATTGAGAGAAATTAATTAAATTAATTATATATTATAATAGCTACGATACAGGCGTTACTTAATCGTTTTTCAATTATAGTGGTTGGTTGAATGAACTAATTTAAAACAAAAAAACATATTTTATTATTTCGCTTCAAGCAGTGTTCTCGTTATTGTTAAAATGTAACTATCGCTACAAAAAACGTGATATGGAAATAAGACTTACTCAAACTATCTATGAATGTATGTTACTTGACCTACCGCAAAATTGAATCTATTGCATAATAAAATAGTAGTTTTCCTAATTTACGTCAATATTTACCACATTAAATCTCGATCAAGACTGGATTACTGTATTCTCCGCACTAAAATTGATGATATGAAACAACAGATTGCGTAGGTTTGATTTTTTTGTGCCCATCGATTTTTTTTATGTATATATGAGAGTTTGTGATTTCTTAATACGAGCTAATATAAAGAGCCGATAAATGCTTGTCGCCTACTGTGGCCCAGTTGGTCAGAGCTTGCTCTACCGATCACGCAGGTCTGATTTCGTTCCTCGGTCAGATCACAGTGAATTTGAAAATTATTCAATTGAAAGTTGTGATCGAAGACTGGCTGTTTGTGGTGTCAATTCACATCATTTCCTCTCCTTCCATCCTTATGATCCTCTAATAATTGGATGTAGCAATAGCGATTAGCCAACCACTAGTCCTGTTCTAGTCTTATCCTTCTTTCCCTAATACTCGCTTTGAAAAAAGTGAGGTTGAGCAACTGAGTAAAAAACAGTTCTTGTAGAAAAAACTTTTGTTAAAATACTTCCATTAAGAGACTATATGCTCCACATTTTGAGCGGAAATGGATTAAAAAAAATGCTTCAAGTTGTGATAAGTCACGTCTTAAAATATTCATTGTAAAACACATACCTTCTATGTTTATAGTCACTTCTTTATTAATTCTTTTGGTCGTTGTTACAAAATCTGTAAGTAAAGAAAACACAAACATTATTCAAAATCAAAAATATATTTGTTAGCGGTTATAAAATCCTGATATTGAATTATTAATACATGTTTGGTAACAATGTCAATGTTCTAAAATTTTAAACAAAGTTCACATACATCTTATTATTGCTTCTTTAGGCAATGTTATTTTAATCGTTTTATTGCGGTGAGCTTCTTGACCTTGTTTTGAACTATATAATTTAAAAAATATAATTAAACAAAAATAATATATTTTAAATTGGCTAAAAAAAGCTTTCTAGTAATTGAACATATATACACCATGAAAGGCACGACTTTTTTACCGAGACTATAATTATGTTGGCTTTAGTTCATCTGTATTATTTAAGCGTACCTTGTTATAAAGTAATCCAAATAATAAGCTTTTAAAGTTGAATTGGTTCGGAGTTAGTTTGAATACATCATAGCATAGCAATTTTTTTTAGCATCACTCCATGATTAAAGCTTTTGATCAGGAACTAAGCCGAAAATGCATTTAAATATACTACACTGCAGAATTAAAAATATTGTTTTTCAGTACCACTTAACATTTCATAAAGTGTCAGTTTTATTGCTTCAGATAATTGTGTTTTTCAACTACCTATAATTGTACGAATAACATTTAAATTAATAATAGTACATAAAGTATTCCATGAAGTGATTTTTTGTAGCTGTAAATTAGGCTATTTTTTTTCCTCACGCATAAATTTTTACGCGTAGCTTCACTAAGTGGCATCAATCAAAATCAATTGATTTTAAAATTGGTTCATTGAATATCTTTCAATTACTTTCAAATAACTCGTATTTCTTCGCTCCATTTATGCGGTGTGGAAGAACAAACAAACACCTTTATAATAAGTATGTATGTATATGCATACTATCTACAGGTGCGTAACATAAATTTCCTTTCAAGTAATACGCATACCATTTCTATTGACTGGTTATTTTTAATGTCGAGTACGAATTGATCTATATAATTAGGGTTTCAAGTACTAACCGAAGTATTTGCTTAAGCTTAAACGTATTTTAAAAGTATTGAATTGTTTTCTATTATTTGAAATGTGCGGTTTAAAAAGAAGCGTTTTTCTAAGTCTAAAGACCAACCACTTATTTCAAATATCAGTCTTCTCTAAATAAAGAAATAAAATATCCAATCTAAAGAGCAAATCTCGTAATAATAAAAAAATGGTCGGTGATTTTTTTTAAATACATTAAAAAAAAGTATTACTTAAATATATTATTCCGTAAAAAAACTATAAATAAAACATATTTTGAATTTTTTTATTTTTTAAATTAAAAAAAATATTTACTTTATCAAACTCACATTTAAAGGTAGGTAGAGCTTAAGAGCTTTGACCCACTCTCAACAAACACCTATTTTTTTAAACAATTTTGTATATATATATATATATATATATATATATTTAAATTACAAATGTACATATACACGTGCAAAACGAAGTTTTATTTTTGACGCTTAGTTATTGTAAGATTTTTTTATCTTAACCGTTTTCCATCCACGTATCTGACATTTCGTTGCGTACGAAAATTATTGAATATCGGTCATGCTAAATTGACGCAAATATCTCATTATAGAAATGCGAAGTCAAATTACATGTAAAAATCGATTACAAATCTAATAATCAATTCCCGAAAGAGCCAATGGTCAATCGATACAGTTATAGAATGTAGGCGACTGCTATTACAACTAAAACAAAAAAGACAATTTAAAAACATTTATAAGAACCATGCCATCTGACGCTGTGCCACTTTTCTGTGATTATTTAGTGTACTTATGGATTTCTCGTTAATAATTCAGAGATTATGTTGAGAAACCAAGTAATAAAAAAATGGGTTAATTAACATTTTTCATAATTCTGGCCAAATAATGATTGCGATGTTAAATAAGTATAATATTAAAAAGGTTTTTACTGGAAAACTAGACTGATTGTTATTAATATTATCAACTTTCTTCTTATGATGAACTATAGAATGTGAGATTTTGATGGGAAAATAAGTGATAAGCAGTAGTAATTATTTGCATTCAAAAAAATATTCACGATTATTTTATTATAACCGATACTATTACGAAAAACCTCATCAAATCTGAATTTTTAACATTTTATTTAAGTCATAATTGGATTAAAATCAATTAAAAAATAAATCAAAAAAATAAATCTTAATAGTATAAATTTTAAGGGATTCACTCATTGGAATAGCTTGACATTCAAACAATCTTTAGTATTATTTTTTTACTTATAATTAATTTAGTGTCACTTATTCATATTTTGGTTGTCAGTTGGATGCGAAAATTTTTCAAACATTCCATTTTTTTCTTCGATTACTAGCCGTCGTTACAAATAAAATATGCAATACGTACGTTATAATAAATAGATAATAAGACAAGCTTCTACCATTTATAAAATTAAATTTCAATGGTTTGTATGATATGTAGGAAAATTGATATCCCATACTAAGCCATACATACACCTCTTGGGAAAGAACACCATTAATCAAAGCATGAATTATTAAGTCGATGCGGTGGGAGGTATGTTCTACTTCAAGTCAATACTATTGATGCTTTGAAAAGCATCGACTACTTTTTTTTCATACGCATTATTTTGCTTAGCTGTTAAGCGCCATTTAACCATACAATAAATAGTTATAAATATACTATATCTATATATTCAATATTTAAATGTTGTGGTGATAGCTTATACTGTTTAAGTATCATTATGATATTACTATAAAAATATTTTGTGAAAAAAAATTAAGAAAATTATTTTGTTGATTAAAAGTGTAAGTGTTCACTAAATTGTTAACTTAGTTATAGAACAAAAATAATAAAACATTTTTATTATAATGCCATTCCACCAAGTATTGACAGTGAACACCTTAAAAGTGATTAGTTATAGAATACTAAAATGACCGATATTTATGATTTTTTTTTTATTATTAAAAAGTTTTGGCGCCTCCCCTGGCGGTACTTCGCGCCTCCCACGTTGGAAACCGCTGGTTTAGACGTATTATTGCTTGGTATATTTTTGCCGCTATCTTGACAGTGAAAATCATCAATTTATGTAAAATTGTTTTATTAAGCGGAGACCTTAAATAAATAAATTCATCAAATCAAAATGGTATAAACGTGAGCAATTTTATCTTTGCTGATATTCATTGCCATTCAAAAATGAACATTTAAGAACACGAGAAACGATTACTTGGTATTTGGTATTGAAAGGAAACCTAGTTAAGAACTGATACATTTCAATTTAAAAATCAAGACACATACATGACGAGCGTTACTTGTCTCACAGAAAAAATCGGGTCAACAATCATCATAACGAATGTGTCGGAAAGTTATAGGTTGTCTCATAAACCTTTGCGTATTTTTGAAATTATTTTTTTCTTTTAAAATTAAAAGTAAAGTAGCATTTTAAAGTTTAATGTGTTTAAATAAAATGACTCTCTAATATTAATTTTAGTTCATTGTAAAATTATTAAATACATAATTTGTTAAACAAAAAACATACATAGGTATATAAAAGCGTGGCGAGAATATAGCTTAAAACAAGGCAATGCTTGTATTGTTTACTGCTTATCATTCAAAATCACTACCGAGAAAAATCATTAAATTATAAACGATTGGCAACACTGACGTTTTATATAGCACAACCAAACAATGACATTATTACACTATAATTAAAGCCTCATATAGCAATTAATTTTTCTATAATAAATTAATATAATGAATGTCAGATAAAATGCGGATGGTTTATTAATAACGGCTTTTTAAAGAACGTTTAAAATTTATGAATAACCTGAAGCGGTTCTTTTGATCGTAAAATTAATTAGCCACCTAATAAATCTTTTCACATACAATAATTTTTGGTTTAATAACAATTATCTCTTAAAGAAGAAATAACAATTAATTTTACACTTCAGATAAATAAATCTGAGAAAATTTAAACGTATGTATATCCATTTTAATAGTTTTAGTAATATTTTTTATACTAGCCTTACAATACAGAATTTTCTTTACTGAGGTGTGACGGTTAATAACCTCATTGTTACGCGCCTTTTGACTTGAGCGATTCTTATAAATTAACTTGTAGTTTTTTTTTTATGTTCGCAGTAAATTTATTAAAGAATACTTGTTTTTGAAATAGAAATTACAAGAGGGCGAGCTTTTTGTAGCAAAATACGAGAATAATTATTTGTAGCAATATACGTTAATGAGAAATGTTTAAGTAAACTAGATTTTTAATTTTTTTTATCCGTAACTCAATGCTATATTAGTAAATATTTCAATTTTATTCTGTAATATACAGGTCGCGTCCGTAGAGCAGTGGTCAATGTCGTTGGCTTCCTTGATAGATTTCACGTACTCAAATCCCAATACGAACAGCATTTTTTTTCAATCGATTCATGTTCGAAAGCATGAGTGTTTTTTATGTCCGAAAGATCCCTCCCAATTTTCCAATAAAATAACGAAGCGTAACGATAGCGATTATCTTATTACTAGTACTGTCCTAGCCTTATTATTTCTACCCCTTCTCTCTTAAAAAAGAGTGCTTGAGAAACTGAACAACAAGCAGTTCTTGTATAAAAACTTCTGTTCAGACACCTTCATAAGAACGCTATATGCTCCACATTTGGAACGGACATAGATGTAAAAAAATACATAGAATTTTAAAAAAAGTCTAAAAGTAAAGTCAAGCATGCATAGATATCAAAATTGGTATAAGATACAGGTTTTCACTAACAAACTAAAATGATGCATGCTGAATATGAAGCAAAAGATTTAAAATGTCACCTGATTTATGAGTGAAGAAATATAGGAAATCTGAGCTTAAAAATAAATTGTGTTCGCTGCATAACGTATTTGAATATTTCATGTTTATTAATATTACTCAATATATGCATATTTTACAATTAACATGTGTTGTTTTTATTCATTATGCTTACTACTAAACAAGTATGAATTATATGGAGCGTGAAATATTTTATATGAGATCATTTAAATATCACATTAAGTTCTTGATTTCAGACGCGTACTATACTTGGTGTATAAACGACATATGTATGTCCTAAACGAAATAGTTGACTTCGAAAAAAATGTTTGAATACTCGTAGAAGATATTTTTTATCAGAATATTAATCTCATTTACAAATAAGTCTGACAAGTAAATAAGACATTGGATTGAACGATGTTAATAAATGTAGTTTATGGCTAAAAGAATTTGTTCTTCCGTTTAAGTTAAGTGCGTCAACATCTACAGTCCGACGGTATAATATGCAGATAAAATTACTCAAGTGAAAGAAAAGCCGTTTGATAGCTTTTTAAATTAACCTATATAAGTGAAGGTTAAAAAAAATACTGAATGTATAAAACAACTATTGACATATTATAAATCATTGCGCTTTTAATATCTTTTAAGCTAAATGTTTGTTTGGATATTTGTAATTAACTACTTGATTGATAACGATATTACTAATAGAATTTCTGATGAATTGATTTAGAGTAAAGATGAAACGAGTGCTGTTATTTTTATACGTCCTAAATACTATGGCATGATAAGTTACTTCAATTAAAATCACATTTTATATATGTGTTCAGTGGACAAGAGTTATTATGTAGATCAAAATTGATTTAAAAATATTGACGAAATGTGCTGATTCTAAAAAGATGATCATCTCAGATAGTTAACGTATAAATTTAGTACAGTATAAAATTGAATAGGTAAAACTGGTAAATAAAGTGAAAAGTCACTCGTTGTACACTTTATGACGATGATTTGTATTGATGGTTTTTGAAGTACATCTCTTTTTGATAAATAAAAAGAAAACATTTCAAAGCATATTGAAAATATTTTTCAAATTATTCTGGGAACTTTCATGACGTATTACTGGATTATTTAGGTAAGAAAATGAGTGTTGATAACGATTTTTTTTGATCAGAAGTTTTATTATTTTATACCTAATTGAAAGGATGTGAATCAACGTGTAACTTTTTCTTATCAGATAATTATCAGTGATTAGCAAAAATTAATCACGTAATTTTGGAAGGGCACGTGTTCAATCAGGAACAAGGGATAAAAATGTTACACCCAAATACGGACAATCATGAGCTCTTTTTCCAGGAAATTTTGTAAATACATAGAGCACAACTGCATAGTCTTCCGATTTTAAATGAAATATTAAACCTTCCGGGATCTCCACTTCTATACCCTATATAATCATGAAATCATATAATCATAAAACCTTTGCCGACAAACAAATAAAATATTGTTCTTGAAACTACTTACAACTCAAATCTGTTGGCATTCCCATGAGCTTATCCTTTTATCCAGCAATGGCTTTGGACTCAGTGATGCATTTATTTCTTATATAAACACGAAACTTTCATTTACTAATCGTCAGTTCAAGTTCATCCGTGCACTTGAGCGCCTAAAGATGCCGAAAGGCGAAACCCGGGTCGTTAGTGACAAAATCTGTGAGAATAAACATAGTTTCAACGATTCAAACATAAAATATAGTCTATTTTGGTACGTTTCAGTACTTAACTCATTTTCGACCAAAATTGAATAAACAATATTTTAGCTCTAAGCCATTGATCGATACACAAATTTTCGAGATATAAAATTATAAGCTACCGTATTGTTTATGCGTTCAGAATTTACGTACTTTTTTGGTGTTGTGAATTCAATTGTATTTAAAACCCAGCCGAATGCTAATAGCTTTTCAGGAAATCATACACAAACATAATATTTATGTGTATATAATTATAAGTGATGATTTGTAGTAAGACTGTTGTTATTTAAATGGTTTAATTATCAAGAATTTATTCTAGATACTATATTACTTTTCAACATAGCTCGATATTCTAAAAAAAATAATTAGTATTAATGATTTTGCGATGCTACATCCGCATCGACACTTCGGTACTGAGTTATTTTCAAGGATTTTAATTTATATAAAATGATTGATGTATTATCACGAATTAGTGATATAATACTTACAATGTATATTAAATAATTTTCTAGTGTTTTAAAAATCTAATTGAAACCACGTGGGAGAGGCAGATCATTTTTTTTTAGATTTAAAAGCTTCTCCTGCCAAAAAGTCAATCGTTCTCGATTTTGACGGGTTTATAAGTGAGGGTGATAGATGTGGTAACAAGAGTCTAAAACAATGTTCCACAATTTTGTGATAAACAATACCTATAAATAGTTACTATGAAGTGAAAAATAGAAAATTTTCATTGTAATTCCGAAAAAAAAACTTTCTTGCATCCGGAGTTTCAAAAATTGTTTTGATCATAACCAAAAATTTAATTAAAATTTGAAATTATAAAAATGGTTTAAATCAAGTCTCTAGTGTACTTTTACTTGTGAAAGACGATTGACCGTACGGTGTGCAGGTTGATCTACATATATTTGCGAGCGGATGCAACTCTTTTTGTCAATTGGAGCTCTGTTTCATGCATAATTCGTATATCCTTAGATTCACCTCTAGTTCGCACAAAAAATGAGTTGATATATTAAATTTATTTTATGTCACAGACAATGATACGGCCATTCATTGTTATAAACAATGTCTCAGCTGCCATTTACATAGATATTCTTTTATAATAAAAGTAAGAATGGAATTTTCAATTAAATTAACTAAGTCAAGATTCTATTAAATGTAATCAAGATGTTATTTGGTCAGTAAATACTTTCTTCAGATTATTATTACTAGATTGCAATATTAAAAATAAATGAAATTTATACAAAAACAACTTAACAAGTTTTATGAATATCAAAAAGATCTATTTAAGTCTTCTATTTTTTAATTTGATCACAATCACGTGAGATCAAGTGATGGAGAAAAGCTATCACAATAGTCTACGTAGACTTTAAATAAACATTTGGATTAAAATAATAATAAGAAAAACTTTATATAGATCGAAACAAAACTCAGCTTTTAGTACTATGTCGACGTATGTAAATGATAAATGAGCGCCTACAAGTTTCATTAAATAAATCGTCACTATCCTGGCAGAAGTTGGTAAGTAGCAAATTGATAGCTCCGAGTAAACATCAAATTCAAAATGTCAGCTTTTATGATAAAGCTTCTAGTATCGATACGTAGATGATTTTAATATCAAGATAAAGATAAATTAATGCCAAAAACAAATAAGAGTTTAAAATTAGTAGTCAAAAACAATTGTTTGCCATGTTCATTTTAAACATCTACAATAAATGATCTTTGTTTTTCATCCAATTACTAGCCATTTCTCCTCTTTCAGAGACGGTTGAATTAAAGGTGTTTAGAGGAAATCTTCGTGCGATGGTTTGAGAGGACTAAGTTTGCCTTATATTTTAGAAAATTATTATAGAGAGATAAACAATTTATATCAGGATTTAATGATGTAAATATCCAATATATTTAGAATTGTTACCAACTGGTAACCGAATGTTACAAGTTTTACCGTAAATATTTTTCCCTTTTAGTACATACAGAACGTTGATAAGCCTTGGTTTGATTAAACTTTTAAATTGTGTTAAAATTATAATTATGCAATTTTCCGGTGTTTAGCAGATTTATAAATTCCATGTTTAGTACGTTAAAATATTAAAAAATGGCCAATAAACACTCAACAGTAAAAAAAAACATTGCATTAAATTCACTTTCAAATATTTGATTTAGTACATTTTATAAAGCAAAGGTAATTTTTATGTAGCAATTAAAACCTTGATTATTAAGAAACATGATAATTAAAAATGTCGTAATTATTTTTATAGAATATTTTTTTTTGAAAATTGACCTGAATAACCTAAATAATTTTAACCTTCTATTATAAAATGCATTCTCTTTTAAAACCTGTCATTTTCATATGGTATGTACCATGTAGGTGTATATTACATTTGTAGTTTTAAGGTCCCAGAATAACGCAGTCCAAGTATGAGTGTATGGTAAACTATATTAAATGAATTGATAACTATTTCAGAGTTGTCTCGTTTATATTCACATTTCAATGGTGATTTATAAATATTTAAAAAAAATATTCCGAGATTATAATTGACGACTCAAAAACTTACGTCAGTCTCCATGTTTTGTGAGACAGATATATCATTGTTGAAATTGTTATCCGAAGTTAAAAACTCCGCATAAAGTAGTAAGTTAAATTAAAAATAGCACGGTTTTAAGATGTACATTGTTGATTAATTAAAATTTAGTTTGCTACAAAAGCGACAGTTATTCAACAGATTTGATTAAAGTAAATCATATTAAAATAGCAAGATAATATTAATAAAAATATTTAACATTCTTTTTTTTTGAGAAGTTTTATATATAAAAACAAAAAAAAACGCTTCAATTTAATCGCCCACATTTTAAGACGATGAAAAATGACAACTTTGTTTCCTGAACTCTCAACTATTTCACTAGCACAATTAATACCAATGAATATTGGTGAAATTACTCATTGTGTGATATATATTCATTTTTTATTTAATCGAAAATTTGGTTTATACACACGTGTAGTTTTATTTTAAATGTAAATTTTTAATGAAATGATATCATAATATATTATGCAAGGCATAAAACATCTACTTACGCCTAAAGCATGATATGTATTTATTAATTTACAAAAAAAGCGATTGACCGAGTTGGATATGTATCGAATTGAAATAATTGCTTAATACTAAGTTGTTGATTTTTAGTTCACATTGAAAAGTTGGTAATTGAATAAATTTATTTATAAAACCTACTAGGTAACTTTAGTTTTAGTTGGGGTTCTCGTTTCCCTGGATTTCGTGGTTTTCGAGATTGAAAGAATTGGATTCAAGGAAACTTTCAAATACATTTCAAGTGAAAATAAGTGCAAGAAATAAAATATGAATATATTTATAAAATCAGTATTTTTTTTAATAATTTATAATTCAACTGTTAAAAGACAAAGGGACGTAACCGACAGTTTTTTTTTCTATTATTATAATGTATATAAATAACTTTATAGACATTCTATAAAAAATATGTAAGCTGAAAATGACTAATTAGTATCTAAATTTAGCTTTTAAGGTTGAAGAAATAAGACCATGTAAAAATTGCAACCAGAAAAAAAGACTTAAAAAAAGGATTTTTTAGAAAAAAATATAAAATTAATATCAGACTAAGTCAATTAAACACCAGTTTATAATTCTCCATGCACTTCAAGGTTGTGTATATTGCATAATTTTCCTTTGGCCCACAATCACGAAAAAAATTGATGTGTGAGATACGTCCTTTTTCCTTTTTATAGTCGAATTTTTTATAAATCAAAATTGTTCAAAGATGAAAAATAATATTCATTCAAATATAAAGTATCAATTTATACTGTTAGTATAATAACAACAAAAAAGCTTTGCCTGCTTCAACGTATGAAAGAAGAAATAGTTTATAGATCTTCATATTTTTTTTTTGATTTTCAACTTTGTTTTATTCGAATACCAGGAAATTAGAAACTGGCAGCCAACCAAGATTCCGGATTTCTAAGAAGAAAACATAAATATAAAACATTCCAAAATGTACCTGTTATTATTTTAAGATTTTAGACGAAATGAAATCAATCAACGTCAAGTATGTTTCAATTTAAAATGTAGGAGTACTACATTATGAATTAAAAACAATTTTAATACTCAGAAGACAGTTAATAATAATTCTGTGCGGTGACCATCAAATAAAATTGAATGCCATGACCTTATTCCAGTGTCAATATAGTTGATTAATATTATACTTGCATACTACATGTCGATGTAGATTGTGTACAAGTAGGCCTACAAAGTTTCAATGCACCGACATTTATGTGAATTGAGCCGTATAAACGCTTGCTAGACATAATGAGAATGTGATTAATTAATTTATCTATTCCTTCATTCGTAGCGTAATTCATATACTATTCAATGCATTTCATACTGATACAATATATAAATCTATAAATACATACGGAACCTTCATAGTTACATAATTATCATAAATACAGGTGAGTGATTAGTTTTATATTAAGTGGTAAATACCAGATTAGTAAATCAAGGTAGAAAAACATGTCATTGCCGGGAAATAATGTTGCTATACCGAATAACAAAAATATTATATTATTTAATTGCTATTTATAAATCTTTATTAAGAGGTATAATAATATTTCTGTACTATATATAATGAATGAATGCAACACACCGATGTTTTTTTCATATTTTACCCTTTAAGTTTTTTATTACAAGAAGTTTTCCGTATTATTTTTGCACTATTGCAGTGGGTTTTTCTTTTGTATTTCAATACTTTATTTTAATTAATAACATAACATAAATACATGTGTTATCCTCATTTCTAAAATAAACATATTATCTGCTTAAACAAAACGCAACAATCTATTTATGACAATGTTTTATTAAAAAGTAAAAATCTGTATTTCTAAAATTAGAAAATTATCTAAATATTGAATGAAACAAAAAACTAAACAAAATTAAAATTTCAAACATTATTACAAACGTTTTTATAGTAGTACAAATTGAAATTTTTACAATATTAAAATAGATTGTGCACGTTTTTAAACCACTTAAAAAAATCGGGTATGTAATAAAATCTTGCTCCACATTTGTGCAGTCAACAAATAAAATATAATTGAATTTCATATCAGGTGTCGGCCAACTTCAGCGTCGTGTGATCTTATTTAACGAAGAAAGGGATTTATATGACTTTATCTGAAATCTTACGTTAGAACTGCAATGCGTCACTGAATAAAAAAAATATGCATTCTGCTGTCAGGCGAGTTAAGCATTATTATATAAAAGTAATACAATTTCGTGCAATGAATAGCGTTGCGTTTCAAAATTGGTGGGCTGGCTAGTGACAGCTGACAGCTTATCTCAAAGTAATATCGAGATTAAAATCGGTAAATCTTGTTCACTATTTATTTCTGATTGAAAAATGCTGATTCACATATTCAATGATTTTGTTCGCAATGTCTCTGTCAAAAGCAATGCCACAAATAATTTCTACCAACGCTGATCCAAATACACAATTAATTCTATAAATTTTTCGAAAGTTAAGCAACAATCATTAACACTTTGACTAAGCCAATTAAAATTGTCACACGATGTTCTTAATAACATGGGAAATTAAATCTCAGTAAGTTTATTTAACATTGCATTTAAATTTAGTGCTAATAATTATTCACTAGTTGTTTTACTATAATTAAAATAATCTTTATCGAACAAAACCACAAAAGAATAACAAAACCACTTTCCTTATATAATGTTTATGTACTGATAATTTCATGTTAAAAAATTTATAACAAAAAACGTGCGGTCGTTAAGCTGTTAATAGGCTTAGAAATTATGTGAAAAATATATTTTTATACGGCATAGACAAAAATTGATTGTGGATAGAATAAAGAAGAATCTTCAATATAAAGTTTATTTGAAAAAAGAAAAAAAGTAAACATTGGCAACGAAAAATCTGAAAATTTGTGCAATATACGGCTGTATGCTTTAGACGTTTGAATTTATAAATTAATTTGAACTTTATTATTTTAAAATTGTTTGATAATAACACTAATTAATGAAACTTTCACTAACTTCAAAATATCGGGAGTTTTTTTAAAATCCATGTCCGCTTCCAATGTGGGGCATATGTCACCCGATAGAGGTATCTCAACAGATGTTCGTTCAATCTTCTTTTTTCAATGAGAGTAAGTAGGGATATAAGGCTAGGACAGGACTAGTGGTTAACTAATCGCCCTCACTACGCCCAGTTATTGAAGGATAACAACACAAACACCCATGTCTTCGAATAGAAGTCGATACATCGATCGAAAAATTGCTGTTTGTACTGGGACTCAAATCCGTGAGATCTGGCACGGAAGTCCACAACGCTAACCGTTGCGCCATATGACCCGACAAAGATTATTAAAAGTGTTAAAACTATGTCTTATCTAAATAATAAAAAAAAACTATTCAAAAAATGGTTAAAGATAATCAATATTTAATATCTATACTTGCCAATTTACTGTAAGAATACAAATTCATCTAAACGTTTTTAATATTAAAATTTATTCCGGTGAATTAAAAAAAGGCGACCGTTGACAGTAATTTACAATTTAATAAAGATTTTCGGTTAAGTAAACTCTTTATTCAAATTCGACATCTATTATAATTATTACGTTCGTTGCTTAGAGCTGGATTTCTCAACCTTTTTTGACTCGCGTACCGCTTGGTAGTAAATTACGCTAAATTGTTCTATCATATATAAAAAAAATGTTCCTGCATGTCCGCCATTACGTATTGACGGAGCCCTGGCTTAAAGGGCACTCAAGGAAAATATCACACGAAGAAAAGCAGTCTATTGACAAACGGATGAATTCTTTGAAAGGTTAATCCCACTCGTGAAGGATAAGATGCTTTGAGGTTCATTTGGATAAGGAACAAAATCAAATGACTTAAAAGATGGATCAGCTGTCTGATGAATAATAGTTTTAAGACTTAAAAACTTTAATTTTGTAGTAAACTTTGACAATTCTTATAGCTAAAATAGCATTGTATTTAGTAAGTTACCATACTTTCTTTCCGCAGATACTTTTCTCATAGTAAGCAAAATTATTTTTTAATTTACTTGATATTATCATTGCCATATTTATATAATACTAGCCGGTACCCGGCAAGCGTTGCAATGTCACTCGAAGAAAGGAAGTGTTTGTGTTTTAATTGTGTTTATTGAAGTGCATGTCTTCTTTTTCTGTCTGTTTGACGTTGGCTGCCGATTAAATATGGTACGACACATGCGTCACCTACTGTAAGCTAATTTTTACATGCATAGGCATATAATTTTATATGCATAGGCATATAGGCATAGCTTGCACTTCCGGGAAGGTTATAGAACCTTCCCGGAAGTGCAAGCTAAAAGTTTGTTGAAATGTAATCGGATCAGCGGTTTTCCAGTCTATAGAATACAAAAAACGTCTACAAACAAACATTCATTGTTATATATAGATATAAGATTGCATATTATATTCATTTTCCATTTCATTTAGATGTTACATAATAAAAATCATAATAATGATACTAAAATATTTATTCTATAAATTATATATGCACTCCTAAGATTTTTCATCTTTCACCTTTGATTATTTACTATTTACTATTTATGGCGAATGATTCAGTACAGCATCGTTACAATAAAAACATTAAAACAAAATACATTTATTTCAATCTGACTTAAAAGTTTGAAGAAAATTAAAAGGATTTTTATTATTCTAAGTTTGACAGGATATGGTTATGGAGCTCGTTGAGATTTCACAGTTGAAAATACTCTCAATAAATAATTTCATTAAATTAATATAATTCCGTTTCAATAATAAGGGGTAATATTACAGCGAATAAAAAATAAGCCTATCAAACATAACGCGATATTCGAATAATTATATTAAATTTTAACTACTTATGTTCACGTATCGTGTTCATTTGGCTGTTAAACATAAGTAGTTAATAGAGGCGTTTGTTAGTGTAGTGGACGCAAACCTTTCGGACTTCTTGAACCATAAGATTTTAAATCCGCAGACCAATGGCATGATTTTATATTTTAAAATTACAGACATAAATATACACAACGATGATCATAAAGTAATGTTTTTATGATTATGAAACGGTTATTGCGCTTGTTCAATTAAAACAATAAAACAGTAAGATATTTGTTGCAGCGTGTTTTAAATAACATTATGGATTCTTGGCACGTTTATCGTATTGTAACAATTCCGTGTATTATGAATATTATATCTTGGACACCACCGATTGGTGACCGTTAGGTTAGTAAATAACACCAACACAAGATCCCCACTATAACTTTCACGATTAAAACACGAATTCTGTAGTCAACTCGAGAGTAACCAAGCATTGTAATCAAAGTAACGTTAACTTTGCTAATTTTTCAGACGAGTCTTAATTTATTTCAATTTATTATTCACGCCTCTTGAATCTGCAAGTTCAACAAGTGGTAAAAAAATAACAACTGACAATAAATAGCATTGTGAAAAAAATGGTTATTTTATATAATATATTTATATAAGTTAATGTGAAATGATTTTGAAAATTTTCATTATAGATATATGTATGGTTATGTATATAATCAGATTATCTTTAGTCAGTCTAGCATGCAGTGGCAACACTATGGACTATTGTGGTTTCAGTAAACATCATTAGATTTTTTTTTAAATGGGTCTGAGTCGTAAGATTTTTCCGACTCTGACTCCAGGAAAAACCTCCGACTCCACAACTCCCAACTCCAACTTCTGGTTGTAATTAAAATACAGAAAAAAACAACAAAAATAACTGAATAACATCCATTTCAAAACCAGTTCAATTAGTTCTTATAATATAAATTGAATTTACAACGACATATGTTACTTTATCTAAAAAATAGTTGAACTGTAGATCGAAAAGTTCAATTCTCACATGCCTCATGTTTTGACAGTTGATTCCATTAAATTTGAATTAGGAATATGAAATTTACCGAATGAAAAAATGGCTCTAAAAAGTTCTAACGCGCATTGACAAGATACGATCGCTATTTGAGTATCCGTTTAATGCGTTTGACCTCTTTTAGGAAAGGCATATGTAAGTTTTGTTGTTATCTGTTAACCGAGATTTTTTAATGTAATGGATAAGAAAGAAAATACGAGTCTTCTTCTTGTAGTTTTGAGATAACATCACGATTTTTTGAGCTCTGTGAACTTGATAAAATAACAAGAATTAATGGCCGATGGTGTATTAATGCAAGCAAGTTAGGCTCTTTCAATTTGTCATTTGTGTAGGTCTAGCTCGAATCGAATTTTATTTCAATGTCAAAATATGATTATTTGAACAATATTTTCATACTATTTATCTAATTAAATCATACTAAAGCTATTGCTGAATAAACTACTAGGCTATTGACTTATTTTAGTACCAAGATGGATGAAAGCAAGCTTTGACATTGATTCACTGCGCGTAGTCTATAAAGGCGGTCTCTTACTGGTGCTTTGTTAGAAAATTTTGGCTGTCCGCGTATTTGTTGCAATAGCGCCATTGTAGCCATTTTTAACACGCAGCAAATTAAATTTGTTGTAAAAAAAAAAACTAGCGTTATTGTCATTTCACAATATAAAATGTAACTTTAATGATTATAATGTTTTTAATGCCTTAAAAAACACATAGTAGTGGTACACAAGATTCAAAATGGTGAGTTTAGTGATCTACAATGTCGTAAAGTATAGCGATGTCTGGTCTAGACTGCGATTCTCCTAGTTACGTTTTTTGATGTAAACTTTTTAATTTGAATAATGAACTTGAATCGTTCAAATTATGCACATTCACACAAATTGTGTCACTAACGACCCGGGTTTCACCTTTCGGCATCTTCATGCGCTCAAGTGCACGGATGAACTTGAACGTGAATGATGAATAATATTTAACATAATTTTATTGCAGTATTTTTTTTGTAAAAAACTGAATATATAATAAATTACATCTCGCCCACGATTTTCACGTACTCATAGCTAATATAAATTGTATATTTTAATCAATCTTATGAGTTTAAAAAAGGCTTGGACATGCGCTGCGGATGCTCCAAGAATGCTTTAATTCTGATTGTCTCTTCTACCAACCGGATAGATTCCGCTATCGTGGAAAACTATTGATAACCATCTATCTATAGGATTTACTCAGTAGAGCTACGAGACGCTGGGAAGACATGAGAAGAAGCAAAAAGACTGGCAGGGGACAGAGAATCTTGGAGGAATCAGGTGGTGGCCATATGCTCCTAAGGAGCGGATATGGATAAAAAATTTAAAAATAAATAGAACTCTTGATTAGTGTTTGACGATTAAAAATAATTTGTTAATCGAATGACAAGAGTAGGTACACAATTATAATATCACATTTACAGTATGTATTGATTTACATTTACTACTTTTTACTTTTTCTGGAAATAAAATAACATTTTTGAATCTAACCAAAAATAAATATTATGTTTACGTAAATACAGTATACGGATAATTATTAAGAGGATGTCGGTGTTTATTAATGAATTATTCATCTGAAGCGGCCACAAGAAACTCAATATGCAAATACCACAGTGTTATCTTAATATTTGTACAGTCGCCGGCTAAATATAATATTATGATTAATACAAATATTGCTGTGCCATAAAACTATTTTAATCCAATGATTGTAATTTTATGTTAACACTAACATGTGCTGTTTATAGTTTATAAGAAAAAAGCACACGCATTTGTCTTTTCCTCATATTTTCATATTATAATCTAAGAGTCAATACATAATATCGATACCTTAGTTCTAAAGTGAACTATGTCTGAATTTGGTAGAATCGAGTAAGTATAATATTAAAAATGTTTCAGAATACATACATCTATCACTTCTAAAGAGCAACCAAGACTTTTCATACATAACTCGATACTGCCTAATTCGAACACATTGTACTCTGGAACTAGGGTATCGATATGTGTTATTCGATTTTAAACGATTTTTTTTTGTTGTTGTATGTTTTGTCAATTGTTGTAGTTGTGTGGTAAAGATGTATTTTTTTCATCCTAAAGTTGTTCCATGATTAAATGTACGAATCCTTGAAAGAAAATTAATTTGCAGACGTTGATTTTCAAAAGATTATTACATTTTTATCAACGGATTAGGTACCAGTGATTTTACTATACTACATACAAAAACAGGAATATATAGAGTGCCATAAGACAACAACTAACTAATTCTCTCATTACATCATCCTTCAACTCTTATCAAAAGAGTAACTAAAAAAATCGTGATTAAACTACATACATATACTGCGTATATAACACCATTGGTATCTTCGTGTATTACTTTCATAATGCAAGTGGTAAAAGATATGAATTTAGAACAATCGAGTACAAAAAAAATAATATAATTTACAATAATTATTAACATAGTGGAAAGATTATTTGGTTAGTGACTCGCCACTAGCGCAGGTGAATGTAGCGCAACAGAATGTAGTGTAATACAAAAATGCATAAAAAAATTACTACTGCACTAATCGATGATTTCGCCTAGCCAGTGAGTCGGTCAATTGGAAAATATCCGCTAGATAAACACGTCAAAAATATGAATAAGAGGATTAAACACAATACAGTGATTGTTTGCATTTCAAATATAATTTATGATAACATTTAGGTTACGTGTAAAATGAAAGTAAAGTTCACGCCACAGGTCGTCATTATTGGTCTCAAAAAGCGTTCAGTAGCTCTTCGACTGCTGATTAGGACGCCACAGACAGTTGAATACTTTGTATACTGTCAATTTTAGCCTAAATTTTGTAAGAATACATATCTACGCATGGTCTGAGAGTTTAAAAAAACACGAAGAACATTATACTAGCGAATAATGAACTGTATAATTTAATGGGTACGATAAAATCTACTAATGTTGTCAGCTGATGATTGATAGCAGACTTAAGTACGTGTAAAAACAGTGTAGCGTATGAAGTATGTATATCAAATTAAATGTATTTATGACTGATTGTAGTTATTCAACGATTTCAGGTCATGATATTTGATTTAAACATACAAGTACAAGATAAAATGAGTGAATTAAAAACAAGTGTGCCAAGCCACAGAATCGTGATGTTAACTTTCGTGGGTATCTAGTGTGAATGGGTGAAGTCTGAAGAAGATATCCTTCCAGCTTCCAGCCCCCTGTGTAATGTCTTATTAAAATTTGTTCTAAGCTAGTTTTTGCTCATCTATTTTTTTGATTGTATTATTTTTAGTATTCTTAGGTACTCTTGGACTTCAGGACATTATAACAATTCAGTCAGTATCAATGTACATACGTTGTACTGAGTGAATTATTTTATTCTTGATATATTAACTAACTCAATATAACTATGTTATATTAAGTTAGAAAGAACATAAATACATACAATTTGAATTGATAATTGATATGGTTAATTTTTTCACACAATACGTGTTTGTTTAATTGAAAAAAATATATAATATCGCCATGGATTTTTTGAAGATGTGTTGGAGCGCGTTCCGGACTGGAAAAGGTCGAAGGTTAACTCGTTTAATTACATTTAGAGTAAAATGAATGCAGAATACTTTCGTGAGATTTGTCTGAATATTCTTTCTAGCGATAGAAATAGGTTCAGTTAAAATAATTTACACAATATTTTTACTGCACGGATACGAATGAATTACTTACCACGGAAATAAATAAAATTAATGCCAAAGTCAATTAAGTAGAAAGTCACTGTTCACATAAAATATAATACAGAATAAGCACGTTTTTATATAATTGTATCAATGCCTGTTTTTTTTTTATCATCAAGCTAAGCTCTACCAATAGGAATAGAGTATAATAATTCAATTTTAAAAAGAGTTTTATAAATCGACAGCAGATGCTTCGGAATACCTTTTAAGCAATCATAAATAATTGCGATTCGACATTTTTTAAGATTTCGACTGAAGGTGCTTGGTCAAATTTTAATCGCTCATTTTTTTACATTCCCACATATGTTGTCACTAGCGACCCGGGTTTCGCCTTTCAGTTTGTTTGGGCATCCAAGTGCATACACGAACATGAACTGACACTTGGTAAATAATTGTATCATGTATATATGAGCTATTGTTAAAACTATCGATGGCGATATGGGTTAATTTTACTAATTATTTAATTTTAATGACGATCAAATAGTTGTGGAAATAACCTAAGCCAGTGGCTTCCAACCTTTATGTTACTGCGCCTTCCCATCCTTTATTTCATATAGTAATAAATACACGTTTTAAAGGGTAAATAAACATGTTGGACTGTTCGCGCCTCCCTTTGCAATGGCCCACGCCTCCCAGGCTGGAAATCGCTGACCTAAGCAAATATAATCTCTAGAACATAGGTTCCCAACCTTTTTCGGGTGGCGACCCCTAATTATAAAAGCCATGTGACCCGCTGCCCCGATGCAATTGAAAAAGGAATGTTTTTTTCAATAAGGTTATTTTAGTAGTTTTAGTTTTGTTGTTCAAATCCAAAATCGAAAAAGGTTGGCGACCCGTAGATTGGGAACCCGTGCTCTAGAGGTTTTTGAAATTACGTGTTATTACGTTGAATTGTTATAACAGAAAACATGTCGGAATATAAAAAAAAATACGATTCAAATTCGACTTTTATTTTTTATTCTTACGCCATTGAATTGTCCTTTTCTGTGGTTTTTCGGTAATATTTTAAAATCGTGTCATTTGTCAATTAATTCAAAGACCTATGACCAAAAAATATATCATTCCTTCACGATAGTAAATAAAATCTTATCTGTAAGATTTTAGACATTTTGCTGTCAGCCGGTGCATCGACGCGGTGTGCAGCTTCTATCAAATTTGTTCACTATGCCACTAAAGCACAAGTATCTTTAAATATTTACTCGAATAGAATGGCAAGATAACTCGCAAACAGCAATTACAATATACAGCATAAAATATAAATGGAACCTATTTATGGCAGCATTTGTAACTTGGACGTGCAGTGCATATTTCATTTTGCAAATTGAACTTTCTATTTGACACCTCTACGACTTTCCATATGATAAGTTAGAGTCTTTCTTATAATAACTAACCTTCTTTTGAACATTGATGAAATATTTTATTTCTGTACAACTGTACACGAAACAGTAATAAGAGGCAAGACGTGTTAGTAACTTTTTACATTACTAAGATACATATATTAATAATAAAAAAATGCAAACGCAATGTTATAAACTTAACTCATTTTTACACGATTTTGAAATAACACGGTACACTTAAAAAAACGAATAGTATATTTTTACATGAACTATTTGTTCTAACACGATTCCCAGACACAAAAAACACAGAAAGGGATAACGGATTTTCTAATAACAAGAAATTAAACAACACAGCATAGTAATAACACATAAAAGGCTTCATAGGATTCATATCACATTATTCGTGTAAGAAATTTTTAGCGATGAAAGTAATTTATGTCAAGTTTTTCATAAAAGTCCCTATATAAAATCAAGTAGCTATGCAAATTACTATTGTTTCTTTATTCAAAGTTGTGTAATTTACTTGTTGGGTCTTCATTTAAAAAACGATTTTCATACGAAATTGTTATGTTTTTAAATAACACAGTTTTTCAAATTCAGGGTATCGATCTTCAACTTTTATATGAATTCTACCACTTTTTTTTAGAACGTATTTATCGTGTAAAAAAAGAATCGAGTGTATTTTAAAATCGCGAAATTTTTAAATAATCAATGAATGTCGCTACCAAACAGTACTTACTGAATCGATTTATATTTTCCATTAGAAATTTGTAACGTGCAAAATGTTTGATCGTGAAAAAAAACGTTATTCACCAAGGTTCAAAGACACAGTGCATTGATTCATTTAAAAAAGGAGAGAGTGTTGAGGAATAATTCCGATGAGACACTGTTGATGTTGTTTCCGCCAAGAGATTTTTGCATGTAACACCACGCTTTTAATTGGCGTGATATTACATGCAAACTAAATCAGAGTTATTAATTTAAATATTATTATTTTAATAAAAATTGCATTACAGCTAACAATTGCCGAGTCGTCAGATATTTAAAAAATATAAATCAAATAAAATAAATTTAACGTCACACGAGATCAACTCGAAGTAGATGCAGAGATTCCGAGATCACAAAAGGGTCCAAGATTGTATGCCGTATCACAGTCCACTGTACTCACAATCTCGAATCCATTTTTTTTATTATACGATAGTAATTTCACTTGCTTGGATACGTTATTGATTCCTGACTTCAATGACGATAGTGCAATGACCATTCTGTGGACCACCGGTCCTTTATTGCTGATTCATATCATTTTTAATAGCGAGATAAGACTGACAGCCAACCAGTTTCTAGTAATTATCTCTTGTTGCATATTAAGACTGCATTAAAATACTCATTGGAATTGATATGTTTAAAAAAAATGTAATACCTAAGTGTGACTTCGTTGAAACCGTAAAACAAATTTCAATATCTAATCATTATAAACATATCCAAATGCGATAGAAGGCATAGGATCATTTCAGTGCATTGTGTTAGTCATTTTTTACTTCACTTCCGCAGGAGATATATCTTTAATAATATCTTTACTTAACAATATAATTATATTTGTATTGGCTATTTATAATGTATTTATTGAATTATTATAAAACCGCGATATATTTTTTTAATACTTTGATTAACTCTTAATTAGTTTACAAATACGGCTTTATGATTTCAAATCTTTCAAGACTTTTATGGTTTTATGAGTGTCAAATTGCAAATCAATGAAAAAATATTCTACATATATCGAAAACAATGGTAGTTTCATAAATTTTATAATTGTTATATTTCTCTAATGAAAAATATGAAAATAATTTCTATATAAATATTTTAATTTAATTTATGGATAAAGTTTTACATTTTTTAAATTTTGCGTAAAATTGTGAGTTAAAAAATAGATGTATTATAAAAACATGATGGTTGTACTAAAACAAATAAATTTATTTTCTGCTTAGAGTATACTATAATTACTTTCATTGATAAATAAAATATAAACACACCCATAATATTAGTAAAGTTTTTAATGTTGCGGAAACACCCTGTAAGAATAGTGTGAAGTCGTAGCGGGTGGTAGTGGGAACAACGTTGAGTATCATACGAAATTTAAGAAATATATGCACATATTGACTGTGGAAAGGAAAAAGGACGTGACCCACACATATCAAATTTTATAGGAGACACAAAAAACGTATTTTGATGATTTTAGGCTAAAAGCAAATTATGAAATATACACAACCCTGAAGTGCACGGTGACTGATAAACTGGTTTTTTATTGACTTAGCCTAATATTAATTTAATAAATTTTTCAAGTTCTGTTTTGGAAAAACTGAGGGTTACTTCTTTTTTCCTTTCCACAGTCGATATATATATATATATATCATCCATGTCGGCATCCAATGTTTAGCATATAACCACTTACGGAGGTATCTCAACACAAGTTTTTCTGCGAGAACTGCTTGTGAGATGCTTGAATATGTGAAATGTAGTTTTAAAAATCACAAACACTCATGCCTTCACACAGATTGAAAAAGTGTTGTTCGTACTGAAACTTGAAATTCGTCACGTAACCCAACGAAGTTGATCACTGCACCACGGACTTTACATAAGCATTGATAAAGTTCCGACTGTACATATATGCATATATTAATAATGTCTACATATGTTTTAAATCAAAATAGTTTATTATGTAGAACTAGGCCATATGAAAGAAATTAGATAATTGATCTGGTAATATGCATAGTATTGTAATTATATTTTTAATATGTATATCCGTTTGTGAGCTGGTATATTTTTTTTCTCCTTATAAGGTATCGTATAATTGATTTTTAATAAGTTGCATTTATAATTATCTGATTGACATATTAAAGATTGACATGCAAACATAATAAACAGATACAAATCTGCTCAACAAAACGAATGATTTATTATTGTCTAGTATGCGCCTGTGTGGTCGAGTGGTCAACGGTGTTGGCTTCGGCTACAGAGGGCCCGGGTTCAAATCCCGGTACGGACAGTTTTATAAATTGATTTTTCAATCGATTTATGAATTTCTGTTCAAAAGCATGGATGTATGTGATGTCTTGAATTCCCACCTCTCACCTTTCCTATCCTATGAACGGGGCGTATCGACAGCGATTAGCTTACCACTAATCCTGTCTTAGCTCAATCCTTCTATCCCTACTCTCTTTGGAAAAAGAGAGGTTGAGCAACTGAGTAACAAGCAGTTCTCGTAGAAACACTTCTGTTGAGATAAACTCCATTAGGAGTCCATATGCTCCACATTGGGAGCGGACATGGTTTAAAAAAAAAAAAAAAATGTTGTTTAATGAATGCTAAAGATGGATTGATAATTAGAATAATAATAAAATAGAGGCGTGCTACTTTATTATCACTCCAGCATCATAATATAATAATGATGCCAAATAAAATAATCACACCAAAAACTCCAATTTATCTTTTACTAAGTATAGCTCAACGATATGAGTCTATTAATAAATAGTGATCTCCAATAACGCGAAATCGGGACCGCGTTATTAGGGTTCGCGTAATTGAAATACGGAAGCTCATACAAAAATTAGGGTTACGTATTTTTCGCGAAAAATGCAAAACTATTAAAACTAATGCATAGTCGCCCTCCAACGTTTGACTTTTTGTACGACACTCGCCCGACTGTGTGTGTAAAATAGCCGCGAATATTTCTGGAGTTCGCGTAATTGGAGGAAGCACTTTATAGTAGATTTTAAAGAGCATACAAAATTTTAAAGATCACATATTTGAAAGTTCAAAATTTTATGATTGAACCAAACAAACATTATTTACCATAGTAAAAGAAAAGTAAGTTTTCTTTTATTAATTTTGTCGAAAAGAAATCACCAATATGTATAAAATACATGTATTTAGCAATATTTTGGAGTTTAACTTTACTTGGATTTGAACTCAGACCAGTCCAAATAGTATAATCGAATATCAACTCAAAAAAGAATGAAACACTGACCGATGCGCTTCTTGTGTGATTAATACTATCATAATAGATAATTAAAAATCAAAGACTTTACAACTGTGCTATGACTGTTCGAAAAGTTAAAAATTGACAGTTCTCATTCGAACACAGGGGACATATAAATTATCATATTTTAATATCTGGTTTTGACAAGCAATGTCTCAGTTACCATACAAAATGCTCAGATTGACATATGTCATATTTTAGATGCAAGATAACCTGGATGTTTCTATTAACCTTTTGAAAAAATGAAAAAAAAAATTTACACGCTTAACTTTTCGTCAAGAGTAATCAATCCTATTATATTTATGAATATTAATACAACCTGTATTTTTAATATTAATGGGAGACGAATCTGAGTGAAATTTACTTGTTGACAGACCATGGGTGGATTACTAGCAAATACCATTCGGTGAAATTTTCTAGTCGTTCGGCCTTAATTTCAACTGTTTTTATGAACTTACAAAACAATACTAATTAGTTATTTATAAAAAAAAATGATCAATTACGAAGCTTGTTGATTTTTTTATTATTAAACCGTTCTTGAAACCACGTTTCTATTATATAGTATGCTGACGCGATGAATGAATTATGTTGAACACTTAACTGTGTGGATGGATTAAACTAATAAATATGTGAATATTTCAATACGATTAAGAGACGTGAAAAAAATAAATGAACATCATATATTGTTTGAAAAATTATTAATCGGTGGACCACCATAAATATTGTGTTGATGCGAAACTAAATGAGTAGTGTTGAACATTTAACTGTGTGAATGTATAAAATAATACATATGTAAATATTACAATACGATAAAAATACTTAAAGCAGCATAGGAAAATCGTATTTCGTTTGTTTGCCATAAAAAGTTTTGCAAAAATTTGGTAATCGGTAGCCCACCATTCTTCCTGCCAAATCAAAGTGTAAGCTCAGTAAAGAAGAAATATGATCATAAGGTTTGAGGTTGGAATGTTGGCAATTTTATAATTTTTAACCCCTTCTATAGAGATATCTTCACATTTTCGCAAAAAATCTTTGACGCCCTTGTCTTAATAACGTCATATATTTGAGAAACTCTCATATTTTTTCAATCAAAGGGCGTGTATTAAATTTTTAAAACGAAACCACTTTATAATCCTATATTTGTTATAGTTCCGGAAACACATAAAGTCAATTTATTATAATTAATACTATATTTTTCAATGTTAGAATATATGAGAAGATGTTTTGTTCATCTCTTCTTTACCAATATAGATGGCTAAATAATGTAAACTAAAGCATAGTTCAGATGAGAACGTACGCCAAAATAGCTATTTACTATATTTAAAACAATATTCGTAGAACTAAAAAACTTTTTCACATTTGTATTAAGTTCAGTTAAATAGTTCATCTTCATTTTGACACAGTATAAAATGGCATTTAGTTATCATCGTGAATCAAGAAAACAATAATTGACATGATCAAGAAAAAAGCCGGTAATTATGAAGTAACAACATTTTCCTGTATGATTATTGAGTACGCATGCCAATTCAACCGCAGTGTATTACTTTAAGTAACCATTGAATTCTTTGAAACTCGTGAGTCATCGTTTACAATTGCGTTTCGAGAAGTTAGCTCGAAATAACACAATACTGGCGAAAACTTTTGCTGTAGCTGTTTCTCGCAATAATTGACCTAACAAAAAATATTATAATTAAACATCCAATATTAATGTGGAGAACTATAAAAGGGGTTGTTTTATGAACACATTTTGATTTTCAGTCGATCATCTTCTCATTGCTGTAGTGAGTAAGGATTACGATAGAGGGACGGGGGTAAAGTATACTAGTCTATGGATGGAGGTATTTTAAACTAACTGTTGGCTAATAACTTTCGAACTATCAAACTTTAATGGTCAGATAGAAATGTACACAGATATCCATGTATTTGAAAAACAAATCATAAATCGATTGAAGCGTGTGTTCTTAATAAGGTTCGACGCCATGGTTACTACAACCAAAGAAGACTATATTAACCACTCGGTTACAAAGCTGACTTTTAAAATTATTATATTTTAATGACGATTGTATTATTAATGTAAATATATTTTACATTTATGACCGACACTACAAATTCTCAGTTTTTTTGGGCATAATATTTATTCAGTCTTTATAAATAAAATATTGTCACATAATTATCAATAAAGTGTTTCGATAATATTTTTTTAGACAAAAAAATAAAATAAGCCAGTCAGACGTTCAAAAATGCCATCAGACGAAATTACGCCCACTATTATTGGTTTTAAATAAATTATTATATTATGTAATGTCTTTGTAGGGGGAATATCAGATGAAAAACATACCATGGTTTGCTTTAAAAAAACGTACAGAATATTATTGAAGAGGTTTTGCCTCTAAAAATCTATGTACAGCTTTATAGCACCATTATGTACCCATTTAAATTTTTAATTTCTGTAATTTAAAGTTTGATTCAATTCGCCAATTAAATTAAATACATCGAACTGCTTGTCATTTGGTCAATCGAGTTGACGACCAAACTTGGCTCTAATCTGTTAACCAAGTTCTTGTCAAAAAAATAATTCAAAATGGTACAATTGAAGTAAGTATTCGACAACTTTCTCAGTAAAAGTACGAAATTATTTCTCAAAGTGCTTCCAAGATGTAAGTAGTTTTATTCGATGTGAAAGTTTGTGAGAACAAAAGGAATACAAATTGTATGAGAAAGAAAAGCGCCTGATTGTGTCGACCCAGAAGATGAACATTGTGATTCTACAAAACCAGGACATAGCGAGGTCACCTATATGGTGTCGCATTGTATTTAAATTTACAAATGTGAACCACACGTCTGAGTTTAACCATATGTTGATTCATATATTTACTGACAATCAAATAAATTATCAAAAATAAAGTAACGTCAAATGACGGAAAGAAATTATGTATATTTTTTTTGAATATATGAACGCACGCTGATACGGAAGAAAAATAATCAAGTTTTTGTATATATTTGCATTGCATTTATTTTAAGCTAATTAAAAAAGATGTTTCAAATGTTTTTTTGCTTAGAACTAAATTTATCTTTTAAATAGAAATTGAGCAAGGTTTCATTGATCGTAAATGCTCGTGAAGAACTAAAGCTAATCCTGAGTTTACTAAATAAATGTAGAATTTGTTTTATTTATGAATAAAATGCCTTTAGAACAAGTTTTGGCTGTGAGCACATAAAAAGAGGGAAGTATGTTTCCATTAAGTATTTCAATGAAAAAATGCTGATTTTTATTTAAAAAATATTCAGATTTTGATAGTATATAACTGACTAAAGGTAAAATTTAATGATGATATATTGCAAAGAAACGATCAAAATCAAACATAAACTACAGTATTAATGATATTAATTTTATTAGATACGTAAATTTGTTTGGTTATCAATGAATTCATAATAAATAGTCTAAAATTATTACAAAATCTTTTCCTGTTCGCAACATAGTTCGTTCAATTTTACTAAAGCCGGCGAGCACCTTGTTAATTTAAGAGAATTTAATATTCTCAGATCAAATTAGTACATATCTGCAATCTCTGACTGATATAATATTAACATTGATAAAGCTCCGGTAAATTGCATATTGTTACATATTATAAGTGTATTAAGTAACAATCAATTGCTTATTTAAGTATTGCACATAACTGCATAGAAGTGATAAAAAACTCACTCCTTCCCCAGAACACCGAGAATTGCTTTGATATTAAGCGAGCTCTTGTTAACGTATTGGAAGCCCATCGCAGTTTATTTATATTAATAATCAACAGGAGAGTTGACGTCAAGAAAATAATTACTCAAAGTTATATTATTTTTTGAAGATCATGTAATATCAAACAGAGGCACCATTATATAATCAAAATTTTCTTATGCTAATTACCAATATTATTATCGAAAGCACTATAGATTAATTAAAAAAATTTCGATGTGATACTTACACCAAGACTCGAACTTTGAAAGGAAATCTAAAAACTCGATTTTCCATCTTAATTATCCGCAAAAATGCTCATCACGCGAGATGCATTTGCACTGAGAACTAAACAGGTTTTTTCCAGATATTTAAACGTTGTGTTTTTACTGTTGTGTGATTAATGCACATATATTAACCATCGATTTATTCGAAAATACTGTTTCTGAATAAATATGTTTTTATCAGAAGGTTGTAGATATACCCGAATTACATACAATTCACAGTGTAAATTGATAATCGAAGCTTATTAAATAAACAATTTCAATATTAACCCGTTGGATTCTGGTGCCGTGTTTTCAAGTGATGCGATATGCTTTTAAATATAGCCATAATTGTAGTGTAGAGCAAGCTCTAACCAACTGGGCCACAGCGACATTTTATATATTTTTGTCACTAATAGCAGCATCAAACAATAAATAAGCCCAGTAGACCTTGCAAAGTGTGCGCCAATAAAAAAAGAAGTAAGATTCAATAAATGTGCAAACATTGTAATATGACTTTCCACAGCAGAAAATGCTGGCAATAATATACAAAATTAAATAGTAATAGTTTTTCGAACAACCACAAAAGTTTTTATTTGATATTATTTTGAGGTTTCACAATTATAGCACTTTTAGTAAGCCTTGTAAAAATGTAATTCTTAAAAAATAAAGCGGGCACTAAGGCATCCAATCCCGGACCCTTTTTGTGATCCCGGAATTGATAATTTTTCCGATCCCGAGATCCAGGGACCAAAAATTCAACATAAAATCGTGTATAAATTCGGGATTGAGAAATTGTTGCTCGGCGATTTAGAAATACTGGGATTTTTCAAAGATTTTTTTTTTCTTTTTTTAACTCTCGCGTAACTTTCTTAAATTGTTTCGATACCAAAATCCCGGGATTGGAGGATAGTTTCACCTGATTTGGGACGGTGCTGAAAGAGTCTTAAGCCGCGTAAATTCTTGAACATGGGTATAACGAAGTACGCTTACCATTTTAAAAGTAGATCGCTTGAACAAAAATGGTGGTAAATATTTTCGAAGTAGAGCTCTAATAAAATTATCGAAAACAAAAACTGTTTCTTTATTTATTATATTTCACAATAATTAATCGCCGACCTTAAAAATCGCCCGAGACTTAATATATATAATATGGTTATTGATTTCCATTTCATAATAGGTGTGTATAACAAGTATTTTAATCTTGACCAAACTTGAAAATAAAAAAACTGTTTTTCATAGATGTATCCGTAAATGTGTAGAATTATAATGTGTGTTCTTAATAAATGAAAACATTGTTTTTTGTTATATCGTTTTTATATACAAAATTTTGAATATTTAATGAGGTAGGAAATAACAAACATTTCAATTTAATGCACATCGTTTGCATACAGAAATATAAACAACACAGTTATTAAAAAACAAATATTCCTTATTTGTGCAGAATTAATAAATAAATAAGTATTCATTCTGTATAAAGTAAGAAGGCAATTAATTTCACGACAATAATGGCTCGAAAATGTAAATTTTTGGAACAAAAATAATCGAATGATTACGTCATATTGTAGTTTAATGTATTGTATAAGCCACAAATAACATGTGAAATCTTGACAATGTATACATTAAGAGTTTTATTGAAGCTTACATCATTAAAATTCATACGTTGACTAGTCAATGTTTGATTTAACTTTTTAATTTATCTACACACTGACGAGGGCTAGGCAGAGTATAAATGACATAACGACTTAACTTATGTAAGTTTATTGACATGCGCTAGTCAAAATAGAAATTAGATTACAATTTAGACTGGGTTAGGTGAGATGTGTTGAATAAAAAGGGCGAGAATGACAAAAAAATGTTGACAATTTTGAGGCTATGTGAAATTTCAGATGACAGTAAAACACAACTACGCACACAGCTCTACGAGTGCACACAACAATATGAGTGTACGTTTGATTATTTTTAGGTTTGTGAGCGATCTACATATGTGCAATAAATGTACAAATATTCGTTCTTTAGTATACTTATACTTTAATTGGTTAACATCGACAACGTCGTTAACTGTTACTGTAACATTTATAAAAGCTAAATTAAAATTTGCTTTGTCATCAGGACTTCATAACAGCTCATTATTGTTTTCGATAATATGACATGTGAAGCCATTAGTGAGGATTTAAATTTCAGTTCGTGCAGTTTGTGGTGAAGATAACATGCTTGTTCTAATATTACATTCAATTTAATTTTATTCCATTACGGATCGTCGACTGCTCATAAAATATCATGTTTTGCAGTCAGTATTATTTTAATAATACTCGAACTTGAAGAACGTTGTTTTTAGTGTGTACATACTTTGAATCATAATGTTAATAAACTCAGCATGCCACAATATCATGTGATTTAACTGTATAATAAATACTTAAAATCTGACCTAAAAAAATAGTCACAATTGGAGAGTGTCGGAATTGATTACTTGAAAATCAAAAAATAGTCCAGTTACAAAAAGGGATATGTAAATATATCAATATTTGCCGCAAACGAGGTTTTTATGTTTCATGCAAAAGTTGTTTTTTTTCAGTTCAGCTTCTTTTTTATTCTAAGCTTTCGTCAAATAAAAAAAATAGCAGCGTTTATTTTCTAATAAAGCGTACACTTAAATAAATACAAGCAAAATAAAGTTGTATATACCAAATATCAGAGTAATTCAGATTCAATATATTTCAACCTATGAATATATAGCTAATTAAGATGTAAATATATTTTTTTGTAAGCTTATATTGAGTTGTGGAACAAATAAATTTTCTCACATATATCGCATTTTGCAACTGAGCTACTCAATTAAGCTAATTAACGTTAATTGAAATAATGCAGAAAGTATAATGAATGCATTTTAAAGAAATTTTGCAGCTAAATGACAGCGTAGAATATTTTTAGAAAGTTTACGTTACCGAAATTATGTTAAGTGTATTACTTATAATGCGAAAATATTATCTGAAAAGAAAAAGGGCTGAATTTTAACTGTCTCAAAAGAAAACCATTAAATAGCTAACATATAACAGTAATTACAGTTATTCGCACTATTAAAATATATTCTATCTATCTTATTTTATCTAGAACTGTCTGTAAGATGATTCGGAATAAACGAATGAACGGGTTGTTAAAAATTTCTCTTCATATTTCATATTTTTTCATATTTCTTTTTAATCCATTGTATAATGCAAGCCCTGCGAAACGGCATTAGTATAGAACCGAGTTACTATTTACTTGGCCATAGTAATCACTTACTTAACATAAAGTATTTGCTAGAAAAGTAATTAATTATTTTATTTTAAAAGTTGAATACATAATAGTTGATATCATTATTCCCCCTCATTTAAGCACATCAATTGCTTAAAGACTATAGTATAGATAGAATAAGGTAAAAATAGCAACGTATTTAGTTCTACAGTTTTTTATGTGTATTAGTTGATAGCTATTTTGGCTTTCGCCATCGTCAAAATTGGACATGATGCATTGTGTATTTCTTTAGAACCAGTTTATATAGCTGAAAAAAATGTAAGTTTAATCATAGTTCTGACGATTGCGAAAGCCGAAATAGCTGGCAACTAATAAATATAAAAAAAACTGTAGAACTAAATACGTTGCTATTTTTACCCTATTATAATGGAGTTCTACCAAGTAAATTCCAAGTCAATAAATATATAATATATATCAATAAATAAATATAGAAAATTGATATTTTATGCTAAGGCTTAATAATCTACGCCAGGGTTTTCCAATCTTTTTGGACTTGCGTACCACTTGGTAGTAAATTACGGAAAATTTTACCACCATATAAAAATGATTGTATATCATGAAGTTTGTTATTGCTAGTGTAATTATATAGTATTATATTTACATGGTAAGAAATATGAAGACATGGTAGACGCAATTTATTTGTTTTGTTAAGAAATTTCGTGAAAAAAGACGTATTTACGAAGTCACAATTATAAAATTTTCAAAGTTTAATAAATGTACCTATAATTTCGTAATATTTATATTAATAATAAGTGGTTTTAATAAAAACACAAAATACATATAATATATTTTCGGTTCCTTATGAGATCTTCTAACAAAATTAATTTAATGAGTTCCTTGTGTTTGTTTTGAGTAACATAGTTTATTTAAATTCGGTTCAAATAATGCTAAATCTATTCCGGATCAGAAGAAAACGGTATCGATTGCCGGATTTTTGATCATCGAATGTATATATTAACGTCGAAAATGTTTAAATAAGATAATGTTTCTTAATTATATTTGTAATGTATTCATTCCTGGATGTCCGCCATTACTGTTTTTTGCATACCACATGTTGAGAAACCATGTTCTACGCTGTACTTCCTGAGCAGATGGTTATCCATATATGGCACATACTAACTAGACAATGCTGTTAGTATGAACGTTTTGATTATAAAAATAAAAATGAAAACGGTACCAAAAGTATGAATGGATTTTATAAACAGAAAATTCTTCAAATGTAGACAATGTTACAAGCAGTGATTCGCAACATGTTATTCTCTACGGCACACTTTTGTGAAAATCAAGTTTCCTCGGCACACCACAAGTAAATATATCGACTGTGGAAAAGGAAAAAGACGTAACCCACACAAAAAACGTGTTTTGATGATTTTGAGCCATATGCAAATTATGAAATATACCATAGCAGTCTTAAGTTCCAAGCAGTGTCGTAGAAAACACAGCAAAAAAGACCGGGCCGTTAAATCCCAGCCGCTCCTAACAAATCGTATGGCGGTTATACGTAGATCAACTCTAAATTCCAATTTATGAGCTTATTTTTCGTTGAATATAATGTATGTTTGAAAGATTTCTTGTATGGATATTCTGTGATTCTTTGGTGTTATTAATTTACAATTTACGATACATCGGAAGGGTCATATATGCAAATTAAGTAATGATTGTAAGAAATATAGCGAATGGCAAGAAATGCGATGTGTGGTAAAACAAAAAAAAATTAACTTCCCACTATTAAATATCACAGTTATATAAAATATTGATTATAAATAACATAAAACAACAGTAACAAGCGGAATCCATATTATATTATATACGATTTTGACGCCTATTGTGATATTATGAAATAAATACTGCGTCTTATCATATAATAATGGCAATATACCAAGTAAATGATGATTTGATCAATAATAATATTTAAAAAAAAAATGGAGGGAAATGTGCTACCCTAGTTTGACTTACTGATTTTTGATTACAGAAATCCTATGGAAAGATTGAGTAACGAACCAGTGTGCACAAATAAATTTTGAGATTAATTATTAATTGATTAAAATCCCAATAATGACGTTGATTTTTTTAATGAACTATCCAACCTCATATTCTGTATTGAAATATTATAAAAAAAAATAATTTTAATAAAATGATTTGCCTTCTTTGTTTGCTTTTGTTCTCCGAGATTTTTCTTCAAAAACCTTAGAAAATGTGATTTTTTCTTATTTTGAACAATATGTAATTGAAAAGATATAATTACAATATAAATATGTATTTCCTACAATATATCAGAAACAAATGGCTTCATTATGATGTGATATTACTTTGAAAATTATGACGCCGGCCCGCTTATCTGAAAAAAGTACCTGTTTTCAGCTCCATAGCGTGGCTTTCACTATAGGGGGCTTTGAATATACACAAGCTTGAAGTGTACGGAGACTTTTAAACTGGTTTTAAGTTGACATAATCTAACATTAATCAATGAAATTGTCTAGTAAAAACCTTATTTTCAGTATTTTTTATTGGTTTAAATTTTCACAGGCTCATCTTTTATCAAACTTAAAAGCTAAATTTAGATACTAATTCGACATTTGCAGCTTACATCCTTTTGATAGAACGCGTATTAAGTTTGATACACTGTGATGATCGAAAAAAATTGTATTAAAAAAACTGATGGTTGCATCCTTTTTCCTTTCCACAGTCGATATGTATTAATGAAAAAGGTACGCAGAAATTAAATGTCCGTTTTCATTTGATAAAAACACGTGATAAAAAAAATATGGTCGTGGGCAGAGAATTGAGTATAAGGTGGCAATAAATTGATTAAACTGTGACGAAAAAATGCCTCACGTCACGTAGTGTTACGTGGGACAGTAGTTGCAAAGTACTGGCTTATAAATTTTTAGTGTGTAAAATCTTGAAAATCTTGAATTTTCTCACGGCCTTGCATTGTGATTAACAAAAGCGATGGTGATTTTAATTTTATTGACTGTAACCTTGGGTATGCAACAAAAAATAATTTGTTAAATTATAATGAATTTAAAAGTAAATTAGTAACAAATTGTAGGTCTATAAAAATATATTGTTGATATGAAACTTGCGTAAGCCTATTAAGTTTAAATATTTTCAAATGAATCATTTCGAGATCGAAAAATCGAGAATATAATTTATTACAGTGTGCATCTGAGTAAGATAAAGGTATCGAATTCAATTAAATATTGATGAAAGGTTGGTAATTTATGATGTTTCTTCATCATTTTCATTTTATTGTATTCCATTATTTGATTTGATCAAAACGAGAATAAGTAAAGTCACTCCAATTAAATTCGAAGGAAAACAAATTAAAAACACTCACGTCATTAATCTTTAAATTTAACCTTGTCAAGACTGTATCCTTGATCGCATAGTGTAGATCCCAAGTACTGTTAAGCTAAATAAATATATAATATGATTTATTCTTAACACTTGCTAGTATTATATACTAAAATGTTATTGAGCACATAATATTTGATTATCTTATTATTTTTTATCAGTGGCTTAAACCTATAAAGCGATATAATCATGTTTTACTGTCTTTAATAAATGAAAGATTGCAGAGGTGATTTTCTTTCAAAATCAGCACAATGTGAATATGAGCAGTACTTGCTTTAGTTCTTATTTTTTTTTGTTTTGAATAACTGAAAAGTAATACGCGATGTTATATTATGATATATATACAACATCAGAAATCCTTTTCAAAATATTTTATGTCGACAGGATTTCTGATGTATCTGACATGGTCAAAAGTAATTATATTTCTACACTATACACAAATAACTTACTATATTCATTGCTTTGGCAAAGTCATAGATGATTCATAAATTTTATCCTCAAATTTCTCCAATGCAATTTCACTGACACCATATAATGTTAAATTGATAAAGCCGAATAATGCAACACACAGAACACATTTTATAAATAACTTACGCGAACTTAAAAGTTGAAGTTTCAACATGGCATTTTTTACCATTTACGTGGTGGAACGGCATCCCGGCACCTTTTTCTGTGCATTTTAAGGTTTCAAATCAACATTCGCAACATTTTACTTTTTGTTTTGCTTTGATTTTTTTTTGGTAACCATTGACTGTTTGTCTGTATATTAGATTCCTTTTGATTGTAATTTACCGGGTACCATAACATTAATTAATTAATGTCATAATGCAAAACAATACCAGGTCTTTACACTTACTCCGTAACAATTAAAAATGCTTGATATGTTGTATTTTTTCATTATGGATCGATCAATTGAATAAAAAACAATTCTCGTAAACTTATGTTGAGATACCTCCATTAGGAAGCATATGCTCCACATCGAGAACGGGCATAGAAAAGACTAAATAAATATAAACTGAATAAATATATGATTATGTTAGTTTGCATCTTCATCGTATTAAACAAAACTAAGGTTAACCTCATACTGAATTTTTATGAATATTTTTGGTCAATGACTGCCAGCTGGTGGTTATTATTTTTAATTTATTTTATTTTAAACGATTTATCCGAGAGCGAAGAAATAAATTATTCGTGTTAACCATATTAGAATAATTATTTTTTAAATTAAAAAAATCGGGGTAAGTATATGGTTGTCCAAGTCTAAAAACGTTATAATTGATAATTTCAATTTAATAAACCAATACCTTTCAAGAGGTGACTGATCAAAATTGTGTAATTAGCAATCCATTAATTATTTATAAAATATCACAGGGTACAAATACAAGTTAAACAAAAGAAAGTTTGAAAAGATAACACGAAGAGATTTTTTAAAAGGAAACAAAGAAAAATGCATTCATTACCTTTGTTGAAAACTGTCAATCCATTAATCTTGATTTTTTTTCACTAAGCACTAGTATTATTCGTTTAAATAATATAAAACACTTTCTTTCTGGATGTTTGTTTATATAATGACGATTTTTTTAATGTACGACAGAACACACGTCCACACGATCAGCGAGTCGGTCTCGCTATGAGGCGAACAACTAACGACTTGTACTTTTTAGTGATCCCGTCTTTCATCGATGGGATCAGCTGTTCCGTTCTGTTCCGCTGGCTGGTTGGTGAGAGAGAAATAACCGGTTCCGGTTGTTCTACGCGTTCTATACTTTGTTTATTATTTTTATGTAATTTCTCGTATCCGAAAGTCGATTAAGAAAAAACTGTAGCACTCGCTGACTGATGCAATGTCGACGTGCGCCCGTGCAATAGAAATGCGTTATAAACAATTTTAAAATTGAATTTTTAAAAACGTATTTGAATAAATAAAGCTTAATTTTTACCAAGCGATTTATTGACAATCAATATTACACAACACAAATGTGATAAAGACACAGGCCGCTTTTTTTGCTGAAATTTTTACTCTAAGCTGAATTATATCAATGTTTGTTGATTGCTACGTGAATACATGTTTATTTTTATTCTTTAATGTCGTTTGTCACAAGTGCACCTGAACGCATGAAGATGCTGAAAGGCAAAATGCGGGTCGTTAGTGACAAAACTTGTGTGAATGTACATAATTTTAGCGATTCAAATTTAATATTGAAATTCCACCTTCAGTCGAAATCTTAAATTACACATATATTCCATTAACTCGTATAATAACATATTATATTATATACTAGCCGGTTCCCGGCAAGTGTTGCAATGCCACTCAAAGAAAGAACGTGCTTGTATTTTAATTGTGTTTATTGAAGTGCATGTTTTCTTTTTCTGTCTGTTTGACGTTTGCTGTCGATTGTCTATGGTACGACACACGTGCCACCTACTGTAATTTAATTGTTAAAAGTTTATTGTACTATAACCTTCGCGCAAGTGCAACCATACGTCGTCAAAATGAACTGTATGGCAGACATACAAACATTGATTTTGATGTAAAGGTCTGTAAGTTTATTTTACTATGCCTATAACCTTTCCGGAAGTGAAAGCAAAAAGTTTGTCAAAGTTTTATTGCAATCGGATTGCAAGCGGCGTGGCAACGCATACAGTACGAGCAAACAAACATTCCTTTGTATATATATATATAAGATATATTATTTCATACTTTATTTAATCTAATACAAAAACCTTGGTCAAAAATAATTTGACAAATAATATGGTCATGTGATATGTTTGGCATGAATGAAAGGGTGGCATGGATGGACACGTCTTTGATTCCTGCCATATTAGCTTCCTCACAGATGTTCAGAACAGAACCATTTCAGTAGTGATTTATAGCGATATTAAGCGATAGACATAGCTGCAGAATAAAGTACATTTATTTGTCTCCTGAAACGTTGTGGATTTTGAGGTACCAGGTTGTGGAAAATTCGCGACGATATGCTCTGAATTGGGAGCGGACATCGCATTGTAAAATGGTTACGTTCAAAATACATAAAATGGCGACTAAAAACCACCTAACTGCATTTTTCTCACACAGGTTGGGTAGATAAAAAATGCATTCACCGATGCTGTTTTATGTTAAAAAATTCCAAAATTATCTACTAAATGATATTTTTTTTTTCAATAAGAAAATACTTTAAGTAAATAATATTGAAAAAAAAGGTGCCGAAACTCAAATCTTGTCGAGATTTTCTTTTTAATTCATATCTCTTCTCATTTTGGAGGATATGGCTTCCTAATGGAGGTATCTCAATAGATTTTTTTTATGAAAACTGCTTGATAGTTAGTTGTTTAACCTTATTTTTTTTAATGAGTAAAGATAGAAAGATAAGGCTGGTACAGGGCTAGTGGTTATCTAATCGGTCTTACTTTGCCCTATTGATTTTAGAATTTAAGGGTAGGAGGAATAGATATCACAATAACCAATGCCTTCGTACGAAAATCGATCTTGTAGATCTAGTCTTAGTTCTGATTTTTTTTAAACTTTTAATAATTTTTCGGAAGATCATGATTTAAAAAACTATTTTCAAATGTATTTCAGCATAAAAATCAAGTTTTCAAATAATTAAAAAAAAATATATTTGCAATCATTGGTTTTGAAACATGAAAAATGTCGAGAAAAAAGCTGCCGGAGCGCCGTTCCACCGCGTTACATGGGAAAAAGCACTTTATACTGGTATTAAGTGTAATGTAAAAATCTCGCGCACAAAATGAATCACAAGTAATGTTTTTATGGTCATAACTATTTATTGTATGCAAACCAAATAAACTTGATTGACAATTATTAATACAATTGCTTGGATTCGTGACTATTAGAAAATCATATTCTTAAATAAAGATCATTTTTATTTAAGTATTTATTTACAGCTATGTATGTTTTTAATAACTATTTCTTTTTATAACATGTTGCGCAACTTTTTTGGCTTCAAATAAATTCAACTTTCACACTTGCTATTCATTGGACAAACTTTCTTCCGGTTTGTTATTATAATATTAATAATGTTTGATACGCGGTGTGTTTGGGTTACGTATTTCGAATATTCGAGCAACACGGCAATAATTGATAGTTTTTATTTTGGTAATAAAAAAACAAAGACCATTTTTTAAGACGAAAGAGCAAACATTCAAAAAGTATTTTTTTTACACAAATACAAAGCTCGGGTATTGGAGAATTCGCGGTTTTTACATGAAAAAACTTTCTTTGAATATTATTTGTGATTTCCATTCATAGATTATATTATGGACTATCAGTCCTGATATTAAACAGCATTTTTCAAAAAATGTGATAAATCAATTTTTGAATGGTTGCTCCTTATCAATATGTCAATAGAAAAACTAATATGAAGTAAATTAACAAAACTTGATGCGGCATATTATAAGAGATTATTTAATTACTCATTTTCATATCTCAGTATAAACATAAAAAGCACAAATGTATTTATTTATATGACATTATACTTCTCAAAAATATGTTTAATTATTACCGTAATGCAGTGGTTTCCAACCTTTATCTTACTGTGCCTCCCTTTGAAGAAAAAAATATCCTCGCGCCTCCCCATCCTTTATTTCATATAGTACTAAAGAAACGTTTTAAAGGGCAAATAAATATTTTGTACTGTTCGCGCCTCCCATCGCAATGGCCCACGCCTCTCAGGTTGAAAATCGCTGCCGTAATGAGAGAAATTATTTACCCTTTACTGGGTAAATTGAAAGCCGAATTGAATTGACTTCGTCAGCACCGAAAATTTAATACACAAAGCAATAATGTTTAAGCGATGTAATTTTTAGCGCATGCCCGTTAGCAAGGGTAGGCTGGATGGGGCTCAAAGAGGCTCGCGCGAGCCCTTCGTTAAAGTAATAAAAAACTCAGATCTACTGTAATTGCTGTAGATGACTTATATGTATTATAAAACAAAAGACTTTGTTGCATTTGGAAATTTCTCGTGAAATAAATTTATTTCGGGTGTCTATTAAAAGATACTTTCACTTTTTTTTAAATATATAACAATATATTTTTACATAAAAAGGTATATTAAGTAAAATTCGATTGCTTTCATTATTATTGCAAATATGTCCTATATCCTATAAGAGTGATGTAAAAATCTACCCCTTCTCCGGATCACCGCGAATAGGTCTCAGTTTTACCGAGCTCCTTGTTAACATTTTGGCAGCCCACCGCTGCCCGTTAGGTTAACGCTGGCCTTAATCATGCGTTGCATATTTTATCAATAAGACTTTAAGATAAATTACAATGATAATTTAAGTCTGGTTCAGATTTCGCTAGTAATTTTTAAAATATAAGTAATTTATTGAATAAACGTAAACGCCTCTTGACCTCTCGCTAAATAACAAACAAGTCGCGACACAAGTCTGACCACATCACCGTAAGTCAAGTTCATCAGTTGTCGCAAAATATCGTTTTGTTGAAGCGAACATGCAACATAAAATGTGTATTCAGTGGCGGATTACATGGTAGGCACCAGGCGCAATAAAATTTGGAGGTCTTGTTTTTCGGATAGGACAAAAATGTCAGACAATTCCAAGTAAAATGATAAAAATATGTCAAAATCTGAACCAAAAGTATATACATAGGTTATATTATATTAACTATTTTTGAGGCCCATAAGACTCAGAGGCCCCAAACGCGCCCCTTATTTGCTTATATGATAATCCGCTACTGTGTGTATTCAAACATTTAAAAATAAACAGTGCCTTTAGATTTTAAATATCCACTCTATTAAAATAATCAAGTCAGGCAATCTGCTTACAATGTGTTGTAAAAACATATATTTTTATTGCTTATTTCTTCCTCCAGCTCGACTTATATACTCATTCCAAGTGAATTTATATATTTTTACGCTTTCATGTGAATTTACTCATGTACTGTCTTTTAGTTGCAAATATATTGAGTAGTAAATAAAAAGCTTACCACTTGTTAAGCAGAAACCTGAACTAGGGTCAAGGATAAGAATAGCAAAGGATTGTACAAATATCGTGCGAAATCGCTTCCCATTACAAATCAATGTTAGAATTGTATTGTAGTAAAAGATTCATAAATGTTGAATCGTTCAAATTTTGTACATTTCTACATGTTGTGTCACTGAAGAACCGGGTTTCGCCTTTCTCCATCTCCAGGCGTTCAAGTGCACGGATGAACTTGAACTGACAATTTTAATATTGAAAGTCTACCGATCAACTTCAGTCGAAATCTCAAATTAAAAGAGTGTGTTCTACACCAACTACGTTGACCATTCGACCACGCAAATGGCAGAGTTGATAATTCATCTTTGAAAAAAATATTAATATAATACAGTCAATAATAATCTTTTAATATGGTACAGCGTCTAGAAAAGCAAAACATGTGAGAATTTTATTATACGTAATTATGTATAAAATATACATAATTATTGCTTAGAAAAAAGGGTATTACTTTCAACAATGTTAGCAAAAAAAAAATACAACCATGTGGATGGCTCATGCGTAATAAAATTTAATGCGTAGACGAACGGGGTGTTATTATTGTTTCAAAATATAATGAAAACGCTATATAATGATTCATATATTGCTATGATAATCAATTGTATGTCTTTTATTATTATCACTTAACATTATGAGTCCATAATATTAATTGAAAACGAAATAGAAGAAAATCAATATAAGGCAAAAATATCAGCGGAAGAAAATACGGACGTGATTCAAAACTGTTTTTTGTATTTATGCACTTAGTCAATCAATAAATTAAATAGTCTATGTATAAAATGACCATTTCAGACAGTAAAAAAATACACGAGAGAATAAATGAACTCTTTAGGTAGTCAATGTGTAAATCAACTACATAGACGTAGCTTAAATTGTTTACGAAATTAAAAGTAATCAGGGATACACTCGTAGCGTTACCAGCATGTCAGCCACTATCCACTGATTTGTGCGAGCAATCACGCAACTGTGTTTTACTGAAATCTGACATTTCAAAAAACTTCTAAAAATTCGACGTCTTGCAGTCATATTCGTCTTCTTTCTATTCATCTTATCTTAGCTAACTTGATTAATGCTTGTCAGTATAGTGACATAAAATTAGCCGTAATTTCATATCGACCGTAGAAATAAAAAAGGACGTAACCCTCACATATTTTTTTACAGGAGATACAAAAAACGTTTTTTGATGATTTTTGGGTCAAATGGATATTATGAAAAATACACAACCTTGAAGTGCATGGATACTGATAAAATGGTTTTAATTGACTTCATCTGATATTTAATATTTAAAAAAAAACTTTTTATTGTCTTTTTCCTGATTGATATTTCGACAGGCCCTTTATCAATTTAAATAATGATTCGGTATTTTCAGCTTACACCCTTTTGATAGAACGTGTATAAAGTTGTATACATAGTGATGATCGAAAAAAAGCTGTTTTGAAAAAACTGTGGGTTACGTTCTTCTTCCCTTTCACAGTCGACGTCTACGTAATCTTACGCTCGTCAAAGAGTTATTTATTAAGAGTAATTTATAAAGTGAATGTAAATTGTAATAATATAAATTTCAACCAAAACTGCTAGTTAATACAATGACGATATTTCACACTTTTACTGTGACATACATAAATGTACAAATTAATGATTATTTCAGTGGTTTTCATGATTGAATACTATTAAAATAATACTTGTAAATGTACACTCCGACATGCAGGCATTGTGTCGCTGTAAGATTTTTTCTATCATACTACTCATTGTGATTTGTGAAGGAATAAAATACATCGATCTTTGAGTAATAATTTAAGCTTAATGGCCATCCTATAATCAATAGACATAACTTATTATACATTACAGGAAAATAATTATTATGAAATAAGTTCTCAGTTAAATATAATTATCAGAACAATTTCGATTTGTATCGAGATCCAGTTGATTTAGTTGCATTGTTAATACATTTTAGTATTTTTATTTACAGATCGATTATGCGTTTCGATTAGTTATTTGATTTCACAATGCTTTCTTTTTATGATTCAAAAAATAAACTTATTAATATTTTCCGTGGAGTGTCGTAGTAGTTTCGCATTAATACTAACAGAATTTTTCAATCTGTTCATTGATGTTTGTTCGTTGGCATGAATATTTATGATGCCTATGGATTCCCCTCCACCCTTCCAGCGAAAGCGGTTAGCTAACAACTAGTGCTGTCCTAGTCCTGTTCGTCTATCTCTACTACTTTAAAAAAAATAGAGGTTGAGCAACTGAGTAACAAACAGTTATCACAGAAAAAAAACATCGGTAGAAATAACTCCATTAGAAGTCACATGCCATACATTGGGAGCGGAAATGGATTAAATTAGCCACGCCGCATGCGTGTTTTGTGGTTTTTCAAGCCTTTAATTATAAAACAAAGCTTAACCTTTTCGCTGCTGTACATAGTTAATAGTAATTACTTAGCACGCCAGCTTAAATTTGCAACTGTTAATTTAATTAGTTATTGACGATATAACTCGAGCACGAAATTTTTTACGAGATATCTCGTCTGTGGCAGCCATAGAGTTAAAAAAAAGTTTTTTTTTTTAATAATTAACCTTATTATAAAAAATGCAAGCATGTGATTGACATGAGCTAATTAATGCAACACGTCACTTGGGTAATTACATACTTTCGCTCTGTTGTTAAAATTTCTGAAATATAATTTCTAAATTTACGTGTGTACCACACAAGGATAATATAAAAAAATAATTGACTTTTTGAAAACGTTATTAGTTTTTAACCGATGAATGTTATTTAGAAAGAAGAAATAATAATAATTAAAAATTGCAATTTGATGTATTTGATTTGACCTTTGTTCCATATAAGAATAATCAAAATCGAAAGGTGTTCTTTTTTATAACAATACTTTAAAATATAAGAAGTGGCGGCTCGTCCATACGCACAGTGGAACTGCAGCACCCCCAAGCAAATTGAAAAAATAGTAATATTATGTATGTACATAAATTAATGTATGTTACATGAAAATATGAATATTATTTAAACGTGTATTAAGTTCGCCTGCGCACTGATACATCTAATAGTTATCATACACTGTAGTAATAATATTAGAAAACAACGCACACGTACATTTTTTACAGTACCGTTTTCGATGGTATATGCTCGCGTGCGTGAAAGAGGGGCGCGGGGAGGGAGCTTGGAGTTTAAACGCTTAATTTGTATTGACAGTCTGGCAGTACAAGCGAGTATAAGACCGACGCGAGCACAGCGACTCTAACGCGTGCGACATTTTCTGAATTTACTGAATACATTAAATGATAATAATTTTTTATTTTAGTAAATTACATATTAAATATAATTTTTGATAAAATAAAATGCAATTCAAATAAATGTCCCTTTTTTAATTTTCTGCCGCACACCCATATATTTTATCCACGAGCCGCCACTGAATATAAGTAAAACAATGAATTTAATCAGAAACGCATTCAGCCTGCCGCGAATGCTATTAATAACGGCTAAAGCTGTTTTCTTATGTAGTATTCTATTTTTAGAATATCTTTTCATTTTTTTTTTATTTTTAGAATCTCCAGCTGAGTATTCGTTATAAACGATGTTTCGATTTATATCGATATAAGCAAAGAAGCACAAATAAATTGCTACGAATTTTTGAAAGAGGCGATTAAAAGTAATTATAATGTAATTTGCTAATCCTTTAAATTGTTAATAGTTGCTTACACCTTTTTATTTCAATTTAAATTTGTATAAATATGACTGTTTATACATTTTTCTTATCAGTTGATAATGCTCGCGATGAGCGAAACCGGTCCTGATCTAATAAATTTTATGTGGAAAAAGTACTAAAAATCTTTTATTATTTTTATTAAAACCATTTGACTTTGCCAGTTTAAAAAAAGTTTAAGAATAGATTCAACAAGATTTTAATTTAAATAATACTTCGTATCTTTCTAGGTTTACGGTGAAGTTTGATCTCATTTTAAAACAGTAAAAGTCCTGTTGTCAAAATAAAACTAATTATATATTTTTTTCTTTAATAACAGCATAAAATAGGTCATCACGAACGGACAAGCTGTAAGTAAATGCAAGTAAGCGTTTATTTTATGGAAATTGTTGTCTTTTTAAATGTTTTAAGCACTAATCTTTTTTAGTAGTAAACCACACAGCCGGTCCTGCGGCATCTATTTCGATATGGAAATATAGTCGGCCATGACTTAAGAAAGTATTGCGTCATACTTAAAATATTCCAAGAACGATAAATCATCACTTTCCTTGCCTACGCTTCGATCTCTTCAAATTGGTCATTGAATAAATAATACATACAGCATCAGTGGCCAGCAAACCTTTCTACACTGAAACTACAGGACGAAATTATATCTAAAAAAACATAATAAAATAAGAACGATATATTTTTTTATTTATATGAATAAAAAATGAAAATATTTGGAATTACGGCTGATGCCAATGCGGCAAATTTGAAATCAGAAAATCGTTAGATACTAATAAGCTCGATAAGAATTCACTCGAGATCACCTCGGGGAGAAGAAACATCGCCCATGTCCAAGATCTTACATTTAAATTTAAATAAAAAACATTTGATATTGACCTTTCTGGATCTTGAATCTAGACTGACTGATCTCTATGGCAAAGCTTTACTAACTTTACCATTGAAGGTTTTTATTTTTTGCAAACAATTTTTTTTAACTCAAATAGAAAATCTTAGCTTACTTATTATAAATAAAAATAAACTATGAAAAAGTCTCGATTAATATTTTACTAACAATGTCGGTGTGTTTAGTCTCTATTTTCAGAGAAAGGATAAAATCAATTATAGTTTATTTTATATCCAATATTGGATAGGGATTTTAAGAAGAGACGAAAACATTATAAAAATGTTTGATACATACAATACATCGATAGATTTTTTTTTGAAACTGTACTCTTAGAAACTCTTGACTGCGCTACTTGGTAAAACTCAATCCATAGAATAAGCCATCGAACCCTGTTGCAAAACCGAATGAAATCTGCTAAATAATTTGATCATAGTACAGAAACAAATGATGTTACAGAGGAAAAATCCAAATTCTTTGATTTCCCTGAACCGTTAACTTCCTATCGTCAAACTAGTATCATTTTCAGGGAAATTACCTATTAGAACTGCATCAAAGAGTTACTTCTCGGCTGCAAGGCCGGAAACATATCGACTGTGGAAAACAAAATCCCGTAACCACACACCAAAAATTTTACAGTAGGCACAAAAAACGTTTTTGATGATTTTGAGTGAAAGGAAAATTTAGAAATATTCACAACCTTAGAGTACATCAAAACTTATTAACTGTTGTTTCTTGATTTAATCTAAGATTAATTTAATAAAAAATAAACAGAAAAACGTTTTTGTAAATCATTTTTTTAAATTTTTTTAAATTTTCACGGGCCCAAACATAAAAGCTAAACTCGTATACTAAATCAGCATTTAATTAATTGCTTACGCCTTTTTGATAAAACGTGGAGGCACAAAAACGTTTTTGATGATTTTGATTCAAAAGAAAATTAGGAAATATTCCCAACCATGGAGTACACAAAAACTAATTAACTGATATTTTTTTGACTTCATCTAAGATTTATATAATAAAAAGTAAACAGAAAAACGTTTTTGTTAATTCTTTTCCTGGTCGCAATTTTCACGGGCCCAAACATAAGGGCTAAATTTATATACTAAATCAGCATTTAAATGCTTACGATTTTTTGATAAAACGTGTATTAAGTTGTATAAAATGTGATTATCGAAGAAATATATCTTTAAAAAACGGTAGGTTACGCCTTTTTGCCTTTCTTTATAGCCGATATGTTTGTAAATATCTGTGTATTATATTTTTTAAATCTTGGTCAACTTAAGTATTCAATTACTAATACTTTATTAAAAATATAATTTAATAAAGAAAAAAAAACCTTTTATGACCAGCATAAATCAAATAAATTACCAAGCTCCGATTGTAATTTTTATTAATATCCTACAACGTGTGTGACTGATAATTTACCGGCCATACCAGCCAAAAAAAACAGTAGATCATTTTTTTTTCCTAATGGCCGAATTTAGTTTTTTAAACATACAACTAAATGCGGCCGGTAGGCTTTAACTAGTTCAAATGATATATAAATCAATTTTTTGATCAATTTATAATTCCAACTGACAATGAAATTACTGGTTAAGGTGTAAAGAGTTTGATCTGATTTAAATGATTTAATTCCGGAATTGCCCAGTTACCAATGACGTGAAATTATTATCCTTGAAGATAGAAGTTATAAACGATACATTTGAACTTTACCGGATGCTTTCAAAACGTTAGGTCTGGAAAGCTACAGTTCACTTAAAAGCGGGACACTTAATAATGCAAGCAATTCGTAAAAATATTATTTAATCAAGATTTTTGAAAATTTTAAAAGAACTGAAGTTCGTCTTGTTATCCCAAAAAAAAGGTTTCACATAAAATGCTATACTTAATACTTCCCCTACGGTGCTAAAAAACTTCCGATATGTTGCTGGCCCTCAAAGAACCAAATGAAAAACATGTTTTAACACTTACCGCCCTTTGATGGACGGTACGACCTAGGATTTACATTTTTAAAAGACATGTTTTTTCACTTGGTTTCTTAAGGGCCAGAAACGTGTCGACATTATTTTTTAGCACCGTAAGGGAAGTTTTAAATAAACAATTCGAAAAATTACTTAAGATTTAAATATGCATGAAAATTTTCCTAATTTCATGATGCTTAAAACAAAAGGTATTTTAAGATTTCGACTGAAGGTGCTTGGTGGAATTTCAATATTATATATGAACGATTCAAATCTCAAGGTATATTTTTAAATAGTTTAGGTAGATTTGGGTCATATGTTAGGAGACAACAATACCTTTTAAAACTTAACAAGGTTATTATTTTTCTATAATACATGTATGTATATTCATTTAATTTAATTTTTTTCTGACACACAATGGATATTTATTTTCATGCATATATTATGTATGCATGTTCAGACCGTTCGTATAAATGCACAATAATATGGAAATTTAGTCATTGTTTTCACATTTATTTTATCGGCAAACTGCATTTTGACATTGAAATTTACAGGTCGTACGGTTAAAAATTCAAACCATTTTTAATATAAAAAATATATGACAATTGTATTTTTAGTTAACCTTAAAAACAATTAAAAATAGAAACAATATAAGTACCGCAGTAAGGTTTTTTGTTTGGTGACGAAATATAGAATAAAGTGAAATTCGCTAAGATACTTAATACCGTCTATTACTAGTCTTTATCAATCAAGTAATGTAAAAAGTATTGTAAAATAATTATTTATAAATAAAAATTTATGCATAGCTATTTTTAAATAAACTTTGTAAAATTTAAATATTTCTCGGCTACGTGACGCAGCGATAACCGTCGTTGGTTTCCGTGACGGATCTCATGGGCTCAACTCTCATTACCAACAGCATTTTTTCAATTAATTTCTGTTCGAAGGCATGGGTGTTTGTGAGGTCTAAAATTCCCTTCGAACCTTAAAAAAATGGAACGTAGCGAGAGCTTATAGATAACCGCTATTATTATATCCTTAGTCCTATTATTATATCCTCACCCTCTTTGAAAAAGAGAGGTTAAGCAATTGAGTAATAAACAGTTCTCGTAGAAAATATTTTGTCTGTATACATCAATCAGAAGACCATACACTCAAATTGGAAGCGGACATGGATTAAAAAGAAATGTTTACAAGATTTAATCAAAATATTCAATCTTATATAGAGATTGTAAAAAATAACCTCATTTTTAGAAAGATTCCAAAATGAAGGTGTGAATTTAATTACGATAATATTAATTACACACGTTATAAGCCCCGGACTGATATAGTAATAACTATGTATGATAGTGTAAGAATGTTTTTTTTGACTTGTCGGGAAAGTTTTTTTCATTTACTTGAATCAACAGAGTATTTTAATGGTATTGTGTATGGATAAACGTGTTCTTCTGCCTATGTAATCAGATTTTCCTGCTACAACTAAAGAACAAGCGACCTTGTACGGAAAAGAGAAAATAATGTTGCTTCGGCTTATTTTCTCAAGTATTTACCTTTACTTATACGGTAACCGAAAACGTTGCTCAATAAATATGTGTTGACATTTTGTGTCGTCAAATGGAACCGGGACATAGACTTGATAAACACTCGTTACTTGCACTTCTATTGATTGACTAACCCATTTATCGCAGATAATTCTTCTCATTTTGAAATAAGCAAATCCAAAATTTTCAATATCCGTAAATTTTATTTATTATGTAATTATAAATCCATTAAACGTTTCCATTGAGCAACGCTCCTTTTTATACACTAGGAAGGAACTGTTGGATGGCTATGATATAACTAGAGATTCAGGTAGGGGTGGGCTAGAGGGGGCTCGGAAGGGCTCGCACGATATTATAAATATATAATATTAAGAGAATACAGAACTAAATACGTTGCTATTTTTACCCTATTATAATTGAGTTCTACCAAGTAAATGCCAAATCAATAAATAAAAATATATTAAATTATCTGTTTCAATAAACTACTATTATACTACATTATTTTTTTTTTAGTTTTCCCAGTGAAAAAAGCTGTATTTTTTTTGAAAATTAAAAATCTCGATTACAAAATACTATCACTGTCACTTTTTGTTTTACAAAAATTGTGATTCGACCCAGATAACTGGATAAATAGAGATTGTTTTAAAACAAATAAACATCGATTATGCGTTTAAATCAAATGTTCTATTCTATTGATGCGCTGTCAATTGAGATTATATTCGAGATTAATGAATATGTGATCGATGAACAACTGCACTAAGAAATTTAAGATTTCGACTGAAGGTGCTTGGTGGAATTTCAATATTAAATTTGAACCGTTCAAATTATGTACATTCACACATGAAGATGCCGAAAGGCGAAATCCGGGCCGTTAGAGACAAAATCTGTGTGAATGTACATAATTTGACCGATTCAAATTCAAAAAATGCACTAAGCAATGTTTATTTTTTATATCAAATATATTTTGTCGTACAAAGTCATATAATTATTACGAAATACGCCGTAGAAATTAAATATTATAATATATACATGTATATGATGATTTATTGGATGAACATTGTTTTTTCAATGAGTTGCAGTTGTTGTTTTTTTTTACGTAATAGAGAAAGTTCGTCGAGTCACTAGAATTTTATTTGATAAGAAAGTTCGTCGCTCAGTTCAGTGAACCAAGCATACAATGGAAACAAGTATGTGTTATACATTACACGAAATTGATCACACAAACTTTTCTTTTTTTCCAAATAGTGTAACCTGTAAAAATATTTGTAAATTTATAACTAAAAATTATAAATGAATTTACGTGAAGAAAATTAAAAATGTATTTGAATTTTTTGACTTAATCAAATAGAATTTTCATTGCACAGACAAATGTATACGAACACGTCTATTTAATAACTCCACAAAAGTACAACTAGAAATAATCACTAGTTTTATCTCGGTAGGCAGTTGTTTGAATATATCTATAGTATATATATAGTAGGCTATATCTCAGTTTCATATATCTGTACATGGGAGATTAACTACACTATATGAAGTAAAATTGAAATATATTGTAGTGTACCTAATAACACTCTTTTCAGTAATATTATAGAAAACACCTTCATTTATAGTTAAAATATTCAACAATACAAATAGTAGACAAAAACAGTGATTTTCTAACAGAAACTTCATCGAGAAACTTTGAACAGCCATAGTGAAAAAATGCCATTTTTGACATAATGTAGTAAAATACTGTTTTATGATTCCGTCAAATTTGCAATCAATTTGAATTGAATTGAGATGCATGACTAAAACGATGAGACAAATATTAATTAACACTTTTTTACAACTCAGCTTAGATGTGTCAAAACTTTAGTTAACCATCTACCAATTTCTAGTTGTAGCAGTGTGGAACTAAGCCATCGAAATATGTTTTTTTGAAGACAGTCGACGTTAGTAAATATAAAAAATTATGAAGTTTATTGTCGGTCTTTTTTCAATTCCTTCAACCTTCAACAGTTGAACTCTAAAATTCTAAAAATTTAACCCTAAGGTTAGTGAAACACAACCCACGGCCCGCGAGTTTTTTGCGGTTATTGGATATTTTTTCTTATAATTAAAATATAGTTTATATTAAGTAAATTATTGAATTTAATAAATGTGAGCAAGCTTTTTCGCCAATGAAGCAGAATAAATCGGTACATAAAAATGGTCCACTGATGGAAATTTGGATTCGATTTTGCGGCTTAATACTACAATTATTAATTAAGTCAAACTCTAAAGAATTAGTTTAAAATTTACAAGGATGAAGATCGCATTCACTTTTAAATTATAAATATAACATGAATAACCAAATATTTAAAATTTATAAATATCTACACCTAATCCTTTTTTTGCACGGTTTATTTTAATATGAATACGAAATAACGCGGTTAAATGCAATGGAATGTCATTCATTTATCTATATTTACTTCATCTTTTTTATACGGTTGTTTTACATGAAACGTATCCCCCGTATAAAATAGGATTGAGCGTACGAAGAAATATTTTTTTCCTTTCAGCCCGAACCCATCATAATTTGTATTATGCGGCTCACATTTGGCTAGCGTCTGTGTATTCAACACGTGTCAGGCTATACACGCATAGCTGGACGTCTCTCTGTGTGCGGGATATTTACTATTACAAAAACTAAATATTTCGTCCATATTTGTTTTTTTGCAAAACTAAGGGAAATCTTAGTTTTGCCTTTACCGCGGAAAAAAACCAAATCCCTAATCTTGTATGAGTTTCACACCCTCAATTACACTATCCCCAATTACACGGTCCCGACTATAGTGTAAATGGGGGTTTTACTGTACTGTCTTTTAATCTTATTCGACTGAAGGAAAAAATATTATTCGTTTAACTAAGTACATTAACATAATATCGAAAGTAAAAAGCATATGCTTTAATGAACTTAAACAAATAAAAGCAGTCTTAAATTTATGTTTCCGTTCATAAAAACAAGCACATGGAATAATACGTAATAAAAAGATGCCAAAAAACAGTCACTTCTTATCGTTTTTTTATTGCCTACCGCTTTCTCACCTCTTTAAGAATATGCAAAGATTATCAAAGTATAAAATTTCTCAAGCAGTATTTATTTTCAACGAAGAAAATGTATTCTAAGGGTTTGTCAAACTGCTGCGTGACCACGTGCGCGCAGCTTACAGGGAACATTGGACAAGACTGATCTTTAATCCACATGTATTTAAGTTGACACAGTCCAATGATATTTGAAATATATCGTGACTCATACATTTTTCTTTATTACTACTATTTATGACCGACAAAATATCGGTAGTGAGTTGGTGTTCGTTAATTTATTTAATATGGCGATGATATAATATTCCATGAATCGATAAAAGGTAGTTGTTTGTTTTATTGAATCTGCTATTATTTTACCATCATCTTTATTACGCGCAGACGTCGATAGCAGAGTGAATATTTTGGAGAAAGTTGTCCATGCATCCAATTTATTGCTACCGAAGGCGCGCTGTAGCATTAGACATTATTTGGCGGTGAAAACTCTTGATAACTGACGTAACGCGAGATAAGAGTCTTTTTTTCCATTTGCATGAAGGATATATTAATTACTCACTTCTTGATAAACTTAGAAACACTCATTGCGTAATAAATGTGCAAATAGTATTACATGTTATTTTTTCGGACGTGTTTTTCAATTGTGTAATAATTTGCGGTTGGTTTTTATTAGACAATTTTAGTATACTTAGTCTGTTTTATTTCCTTATAGAAGAAATGAGAACAAGTATGGAAAAAAAACAAGCTTTATTCAAACAAGGGTTAGCAACCTTTACTTTCAAGGGAACTTCTACATGAGAAAACGATTGTTATGTAAAATCTCTTTTCTCTATAAGTTGTTCTATGTACTGTGTGCACAGTTTGAAATATTATTTTCTTCTTGACATGATATAAAGTAAATTGGTTTGCGAATATCTCAATTTAACCACATATCTTTTTGTTTGTGTAAGCAAAAATTTAAAATGTATTTAAAATAAATATTATGAACGACTTTTTACTTACAGGCATCTGGAATATTCAACAAATAAAGCCGATGACTTATCTTCAATAATATAATGAGTAAAGTAAATATTCTTATACATATTGATTTACGTTTAAGATGAAAACACAAACTATGTTAATTATAATGCTTTGTTAGGAACAGGTATTAATTAACAAAACAAGGATCCCGATCCGGTATTCATGAAGTTTTTTCAATACCGAAATATCGATTTTTAAACTGCAAGAATACCGGTACCGAACAATTAGCCAAAATTTATTTTTGAATGTTTAATCTATACTATACAATCATCACATATTTTAATAAAACTGTTTGCGATAAATATAAATATTTAAAATCTTCTAAGAGTTGTATCAATATTGACAGGTTTCAGAATTGATGACTCTTTTAAATGTTGTTAATAATTCATGAAAGTAATCCCTTTATGATTATTATACATTTTTAATAATGCTATTTTATATGAAATATCAAAATACCGATTTTGATTTACTAACCTAGTATTGAGATCCTAATTGGTATTATTTTCTTATTTCAACTTTTTTGTAATACCAGTATTGATATTTGTAATACCGGTATTTAATATGAAATATCAAAAAACCAGTATTGGTATCTTTGTTCGGTAATACAATCTCTAATTACGACGTGCTACTTGAAGTAAAACAATTTTAAAACAACGCTGTTTGAGTCGAAAATTCGTATCAATTGAAAATTTACAAGCAACTTATTTACACGTTTATTCGATTATTATGTTTCAGAATATATTAATATTTAAATGGTTTTCTATCTCCATACAGCTTTCTGTGGTTGAGTTTACAGACAGGCGAGGTAAGTGACTCTGGAAAAGGAACTACGAGTGCAATGCACTTTGTATGCAACTAACAAAAGTGCAGTGCAAAGGAGTCATAAATTCAATAGAACAAAATTATATGTAAGAAGGTCAAATAAAACAAATACAATAATTATGCATATTCAAAATATCAATTGAAAATATCAGACAACTTTTTGCAATAATGCTTTTGGATAAAGAATAACCCCAAGTTCAATCTTTTTATTCGGAATTTCAAAAGGATTATTTTTATACCCTTCGGTTATCATTGATCTCGGTTGGGTGTAATATTAAAAATTAAGGTTATTTCTTCGTATTATTTTTAATATTTACATATATCTTTAAGCCATAATGGCAAACACCAAAAATTAAAACTTTAAAAGATCTACTCGAGTTCTTTTCTTTTCTTGGGTACAATATACTCAAAGATCCGACATACGCTCTTTTTCACTATTCTTTCGTACGTTTCAAAATTTATTTATATATATATAAATTAATTGATTGTTAATATGTAAAAAAAACTTTTTTTGTGCGAATTTGAAGAGCAAATTTTATTTTTTTATGCATTTTCGATTGATACTTTACAAGCGTTAATTTCTGGAACCAATGTATCGTGATTGAAAGGGATTGGGTGTACTTTTAACATAACATTTTAGTCTTGGCTTATGGACAATTTATTAGAAATATTCTAGAATTAGAATGAGTAGTTATTCATATTACTGTGCTTTACTGTTTAGAAACTTCCATACCATCTGACCAAGGATTTGCTAAACGAGCACTCACTTTTCCACGTTTGACTTACACTAAGAATGAAATTAAGTATTATCGGCGTATACAAAGCCAACAATCTGAGAAATTGTGGTCTCGAATCGCTTCTTCTTCCAAAGGATAGAATCAGCCTGCCAATGTTGATGTCACTCGGATGAACTTTGACATTGTTCAACGGTACTGCTTCGTATGTCATTGGTGAGTTCAGGACTATTTTGTATATTTTAAAGTAGATTTACTTCTAATTTCCAACTTGTTAGGTATACTTTATTGCCAATTTGCAACCATCTTAAAAAGCGAGATAATTTTTTATTTGCTTTGTTTTATAAAGCAATCAATAAGATTTTTTAAAAAGAAATGCCACGACATTTTATATCGTAGGGCTTTCAGACATCCTGTAAGCAAAAATAGATGCCGAAAATGCTATGGCTATAGCCTGTTTTAGGCAACGATAAAAATAAATAAATATGCATATGACTTTCAAATTCGATATCAAATAAAATTGAAGATGCAAGCCTTTTATAATAAAATAAACAACGCGATTTTCACATTTTAATGTAAATTATAAGTACTTCAATATTTTCACTTTTTCGTAAACTGCTTATGGACAAATAAATGCCCTTCAATTTCTTGTTTTTTTTGTGCGCGGACACAAATGAAACTTGATTAAAGTGAATGATGGTTGAGACTTTATCATTATTTATATCGCCAGTTACTTTTTTTATTCAATTTACAAGCTAAAAAATATCTATTATATTTACTTGGACAAACGATAATCAAAGCAAATGCAACCACGGGCTACATACAGTTTTAGAGTGAATTTCCGAAGGGCCAGTTTATTTTGATAGACGTGACATTATAATTGTATACCAATAATAATTAACACCACTTTATTTTGTCTGATCAAAAAGTGCATTTTAATAAATCGTCATTATTAATTTTGTTATAGACCTAACTGTATTTTTATGTTTCGTCAGACTAAAGCTAGTTCAGCGGTGAAAACTTTTCGAACTTTACATACCACTAAGCGCACAACTTTGGATTCCACGGTCCACTTACAAGATTTATAAATACAAATTTACTATCGTTATAGTATTGTTTTAATATGAAATGGTAATTGCACTTTCTTAACCATAAAAAAGTGAGATATTTGACGCTGCACGTTTGAAATATGTGTATGGATTCTTGGCTGCAATGAATTTGGCAACTGCAACAACTCCGTGGACCACTACAGTCAATCCTCTTTTTATGCGTTTTCGAAGTTATGCGGTTTTGTAGAAATGATTTTTTTTAAAAAATGTACTATATTTGACGATATGTAAAAAATGTTAAATATTACATCGAGAGTACGTATCAATGTATTTTGGATATAATGGAGAATGAATCGTAAACACAACCGACATTTGGAAAAAAATATGATTTTTGACTGCTTAAATCATGTTGCATCTGCAATTAAGCAATTAATTATCGAAAAAAGAAAATCTGAACAAACTTTGATCACTAATTTAATTGTTAGAAAAAAACCATCGTTTTTTGAAATTGATGCGCATACCATTTCTTCCGAAAAAGAGTGATTTTGAACTACATGCATAACGCACTTAGCATTACATTGACGATACTTTTACTTTAAACGTTTCTAAAGTGAAAAAATAGCCAATACTTTTTTTTTTATAAAAAAATATTTTTAAGTATTTTTTCGCCGTGTTTTTTCCCTAATTTTCCTATACTTTTTTATGCAACTTAGGGTTTTTCGCTGTTTCAAAATTATGCGGATTTTAAAATTTATGGAATGTATTCCCACTTTTTCTATGGATGAAAAGTTTTTTTATGCGATTTTGGGTATATTTTAACTCACTGTTTTAAAGATAAGCGGATTTTAAAATTCAAGGAAGGCATCCCCAATTTTTGTATGGAAGTCGAGTCTTTTTTTATGTGATATTTCGTGGAACGCATCTACCGCATAAAAAGAGGATTAACTGTAGTTGGTTGGCGACTGCTGCTCTAGTTGTTATAATTGGGAAACGCTATATACAGTTACATAAAATGTGAATCTAATTTGTATATTTTGCAATCATCTTATTGTTTTAGATTCGTTAATTTCGACCAGACTTTTTATGTTTATAATTGCATAGAAAGTTACTCTGTCTCATGCATTATTATAACATAGCATGAAGTATGTATAATACTTAAACATTATAGTGAAATAATAATGATGTCGACGTTTTTATTACAGTCATAAGCTTGATATAAATGGTGAATGTATTTTACGAGACCAACTTTCGCTTACGGATTAGAGGTTCATTCACACTTTGACAAGTGACTTGGCTCGAAGTAAATTCTAGTTTTAATAAAACAAAAAAAACTTTTATAGATAATTGACTGAATGTTATTTTTACTCTCTCGTCCATAAAACTTGGCTTATAATTAAAGATTGAATACTTATTTTTTTGTGGAGTGGTTCAGTGATACCATAAAAGCCATCAAAAAAAAAATCTTTCACTTTCAAAATTTTTTCACAAATTTGAATCCTTGTGTAATTCTTTTTTAACAAACTATGATACATCTTTATAAGAGCTGCAATAATCAGGGATGAAATATAAGCTTTTGTAGGCGGGGGGGGAGTTTACCAAATTATTATTATTATTGAGTCTATAAAGGCAAGCCAGTGCGGCAAGAGAAATATGTATGCCCTTTTAGGCCCCACAAATTACGTACTCGGCAATAAACCAACAGCAAATAGCTGCAGGCTGTCACTGTAGTTTTTTTCGTAATCATATCCGCTCCCGATGCGATCATATTATGTACTCCTAGTGGAGCTTATGTCTACGAAATCTGTGTGTTACTCACTCACTCAGCCTCTCATATTCGAAGAGAGTAAGGGCGTACGTATTTGACTTGGACAGAACTAGTGGTTAACTAGCTATGATTTATTCCCTACTGGCTTTATATGAACCTTCAGTCATGAACAGCGAAAATTCAATATTATTATTGCAAAACACAGTTTAGTTCAAAGCTTATTAATTTGTTTTAGCAATTGGGAGGCCCCAGGAGAAATCAAGTTTGGGGGCCCTGTTTTTCTGAATTAAAAATATTATATAGGATTTAAAGAATATATCGATCGTGGAAAGCATAAATGACGTAACCCACACATAAAATTTTTTACAAGAGACACAAAAAACAGTTTTTGATGATTTTGGGCCAAAGGCAATTTATGAAATGTATACAACCTTGAAGTGCACGTAGACTAATAAACTGGTTCTTAATTTACTTTATCTGATTATTTTTATTAAATTATTTTTTCAAAAATAACCTTTTTTCAGCCTTTTATCATGATAGCAATTTTCTTGGGGCTTTTTTTTCCGCACTTAAAAGCACAATTAAGACATTCAGCAATTCAGCCTACATAATTTTGATAGAATGTGTATTTATTGTGATTATCTAAAAAAAGCTGTTTAGAAAAAAGTGTGGGTCACGTCCAGTTTAATTTCTACAGGCGAAGTCTCAAACCTATGCCTTATGCGCTTGGTGCTCAAAATCTTAGGAGCCTCAAAAATAGTTTTTATTATATAACCATTATAACCCATATATTTGTTCAGATTTTAATTATTTTACATGGACTTTTCAGACGTTTTAGGGCCTCTCATGTGCTTAATCCACCACTGCCCACTGGAACAAGGCTTTTTGTTTCCTATTTTTACGTGCGCACAATATAAAGTTTTTGGGGGGATTGAACCTGCGAGATTTCTAATCATATCTAAAATTCAGCAATCATTTCTAAATAAATGAGTTGCCTTTGGTTTCCCATTATCTTTACGGTAAATTATGAGTCTACTGTTCTCAGTTTGGGAAAAAAATATTATTTGCTTTCCTAATCCCGTGATTTCTATCCAGATAGCCAAGAACACCCAGTTTTTGCTACATTGTGGAGGTTATTTAAGGAAAACCCAGATTTAGTAAAATTATTTCTTCATTTATTTATCACATTCATATCTACAGACTTTTTTAAAAATAACTTTCATCAAAATTAAGCGCTGATAATTTTAGGTGTTTTTTTAATATATAAAATATACCATATAAACAATTTATTGTTTACGAGACATTTTCGATACTTTGTTACGCGATATTTTTATTTTTGGAACCAATTTTATCAAGTTATATGAAAGAAAGGTTTTTTACGCAATTTTTTATACGCGTTAATTTCTGGAACCAATATATCGCGTAAAAAAAGTTTGGGTGTATTTTTAACATAACACTTTTTTTTAAATAACTTTCATTAAAATTAAGCGCTGATTATTTTAGGTGCTTTTTTTAAAATATGGAATATATAAAAAAAGTAAATGGAAAGTATTAAAACCACTTTTAAGGTTTTTTTTAAATGCATGTTCGCTCCCGATGTGGAGCATATGGCCTCTTAATGGAGGTGTCCAGAATTATTGGTTTTTTTACACCATTCTAATGGATGTTTGGCTGGGACATTAAAAAATAATGATAAATGCGGGAAAACAATGAATGTTAAAGTAATCGATCTGGTTTCCACTGTAATATGATTTATACCAGGGATAGCCAGCGAGTTGATCGGAAAGGTATTTTTGGTCAATTGCGGAGCAATAAAATAGGTTTTTATTGTTCTCTCGTGATGTAATTTCAACCAATATCAGTCGATCGCCATTAATAACTTTTTAAACTTGTCTAGAAGATAAAGGGTACCCACCACTGAAATATACTATTTAGTTTTTACGTGTAGTGTAATTTTATTACATACCATTTGGTGTTGCAATGAAAAAATAATAAATATTTTGTGAAAACCATTTAAAAAAAAAAAGAGGCAAAATTTTACTAGCAGAAAAACTTTATTTTATATAGTATACATTACTTAAAATAATACACAATAATTACTAGAATAAAAATGGTACCCTATTATTATAGGTTGTTTGATTAGAACATTCAATAATAATTTCAAATGAAATTGATTTCACATGCCTTAATAAATCCCTACAATTTTAATTATAAAACTCCACATTTCACTTATCAACTATCGATTGAAATAGAATAATTATTTGTTCATAGAAAAACATTTTTCGACTTCACTGACTATGGAACATATTACATCGAAAAGTGTATTGATCGTAATTTAGAATTGCTTGGCGACATAAAAAAATGTAAAATAAAAAAAGGATGCAAGCCTGTACCCCATAAATTATAATGTGAAATAAGTATTATAAATTTTGTTTTATTTATAAATGTACGATTTTTCCAAGAATTGACAGTTGGACACTATTTCCTTGATTATATCGCACATTTATACATGTAAAAAACTAAGCAAATTTAAAATTAAATATACATTATTTTTTTTTTATTCCACTGCTTGCTTTTATTTTCATCACCTCAGTTGTAGGTTTTTAAGTTGTAATAAGTTGTGTGTTCGTCTTGAATTCGGGCTAATCAATATGAACAAATATGTTCCTGCATAAGTGTTTCAAATATTCACATTTATTTCTTAATATGAATAGAGATTATAAATATTTAGTATACACACTTATCTTAGATATATTTCCACAAAATGGTTGTGTTTTTAAGCAATGTGATAACAGAGGGAACTATTGAAAATCAGATGAAAATATTTGATTCAATTATTGTGCCTCTTTTGCTTTACGAACCATTGTGAAATACTAATATAGAGAAATTCACCAGATAGATTTAACAAATACTACACATTGCAAATATATAATATTATGTTGATTCACAATGATAGAATAGTGATTAATATTAGTCATGTAATATCATCTTATAACTAATCATAGTATTCATCATTGCAGCTTGGACCTTTGCATTCTGACAAATAGCTTAGCATAGTTTGATATTTATATTTGACAGATGGCAGCATGGAATTGATAGAATTTTCCATCTGATAGGGGTCCTCCTTAATATTGTAAGCTTCTTCAAATTCCTGAAAAAGATTGTAAATATTGTACAACATTGTGTAAAAATACAACTAAGATTTGTCTATACTCATTTATCTGTCTGTAACACTCACATGTGGTAACTGTGCATAGACAGATTCTGTGCTATCTTTAATAAGATTTGCTTATTATGATTACAGAGTTTTTATACATTTTTGCTTAGTAAATTATTAAGTCAAAAACCTTTTGGTATATGGTATATCGACAGTATGTAAGCGGAAAAAATATCTTTTAAAGAACTATTTACATAATATCCATGCAAGTAATCAAGAGTCATTTTTTGTTTTAATCTCAATTAGTAAAATTTTTAAAAAAAGTAATAATATAAAACAAAATTTGATCATTCTGTTATTCTACAAATTGAGACACGTGTTTCTACCGTTAAGTTTTTTTTTTAATAAAGCAAACATTGATTCTTATACTTAACATATAAATAACAAAATTGAGGCGGGGTTATTTTCTTTTTAAAGAATACAAGGGAATACAAACAATAATAGTTCTGATGACTCTTCTCAAAGATACGAGAAATGTGTCACAATTGGTAACAAACAGTGGAACAACAAAGTAATCAAATTAAATTTTACATTCAAAAATAATTTCAACAAAGTTACATTCATAGAAAATAAAAAAAAATATATACCTGATGATCTTTGAAAGCGCAATAGATGTAATCAATTTTGGGATGTAAGTGACGTATGCACCCATATGAATTATTCTTACTGTCTTGACATTTACACGAGTATTCAGGATTGCAAAGCTATAAAGGAACAAAAAATAGATGAAGTATTATAAAGAGTTATTAAATAAATAAAATTTAAGCTCCTCACTTTTACATCAATGGCTACATATTAAATAACATCAAAGTTTACTTTCATATATTTCATAGACAATGTGAAATATGATGAATTTTTGACAGGTTTTTGTAAAAGAAAGAATATAAAGAACAGTTTCGACTGTTATGATACATTTTTGAATAAAGATATAACCAAAGGAGATATAAAAACTAAAAAGCCTGGACATCAAGAATGTCACAATAAATTCAATAAATAAATTCAATAAAAATAAAAAAGTCAATACAGATGCAGCCATTTTTACTTATATTGACAACGGTTTTCTCGATTAATAATAATTATATATATGAGCATATTTTGAATGACTGTTATTAAAGAACCAAATTTTGTTAAACCATTTTGAATGAGCTGTCAAAACACTGCCTTATAATCATCCCAATACAATATCACAATTACCATAGTCAAAGATATATCATACAAGTATGAAAGATGTAATATGCAGCATAATATTTTGAATACTTACTGCCAGATTGGAATCATATTCCCACGGGCAACCTGATTTTTCAGATTTTCCTGAATTTTCGCCAGTATACTCGACAAGCATGTACCTATCGTATTCTTGAATGTGCACACTGTTAGTCAAGAGAGATGATTCCATAATATCATCAAAACCAATATTTTGGAATATCGGCAGGGGAATCCCGTCCATTTTAGGGAGTGGCTCAAGCCCTGCCATGACTAAAATTGTCGGAGCTAGGTCAATGTTTGTCGTTGGATATTGTTGAAAAGACTTTTCTTCAATTCCTGGACCCCGAATTATCAATGGAACTCTAATATCCGTTTCATATGGCTGTCTCTTGTCAATGGGCTGGGAAAATTGACCTAATGAAAAATATTATATTCATGTAGGTTAATACAAAATTAACTATACTGATATTCTATTTTGAATTTGAATTGTGAGGTGTAACTTTTTAAAATAGGTAAAACAATTATCTTACCAATATGAAACCCGTTGTCTGATGTGAATATTATATAAGTGTCGTTAAGTATGTTCTCATCTTCTAAGCATTTTATCACACTTTCGATCATTTCATCAACTGATAAAAGTGTCTCCCAGCGAGATCTGTAGACATCGTCTAATTTTATCAAAGTGTCATTCGGTAGAGGTGATGGAGGCATTCGCATAATCCAGTGCTTATCCTAAAGATACAGGTCAATAAAATCATCAAAAAAATATCCTCGTTTGTTTAGCACACTGAGATCCATGGTGAGTTATTAACAATGAATTATGTTAATTATTTCATTTCTGAGCAATTATTTAATATTAATAATTTGTCCAACTTCATTAAGCGTAAAAGTTTTACCTTTCCTGGAGGGATATTAAAGTTTGGAGTATTCAGAGCTCGAATGTCTTTGAAAGTGTCTTTGTGTCTCTCGGCAGGTTCAAATGGAGCATGTGGGGCCGGTGGTGCCAGCACAAGTAAAAGAGGATTATTAAAACCACTCTTTGATTCTTCCTTGATGAAATCGATTGCCATATCTCTCTAAAAAAAGGAATGATTATGTTACGAACAGAATAAAAACAGGTCATATTACCTGAGTAGTATAATGTACACAAACAAAAATTTGATATTGCTGTATACTTGACACAAAGAATTATGCATATGAGGTATTGTGAGCCATACAGTACATTAGATGTCTGCTCGGACTGAAATTTGATAAAATTACCTGGTCCTGAGACTTAATATCACACTGGTTACCTGAAGACTATTATTATATATTTACAATATATCGTTGAAACTCAAATAATGAATTAATTTTATTTATCAATAATGAATTTTTGGCACAATGAACTTTCTCGTCTTCAGACAAGAAAGACATATACTGAATTAAATTCAAACTTTTAATGGTACACTTCACGCATGATTGGTCATTCAAAAATAAACGAAGTATTGTTTCAGATTTAGTGCATTAACTTTTTGTTAAAGCCTGAAAATGTTTACTGAAAAAAAAATCCTTATCCGGACCCGCCTCAGACCGGTCTACAGGTCAAGATGGACCCATTCAGATCTCTACAGTAGCAGTAGCTCAATAGAAGCTTTCAAATTAAAACAACAAAAAAAGCACAATTTTATAACTATGTCTTTCCACCAAGAATTGACAATTAAAACATTAAAGTAATAAAATAACTGAACAAATAGATATCGTATTACGTGGTCAAATAACGAAGTAGTTGGTTACACAAGAGATGAGAGATATATCACAGTTGATAGCTATGTCGGCTGCATGTAACTGTTAGAATATTGTAGTAACATATACGTGCCAACCACGCATGAAAAAGAAACAAATTAGAGAAAAAAAAAACAAAAAAAAAAAAAATCGATTTACTTACTATGACATCTGTCAGATATTCTCCATCATTGTATTCCTTTGCCACACCATTATGTGAAAGAGTAAAGTTGTAATATTTTGAATTTCCAACAAGTCCTCTCCACTCATTCCATCCGATGGGAACATGCTCTGGTCCACCAGCCTCTTTTTTGCCATACTTAAATTGAAATATATTTGACATTTTTAGGTATTCAAGCGCATGGATGAACTCGAACTAAAGATTATTCCTTACGCGTGAATGCCGTAAGATGTTGAAGGCGAAACCCGGATTGTTAATAACAAAGCGCATGGAAATGTTCAAAATTTGAATGATTCAAAATTGATATTGAAATTTCATCATACATCTTCAGTCAAATTCCTAAATTATAACATTTAGAATGGTATTAAAACAATAAGTAAATCATGCTATACGATAGTAAAAAAACTTCAGTAATACCTCATTTAGATATTTTCCAGCATAAAATGTAGCATAGTTAGCTTCTTGTCTTAACAAAGATGCAAACGTATTTGGTTCATGTTGGTCTTGCCAATTTTTATTGCTGCATCCTCCGGCGAATGAGTTATTGGTTGTCTGATGATTATGTGGGTACATGCCAGTCAAAATTGAAGAACGGCTCGGACAGCAAACCGGTGCTGCCACAAACTTAGGGAAGACATCTCGATTAGTCAACAGTATTGATTAATATAAATTGTAAATCACTTTCTGTGATATTTAATCCATTATTAACAGTCTTGCGTGCCATCAAAAAAAGTGTTTTGCATTCATCTCACATTTCAACATTCTAATTTCCAAATAATTGAGTGGTTTTAGTAAATATAATATTCATTATTTATCAGTTGATTGATTGTGACACATTTCCTAGGAGCTCTTTCTTTATTAGCTGTCGTAGGAATGATATAAATGAAATGCCGTTCTGTAATTTTCAACAGAAAATATACTAATTCATGTTCAGGTGGCCATTACTAGCTTATTTTTATCAAATCTTTTTATATTTACAGATAAAGGCATTGACAAGGTCAAGGCAGAATTACATGAGCGTCTTAGACCAACTGGCCCTTGGATATAAAATAAATATGCATCAAGGTAGTCCGATTAAGTAATTGTATAAACGGGTTATAATATTTTTTGCCCCTTTTATTTACGATATTGTAATGATTTATATTCTGATCTGACTTATCAATGCTGCTCACCTTATATTATAATCGCAAACTACCCGGGTATTATTTTATTCTTATGACTCTTTGCTACTTCCACGAATCACGAATTATGGGTTGTTAACAAAATACATCTTTCTTATCCTTCCACTTCATGACATGCATCATGTATCTTGTCATGTACTAATAATAACCATATCGACTGTGGAAAGGAAAAGGAACGTAACCCACACATATCAAATTTTACAGGAGGCGCAAAAAACGTGTTTTGATGATTTTGGGCCATATGCAAATTATGAATGATATACATCAGGGATGGCGAACCTTTTTGGGTTCGCGTGCCAACAATCTTCAAATATTTTTTCTCGATTGTGTGACGTGCCCAATCAGTCAAAAAAATTAACAAAATAGAAAAAATAAAAGGTGGATTTTTTTAACGATTATCGTTTATCTCGGAAACATTTGAAAATTAATAATTCACGGATTATTTAAACAAAATTTTAATTTTTGAAACTTGAAAATAAAAAATATTGAACTTGGAAATCGTTCGCGTGCCATACAAATTCTCAAACGTGCCACCTCGGGCACGCGTGCCATAGGTTCACCATCCCTGATATACATCCTTGAAGTGCACGGTGACTTCTAAAATGGTGTTAAATTGACATAATCTAATATTAATTAAAGAAATTTTCTGGGAAAAACCTTTATTTCAGTCTTTTTTCTTGGTTTTAATTTTCATCGTCATCTTTGTCAAACTTAAAAGCTAAATTTAAATACTAATTCGGCGTTTTCAGCTAGCATCCCTTTGATAGAGCGTGTATCAAGTTGGATACATTGTGATTATCGAAAAAAAGCTGTTTTCGAAAAACTGTGGGTTATGTCCTTTTTCCTTTCCAGTCGATATGTAAATGTCTCAATAAAATTTATCCACAACATAACACAAAAATTTGAAGTTTCGCTTAACTAATCCAGCGTTAATAGTCAGAGCACAACAAATGAAGAATCGTCAGGTTCTGACGATTATTATTTGACGTTATTTAAAATTAAAAATCTAATCTCAATTTTTTAGGTTCCAAAACTCATGAAAAGATAAGAAATATTTTAAATTTCAATACTTCGTTTTCTATGTATAGTTTTGTCCATGTCCCATTTTATACAAGTATGATTTTTTCTTGTCCGGTTTCAGCCTTATACAGTTTTTTCCTGTCCGCTTTAACCGTTCACTCTCTTCAACTTTGCAAAGTTGATAAGTAATTGACGTTTTTGTGTTTCACACTATAATGTTTAATTTTATCAATAGTTCATATTTCCAATTGAGAACAATTTGCAGGTTTTTATAACCAGTCAATCGCATAATGCAATTAATAAAATGAAAATGAAATTGGAAATATTGGCATAGTATTTATCAGTTTCTGCGTGAAATTTTCGAGTCAAATGGATTTTTTTAGATTTTGCAAATTATTTATCATTACATATAATGTTAAATGAATTATAGTATGTGTAGATATTTTATAAGATATTGAAAAAGTAAGAACTAGCGAAATGAAATGATTAACTCTATGTGCGAAAGAAAAATTGTGTCAGTAAATCAGTACTTTTCAAGAGAGCCAAAACAGGATTTGCTTTTATATGAACTTATATGTAAAATGTGACGTTTTAATGTGAAATATACTAATTCAGCAATGCTGATTTGACTCTTACCCCTCAACAAATATATGTATTGTAGTTATTATGGCATATTTAACTCATTTAAAAAAAATTCAGGCTTAAAAGCATTCACCTTTCGCACACAGAATTATACAATTTCATATTGAAAAGTACCTATTCAATTATCTATCAGATTGCTTATACTTACAGAGTTCACAAAAGTTGCTCCATTTTTTGCGATCAGTTGTTGGGTTTTTTTCATCGGGGTCTGAAAAATTGTATTTCTTAAATATATTTAAAAATAATTTTACTAGCTTCCAAATGAAAGCAAATACATGATACCAGACTAAATATTGATAACTAAACTGTATATTGAAGAGGCTGGACCCATTGCTTAAAAGAAACTGAAAGAGTTTGAAAGTTCTTTAATTTTTTAATAATTCAGGATTTAATTTATGGCCTGGATAGATACAATCGTTTTTCAGAATTCCTACGATTCACAATAATTATGTTGCTATTTCTGGAAAATTTAACAATTACCGCAGACTAGAGGCTAAGCTCATCCCTGTACACGTACAGGGATGAGCTTAACCTCTTGTCATGAACTCACATGGGGGTTAAGTTGCATTATCAAATAAAAATATTTTTTATATTTTTGTCGAAGAGCAGTTTCAATTCATCCAAACTAATAATATGATACCGTGCAAATCGTAAAAATTACAGGATAAATTCAAAATAATAAGCTCTTCCCCGATATATTTTATCAAGTTCCATCTGTTGGTGGCATATTGAACATCATGTTTAATATGCATGCATGGTGGCATGTTGGTGGGGGGAACTTTTTTAACACAGTGAGCAGTTTTTAAAATATAATCAATGAAATTAAACGACTTGAACTTATGGTGAACGCATTTTGCCAACCTTGAAAACCAGGCAATTTATATATGTAGAAGATCATATTGTCGTCAATACTGCAACAACAATTATCTTAAATATTATCGATAAATTTTTCAGGAGACAAAAACGATGTTACTGCAAAAAGAGAAAACTTTTTACTTACTTTGGTATCGCAATAATTAATTAATGCGTTACGCTTTGAAAATAAAGCTATATGTAAATACATTAACATGTCAATGATAAAAAAGATAGAGAGAGATAAAAGTTCTTTTTGAGTTAAGTGTTCTTACAATATTGGCGACGATACCTACTGATAAGTAGTGTTACATCTTCAAAATTCTAATGGACATCTTACTTTGTTGAATATATAATCAATTCAATTTATTAATCAAACTAGCATACATAATCTCTTTTTTGGAGTCGTGCTGTACATGTTCAGATATCATAAATATTTTTAAGCAAACACAACAAATGTCCAAAGATGATTAACAAACAAAATTATTAAGCCAGATATGTATGGATGAACACAGGCAGTAAATTCTAAGACAATAACTTTTCTATGCAACATTATAGATAAGAAAAAACCAAATAGTGTACATTCGAATCAATATTATGAAATATTTCTCTTATCATACTCTAAAAACACGCACTGCATTGTTTAAGCAAATCATTTAAATTTAGTTAATTTTTAAAATTTTAGCTTGCTTTCACACAAAGATGAACTTGGAGAAAACCATGAATCATGGGCCATGATGATATGGTAAGAAAGGCAATATATTTTAGGGCTCCGAACTGTTATTTTTTTGGTTCGGTTCAAGTAAAAAAATATAAATTGATTCGGTTCCAGTTTTTGTTCGGGCAAAAATAACAGATTTAATGGTTTTTGGTTCAGTTCCGGTTCGAAGCCCCTGATAAATTTAGTTATACAATATTGTCAAATGTTGCTGATAACTATTTCAGCATCATACGGTCGCTTCCATGGTTCTGGTGAGATGCTATTTCTTACCTAGTTATATGTACATGATTATTTCAAAAGATTTTATTAAACTATCACATCATTAACAACCGTGTACAGTTTGGATTCTCTAATGAAAGTTATAAGTGCTGATAAATGCTTGTTGCATCATGTAAAGCATTGCATTAGTGTAAAATAAATGAAACGGGATGTCTTACAATTCCTCCCAATACAGAATCTTGATCATCCGTGATAATCAAAACAATATTCGGTTTGCTTGGGGAAAATTCTTGGCAGCAACTTATATGGAGCAGTGTGATGAACAAAAACACATAATCGTACTTGTAAATCATATTGGTATCTATTTCTTTAACTAGTTAAACATAACACTTTTTAATTAGCAACACAATTAAATGTCCATATCAAATTTATCTTGCTGGCTCATATGGCGACAAAGCGGTGCGCTCCTTTATACTGGAACATTTGGCATTAACTCAAGACCGGTACATTCACTCGCTATCACTATACCGACGGCAAACAATCCCACACTTTTGACGAGTGACCTGAAAAAAAAATCGTAAGTTGTATACGAAATGAAATCAGTAAAAATACTATCTGCGCAGAAAAAAAGAGATAACATTATTCATTGCAATGAACAGCGAACGTGTTGTATGATTGATTGACATTATCAATAGGCAATGTAATCGTTGAAGTAAAAAGTTAGGTTAAAAATAAATTTATGGAGAAAATTGTCGGATTTTGAATTGCTTTACCATTTGAATGGATCGTTGTAGAAGTCCATTATAAATGGGAGAACACCACCTTGTGACGCCATTTCTTTATGTAAATTTAAATAAACAAAAGTATGTAGGTAGAATCAAATGCAATTACGGTATGACACCGTTAACGTCATAGACAAAAGTAAGAATTGGCAGAAATTATTGAACATGAGATTAAATCATAGACCTAATAATATTTTTTTTATGCATGTCCGCTCCCAATGTAGAGCATATGGCCTACTAATGGAGGTATCTCAACGGAAGTTTTTTCTTCGAGCACTGTTTGTTACTCAGTCGCTCAACTTCTCTTTTTCAAAGAGAGTAGTGGGGATACATAGATGAGGCTAGGACAGGACTAGTGGTTAACTAATCACTCTCGCTACCACCAGTTATAAAAGGATCGGGAATTTGTAGATATCACAAACACCTATGCCTTCAAGCAGAAATTGATCAATCAATCGAAAAATGGTGTTCGTACTAAGACTCGAACCCGTAAGATCCGGCACGATAGCTCATAACGCTAACTACTGTGCCATAAGACCCGAAATATATCTCTTTAATATTGTTATGGGTAAAAATAGTAATTTATCGTTTCTAATCACATTTCTCCAGTGAAATGGTTTTTTTAAGAAAAATGTCTAACTTAGGTTAATATGGAATACTAGACAGGTTTTATTATTAAAGAGTTATTTTTATTTTCATAGAATCTCTTCCCAATTCTTTTGCCAGAACTTACAAGTAAGATTGACAAAATTATCATTTCTTGTCCACTGCAATAAAAAACACTGATATTGGACGCAATAATGAGCTATACGTATATTTATACAAAGCACAATATTCCTTTATAATATAATGCCTTTCCATCAAGTATTGACAGTGAACACCTTAAAAGTTATGAAAAATTGTCGTTTTGTGTGTAATAACATTTATTATCTATGAATATCAAATGCAGAGATAACCAAATGTCACTATTTGCATAGACAAGATATTACTCATAAACTAGTATACTATATTACTATTGTAAATAATACCATGTTCGTATTTATAATATGGTATTTATTTATTGGCTTATAAATAGTGTACTACAAATATTTCGATAAATTACAATTACCTCAGTATTATACTATTTACTTTTGTACTGTTATTTACTCTTATCCAACTTTGTGTTGATTTGAAGTTATAGTTGTTTTTGTTCAGTTTGCCAAAATGGCTCTTAGTTTTACTCCAGAACAGTCTTCTCCGGATAGCGCATCTTTCCAAAAGGAAATAACACACATGCTACATGGTTTTGGTGACAGTCCTACACCATCTTCACAGACAGTTACACTTGTGGAATCCATAGTTCTCCAACAGATGCGTTCCATAATTCAAGAGTCGTTAAAAAATTCAGAAAGAAGAGGACAGAAGTGTGTATGCCCAGAAGATATAATATTTTTAATGCGAAACAGTAAAATTAAACTTCAGCGGATGCTAATTTATATGAAAACCAGACACGCCATCAAAACGAAGACCAAATTACTAGGTGAAAATTATATTCCTAACATTTTGATGGAAGACGATGGAGAAACGGATTCTAAAAAACGCAAGAAAACATTCAGCGACATTGTAGACTTCTTTGATGAAACTGGTGAATTAGTCAAATGCCTTGATTTCGACACAGTCAAACAACAAAGAACACGAAGAGCTAACAGGATTTCCCAGAATTTAAATTTGGAAAAATATGAAGCGTACCATAAAGCACGATGCTCGTCATTTGGATTTTCTTTATCAAAGTTTGGCAGTCAAATGAAATTTAGGCAATGGTTATGCCCTCTTAATGACATTAATATAGCTATACAATCATTCGATGTTCTATCTTACTTAGCCTACGAAACAATTGCTCAGTTAGTTGACCTCGTATTCCTTGTAAGGCAGGATTCTAGAAGCATATTAAATGACCCATTTGCAAAATTGGAAGGTGGCAATTATTGTAACCCTGTTAGCTTGGGAAACTCACTTTTTGTTAAGTCCGGACAAGAGGGAGTTTCACCAATTATGGTGGCTGAAGTGAGGGAGGCTATAAGACGTTTTTCCACACCAAGGATTGGAATGGTTGGACTATTTTCTAGAAATATAAAAAATGAATTGCCTCTTAAATATCTTGCTATGTGACTCTTCTCTTTTATTTATTTTGTACCATTTTAAGTTTAAGCATAATAAAAGGTTTTATAATCTCAATATGTATTTTTTTTTAAATAAATTCTTATATCATACTAACACATCGTTAATTTATCTTAAAAAAATACATAGGAACCTTTGAGTTTATTTTATGGATATAGAATTCAAAGAAATTTACTAACAAATGCATTCCACTTAATTTTACATAGCGATGACATTTAGGCTTGATATATCAATGTTATAACATGTTAAAACAAAAATGGAAAAATGTTTGAAAATACGGATAGAAGATTGTAATAAAAAACGTATTCCTCTGAGTGTCCGAATTATAAAACACCAAGCATTAAAAATTTATGCATATTTGAAACAAGGATAGACTGATGATTTAAATTTAGCTCTCGAAAATCATTTCAAATTTAAAGCGAGTAATGGCTGGTTTAACCAATTTATCAATCGATTTTCCCTGCACAGCATTAAAATGAGTGGCGAACATGCATCTCCCGACGACGAAGGTGCAGAAAAATTTACACAAAAATTTTTGATGATGAAGGCTACACACCCGATCAAGTATTCACTGCTGACGAAACAGGCCTTTATTGGAAAAAAATGCCAGACGGCACATTTACGTTATTATAATTGACGTTATACAACCTTTAGATCAAGGAATTATAAAGACGTTCAAATCGTACTACATACACAGAACATTTGAATATATTGTAGAAAAATCTGACAATAGTCCAAATACGACACAAATGCAGTTGTGGAAAGATTTCTCTATTTTAAAGTGTGTAAATTTTATTACTTTGTCTATTAATGAAGTTAAATTGTCCACATTAAAGCTTGCTGAAGAAATATTTGGCCTGAAGTGGTCATGAATGGAGTCAGTGTAACTCCAATATCCCACGAGACTAATCGCATAATTAGTTTAGCACACACCCTGGAGGGTAACGGATTCAACGACATAAACGAGTCTGATATTAACGAAATGATCAACAATGATTCTTTGGAATTGGATGAGGAAGAATAAGTTTTACTTACAAATGACGATGAACCAGATGAGATTGAAGAAAACGAGTCTGATATTAACGACCGAATCAACAATGGCTTTATGGAATTGGATGAAGAAGAATCAGTTTTACTAACTAATGACAATGCCTTTATGGAATTGGATAAAGAAGAGTCAGTTTTACTTACAAATGACTCCATACTAAATGACAATAAGGAAAACGAATGTCAAGCCGAAGGTTTTACTTTAAATAATTTACAAGAAGTATTTCAACTGAGAACAAAATTGGAATCCCTCATAACTAGAATTGAACCCTCGGCCAAGCGCTCTGAAAAGTTTAAGAAAATATTCAAGATTTCTTTAGCTCCGTATTATAACATACTGAAAGAGTTGCAAATTAATGAAGAGTAGAAAATAATCTCAGTAATAAAAAAGCGTCATTGGAACCGAATATTATCTGACAGATTTGCATTTTTTTTATTTTAATCGTAAATTAAGTACTCGATATAATTCGATGTAGGTATGTACTATTTCAATAAAATTATGCTAGATCAGAGGTGGGGAACCTTTTCTGCTCTAAAGGCAGCATTCATTTTTCTGATTCGACATAAGGCCACAGTAAACATTGACTAGGGCGGGACTGATTAATTTTTAATCCCTTATCCTACTTATTCCCCAGATTATCTCCAAACCTCGTTTTTTTTTTTTTTTAGCTCACTGAGGAATTTGAAATCCTCAATTTGCTATACTTTTCCCACAGATTATCTCCAAACCTCGTTTTTTTTTTTTAACTCACATAGGAATTTGAAATCTTCAATTCGCTATTTCTGAATTACAGGATTGCAGAATTAAGGCCACAGGTTCCCCACGTCTGCTCGATTATTACTTTATGTAAAATATCAAATTACAGTGTAAAATATAAATAAAACAAATTAAAAAAAATACATTCGTATTTGTTTTCTCGCGACGTGTAAATGTTAAATCAAAACCAGAAAAATGAGTTCGTTTTCAAAATCAGTTGCAGTTTTTTACCATGAGTAAATAGTATGCACATAAAATTAAATAGATTCGCTGATTTAAATTCCCATTAAAAAATATAGATTGAGTTGAGCTCCCCTGCTGCAGCAGCCCAAAAGGACAACACTAACGACCGTAGAAATGGAATGCGACCGTTCAATTGGGGGATTTGCGGCGAATATTTCAAGCCAGCGCATAATTTGGGGTAGTGCCACTGAGGGGTTCCACTGTTGGTTTATGGTGAAAAGAAATATTTTTTGTGCAACGTATTGTTAGAAAAAACAATTTTAAAAAAAGTGCATTTAAATATAAGGCATTTTTTTACTATAATTTTCACTGAAAATTTGACTTTCAATAATACCGAAGCAGTTAACCTTCTTAGCCTTTACTTGATTCACATATTAAGTTAATGACAAAACACTCAGTTTTGGATAAGGATAAATGTAAAGATTAGGGTTTTTTTAAAACATTTAATGGATAGATACATGTATCAGCGTCTCATTTTGCTGTATTAAAATATTCTGTAAAACAGGGGTAAATGTATATTTTGAAGATAAAAGTAGATCATTCCTCATTGATAACTAGTCGAGCTTTATCATTTTCTATTTTAACATTTTGTATTTTCCCCAAACTTTTGGAATATTTCTTACTTATTCTCTCAGATATTTCAGTTGCACCACTGATACTGCAATATTCTGCCAAGACCCTTTTTTGCAACTTTTTAAGAGATATCTCTTTTTCTTTTGAACCAAGTACCGATGTAATCGCACCTATCCAGTCAAATTCACTAACTGCATCAGTTTTCTTCTTTTTCTTTTCTGAAGGTTTATCATTTTCTTCAGCGACTAGTAACGGTGCATTTAACTTCACTGGGGTTTCTTCTGGTTCTTGCACGGTGTCCTCAAATTTTCTTTTCTTATTTTTCTTTTTGGATGCAGATACTTCATCATCGAATACAATGTGACATGGTTGGCTCGGTGCCGATTCAATTTCTTTCAATTCTTTTTCATATTTTTCTCGTTTTCGTTTTTGCTTTAATTCTTTCTTACTAAATTTTTCTTCAATATTATCTTCGTTGACGGGTAAAATTGCATCTTTTTCAATAATATTCATAGCGTCCAACTTGTTTGCTAAATTATCCTTGTTATCATTCCTGGCATTTCCATCAAGTGTTACATTAATGCACTCTTCTGATGTATTATCTTTTTTGGGTTTTTTAAATTCTGAAATACCATTAGTTTTTTCAGAACCAGAAATCGGCAAAACGACGGTATCCTCATGAATTCCATTTTTCTGTTTCTTTTTCTTTTTTTTGCTCTCTCCAATTGCAGCATCATCACTGTTATGAGAATTTCCATTCAAAATAATTTCAGCACTTTCACTATCTTGTTTCTTTCTCTTTTTTTTACTATCACCAACTTGCGAGTCATCAGCATTTTCAGCCTCGCCATTGAGCGAGGTGTCATTAGTAGCGGAATTTTCTGTAGTAGCTTCTTTTTCAATTTCTTTAAGAGGTTGTTTTGGAATGTTGACAGTTTTAAGTAAATCTAATTTTGCTGAAAGTAAATCCCAGACTTGGTCAATTTCTCTTGGGTGAGTTCTTGAGCTCATACTCTTAACAAAATTGACAAATCTGATCTTCTTTCTAGGTGTATTGGGTTGGTTTGAAATCTTTTCCAAAAGAAATCGAATTGATCCAGACAAACTTTTATTTTCATCCAAAACTGACTGTACAATTTCTATCCATGCATCCTGTTTCTTCTCTCCCTTATTTTGACTGGCCTTTGGAACAAAACCTTTGGCACCATACCGCTCTGCCTCAGAGATGCATTTGGTGTGAGCTACATATTCATCGCCACTGTAAAATCAGAAATCATCAAATAAGCATTTATGAATAGATAAATTGTTGAATTCAGTAAGTAAATAAAACAATTAATTTAGTCATAGTAAACAAAAATGTGATGTGAAATAAATAATATTACATGGGAAATATTCTGTCATTTAAGCCACGGACCACGAAATACATAATTTTAAATCCCGTGGACCACCTTTAATTTTTTTTAAAAGTATTTTTGGACAAAAGTTATCTAAGAACACATAAAATGCGCCTGTTTCATAAAACAAGGCCATCAAAAGCAACCAAATTCTTACAGCTCAATTAACAGTTCAATAATTGCAAAAACAGAAAAATTAATGATGGTTCTACATTTCACTGCAGACCACCAAATTTCCCTCGCAGACCAACACTTTGCCGACCGCTGATTTAATTTCAACCAAAACTTCATGATCCACTACAAATATGATTTTTCTCAGAAATTATGCCACTGCATAATAAAACTAAAGATACATATGCTTTACAACATGCTGCTCTATTTCTCTTCGAAAATTCACTAAATCCCACTAAAAATAATGCACTTTGCTGGGAAGCTTATTTGCGGATCCGAGAATATCAAAAAACCTAACATTGGAATCAGGGAAATAAACAATTTATGTGAATTACGAATTACTTTTATAGAATTCGTCACCATTTTCTCTATGGTTTGTTGTAAGAAGTTCCATTTGACGTTTTGTTGGTTTTTTTTTATGCTGATATTGTAATCGCATTTTGCGTAAATTATCGGTTTTCCAGATTCCCATGTACGCTAATTTTGGCTATTCAAAATAAGATTTCCTACAGAGCTCCGTAATAAAATATCAAAAAATATAACGATGGAATTAAGGAAACCAATAATCCACGTGAATAACGAAAATCCATCGCCACAAATTTTCTCTATAGTGTTCTAAGAAGTTCCATCTGGAATGTTATAACTTTTTCATATTGATAATATATTCGTGTTTCGCGTAAATTATCGGTATCCCCATTTTCCATGCATGATACTTTGACATTTTTCTATTTGTAATTAAATTTCCTACAGAACTTCATTGATATTGTAGGCATGTAGCTAATTTTCAGAGTTGAATTTAGAAGAATAAATCTTCAGGTACACTTACCGGAAATCTTTCAAACAATCCACACAGCACAGATCTGGACAATTGTTGCGGCATTTCGTGTCATAATGCTTAGCAACTTTCGGCTTTTGCAGAGAATCTCCACAATGCGCGCAAGTGAAAACAACCATATTCAGGAACTATCTGAAAAATTTGAAATTTTATAACTTCACCACTGAAATACATTACCACTGCTTCAGTTTAAAGACAACTAGACGATATATCGATAAATAATTATCGTGTTATTTCAATATTTCTTTAGTAAATTAATAATTATTGACATGCGTTTTTTAAGCAAACCGGTTTTAGGTTAATGCAGTTAAAGAAGAAAAACACTACAAGCAAACCTAATATGCCAAATTATATAGACTTATTAAAATAAATCAACATAAAAAATTTCAATATTTTATTCAAATGATTTATAGAGCGTACTCACAATTTTGTAATTAATGGAATATTTACGATTTTAGTTTGAGCGTCTGTCATACCCACATGTAATTTTGATAACGTGTTGCCAGATAGAAAATAACCAGGTGTACACATGGTGTAGCCAAGTACACTTAAACAAAATATGTAGGTACTTGTGACACTAAAATTTAAATCGAAAAAAAGCTTAAAATCCATGCGCTTGTATTGAAAATATTTTAGTTGTCATTAATAAATATGTAAAGTACTTATCTCGTGAACTTTTTTTAGTTATTAACAAATTGCTAAGCAAAACTAGCCATTATATTAAATAAAAAATAACTGCCTTACATATTTTGTTATTTATTTTCTTTTTTTAAAAAAATGAATTCGCAAGCTTAATTCAAACAGCAGACTTCAGTATAATATAGTACAATACCAATTAAGCAGTATTTTAAAAATAAAGCAAACAGATATCCTAAAATATCAAATACCAATTTCCAATATAAAGTCATAAATAATAATATATGAACTCGAAATCTAAAGTATCGATTGTCATGTCTTTGTTTTATTGTCTGTCCGTTATGAAAAATATTTTTTCAGCCATTCTCAGCTTGCTGAAATTAAAATTTTGCATAGTCTACTAATGCTAGATTTTGAAGATTTAAATATTTCTTTACTAAAAGGATTGATACATTTTATATTATCTAAAAATTCAAAATAGCTATTGACTGTTATAATGTGCATAAAATGATATTAACACCACTTTTTGTTTGAATATTTGTGAACAATAGTTTCTACCGTGTTGTATTATTGTGTTTCTTAAAATTTCCATTTTTTAATCACAACAAATGTTTTAAATATTATCATTCAATGCAAACAGTCGATAAACTTATAAGTTTTTTTAAATTGCAAAGTAACATTTACAAATTTTAATCAATAAAACTATTATTATTTACTTTGTCATAAAAAGTGTATCAAAAATATAATTTAATAATGAATATCTTTCTTGTCTAAATATAATTTTGTTTTAATTTCAACCCATTTGAATTTCTTTGATGTTAGAAATAATAACTCATGTTTTCTGTAATCTTAAAGTTCTAAGGAGCTACAATTAACGCGACTAATAATGTTTATTACAAAAATGAACTAAGTAGTGTGGAGATGTTATCACGTTTTATGAAGGATCAGACCTGGGCAAATGGTGGTCCGCGATGACATTCCATCCGACCAGCGGAGTATTTTAAAAATTGTATAAATTACAAATATATAATTAAAAAAAAACATTTAAAGTTGCTTTTATAAAAATACTTTCATAAAAAAGCGGCAGCATGTAAGCATTTCCAAATTGAATGACTTTTCGTAGGCTTAGTCTTAGTTATTCAGGAGAATGTCTGGGAGTTTTATGAGCTTCAAGGTAAATAATGTATTTGCGAAACAATACAAAATTTCTTCCCCAAATCGAGACATGTGCTTTGTCTTAATATTAGGGATTCCCTGCAACTGCACATCGAATATGGTGATTGAAATGTGATAAAATTGTATTCTTAGAAATTATACTTATCAGTGGCGGTTCTAGGTACTGGGCTAGGTGGTCTAAGCCCGACCTGCATTTTTCACCCAAAACTTTAGATGGTTGAATAAAAATGAACAGCAATTCGGCCGCTGAACAAAATAAATACATTTATAAGCGTAACTAACCTTTCCTAAATGAATACAATATCTTTGTTTTGATTTTCCTCAGTCAATATAAAACAATGGTATGTCTACCTACAATAATATTTTCGATTGTGTTTTGTATTACAATTTTAAACTGAGCCGGCATAAAAAAAACAATAACCCTATAAATACTTCATAGAGAACAGGCAACGTGACGGTAGTCTGGCAACACCTACGTATTTACGACTCAGGGGCTAGAGCTTTCAAGCCCGCAATCACAGATAATATCAGTGGCGGTTCTAGGTACTGGGCTAGGTGGGCTAAGCACGATCTGCATTTTCACCCAAAACTTTAGATGGCTGAATAAAAATGAACAGCAATTCGGCCGCTGAACAAAATAAATACATTTATAAGCACCTTTCCCAAATGATTATAATATCTTTGTTTAAATTTTCCTCTGTCAATATAAGACAATGCCATGTCTACCTACAATAATATTCTCGATTGTTTTGTATTACAATTTTAAGCTGAGCCGGCATAAAAAAAAATAACCCTATAAATAATTCATAGAGAACATTCAACGTGACGTCAGTCTGGCAACACCTATGTACATATTACGGGTCAGGGGCTAACAATTTCCAGCCCGCAATCATACACAATATTTCTTTTCACTGGAACGCAATCTAGCACGATTCGATTTTGTTTGTATTTGTATGTACGGAAACGTCATCAAACTCACAGGACTGTGTTTCAAATTTACTGGTTTCTGTCATTCATTGGGGGCCAAAAACGATTTAGCCCATGAGCCATACACAAATACCAAATCGATGTATTGTATAAAAGTGACAGCTCTCTGCCAAAACCAAAGATGAAAGGGAGATTGGAGCTAGGCTCCACAGTTCCCCATATAAAAATGAAAAGACACTGATGATGACAGCTCTGTATTGCTTTTTGTACTTGTTATTTCACTTTGAAAGACAAATTTAAGGTTATTATTTTATTATTTCTTACTTACATTAGCATTGATTTTATTATATAGTAATTCATGCTTTGCAGTAGTGTCGTAGTATTTGTTGATTTGCTTGTAGATTAATGTATAAGATGAAGTGGAAGCATGCAAAATTTCGTAAATAGTATACAATGCTATGCTTTTTTCTAGCCCACCCAAGATTTCAGGTCAGGAACCGCCACTGGATAATATCCTTTAATATTTCTTTACACTGGGGCGCAATCAAGCACGATTAGATTTTTTTGTATTTGTATGTACGGAAACGTCATCAAACTCACACGACTGTGCGTCAAATTATCAAGCTTCTGTCTTTCGTTGGGGGCTAAATTGAATTTGCCCATGACCCACCCATACATTCAAACAAAAATACCAATATTGTTGTATTGTATGAAAGTGACAAGTATTGACTCTTAGTGACAACTCTGTATTACTGTTTGTACTTGTTATTTCACTTTGAAAGAGACGAATTTATTATTATTATTTTATTATTTCTTACTTACATTAGCATTGATTTTATTATATAGTAATTCATGCTTTGCAGTAGTGTCGTAGCATTTGTTTATTTGCCTGTAGATTAATGTATAAGGTGAAGTGGAAAAATACACAATTTCGTAAATAGTATACAATGCTAAACTTTTCTCTAGCCCATGCAAGATTTTAGTTCAGGAACCGCCACTGATAATTATACATGTATCGGATTTTACTGAAGTCAAAAATCATTACTGGCTTTGTGATTTTGCCTTTCCTGGACTTAAAAGTCCATAACGAGGAATTTGACAGGAAACGTATTTTATATGCGTATGAAAGAAAAGGTATTTCAGTTAAAAGGCAATTTATTTAAACTATAATCAAAAAATAAATTTGATAATTTTCCGACAGAAAAAACATTAATTATTCTTGCGAGTAAATTTGACATCTTTTTGATATCTAATATCATTCTCAAATTGTGCAATGAATTTTCTAGAAGATTATCTGATCAGTTCTCGATTATTCATCCACCATTTTCTGTTGACGTCGAAAGCATGCCGATAGAATTAAAGCTTTAAATAAAAGACCTGCAGTTTAATAATAATATTTACTTACAGTAGTCATTCAATTTTGTTATGTATAAATAAAAGTTGTATGTTTAACTAGTTCACTGGTGCAAAAAATCGTTGTATACATACATATTACATAAATACATACTTTTTGTCACAGTGCATTCACTTCTTGTCAAAGGAGAGACGTAAAGAGACTTTGGAAGCATCTGTATTTACTCGAGTGATAATATAAATAAAAAAATAAATAGAGTTGTATGAATGTAACTTAGCGCATAGCTCTGTTAACAAGGTGCACGCGCTAGGCGCGTTTTCAGCATCCAACGTGTTAAGAAATATGTGTTTAAAATTTCATTCATTTTGTTCAATTCAGTTTTATATAAAATCTGTGTATTGATAAAAATGGTTTTTTAAAAAATAATAACGGCTTATAGTCTGTAATATGTATTTTTTATAAATAATAATAATTTTTATAATGAGGGACACCAATTTCCTTTTTGAGGTTTGAGCCTGATACTTTGAAACCTAATATTTTATTTTGAAAAATATGTAGGGGGGGGGGGTTACAACAGGATTAGCCGCACTGGGTGGCACCAACTCCAAATATGTCACTTCCCTTCCTAATTTAATGTATGGGCAGTAAAATAAGTAATTCATATTATGTAAGTATGTATATTTTTTAATTATCCAAATAATTTTATATTTAATTACAGCAGTCATTATTATCTACATAAACTTAATTTTCATCTTCTTAATTATTGCACACAATATGTTTTGTGTTACTGTACACATCATACAAAATATTTTAAAAAAAGTCAAAACCACGTGTCTCCATAACCATTCATAAATTAATGCATTATAAATAACATAAATAATATTCTAAAAATTAAAAGTATCCTTCTCGTTTGCTTTTCTTTCTATGTGATGAATAATTATGGATACATGTGAAATTCTCAACAATATTTGTCTTCTATAATAATGGTTCTATATGGGCACAAAAATAAAAAAAAATTATGCACTTTTCGCAATTTTCAATGGCATTCTTTTGCTTAACAATAAAATATCAATAATTGGTTTATATTCAAAAGTTTTAAAAAATCTTACACACAATATTTATATAAAATTGTAATCATAATAAAGTTGCCACACAACCTGAGAAAATATTGCATTTTGTTAAATTTATGTTCCAGTCAACAATATTTAAATAACAAGGTAATTTGAGCAGCCTTGTTATACATATTACATTATACAACCCTTATTAAGAGAAATGGCATATTGAGCAATTATTCAATCTTACAAAAGAAATATTATTTCTGATCACTTAAGATGGAAGGAAATTGTCGACAAATCATTAGTTATATGAAAGACGATCTGAAGAAGTCCTATAGTTTAGTTTGTCCTTTTATTCCTGTTTGGTGTATATTAAATTTTATTGCACAGTTGGTAAGTACTAGTTAAATAATATAAGAAATTAAAATTTCCCAAATGAATTTACACCAGTGGATCACATATCATTGTAATTAATATTGATTTATAGATTCATCATAAAAATGACCAGATCTAATGTAGCAATACCTATGTGAGAGCTTCATTGATATTTTTGAAATATTTAAATGAAAATTTGTTTTGCACTATAAGTTGTTCTTTATAAAAGCGTAACAGCAAACTAAAGAATTACCATAAGATATAACCTAAACTACATTCATAAGAAATAAGTCAACTTATGGCAAAACATATATTATGAGTACTCAAACATAGACTGTGATCATAATCTTAGTCTTTTTTATTGATAGCTTTGATGGTAACATTGGTGAACAAAAAATTATAAAATGATGCTATAAATTAAATACAGGTAATAAATATTTTACGGTTCAGAATGTGTCCTTTGTCTTTTATTCGTTAAAAAAAGTCATTAAGTTTGCTGAATAAATAGTGTAAGTCAACCAACTCCAAAAGCTATTACTAGACATTTCACAAAGATATTTTTATAATAGGTTTTATTTATGTCAATCACTAAACTGCTCGTATATTTTTTGATTGAATTCTCGTTTATATTCTTGAACATTCTTTCTGGAATCCTGGAAAGATAAAAATTGTGGTTAAATATAATATATTGTATTAAAACTAAAACATTTTTATAACATGAAGTTCAGGAATAAGTTCAGATTCTTAGACAGTGACATCTATTTAAAAGGAAAATTGTTACATTTGTTTTTGACTTACATATAATATCTGTTATTGATAAAACTGATAACTAAAATTCAACGACATTGGAACTTTTCTTTTTTTTAATGTTTAATGATGTCTTTAAGATTAAAAATGGCGATATAAGTAGGATAAGTAAAATAAAAGGTCGCTGCTTAGAATGGTAAGTATTTCAGGTAATGAATTTATCAACCGGAAAGATTTCTAATTGGTTACTAAGAATATACAACTTGTCTGTATAAATAGCTAACGAGTGGTTTGTTCCTTTGAGAAGGCTGATTGAATTGCTAAAACTATATATCTTCGATAGATTTGGCGGTAACGTTGTGGAAGTTATATTTTATATCTTTATTATTCCACTTGTGGTGTTGATTCGTAAACACTGTGATTGTCTGACGATGCTTCTTAAAGAAGCAAAACACGTGTCACATTCTGTAACACAACAACTTTAACGTTTAACTTGATATATTTATTGATTCAATTTTTATATCCTATTCATTTTTATTGACAAGAAACAAAACCTGTAGGTGCACCCCTCTATCCAACGATATTTAAGTTTATATTATTTATGTATTATAATCTGGTCTGTGAAGTCGGAGTCAGAGTCGTGGAGTACCACTGTTTTAACTGGAGTCAGACTCAAAAAAAACTAGTAACGTTGAGTTCTTTTAAAAAAATGTGTATTCAAAGTGTGTCAAAAGTGGCGCCACTAAATGCTAATTAGTCAAAGAAAAAATAAAGTCGTGTTTTAAGCTAAGGTTGGAGTCAGAGTTGTCCTATTTCTTAACGACTCCACAGCCTTGATAATAAAAGAGCTAAGAAGACATACTGATTTTGTCAACAGTCTATTTTCATAAAAGCTTTACTAAAAATGTGAATATATTTTATTTAAATTACAGCTGCAGTAGATTACAATAAAAATATATTACAAACTTTTTGAGCTTCTCTTAATTCCAAATTGTAAAGTCTTCGAAGTCCCTGAAGATTTCGTGCAAGAATGCGCAAAAACTCTTTTCTTGATATTCTGGGTGGTGTTTCGGACGTAGTTGTTGAGTTGTCAGTTATAGGGCCAGCGGTTGTAGATACCTACAATTTTAAGTGATATTGTGCCAGTCATAGTGTTCAAATATTTCAACAAACTTTTCACTTAAAAGAATTGTGTCTGAAACATTCTCATTGGTATGCATTACTCTTATTGCTTGTATACAAAAGTTGATAAATCATATCAAAGCTGCATTTTAATTATGAATTCAATACTTCTAAGGGAACCATTCCATAATAATACTAACCACATTTTGCACACAAGTATTTGGCTTGGATATATTCATCCTTGAGTGCTGCTATTTTTTTTCCTTTGTGTTACAGTATGTCTTCTACTTACGCGGTTAATGTATTCTGAAGGATTCAGCGTAAGTCGGAAAGCCATAGGTTGAGAAATACTTAATTTTCGATATGTTTAATATTTAATTTCATGGGCTATAACATAATGTTAAAGTAAATAAGAATAAATACATAATTTTGCCCTTGAAGTATACTTTATTCATTAGGTTTTCAAAGAACACATTTTCCTAAATAATTCTTTTTCATTACCGTCAATAGTGCTATCTTTGTCTACTTTTTTCTAAGAAATGATTTTTTGACTATTTTTTCAATTGTGTAAATTGGGATTCTTGGCTACATGAGTACTTTAAGGGTATGTGTAGTGTATTTTGTCGTGAAAACCATTTTTTTTGCTTAGAAATATTGTTGAGTAATGCATTTTAGTGGGGGAGATTAATAACATACAACTCTTGTCAACTTTGTCGTTTGAAATTTTACTTATGATTACTTATGGAGTTGTTTTAACGAATATTTTTATAATTTATGAAAAACTTGATGAAACGTAAAAGTAACAGTCCTAAAAAACAGTAAGAAAAATATAGGTGATGGGCAATTTTGTAACACTTTTCATACATTTGTCATATTGAATACCTGTAGGGTTGTACTATGTTATCATATTATCTAAGCATTTTTTTCAATTCTTTAGTTACAAATTCATTTACAAAATCCATAGAAAGCAATATATGAAACAAAAGGACATAGTAGACTTTTTTAAATTCTCATCCACGTATCCACAAAACCGCGTAAGTAGAGGATCGCGTAAGTAAAAGATTTCATGCAGTGGTTTCCAAACTTTATGTTAATACGCCTCCCTTTTCGTTCCACATGTATTTTATAAAAAAATATTTTTTTAGTTACAATAATCTGGACCATGTTTACCCTACAAAATATAATAATAGTAATGGACCTTTATAGGTTTATTAAAATTTATATTACCTGCGGTCCATCAGAAAACTGCCCATTTACCATCTCTGATACCTGATTTATTGCACTTTTGGTTTCATTGAATTGCTGTAAAAACGTACAATAATACATGTTATATCGGAAATAATCTGTCACTTACAACGTATAAACAATAGATGTCAGACCTAAGCATTCATTTTTATGACAATGTGTAAAGTGAAAAAGTTAAAAAAATATTTATAACTAAAATATATCGAGATAAATACTTACATGCTCATCAATTGCAAATATTTTACTGAGAAAATAATAATAAAAATATTTTACAGCAGTGGTAGGAAACTCAAGGAACGTGGGTATTTAGGAGCAAGTTGCAAGAATTTTTTTCGTGGTCAGCCACATTTTGCTATCAGCTATTTTTTTTAAATACTTTGAAACGGCTAGCTAAAGTTTATATATTGTTGAGGTGATGTTTATATTATCTTTCTCACATGTCTTAAGTAGATCGACGAATGAGTGCATTGGTCATTCATGACTCATGGCAGTGCATGGGTGTACTTTTATTTGGTTTGAAAGTACATATAATAATAGCATTGTAATTTAAAAAAATCATATGTTCAACGGAATACGCATTGTTCTGGTATTGCCTCAAAAATTCAGTGGTATATTATCTGTATATACCACTGAGTACTATATACTATTTTTTTCAGAAAAAGTATACGTTTTTTAGAAAAATTGCAAATAACATATGTTTATAATCTTAAAAAAGAAAATATTTACTTCGATTTCGAAAATGTAATACAAAAAAGTGACCTACAAAGGGTTAAATGATACAAAAAGATAAAAAAGTTTGTACTTACATCGAATATAAGTCTACCTATAAAGCCAATAGTACCGAAAAATCCCAAGGGTTTTGTTTTCGTTACTATTGTGTTTGACTGCCGCACCGTTCGATCTTTTTCAATCGCAGAATCGGCAAATTGAACCTAGAAATTAAATTATAGAATTAAATATAATATATGGTAATTAGGGCATCCAATCCCGGGATCCCGTTCAATTTTCTGATCCCGAAATTCCGGGATTGAGATGGCCGCGATCTCGGGATTTCGGGATTGAGAAATTTTGAGCAAAACCCGAAAATTTACACGAAATTGGCAAATTCAAGATTTCAAATTCCTCGGTGAGCTAAAAAAAAACGAGTTTCCGTGAGAATCTGGGAAAAAGTATACCAAACTCCTAGGTGAGCTAAAAAAAAAAACGAGGTTCTGAGACAATCAGGGAAAAAGTATACCAAATCGGGGATTTCAAATTCCTCGGTGAGCTAAAAAAAAAAACGAGCTTCTGTGACAATTGGGGAAAAAGTATAGCGAATTGAAGATTTTAAATTTCTCGGTGAGAAAATCTCAATCCCGAGATCCCGGGATTAGAAAAAGGCTCCGGGATTGGATACCCTAATGGTAATGCCACCTGGACCAGTGATGCACAAACTGCGGCCCGCGGACCGCACGTGGCACAAAATAACAAGTACTTCATCACCAAATTTTTCATTGAATATGTTAAAAATCTGTGTTTGATATGCGAAAAAATTGTGCAGCAGCAAAGGTGTATAATCTTAATCGCCACTGATAGAAAGCTTAATATTATGTAATATGTTTAGACTTAAAAATATAGAGTATAGATATAAAAATAATATACATAAAATTTATATCTCGTCTAGTAATATACCATTATTTTTCAACACTTTTACCCTCTGCGGCCCGTGATGAATAAATTGGCCCTTCTTTCAAAAAGCTTGTGAACCTCTGATTTAGGCTAACTACCAAGCACTACAAATAATATATTTTATCGAGATAATAATACAAACAGTATTGCAAAACAAACGAAAGTAAGTCGAAACGAGTACAATGATTTTTTTACATAAATAGTAATGGGTACTCGCACTTCAATACAATTACATTGGGTACTAAATAGTTAAGTGAATTCAACCAAGGCTGTGGAGTCGAAGTCGGAGTCGTGAAAAATGAGCGGCTCGATTTTTTTTTTAAATATATTTATTGATGTGTATTTAAACAAAATAGTCGAAAGTATTAACATTTCATGCTTGGCTGACTAAAGATGATCTGATGGTATACATATATATAAGTTAAAATGAAATTATTGAAAAAAATCCTCGGAGTCGTCTTTTTTTCACGCGACTCCACAGCCCTGAATTCAACACATGACTTACATACCGAATTCTCATAACTGTAATATAAATCAGTACATGTTTGCGTCTGTCTGTCTGTCACAAGAACTCCTGCCAAACGGCGAACAGTAGCAATGTGAAATTTTCACAATTATTCTGGCTTCCATGACTATGTCAACGGTCAGGATTCAACATGTAACACTATTAATAATCGATTGGCCACAGTTTTTGTATAATATAACATTGGATTTGGATTAATATGATGATGTATGGTCCACGATGTCCTTTCAAATCTAGCCAAATCCAATGTTACATAATAACACCCACAGCATGTGGTCAATCAAGTGTTAATTATATTACTAGTTGAATCCTGACAGTTGACATAGTCATAAAAGTCAAAATGACAAACAAATTCACATTGCTAGTTTCAATACTTTAGCTAGCAATGCTAGCATCTATTCCGTGTAAAGCCGGATATTAAATGCAGATAATATAATATATTAAATAATGATCAAGAAATAATATAAGTATTTCGTGAGCGAAATTAAAAAATAATTCTTGAAGCTCTGATCTTTTTGTAAAAATATTATAGTAATTTCAAAGTACGACCTTTATTTGAGAACCTTCAATCGCTCTTTTCTGCGAATGCTGCTGTGCTAAGGCTAACGCTGCCATTAGCAGCGCGATGGCCCACCACCTTATCAAGATTGCCATAATCTGAAAAATAAACGAAATATTCATAAAAAATATACAGAAAAACGTGAAAAAGGATCAAATTCGTCCATAATCTGGCTAACACACCACACCTACCACGTGCGTCATGTGGTTTGGTCACATTATTAATTAATAAAATGACGAGTTTAAGTGCTTGAACTTTCTTTCGTTGCATGATATTGCATAATGTGGCGGTGATTTAAATTAAGCTTAAGCCATTTTAATTAACAAAACTTTGTATCAGTTAGTGATATTACTATTATTTAGAGTTCTGAATGAGCTGAAATTTGGTAAAATTACATTATTAAATTAATGATGTGGAAATTTTGTGAAGCTGGCCTACAAGATGTTGTGAATTGGGTGAAGAATTCATGGGATAAAATAACCGACAGTTGTGTTTCCAATGCACTACGAACAGGCTACTTAGACAAGAAATACTCATTTAAGGATAGCTATATTGCAGGACATGAAAGATACAGACCAATGAGGAAATGGATTTGAAGGAAATTCAAAACGGAAATCAGAATTTGATAAGTTATGACGATGTTCCAGAAGAAGATGACACGACTGTATTAGAATAAATTTAAAATAGATGTAGAATTCCTTTATACAAATATATATTGAACAAAAATATATAAATCTACTTATTGTACTTAAAAAGTAAGCCCCCCGATAATAAGCCCTAGCTCGTATTTCGGACCAAAAAAGAAAGTAAGACAGTGTCTTATTTTCGGAAAAAGACGATATATGATGACGCCATACGCTAAAAATAAAATACTTTATTGTTTAGATATTTATGATAATGTGTACCAAATTATTCAATCTCTTAAATTGTTCTAATACATCAATTATTATATATTGCCGCATGACTGACTCATGAGCCGAATATATTTCGAATTATTTTTCTGAAAAAATATTTTTCCTTACCTTGGTCCGGCTCGAGCCCGAATTTAGATCGTCTCGTCATTACCCGCCCGAAATCGGTCCATGGGCCCGTGCAGGTCTCTAAACTATACTATGCTAACACTATTATTGAATCAAATTATGTGAAGGGCTTACATATTATATTTCTATACATTCAAATATATAATGCACATTGTACGAGTGTTTATTTATCAATATTTTATTGTATTGTATTTTAAACTGAATGTATTCTCTTGTTCTCAATACATATACAATTTTATCGACATATTATATATAACATCTTTCATATAAAGTCTAGTTGTTTTCTCGTGAACCAGTTTTTCAGAATTATTTTTAGCGGGCATTTCCCGTAAGTTATATAATTAGCTATCTGAACAGATTATGTAAACTCTTTTGGTATGCTTGTTCACTGGCGTTCAATTGTATGCAGGTATATCCTTTTCGTAAGTCGGTCATTATTCTTTACTGAAGTAAATGTATGTGCAATATGCTGTAGGTATTTACTTGTATATTCAAAGCTGCTGCTGTCATGCAATTCGTCATATATCCGCTTGGATTAGCTTGTTTTATTACATAATACACCACTCTTAATATGAAATACAACAGTTCTCTGAATAACAAGTCATCGTAGAATGTTGGTAAATGTTTGATGTCAGTACGTAAAACTGCAACTTTATAATAATCCCTCTATGACTAGCTTACCAGATATCCGGATTTTACGGAAATTTACAGATTAAGGTTAAAAGCAACAGTCCCGGAACCTTAGATTTTTTTTATAAATGTTCTATTAATTAAACTACTATTCAAATATTTTGTATGCCCTCTGCCCAATTTGTCTGCTTTTCTTTCTATGATGGAAATGACTGCAACACTTTGTTGCTAACATGTGGTTTGGAAAACGATAATAGCTATAGAAAATACAAAGCTGAGCTCTTTTGGCTGTATTACATTGGCTGCATTGGCAAGATAAGACACTTATAATGAATGAATGAGGAAAAGACTGAATAAATTAAGTTATCAACGATTGCCATTATTTTTAGTATCAAACTATTTGGATAGAAGTGGCTCTGAATAAGAACGGCCGAAGTTGATTACTTATTTGCGTTATCGCGTTCATGATCTAACTTTTTAATTATTATTTGGTGTAGACTTATTGTCGAATAAACAAATCATTAATATCATGTATTCAACTCATGAAATTTCATCGATCATTTTCTAATTACAAATTCAAATGAAATTGAATCGAAAGTGCTAGCGTTTTGAAACGCAATTGATATTCAGCCCATAGTTAAAGAATCGACAGTTTGTGCATGAGCACAGGATAAATAAAGCTGGCCGTTATAGGAAATGTAAGTATTCAAGTTTCACTCTTGAATTCCACGGAAAACTTGATTAGGCGACGCCTGAACTTGTTCGCTCCATACAATTCGAGTGTCAATACTCTCACTTTCAATATGAATACGGCATTACACGTTGTAACGATAACGGCGGTCGTTTTGGTATTCGGACGGCCGTTAATTGTTACGTAACGGAAGTGACGCCCAAAAGAACTCACTCTTGGAACGGGTTTTTGTAAATATACTCTAAGCTCACCAGGGGCAGCCCGTCAACATTTTCATTCCGTGCACTGCACTTCCAAATAAAGCAAGCAAGAGAAAATTATTAATGATAGTATCAAAGCAAAGTAATCCTAATTAAAAACACCTCACAACACGTGTATTATTCAGCTGTATCCAGCGCAAAAAGCTCATTCGTTTTGAGTGTGGAAATAAAATCCTATTTTTTACAGTGCTTTGGAAATATTTCTACTGTCAGCAATTCATTGAAAAACAAAATATACGCTTTCATATAAAGTCACGAGTTGTCCTTAAATGCGGGCTTTAATTCAAACGATCACCTATGAAAGGAAATGTAGAAGGATTAAAATATTTCTGTTCTAACAAAACACTGACGCAGTTTTTATAACGTCGGTAGAATCAGCTTTAAGTTTTGCATGAAAATGGCATGGCATACAACAATTTCAGACGAAAATGTTTTCTGAAAATATTGCAAAAAAGTCTTTTTTCAAGCTATGTAGGTGTTCACGGAAGAATATAGTTTGGGAAACCTTGGTATATGGTAACATTGCTAATATGTGGCATTAACGATAAGCAATTTTAGATTTTACGCACATCGGTTACTACTAAAACAAAATTAACTTAACTACTTAAATTTTTCTTGATTTCAAAATGTCTTATATCTACATAACTTGTTTGATATTTTAAAATCATCATTTTGACCACGAGCCACCTCTGTAACGCAGTAATTTGGTGATTATTTATATAATAATTCAAAACATGTTTAAACGAAGATGTTTAGTAAGATGTATCTGGAGTATTGCGGCGAAGTCGTTATGAAATTGTTTTTGTGTATTAAAAATGACTATGATTACAAATAAAATGTGTGTGCTACTATAACGGAGATATAATATTTATATTAAAACGAATCAAAGATGAAATTAATATATATTTATTATTTTTTCCAGGTCTGTAGCAGTAATGTCATTGAATTTTTCAAAAGTTTTTACGGAATAGAAAAATCCCCGCACAGTCGGTTTCATAAATTGATATTTCAATCGATTTATGTATCTACATATACCCGAAGTGATGGATGTGTGTGTTTTCTAAAACTCTTTCCCGACTTAAATATTTTTACCATCCCTAAAAACGCGGATTGGCAAGTGTTTAGTAGTTAGTGTACGCTTGTATTATCCTAACTGTATCCTTCTATTTTTACTCTCATTGATAAAGAAAGACTTAGCGACTAGGTAACAAGCATTTCTCGTAAAATAATATTGCTGAGATAAGATTTATTTGTAGTCCATATGCTACAAATTAGTAGTGGACAAAGCTACAATTTATTACTTAGATTTGAGCTTTTATTGTCGTTCTAGCTTATGGAACATTTTCTTATACAAAACAAACAAATTTAGGTAAGTTATTGTAATCAAGATTTGAAATTTAATGTCAATTTCAACCAAGAATAAACCCAAATCACACTGAATAAAGCCAGCGGCTGCCAATACGTTAACAAGGAGCTCGCTTTATATCAAAGCAATTCTCGGTGTTCTTGGGGAGCAATGAGTTTTTTACCACTCCGATGGAATTATATGCAATACTTAAATAAGCAATCGATTGTTACTCAATACACCTATAACATGTAACAAAATGCAATTTACCGTAAACTTATCAATGTAAGCGGCCAAAAATGTACTACTGTGTATACTGTATACTGAAGCTGTCCTATGTAGATAATATACATATGTATGTATATGTCAGAAATTGTAGTTATGTACTAATTTGATCTGAGAATATTGTTTTCTCTTAAAAATTAACAAGCTGCCCCTTAAAGCCCCCTCCAGCCCTCCCCTGGATAAATTCGCAACATAGACAAAAGGTTTTTGGTGATATTTTGGATAAAAAAATAATCCACTATGACAGAAACTAGTTGATAATTAGTCCTGATATTATACATTCATAAGAGCGTCTTAAAAGCGTTTTTTCGATGGATTTTTCTCGGCAAATATTTTTTTGTGACACGCTAATAAGAAGCAAACGGTGTCGTAATTATTAATTACTTAAATAAGAAACTAATACATGAGTCAATAATTTATGTTAGCGAAATTTAAGAGTTCATAATGAAAAAAGTACACTTGAGCACGTGTACAATGATAACATTTGGTAATAGTATTGACTGTGTGCTTAATAATTTATCTTAAATGATATTCGTATACAGGAATATGTTTCGTAACCCGATGTAAAAAAGCAGGTTAAGATGATAAAAATTGCTGAAACGAGTGAATTAATTTGCTATTGATTATGTCAATCTTGTAATGGAAGGTCAAGGATGCTTTCGTTAAGATTATTCATAACCTATATTTAGCATGCAATAAAGAAAAAGATAAACATGGCTTGTTGCGTAATGTTAATTTGTTAAATATACAAGTTAAGATAAGAATGACATAGTATAAATTAGAGGGTCAAAAGCAGGGGGGGCTGTAGGGGGCTCGGACGGGCTCGCTCGAGCCCCTTGTTAATTTAAGAGAAAACAATATTCCCAGATTCGACTAGTATATAACTGCAATTTCTGACTTATTTATTATCTAAGTCGGCTTCATTATACACAGTAGTACACTTTTAGCCATTTACATTGATAAGTTTACGCTAAATTGCATATTGTTACATATTAAAAGTGTATTAAGTAACAGTCGATGGCATATTTAAATACCGCATGTAATTGGATAGGAGTGATAAACAAATTCACTCCTACCCCAGAACACCGATAATTGCTTTGAGATTAAGCGAGCCCCTTGTTAGCGTATAGGCAGCTCACCGCTGGTCAAAAGCAAATGCAGCAATGTAGCACGGACTGCATTTTTCTAAAAACGTAAACAAATAAAAACAGCCTTATTAATTAATTTAACTTATTTATCGCTCTACCGTACAGAAGAATATTTTGATTTAAAATGAATTCGTCAAATGTTATGAGTTTATTTTTGTCACGTGACTTTTTGTATTCGACGAAACGTTTAGAGTGAAGATGCTTATATTGTTTCTAAAACGAATTTCAAAAAACTATTTATTACGGAATGAAAACAGATTTTCTATCGAAATAGCAGCTCACAAGCTGAACATTTTTTAGCCGTTTGATAATGTATTCATGGATTGATTCTTTTTCAAAATTGGTACCTTTGCTTCTAGTCTCCTCAAATTGACGTATACTATTTTTTGCTTTTATCGTTGTTTCATTGCAAACGCTATTAGCTGTGTATTTTTCAACATACTGAATCATTTAATAAAATATCATGTCTAAAATTGAATATCAATCGATAAGAAATACTCCTGAAGTGTATGTACTATTTCAAATGTATAATCTTGTCTGAAAGTATAAGCAGTAGTGATTCAAAAATCAACATATATTGTTTGGACGTGAAAAAAATGCTGTTCGTACTGGAGCTCGAACCCGCGAGATCCTGCACGGTAGCCCACAATGTCAACCGCTTCGCCATAAGACCCGGCAATGTGACGTTATAAAAGTAAACAAATATTTTTATTAACCACACTAATATTAGTCAGAATAACTAAAGGTGTTTACACCCTTCAACCATTTTTAATTAGAGTGATTTAAGAAGTGTTTAAAACATACGTAAAAAAAAAATTACAAATTGATAAGCAACATGTTACTTAATTACTGTTTGTTTTAATTAATTGCAGGGCAGTATCAGAATAGAATATATATGAAAAATATACGATACGATAAAAAGCTTCAAGAGTTGGTAGAAAAATTTCGATTGATTCAGCGATAACTTTGTAGAATTTCGTTTTTAATATAAAATTAAATTTGATAACATTGTAATTTCAGTCATATTTAATTACAACACGTGTTTCGTCTCTTTATTAAGTTCATTCGTAAAACTTGCGATGTTTTGTCTGATTGTACTTTTTAAAGAGGCAAAACACGTGTCACAATTTTTAGTACAACAAGTGGAGTTAAAAAGTTATCAAATTGAATTATGTGTCATAAGATATTCGTATGAAATTTTTATGAGCGTATACTTTATAACAGAGACATAAAAGTAATAATGACAGTTCAAAATACTGCAAAACTCAAACAAGGAAGTAAGACCAAATAATCGGACAGTCAACTTTTTACGTATAAAAAACACGCCGACAGTAATAATTATTATCAGAGAGTCGTAGTTATTCGGCTATGTGTAAAACGTTTATTATTTTGTGACTTTGTAACTTTTCCCACCTAGTCAAAAAGTGGATATTAAATAATAAGCTCACTAATGGTGATAATATAAAACTACGTGATAAAAAAAACTTTGGTAAAAAATGTTTCTTATGTATGATTGCTTTTTGATAGCGATATATTAAAAGCAGTAAAAATACGTAAGCATGTAGTATTGTGTATAAAGAATTGACAAGATGTGTGATGCAAGTGACAAAATATATGGCGTGTAGTGAGTGCTTAAATTATTTTATTTATCTGTTGTAAAGAGACAAAGATTATACAAAACCAGTGATTCTCAACCTGTGGCCAACGGGCCCAAGTTCTTCATCGCAAAATATATAATTGTCACGGATAGAAAATATGTGTTTTAACCTGCTTCAAAGCGTCCTTCAAACCATGATAAAGATGAATTTAGGTTTACCGAAAAGATCAAGTATTACTACAAATGGAGCTCCAGCAATGATTGGTGCAAATAATGACATAGTTTCTTCCCTTACAAAACACATGCGTGAGCTTGGCCACGAAAACACACTAATTAAATATCACCGCAACAAAAGCTGAAAGGATTCGAAAAAACTTAAAAAAAATAATACTGATATCGTTATTTTGAATTACTTTTACCCATACGGCCTGTAAAAAAATCTTGAAATTGATAAAGTGGCCCTTCTGCTAAAAGGTTGTGGACCACTCTACTAGACATTACAGTTGGTTCCAATGCGCCATAAATTGTACAACTATTTAGACACCTAATATTATTTACATTAACAATTGACAAAGCTCGTTATAATAATACTAATAGACCAAACACAAAACTTACAAAACAATAAAAACGGCAGCAATTTTTACAGCTGAACATTTTCAACAATTTATTAATTGAACATGTTAAGTGTATAGCACAAATAGCTATTTTTTGCTTATATGTTAAAATAACAAGTCTCCCATTTTTAAAACCGTGTGTAGTAATATTAAATATAATAATATGTATATACATATTTAATATTACTTTTGGTATTTTTTGTACTTATTATTGTGGTAGCGTATTTTTAAACATTGTGTTTTTTTTTGTTATAGTGGAGTATATTTACTTAATTAACAAACTACTATCTCTTCTTATGTGAAGTAGATTGGCAATAAGTATTATGACATGACTTCACACCATTACTTATGTCATAATTATAGTTCGTTACATACCAGTAACGATTAAATTAAAACAGTTAACTGTGATTGTTGAAACTATTCAACATTTTAAAATCCTTATCTTGAATTAAAAATAAAGTGGAATGAGAACTACGAGTTGTGTTTTTTTTATATATAAAAATAACATCAATCTAGAAGAGAAATAGGTTAAAATATAAATTGAATAATTATGACACGCTTATTCGAAAATCATTTCAAGGCATCTAATCTGGACTATTTTTGCGTTCCGGGGATTGACAATTTTTCCAGCCCCGGAAACCCGGGATTGAACATTCACCATAAAGTTGTGTATAAATTAGAGATTAAGAAATTTTATTAGATTAAAAAAAAACTAAGGAATTTGCGGAATTCCCAAAATGAAAAGACAAGAGACCTTTTTTTTAGCTCTTCCAAGATTTCCGATTTCATAACCCAGGAATTTTTAGAATAGCCAATATGTAAAAATTTTGAACATTTTTTTAGCCCTCGTTCAACTTTCTTAATTTTTTTCAATCCCGAAATCCCGGGATAAGTACTATCACAATCCCGGGATTTCTGAATCACAAATTTGGACGGGATACCGGGATTGGAGCCCCCAGGTACTTACTACCTTTGTATTGTACATTATTAGTATAATAATTATTTTTAAATCGGTTAAAAAAGCTTAACGCGTGGCTAAGCTGCAAAACCTAAAACAAATTTGTAAAAATATAAATAAGTCGCCAAAAATTTGGTTCACTCATAGTTATAATATAGCTGATGTGAATTATTTTGCGACAAAGTTTGACTGATCGTGGTTTTATGAGAAATTCTTCAGAAAAGCGATTGTGCAATACTTTCTTGTTTGCGGTTATATAATAGTCTTCATGGTTGATTTAATGAAACTCTTGAGCAGTGCCCGTTGAAGTACACCCGTTGCTGATGAACATTACTAATAAAATGGCGATATTTTGAAATTTAAAGACAAAACATAAGACACCTGTATATTTGACATTTAAATGTTTAAGATTCGATAACTTGTAATATGGTCGTATGATTCTTGACGAAACTTAAATTTTAACATTCAAATATTTAAAATTCTAACATTAAACATTTTGATGGTATCAAATACTAACAATTACTAAAAACCGATATTATTAAGATCTTGAACTATTCAATATCTTACAATATTGATTACATTACTTACGCATCTAAAATAAGCTTCTATTGGCTTGACGTGTAGAGTTTCTAGCGTTAATAAAGAAGATACTATGTATATTATACATATATTTTATATCTTATCAAAAATATACCTTCAAACATAAATATATTTAAAAAAAAATGCTGTTCGTAGTAGGATTCGAACCCGTGAGATCAGTCTTGGAAGCCTACGGTATTGACCACTCTACTACGATCCGACAGAATAATAAAAATCCACGTCGAAATGATCGTTGTCTAGTAAGATATGAGGTTCCAAACAGATTTAAAAAAATGTGTTTGTTGAAAATTCATACAAAATTAAAAGTAGACTTAAACTTTAACTCTGCAAATAAAACTTAGTTTGACTTCAGCAAAAACATTCTTTTTTTTTTTTTTTTAAATTCCCTAGGGTACTCAACGTTGTACCCACCACCACCCGCTACGGCTTCACACTCTTTTTATAGGGTGTATTCCGTAGCGTAACAACGTTAGTCGTGTTCAAAATTTTGCCAGAAATGTCCCGAGAAGAAATTCTTCAAGACTTGGTTGCATGCACTACAGTGTGCAGAAATTAAAAGTTAATTAATAATTAAACATTCACCAGTTTGTGGCTGAGCGAATTACGAAATATGAAGATGTCATATTATTTTTTAAAATATTTTAATTTACAGCTTATATTATTTCGCCAAGCATTCTTAATTTAAAAAATCATACGAGATAAACTCGATGACAATTGACATAAAAAAAACACCGGTGTTTTAGATGTACAATTAAAATTGGAAATAATCAAATATTTGACTTTGAAATTACTATTATTGAGACTTCAACCCAGACCCGTTTGATCGATATATATAAGTTCTTACCGACGTTGCCACAGCTTGAAACACGTTGATAATGGTTTCAATACCTACTACAAGTAAATAACGATATTGTATGTTTTACTAAAATGAATTAATCATAAATTTCTCTTATAAATAATCAATTACACATTGAGTGAAGTAACGCGTAACCAAAAAATAATGATAATGAATAAAATATAGTTGAACAAAAAAAAAACGCGCCACAAAACGTTAATTCTCTTAAAGCACGTATTTATTAAGCATCAAAGCACTTGTCTGCTGAATTATATTTAAATCTCACCACGAAAGCAATTTATAATGTGAAATCAACAAAATTGAGTGCAAAAATTATTTACAGTAATTTTAAACTACACCATGAAGTTGCGTTTTGTTTAAAAACCGTTTGCGTGGAAATTTATAAATCACTCCGCGCAATAACTTTTACCAGCACGTTGGAAGTGTTGGCTGCGCCAGCGAAAATGAAACTTTTTGCGCCATCAAGAGTTTTTAAAAATACACAATCGAACAGGTGCTGAAACTCGTTGTATTATTGATTCCACGGCAATGCGAAGGCATTCACCTTTTCCAACACTTCAACGTTTGAACTAAATGTGGAAGTGTTGAAATTGTCGGTGTTTTTACGAACACCAACCTTTAACCGTTTATTCAAAATAGTTTTTGTGCGGTACAACAATAAAAACAATAATATCATCACTGATTTCAAAAGATTCTGGATACGGAATAATTATCATTTTTTTTTGGAAAACAGTAAGTTAGGAAATAATGTTTGTATATAAATTCTACACTTTTAGTGGCAAATCTGGCAACAGGCGACAAATCGAAGACAACTCTTGAATACTAATGAACATATTCTTTTAACAACGAGTGTTCTCCTTCGTTGAGATGTACGAAAATGATCGGTGTGATTATAAACACTGATCTTATTCCTGGTGTAAATAGTTTTATTGGGACACTTATATTTAAATATTTAATTAGCACTGACAGTACACAGAGTCACAGCATAATAATAAAAGCGCACATGCCACCATTACTTACTGATTGTATTTTACAACATGAATTATTCAGGAATACGTCAGATTAAAATATAATTTTTCATAAGAATAATTCATTCTAAATTTTTATCAAATATTGATTAAAAAAAAACATTAATTTACACACTGTATTAAGTAACCAGGTAGTACCGGGTATGATATCTCACATAACCTCAAAAATTTCAACATCTTGTATGTTTTCCGCCGTTTTTCGATTTAATATATCTAAATATTTACAACTAAGTAGTTAATTAATAAATTCACAAGTTTAAGTGAATCTAAATGATTTAAGTCTTAACTTAAATTGATATTCAATTTATACATTGACTAGTGTAGGGTTATGTCGGGTCCTATGGTGCAGCGGTTAGAGTTGCAGGCTTCCGTTCCAGACCTCACGGGTTCTAGTCCCAGTACGAACAGCATTTTTTCGATCGATTTCTGTTCAAAGACATGAGTGTTTGTGATGTCTAAAATTTTCCTTCCCCCGTTTCCGATCCTTTAACAACTGGGCGTAGATTAATCGATTAGTTAACCACTATGTCTGTCCTAGTTTTATCCTTCTATCCCTACTACTCTCTTTGAAAAAAAAGAGAAGCTGAGGGACTGAGGAACAAGCAGTTCTCTTTGAGAAACCTCAATTATGAGGCTATATGCTTCATATTGGATATGGATAAAAAAAAAAAACAAGTAACCGTAATACTATATTTACTCTTGCTATTATCTTATAAATATTAAAGATCCCTTTTTTAACACTTAGGAACACATTAAATATTATCTGATAAAACACTTAACATCAATATTACAACATTGAGCTACGTTACAAAGATTACGCATACATTAATATGCATAACCGCTTGAGAAATACCCGACAGTTATTATGGAAAATAAAAGTTCAACGAATCTTCTGAATATTTTAATATAAATTGATTATTAGCTTCTTTGTTTTGAAGAAATTGGAACAAATGTTATGCAATCAAAACGACAGATTTACGATGTAATATACAATTTGTATGTCTACAATATTTTTATAAAAATGACGTTGCTTAAATTTTTATATTCATGTGTAAATACTAAATATATTATATTATATGTAACTATTTCAATTTCACTGGAACGATACAATTTCAATCGAATTAAAACTCTCCGTAAATAAAATTTGATTTAATAACAATTTACAAATTTGAGATGATGCATTACTGCATTTTGTTAAGTCGAAGTATCGAAGGTTATAGATGTGTTATAGTAATAGTAAATAGCAGTGCTTTTAAAAAAAAAAAAAATCCAGAACTCACTTATTGTCAAGATTTTTTCTAATCCATGTCCAATCCTTATGTAGATCATATAGCTTTCTAATTGAGATTTTTTACGAGAACTGCTTGTTACTTAATTTCTCAATCACTCATTTTGTCTCCTCTACGAAAACGCAGATCGCCTACAGCAGCTGCAGCACATTTGTAAAAGGGTCCAAATTATGTTACCTCTCCTCAAAAACTTTAACTAGTGATTTTATTTTTTGATTTGTAGGTAGTACAACGGTTAACATTGACATCACAGTGTAGATCATGCACACACATTAAAAAAAGTTTTCGAAAAAGGATAAAAATATTTTTTTGCGAATTTGAAACATTAAAAATGGCAAAAGAAAAGGTGCCGGAACGCCGTTCCACTGCGTTAAATGGAAAAAAAAGCACTGCTTAATAGTAAACAGCTATCGTTCGATAAACCTTGATCTTATATTATAAAAGTATTAGTGGTTAATCCAGCACTGTATTCACCTCGGTTTCGCGTGCCTACAACATGTTCTCGGATCGTTATGAAAGTTTGCGGGGCTTATAGTACATAGCTTAAAATTTTCACTGATCGTAGACGAGTCATATGTATGTTTGCGATATGACGGACAGAGACGGTGGAAACAGTACCGGGTTAACCGTCAACCGGCCGGACAAGAACTGGAGCTCTCCGATCACTATTACACTGGACCCCCGCCATTTGGCTACAGGTGAGTTGGTCGGTGGATGATGTCGAAAAGGCAGGCCTATGAAATAATTGAGTAATTGTATCTCGGAAAATATTGTTTTATAATACATACAGTGCAAGATAAGTTCAATTTTTGTAGAATAGCTGTAAAGTTATCCGAAGAAAATACTTCATTGTGTGATAACGAGTTTATAATTAATACTGAAATCGATCAGTTCTCAGAGAAGGTCTCTTGAGAAATAGATATGAAGAAATTTAAAAGTTATCACGTATATATTAACGATTTAAATTGAAAATAAATTCTGTTTAAGAATAATCAAACTAGTGCAAGATCTGCAGTGATGAAAGTTTTTTGCCATTTCAATTTTCTGTGTATAATTGAAATGCAATTTTACATCTTAATAAATAATGTTGTATTCCTATACTTATAACAAGAATTTCAATATACCGTGGTATGAATAACTTCTCTGAATTATCTTGATTACTTTATTATAAGCAACGATCAAGTGTAAAGTTGGTCAGTTAACAAAATATACTGTTAAGGAATAAAAATTATTATAGATAATTTACCAATGGAAATGGCTATCAAAAGAAAGAAATAATTCCATTTGTAGAACCGACTATAGAATTTTTCATTTTATTAATAAATTATAACCGACATTGCTCACACGCAATTACAAATGTTTTTTATAAAAACATGCTCATTCATATAATCATATATTTTAAATAACATTACATATTTTAAGAAAGAAATAAGTGATTAATTTATACTGAATACGTTGACTGGCCGTACATAAGTTTTTAATATACATCGAATTAATATAATAACGTTGTACTGAAAATGTTATCGTTGCATTATTTAAAAAGTATCTTGATAAGAAATTTTCAATCAAAACGACTTTCTTCGGCGTAAACTGTACAATAATTAGTTTGTTTCGTTTTTTTTTGTATAGATAATTATAATATTCTTTATATTGTATGTAAAAAATAATATGAATTTTAAACGACTTAAAATAGAATAGATAAATGTATTACGTAGTTCTTTATGGATTCCGAACCAATCATTGATTGCTGGTTTTAAAATTAGCCACACGGTCGTCGGAAATGGTTGAATATAATATAGCATGAATGCGTATCAACGCATATTCGGTCCAAGGAGGCCATTACACTTGTGACTTGAAAAAATTAGAGTTGATAAAAATATTAAATATATTAAAACGTCAAGCGTTAACAAACATTCTTTTTCAATAAAAATATTACATACTTATCAACAATAAGTAATAATATTATAAAAGTTTAAAAATTTCAAAACTATTGCATTTTATCTAATATTACATCGACTGTGGAAAGGTAAAGGGACGTAACCCACACTTAACAAATTTTACACGAAAGACGTTTTTTGATGATTTTGGGCCAAAGGCAAATTATGAAAAAAACACAACCTTGAAGTGCACGTAGACTGTTAAACCAGTTGTTAATTAATAAATTGTTCAAGAAAAATCTTTTCAAGTCGCTTTTCCTTTCTACTGTCGAATAATTATTTATGTTCAATTTGTATGTTACCAATCTTTTTAAGTTCAGCATATTTATTTATTTATTGTTAAAAATTAAAATTACAGTACATGACATAACAGCTGATGCCAATTCGCCATGCACTTGAAAAATATAATTAGACAAAATAAAAATACACAGTACATCAAATTCAACATAAAAATCATGAAATACAGCATATTATTTTCATTAAAGCCCAAAATGGAAAATTTCACATTTCATAATTTAAAAAATATGTCTAATTGTTATCAAGTATAGTGTAAAGTATTTTTTGATAGTTAACTGGAATGAAATTCGACATTTTTTTTGAGACAGCATGCTACTTTACGTACAGCGGACTTTACGTACAGATGCGTTTTTCCTGTCGAATTCGAGTCTTGCTCAAAGTATAAATTCCATAATTGAACAGTTGTTTATTTATCATTATTATAGTTTATATGAAAAAGGTTCAGAATTAAAACGAAATTCTTTAAGAAATATCAAATCTTTATTTTCGACGTTTTAGTGTTCGCTTTTAAATAATTAAAATCTGTGTTTTTAGAACTATCGGGAGGAATAAAAAAAATATTCGAATAATTGTTGTTAAAAATGACAACTCGACGTATTTTAAAAGCTTTAGTCGCGAAATCATAACGATATTAGAAACGCAGTCAATGCCGTCAAGTTGATGTTCAATAATTCTTCCCTTTCATGCCTACCTTTGGAGACTTTTAAAAGATGAATTCGAATCCTACGGCATACCGCCTCATAAGCAATTTAAACTATTCTATAATATTTAAACTATACTACATATTCTACCGAAGCAACAAAAGCTTTTAAGTATTCGTGGCCAGTTGTAGTACTAATTGAGTCGTAGGAAAAAGTACCTCAAATATAATTTATTGTATTGACTGCTTATTAATGATAACGCAGAACGCTTTTATCTTAATATATAAAACAATGTCATCACACAATTTTTATATGTAAAATAATTCGCGGAAACTGGGTTTAAAATTAAAAAAATATAGTTACTATAAATTTCTCTTTTCGCGACGTGTCTTGTCTGCAAAGATATGATTAATAATGTCGTTGTATAATTTGCAATAAATTTAAGACGGAACTGAATCTCAATAAGAAATTACTATTATACCATATATTTTTTAACCACGATAAACATTCATCATACATTAACCCGAGTCATGACGACTTTTTAATATTCGATTGATTTTTATTTCATTTTATTTCTTGCAGAGTTAAGAAAGAAACATAATAATATCACCACAATAAACAAGACATGACATAAATTATATTTTTAAGAGAATTCAGTTATACAATTGTGTCGTTTCAAAGATTAGTTTAGGTTTTGAGGATAAAATAATGCGGGAAAAAATTTACTATGAAGATGGAAAAAACATTGTAATTTTAGTTTATTACATTGGTAGATATTATATAAGTAGGTGTGCGTAAGCTACCACTGTTCAATGATCCTATTTTTTAAATAAATCATTTCATAAATTTATGGTTACATAGTATACTCACATTTGGCATAATAAAACAATCCTTGTATATTACCATATTCTATAAAAGCATTTATCTGTTGAACGAATGTCTTGGTAGCTATAGAGAAAAGAATATATCATAAAAATAAGTTGGGCTAAAAAAAATGGGAAATAATCAGGCAAAATTTCAAATAGAATATATTTACTATTCAAATGTTGACTGATATATCAACGATTTTAAACATTTATATCCGACGGCTTTAACTAAAATTCACTGTAAAGATTATTGGAGAATTGCATTTGGTAGTTAGTTTTGCGCAAATCATTTTGATAGTGTTAAGTGTGAATAAAACACACAGTTAAATAAGATAAAGAGTATTTTTTCTATTAAAAAATAAGCGTAACGTGAAGTTTAATAAATAATGTCTTTATATTTTAATTAAGGTTTGATAATTAAAAAAACAGTTTTGATTATAGACAAGTACATTTTCATTTGAAGGTATTGTCATGCCACGCTTTCTAGTAACGAATAGGTTCGCAAAAATTTATAAAAATAACAATTGACAACTTTCTTGCGTTTCCTCAAAATAAAACAATAACCTAATATTGTTGTTAATAAAACAACAATTGATTTTAATAACGATTATCACACAGTAAAAATATGTCAAAAATGTAATAGATGAGCGAAGACAAGTATATGATTTTGTTAGATTTCATACAGTTATAATCTATTCTTATTGTATAACTTTTAAAAAAACAATTAACCAATTGTGCTCTTTTTTCACCACCAAAAAGATATAAGTTAATATAGAATTGATAACTATATTTGACAGTACAGAGATAACAATTACGGCCTCCAATCCCGGGATTGTGACAGTCATGAGATATCGGAGTTGAGAAAATTAGAGAAAATTGAGCAAGAGGTAAAAATCCTGGAAGAGCTAAAAAAAAAGGTCTCAGTGTTTCATTTTGGAAAATCCGTAAATTCCTGGGATTTTGGATTCGAAATTCTGAGAAGAGCTATAAAAAATAATTACAAAATCCCAGGATCACAAAAAAGCTTCCGGATTGGATGCCCTAACAATATAGATACCTGATACAATATATATTTTAACCATGACCGCTTCCAATGTGGAGCATATAATTTTTCATATATTTTATCTAAGTCTACAAGTCTCATTATTTGGTTGCCCGACCTATTTTCTTTGAAGTGATAGGCTAAGACAGGGGTAGTTGGTTAGCTTATCCCTCTCACTACGCCCCGCTTTTAGTGATTTACTTTTGATACTGTATCGTTTCTGGACTTTGTCAATATTTGTATCATTCATTTTTTTGTACTCATTATTGAATATCTATTGATTTTACTAACATATTACAAAGAAACAATATATTTTGAAGCAATAATAATTCTTTGTGTTAAAATTTAGCGCATAGTAATTATTAATACATACATTATAATCTTTGACTTGAAGACCTTGAATACCTGTACAGGTTAGTTTCGACAACTTACAAAAGAATTATGTGTTAATTTCGTATCATAATCTATCTCACTTATATCAAGGCTTAACGTTAATGCACATTTATAAAATATGTTTCCGGAACATTACAAGAATTTTTATATATCACATTAAATTTATTAAAAAATGCGTTAAAAAATTGTTGTAAAAAAAGTGATCGAGTTTATTAACAAAAAAAAAATTCAGCTCACTGCAAAGCTGAAAACGATAATTTGACACGCAATAAGAAAATTATTCTGGAAGATTGTTAGTAAAAGGTTTTATAATTTTAATCACAGATTAATTAGATCTAGCAGTACTACAAATCACTTAAAAATATATTGGTAGCGTCTACAACGTAAAGTGAATAATTTTAAATTCTCTTCTAGGAACAAAAGATTTGCAAATACTAAAACTATTATTAATATTGACAGTATTTGATCAATTTTCTTAATTAAAATTTTATGGTATAAATATTCTATGTAACCCCGTATTTTCTCATTTAACTAGGATAATTAAATCAATTCTAAAATGGTCTTGAATTGGACCTGCGCGTAAAAGTCACAAATTACTCGTTGGTTCGTAAATTATCAGAAAAATAATTTTTAAATATTTATAAAATAGTTTGTCGATATTTGGCGAATCTTCGACCGTTTTTATTCATGAAATGTGTTATTTCTAAATGCACCATAATATTATGCAAAATAAATGCTCTAAAAGTATTATTGTTTTGTGCCTTATGTATGTAAAACTTAATTTAATTGATACAATTTTTAGATAGAAGAGTAGCAATATGCCCCTTTGTGTTTGCACTACATGGTTACACGTTTTAAACAAAGTTGTATCTAAAAAACTTCATAAATAAAATGTTAATACAATAAAAAAAAACAAAACTTACTTTGAGATTCGTTATCCAAAAAAGCTGTAACGAGTAATCCAATAAATTATATGAGATTCTAAAAGAATCAACTTTTCAATAAACAGCTTATTCAACAATTCACTATTTTGTTTAAATTGATTTGTCTTTATTTTGTTTTTATAAAGTGTATTAACCGCTGAACGAATATTGTTTATTATAGAATTCACTTTCCATTTTCAAAATATTATGTTGGCAAACTGATAAACAAGCTGTCATTCCCGCGCTAGATTATTTTGCACTGACAAACCAACGCTCTGAAGTTGGTCATTCATTATGCAAAATCCAGGTCAAGGCCGTTGTGTAAAAATATTTTTTTTCCTCACATTCTCATGTCAATAATATTTTACTTTTGTGCGTCAATCAATTATTCAAAGAATAGAAGCTTCATCTTATATTCTTTTAACATTTCATAATAAAATAACCTTGCGTTTTTATGCAATATTTATAAAATCTTTGGGTTTTTGACGTGTTATCAATATTTCTTAACAAATTTACAAATCTGGTATTATAGGTTTTGACAATTTCAAAATCAAATTTAACGGATTTGATAAAAAAATATAAAATATAATAAGTCACTTTTTTCTGATTTTCGAAGATTTTTTGCCAATTCGTCGTTCCACTAATCAACTCTTTTCGTCCAAGCAGTGATTGCCAAACGGTCACTAGCAAGCTACTAGTAACTCGTGGTATTTTCAGTAGCCCAAATGCGGAGATATATATCATCGAGGAGACATCATCTTCGGTGTGATGTAGAAAGGAAAAACAAGTTTATCGAATAAAAAAAAGCCCAAATGAAGAATTTTTAAAATATATACATATCTCCTGTAGAAGGAACGAATATTATATATAAAGGAGGAAGAGAATATTTCAATTGGTACCAAAAAGTTGTGACGAAATAATCACCTGTATATAAAACACTACGAAAAATAAAATGCCCGAGTATAGGTAAGATGAGGTGGACCATAATTTTTTTTTTTGGTTCAAATGTATATATTACAAAACAAATATATATATTCAATTTTTATTTTTATTTCCCCCAAGTCTAGTATATGTGGTAATTAAGTCAGCAAGGGCAATATCACAATTAACTCCTATACTTGTTAGGGTTGGAGATCACAACTCTAAAGCGAAGAAAAAGACTGAGATAGATAAATGAATGCGTAGTATAATTTTAATCTTTATATTAGAAAAAAAATATGTATTTTGAATAAATGTCACATTTTTTAAATAACGATCCTGATAACATTATAAAACTGTATTTTTTTACAAGAAATTATTTTATTTTTTAATGTAATACCTTTCCACCAAGGATTGTCAGTGAAAACCCTTAAATTGTACACATATTCATGTGTAACCTTTATACACATGAATATTCGTTGATTGTTATTAATGAAAAAACGATTCTGCTTCGTTTTGCACAATTTACTTGAAAATGAACACATTTTTTAAATATTTCTGTGGTCTTTTTTTTATCTTAAATTAACGCAAATGTCATTTAATTTTGAATAGATAACATTAAAAAAACGTAATAAATGTCTTTTACATAATCTTCAAATTCATGTGACAGTATTTATAACATGCTATCATTTCGTTTATCTTTTGTAATAAGATATTTTCATCAGGAAAAATCTTATGTGAAAATTAAATAACTCTCTAATGCACCGATTTCCAACCTGGTAGGCGTGGGCTATTGCAAAGAGGGGCGCGAACAGTCAAAAATATTTATTTACCCATAATGTCCTGTATGACTGTTTGATTTAATGAAATTTAATTGATTGATTTAACCTCTTCCCGGTCACGCCCGAGTATACTCGGGTATTGAAAGTCGTCAAAATGTACACCACAAGAAAACTCGGACAAATTCCACAAAAAAAAACAATGAATTCTTTCACTAAATATGCATGTTTTATAAATATAACACATGTGTTTGGTGTTAAGCATAATAAGAAATGTGTGATCTTTTTAGAACATCTGTTTAAATCAATTGGACCGGCAAGTGGTTAAATATCACATACTAAATACTGTATTAAATATATAATATTACATACTGTATAAAATAAATCACATCAAAATATGTTAAATGAATTACATAAGTTTTTTTAAAAAATAAATTGTGGTGCTAAAAGCCAGAAATATTAAAATATTATATAAGTAGATAATTATCTCCGGAGAATCTGAAAATTGTTAATGAAATTGCGAATAAATTTTAGAGTCTATTATGCAATCTAGTGAGTCAAAAATTTCTGAAAAATGAATAAATTTGTGTTTTAATATTTTAATTTTTCATGTAACTAATCGCTGCCGTTCGCCTGTCTTTATAGGTTCTAGTAAAAATCAGAACGTTGTCGTACTGGCTGACATTCAATTTTTCAAACGCGTGTCGTACGAAGAATATAAGATTTTAAGAAGTTTGAAGAAGAAAATAGATTATTAATTAAAACACATTTTGATAACTTTTTTATTTAACTTGCGTTACAAAATGTTCTGACACATCATGCATCATCAGATTTACGTCATAAGGCTTACGAATAAACTAAAAAATGATTCTAATTCTTATGTTATAAATTACAAAATAAAAATCGAGGTTTGTCCTTTTCTACTAAACGAAGGGAAAGGTTAGATGCAAACTTTGATATAACTAATTATAATCTAATTACTTACATTAGGTACGGTAAATTGCAATGGAAATAAAGTCAACAATGGTGATTCGTCTATCTTATTAAAAATGTTATTTATTGATGTTTCCTTTCCTTGATTAATAAAAAAGAAGAACATTTGAATCTTTACTGACGTCCCACAGCATCCCATTTTTTCTTTCAACAGCACCGAGTCGCTTTGATAAAAGAGCACATCTATATTTTATGCGGTGGATGAACAAACGTTGACAATATTGTTTGAATTATGATTTGTTTTTGTTTAATTTCGTAACCATGGTGAATATTTATGGTTCTATTAGTGCAGTCAGCTTCAGTGATTAAGTCCGCCATGTTGTCAGGTAGTCAACATACTAGTTTTTGTATTGCATCATTATTCCAAAACCAATGAAAGACATTAATACTGCCTAGAAGACATTGCGCGCTCAATGTTGAAATGTATTTCAAAATATTTGGAATATTGTTTGGTATTGCATTCTACAACTCTGCGGTGAGTCCAAAAATTTTGAAATAATCAAGGCATCTTTGTTTATGTTTGAATTTAAATAATCTTATCAAGCAATTTAAAGGGAAAATTTTTGCTAAAAAATATGATAGAAACTATATAAAAAAATACTTTACTTTGTTTAATATAGTGTTTCTTAACAGGTTTCAAGAAAGTCACAAAGAACTTTTTTAGGGGAGCCACGGGCAAATATCCATAAACTCGCAGGTTTTAAAAATCGGGCAGCGACAGAATATTTCAGCATTTTGCAAAATCCGTATTTTTTTTGTACCTAAATGAGTTTTAGAAATTAAAATGTCTGAAAAGTGTTTAAAAGAATGCTCTCACGTCGTTTCATCTAGGGTAATCCTTAAATCCTGGGACTCTGGATTCCAAATTCTTGGAAGAGCAAAAAAAAGGTAAGAATTAGTTACCACTAGCCAATGGCATGCGCAGAGACCTCCTTGAACTATTTGATAGTTACTATTTCAACATTTAATTACTATGAATGTCAAATAAAAGCTAAAAAAATAATGTTAATATTACTGTATTTGTTTTTTAACGATTAATAAAAAAGTGCGTTTTTGTTGATAAGTGATTTTTTATTGAAAAAAATATTAGGCTACCTATTAATTTTTCACAGATGAATGGTATTGGAAAAAAATATAAAGAATGCTTTTTTTTTAATTTAAGATTTTGACTGAAGGTGCTTGGTGGAATTTCAATATTAAATTTGAATCGTTCAAATTATGTACATTTACACAGATTTTGTCACTAACGACCCGGGGTTCGCCTCTCGGCATCTTAAGGCGTTCAAGTGCACGGATAAACTTGTACTGACTCAGTCAGAACGATTCAAATTTAATAAAGAATGCTTTACTCACATAGGATGTGTTGAAAACCATGTTAAGTTAGATATGAACAATTACATGAATGTTTGTGAATAAGTCACTTGATCATTTGTCTTGATTATAGGTGTCGCTGTAGACTGCTACACTCACCCTTTAGCTAGATTTCAATTTAACGATTTCTTAAAAAATATTATGTTGTGTTATCGATAAAATTTGGCACGCTAAGATTTCTTTAAAATCTCACATACGAGTGCAATATATTAGATAAAAACAGTACTTAATAGTCACTTAACAACTCTTGTAAGATTTTTGAAAGGATGTTTTGAAATAATTCGATTTGATCAAAAAATCATGATATTTCATAACGTAAAAAAAACTTTTATATTACGAAAACGCTTCTACTATACTTTCAAATAAAAAAGTATCAATTGTTCAACTGCTAATATTTTATAGATTTTCATATTTTTTTAAGCACAACGTAAATGTAATTGTATTCTAAAAAATCCATTCAATATTCATTAGGTATTGTCAACACTCAACTATATACCAAAATAATTTAAAATAAAAAAAAGTATTTTAAAATCAGATTTTCATTTTTGTCACTATTATTAAAAATTGATAACCTACTGACAAATTAGTAAAAAATATGTAAATATTTTTAGTTTTGCCTTTGATGATATAGACATCTATCAGTAAATATATGTGGCTTGTGTTATAAAAAACTATATTTGATAATTGGCAGATGGCTTTTCTATAGAATGAAAAATGGATTTTATAAATCTAAAACGTACTGCATAAAAACATAATTGTTCTACCATATTTTAACAGATGTATTATAGTATTTTAAAACCTATTTTTAGAATTTTTCCGCAAAAATGTAACTAAGCTACAAAAGTTTAACTAAGGTGATAATGATTCTAAAATAAAATATATGTGTAAAATTTATGTATACTTTAATTTGAGTTAACGGCATGAAAGACTTAAGATTGAGTGTAGCGATCAACAGCGACACCTTTAATTAGGGTAAAAATCACGGTCTACAGAGACACCTACATATAATTAAGAAAAAATAAAAAAATCCTTGCATATAAAACTTTATTTAATTGAACTAGTTAAATGTGATTTAATATAATCAAATCATCATAGCTGAGTTAAGCATTCCTTATTACCATATTGTAATACATTTTATTCGTTAAAAATGAACAGGGAGCCAGTGGTAAGCTTAATCAGTGACCTCTTATTTTGTTATCAAAAAAAGCAGTTCTCCATAAGATAACATTTAATTAACTTCTTTATTTCATATAAAAGCTGATTTTTTTAAAGGGGGACATGAACCCTATATTGGACTATTCCAACTAAATATTTTTTTGCGGTTGTGAAGGGAGGCTGACGAAAATTTAAGACTCGGCCACACATTGCTGTCAGCTTAAAAAGATACTCTTGGTTACACCGTGCCACATGTTCCAGGAAGAAGAATAAATTCAATTATTTTTTTCCTTTTATCCTTAAAAGTGAAGATATAAGTACATATGATAATTGAATCACTCGATATTTATAGAAATGAATTCCCTAAGACCAGACTTTAATGGCCTGTATGGTTGTCACAGTTAAAGTGTAAAATGTATGTATTCATTCACTAGTGACTAGTGACTTTTTAAGCTTAAAGTGACTCTTTTATCCATGTCCGCACGCAATGTGGAACATATGGCCTCCTAGTGGAGGTATCTCAACAGATTTTTTCTACGAGAACTGTTTGTTAGTCAGTCGTTCAACCTTTCTTTTCCGGAGAGAGTAGTAGGGATCGAAGGGTAAGGCTAGGACAGGACTAGTGGTTAACTAATCGTTCTCGCTACGCCCAGTTATTGAAAGATGGGAAAGGTGAGAGGGAAATTAAGACATCACAATCACCCATGCCTTCGAACATAAATCGATAGATCAGCCGAAAAAATGCTTTTCGCTCTAGGACTCGAACCCGTGAGGTCCGGCACGGAAGCCTACAACGCTAATCGCTGCTCCATAAGACCCGACAAAGCCCTACACTAATCAATGTATAAATTAAATATCAATTTTAGTTAAAACTTAAATCATTAAAATTCATCATAACTAGTCAATTTATTAATTAACTACTTAATCATAAGTATATAAGTATATTAAATCAAAAAAAGGCAAAAATCATACTAGATGTTGAAATTTTTGAGGTTATGTGAGATATCAGGTGACTGGAAACACTATGAGTGCGCGCATGATCATTTTTATGTCTGTGAACAATTTAAATAAATCTGTGTATTTAATGCAGTGGCGTAGCAACCTCATAGCAGAGTCATGCAATAGATTAGGGCATAGCGAGGGGGTCCAAATTTCTACATACTCAATATAACAAATAGGGCGGGGGAGTTTTGCGTGACGTTTGCATGTGGGCCGCAAATTTCTAGCTACGCTACTAATTTAATGTAAACTGTAATTAGTGAATTTGTATATTGAATATGTGCATAATTTAACTGTAACATTGATAAAAAAACGCTGTACCTATACAGCTATTTCAGATAACTATTACACTTGATTCAATCGTGTAATATTGTGTCTATAAATAAAGTGATTATGACTGACACCTTTTTTACTCCTTTCTCCATCAATGCATTTATTTTTTTGTATTTTAAAAAAATCTTCACATTATAGGGGTGGTGGAAGTAACATTAATTGATTCACAAAACGCCACTTTATAAAATAGTAACGCTTTTCAATATTAAAAGTGGATGGCAAAATATTTCCACAATGGTGAGGAAAAACCATGCCATGCTATATTCTAGTAATATGTGGGTATAAATTAAAAAGATTTACAAAAATACATTGATTGACTCACAACAATTCCATAGTGCTGAAAATTACTAATCTTACAACTATGAATATCTATGTTTGGAATAAATGTTGTTTTTATTGAATTTTGTCGGTAAAGGAAGATGTAGTTTAATTAGAAAACAGAATTGTTGGATTGTGTATGTTTATTGTAACATAATGAATAGTATAACAGACAAGTATCAACAGAAGAACTTATGTAAATATGATATAAATTATATTTGTCATTAAAACTTTCGAAGAATCACATATATTTTGAAAGATAATCTTTTTCCAGAAAAAGAGTACTTTGAAAAAACATTAGTAAAATTACAGCTGATTTATAAACTGTTAATAAATTCAATAAATAATTGATATTGCTTTGTGTATTTTTTATAATTATTTTAAGATATTTTCAACTCATGGCAATACTATTAGTATCTTTTTTATGTGGCAAACTTAATAAAGTTTAAAATTCCAAGGTGTCATAATCGAATATTATAATCGCCATAATTATATTATATACGATTAACTCTTCTTTAAAGTAAAGTATTCGTAAAAATATTTCTACTTAGGATTAACTTATATCATTAGATATATAACCTTTCATATAGATATTCGTAAAACATGAAACCTTCACTTTCGAAATATAAGTAGATTTTATATATCAAAATAATATCTTCATATGCTCAAAAAATATTTTTTATTGAACAAAAAAACTAATTAAATATGATGAAAAAGTGTTTTAAGATTAATAAAAATTTTAAAAAAATATATCGAAACAAATTTACAAATGGCAAGATAAAATCAGGAAACATATGTTTATCTTCTTATTTCGTTAGACAATCCGTTTGATGCAGGCGTAGTGACCTTGATAGGCTTTGGGGTAGTTTTTGGTTTAGCTGTGGTAGGGATGGGATCCAGTCCTTTGATCGCAAATACTCCTCTGAAGAGTGGCTTGAAAAGTCTCAAGAAGGCTTGGTATCGTTCTGCAGAATTCTGAAACAATACAAAATCTATTTAATTTACCGTTTCCATAAAAAAATGAATTACTTTATATTGCTTTATATGCAATTTAAACTAAAGCACCATGTGTAATTTACTGTTAGTATAAACGACATTTAAGAAAAACATAAGTATTTTGTAAAACATAAATATAATATGATTATCGGTTAAAATAATCTGGAAAAAAATTTACCATATTACTACATGGCTCGATTCACTGTTCACTGGCTCAATTAAAATTAACCTACAATTTGAAATACTGAGCATCTATCGTCATGGTATTGAAATATTTTTTATGATGGATTGTATTCCGCATAACTGATGCATATACCTATATTCAGGTTAATTATTTTTCCCATTGTTTACTCATAACTAATTGATAATGTTATTGAAATTATTCATTATAATTATCTTTTAATTATTTTATAATGCAAGGTTGAGAAAATCCACAATTATTTTTCATTTTAGATGTCTTCAAATATATTAATTTCTCACTTCATAGTTTAGTAATGTTGATAAAACCTTGCATAATATACAGAAGACTTGCGATTTTGTATAATGTAAACTGAGGTTATAGACTACTATGAGAGTCAAAATTTTGAAATTTGGTATCGACGCAATTTTAAAGTTTCCCAAGTGTGATGCAGCACTTCTTCAGTTACAACGGTTCAAAATTAATTTCATATTTACACTTGATAAAAAAATAAGTATAACAAATATGGTGAATTTTTTTTGCCTTTTTCTTAATTTATCAACAGCAGATAAAGCGTCAAATTAGCAGCCAATCATAATTTTTATTATTTTTTAAGGGCGAGTGAAAAGTATATTTTCTCAAGGTTTTTGCTGAATTACAAAACAAAGTGTTATTATTGTTACTTATGATATTTGAAACTTCCCGAACTGGAACTCGAATCCGTTAGTTTCACAACCGATGCTTACAACATTGACCACGGACTTTGGCAAGTTTTTCAATCGATTAATGTGTTTCTGTCCTAGCCCTACCTTCTATTCCTCCTCTTTTCGAAAAAAAAAGTTTGAGAAACTGAGTAACAAGTAGTTGTCGTAGAAAAATTCTGTAAAAGTAAACTCCATTAGTAGTACATATAGATGGTTTATTCATTATTGTAAAGATATTGTATGTCCACCTTCCGTGTTTTGAGAACATCAAAGTTGAATACCTTTTTACATTATTTAGCGAAATGGATGCATTTTAATAATACAATAGTTATCTTTAATACTTTTTTAAATATTCAATAATTTTACAGCATTAATAAGGATTGCAATACTGGTATTACCGACACAGGAATCCCGGTGTTCATATTTATTTCCAATACTGAAATACCGGATTGAAAAATGCAAAGATACCGATATTTCTGTATTGAAAATTTACCGAATTTAGAATCATTGAAATCATCACATATTTGAATAAAATTGTCCGCGATTAATTGAAATATTTTAAATTTTCCAAGAGTTGGATTAATATTGACAGGTTCCAGAATTGATGAGAAGAAAAGTTATCTAAGAAAAACATTATGATTACGATATATATTTTAATGATGGTATTTTAAATGAAATATCGAAATACCAATTTAATTTACTCGCCCAGTATTGAGATCCCAATTGGTCTATTTATATTTACTTTATTGAAACTTCTTTTGTAATACCAGTATCCATATTTTAAATACCGTAATTTAATATGAAATAACAAAATACCGGTATTGATATTATATTAGATTGATGCAAAAGTTAAGACGTTTTTTTTTTTAAATTAAACATTTTTTTTTAGATTTTTTTTATTATTTATTTAATCAATTATATAATTTCAGTCGGTTTTTATAACCTTCTTCCACCTTTATAATAACTTATTAATACCGTTGGTGTAAAATTCCGTGGACTTTGATGCGAAAAATGTATTAAGGGATGTTTTTACCTGCTCTATTGTATCATTTTTATTATAATTTTTTCTTTTTTGCAGTGATCTGAATAAATGAAAATCAGAAGGAGCAAGATCTGAAAAATATGAAAAGTGCTTGATAACATCCAAATTCAACTCATTTAGCTTGTGTTGGGTCATCATCGCCACATGTGGTCGCGCGTTGTCCTGATGAAACACTACATCTTTTCTGTTTATTAATCCTAGTCTGTATATACGGCTGATTGGTTGACTCCCATCATCGATGCAATATTTATGGTGGTTATACGTGGATTGCTGTCATTTATGACTTTTAAATTATCATCATCAGACTTCAATGACCTCCCGGTACGTTGTTTATCAATTAGGGAAAAATCCCCAGTTTAGAATTTTGTAAACCATCTTTATGCCTGTCGAACTTTGATGACATCTGCTCCATACACATCTCAAATGTTTTTGGTTTCCACAGTCGCAGTATTGTCTTTACTGAATTCATAAAGTAAACAATGGTGTAAATGCACTTTATCGACCACCATTTTGAAAAAATACAAGAGCTCTTCACTGTAGCCTGGCCAGGCCAAAACTGAATAGAAAGTAGAGGAAAAGCATCCTTTATACAATGGAATCATTTTTAATCAGATATTATTCATCATTTCTGAGAAAAAAGCTTTTTTCGCTGGGATCATACAAAAACGTCTTAACTTTTGCATCAACCTAATATATTCGTGTGGTATTGCAACTCTTAGAATAACAATTTGATGTAAGCATTATGTATAATACTAACTATTTTCGATAAAAACTGGATATACAATACCTTGGCTCTAAGCCAGATATGCACAACCTTGATATTCCAGTGGGCCACATATAAACAAATTATGATGAGTTCAGGTCGCAAAGAAAAAAATAGTTTAACGTATACTCAATCCTCTATTACACGGAAAATACGTGCCATGTAAAACAGCCGTGCAAAAAAAAACTATGTAAAAAAGATAAGTTATGTTTAGATAAATGAATGATAATTTCCATTTCACTATTTTGACAGTGTTATTTCGAAAACGTGAAAATAAATAAACCATGCAAAAAGAGGAGTATGGGTACTTCTTTATTTAAAATATTTTTATTGTGAAATATTTTATATGTGACGGTATTAAAAAAATATTATATGTACCTGTATGACGCTGCCAAAGACCTTAGAAGACCTGATCAGAAGGGACACGGATGGACCAAACAGGGACCCTGGGAAGTTCAGGGAGACCCTGTTGCGGTCGAAGACTGGGATGTCGTCGGTAGTTGTTGTAAGCTTGGAACTGGGGCGGAGGGTGACTTGTCTGGATTGGAGCCGGTGTTGGTACTGGTCTTGGTGCTGGTGTTGGTACTGGAGTGTGGACGGGCTCTGGTTCTGGCTCTGAAAGTGAAAAATCAAATATTCAGAACATGCCACTAAAACTGACTTATATGAAGTTGTATTTTAGGATTAGGGTCTCAAGCAATTATTGTGTTTTTCAGAACACGTAAATTAAATAATTTATTATATTTTTTTATTATAAAAGCTTTTCATTTAGTTTAACTTGGTAAGAACATATGTTCCCATCAAAATATTTACGAATTTAAGGACAAATAAAATGTATCGAAAGAAGCGTTTAACGTTGTTTTCGCGTACAAAAAAACATAAATGATATATTTATAAAAAGGTGCCGGAACTTAAATCTTGTCAAGCTTTTTTTTTTTAATCACGTTCGTTCTCATTGTGGATGATATGCCTTCCTAATGGAAGTATCTCAACATTTTTTTTTACAAAAACTGCTTGTTTGTCAATTGCTCAACCGCCATTTTTTTAAAGTCAATAATTATAGAAAGATAAGATTGTTACAAGACAACTGATTAACTATCAAATATTTTCAAATGTCTTTCGGCATAAAAAATCAAAAGTTTTCAAAGAAAAATAAAAATAAATTTTTGCGAACATGATTTGAAACATTAAAAATGTTGAGAAAAAAGGTACCGGATCGCCGTTCCAACGTGTAACATGGAAAAAACACTGCATATTATTATACATGTTGAATTCATGGATGGAGATGTAAAAAGTCAAACTGGAGTGTTAAGACTCATATCCAATTCTACAGATCTTGAATATTAGTTAATATGTATTGTTTATGAATTATTAAATAAATGTTTTTTTATTGTGTTCTTCGCATCAAAAATCTGTTTCTATTTGATTATATTTGTACCAATATATCATTTAGTCATTCAGAATCATGTAGACAAATTTGTTGCAAAACTAAATCATAAAACGCCCAAACGTTTATTATTCTATAATTTATCAATTTATATCTGTACACTGATAAAGAAATAAAACATAAAAGGCCGAGAAGTAACTTAAATTATCATTAAATTCAAGTATACCAAGGACATTACTCGACAGTCGCCAATTAAAAAGTAGCTCAACTCAACTAGATCTCCATTAAAACTATCAAACAAACTAAAAGCAATGTATACATATATTGAACAACCACCTTTGTATATTATTAAAACCACAATTTATTATGACACGGATATGTTTTTCTTACTGTACTAGATAATATTAATATAATCATTTACAATTCTGTTGTATTCATTATCGATTATGAACAAATTATGATTTAAAGTCGAATATGGAAAGTTTGTGTTAATTTTTCTTACACTCATAGATTATTATAGTTTAATAAAAATAGTAAAGTATCGAGTTCAACTAACATTTAAAGATACAGTTAATTTAGAACAAGGGCTAACAAACTTTTCCGCCAAAGGGACAATATTGAAATAAAAAAAAATTGACGGGTCACCCTTTTTAAACAATAAAAAAAACACTTTATCGTGTATATTCATATTTTTGACTAAATATGCATTTTTAATACTCTTTTTTAATGTACCATTTTTTACCATCTGCAATTGTTGGTTTGAAACTAAATCCTGCAATCTATTGTATGGTTTGAATACGCAAAACAGATGCTATTCGGTTGGCTGTTAATTTTAATATTATGTTTGATTTAAATGCTCATTAAAGAAAATGTTTTACTCGAAAATATAGCCTCTCGAGTATTTTTAGTAAATATAAAAAAAATCAGATCATTCCTTCTTGCCAGAAGATATTTTATATTAAAAGTAAGTTTTATATTACGTTTGAAGAAAAAAATAATATGTACATTAAATATAAATCTCGTAGGACATAAATGGCCCACGTGACACACTTTCTGAACCCCTAATTTAGAATAGTGAATTATGAAACTTATTTATTAATTATGCTACAGAATTACTGTATTGGGTGTATTCAATAATATTTTTTTGGTGCTGAAGCCACGCTGGAATATTGTTACTCAAATGATTTAATACCCGTATCCTGTGTAAACAAAGAGATAATTATTTAAAATGATCTTGAAATGTTTTTTCTGATTGGCTTGAATTTTTTTATTCGCGTTTGAAGATCATTGTACCTTATTAATAATAAGATTAAAACTCATAAAGAAGTTACAGACTTGAGTTTTTATGTGTTTATTGATTTTATATTTTCCAATTGAATTCATGAATTTTTCAAGCATCGTTTTAATAGGATGAAAAAAAGTTAAGCAAATACTATTTTTACTGACTCCGTTTTTATATATTTATTTTAGTTGTTATACAATAAACCAATTTCAGTTATACTGTGTTGATTGAGTTGGTGTTTGTTTAAATTGTTTACAATAGCACAGCAATGCATTTGTTTTAGTTCTATAAAAATTGTCAACAACAAGTAACATAATATTTGCGATAGTTTAGCAGTTAAGGGTTCTTGTTGGATGGTTGGTATGTCTTTAAATTATTCTGTGCTTTGACTAGTTGGGATCTTTTCTACCGTTTGCACTGATTTAGCGAAATTCTGATAATTTGTATGTAAAATACTTTTTCTAGCCGGAAATTGGATAATCGTTTATAAGCGAAAAGAGGAAGGAAGTATTTACGATACAATTTAAGATAGAAACATCAATTACGGAATATGCGGAAACCGGCGTGAAAAATCATTAATATCTAATTTTAATTGCAGAAATGGATACTCAATTTACGCAGCAATTCGATTACTACTGGCTATATATATTATATAAACATACTTCGCATCAAATATATGCAAAGTAATAATCGTGGCTTAATTATAGCATTAAAACGGATGTAGATTCTCCTGCAATGTATTTATTCCTAATAAATAAAATGTTGTCGTATGTTGTCTGTTGATCGGAGTTCCTTTTACCGTTTACAAGATGACGGCTTAACACAAAGCAAGGATGGATGTAAAATATTGTTTTTTTTACAAAATGTTATTTAACTATCTACGGCAGGCGTGGGGAACCTGCAGCCTTTTGGCTACTCTGGTGCGGCCTTCTGGCCAATTCTGTAATTCTATAAATTTATCTAAATTCGTAAATTCCTGACATATTCTGACCGTAAATTCCTGTTTCCGGCCAAAGGTTCCCTAGTCATTCTCTACTGCGGCCTTATGTCGAATCAGAAAAATGAATTCGGCCTTTAGAGAAGAAAAGGTTCCCCACCCCTGATATAAGGTATAAGTTTTGTGCTTAAAATCCTTGAGTTACAAATATTAACATTATAACTGGCGTATTGGTGATTGGTGAAGTTGCCGATTATCTTAAAAAAAATCGTACGTATTAAATAAAGTTAAGAATATCACATGATTAACTTCTTAACTCTCGTGTTATAAAGAAAACGGTAAGATTTTTAATTTCAACACTTTATCTGTAATCAACATCTAACTGTCAATTTTTTTCCAAACTTAGAAAAGTTTCCTTAAAAAATTAATTCAAAACAGTGGCTTTCACACTCTAAAACAATCGACAAAAATTAGAATATATTTTGTTTTTAAAAATATATACTTAAATTTACATGTAATTAAAAAATATTTCAATTTTTAATGGCTAGGTGGTTTTTTTTACTAATTTAAAAAATAAGCTTCTCCCGTACCCCTGGAAATGCTTTCTTGGACCGCAGGTTAAAAAACACTGCTCTAAGAAGTTCTATCACTTTTAACTGCCAGCCATTGCGTATTACTAAAAAAATATTGATAATATTCCACAACAACGTCCAATTAAAATAAAACACCTTAATTTTAATATACTCGACGATCACAATTTTAGTGATAGATTTCTTTTAAATTTTTGCACAAATATATTTTGAAATGGCGTGTTTACAAAATGTGTTTCCAAAAGTATTGGAAATATTGATTAATGTGTATAAGAAAACTCATTAAAAATATATTACAATAAATTCTCGTCACCAAGGCCAACAACAACTGGTTGTCACTTGCCTAACAGAAACGGAAAAACAATAATTATTGTGGAAAATTAACTAATATTAAGAAATGTATTTAAGGTATTTCCGCTTTTCATTATTGTTTCTAATTCTCGGCTAGTTTCAAAACGATGCTGTTATGTGCCAATATTTAATGTGACTCCGAAGTAATATTATTACAGCGAACGCATTTAAATAGAAAAGACGATGAACCTGTTGAACAAATTGCAGTTTAATTACATAATATGCCTGTTAGATTAGCTGAAACTGCTTATTCACTCTCGCTTTCTGCATTCATTACTCTTGCGAGTTCGGATAACAATGGGACTTGAAAAGCATTAGTGATGGCGTGGCACGAAGAAATTAGCCTAAACGTCGAAGGTGTATCATGTCATTCTTGATGAGTACAAAAATACACGCCTAAAATGCTTTTCAGCTCCGTTATATAAAGCAAGAAGGGGGAAGACTTAAATAACTTTAAATCGCCTTCAATCTTAACAAAACAAATTGAGTTGATTTTTTTTCGTGTGGCCACAAAAAAATAGTCCGCTCATATCATATGTGTATGCATAAGAAATCCTAATGTAGATAATTTCAACAGATTTTTTCAACAAGAAATGCTTTGATAAGATATCGATCCATCACTCATTAATGAAAAAAATCAGAATATAAAAATAGGGCTAGAGTAGAACTAGTGATTAACTAATCGTTTTCACTGCATCCCGATTAAGAAGTCAAATGGAAGGAAAGATTTCTTTAAGCTCGATCAATTATATACGAATGTTTTGGTGCTCACTTACAAATATAAATAAATGCTAGGTCGTTTTACAATGAATGTTGTTTCAGTTATAAGGTTCAAAAACAATTGTTTTATTTTATGCTCTTTTTGTGACGTTATTGCTTTCAAGAGAACCTAAATCAAATAATTGTCAGACCACAAAAGGAAACATTTTAGTTTCATTAACTCGAAACACCGCTCTTTAGAGTTCACTGGATGATCACAATCAATATGTTACTGCACATATTACGCTAAAAATATTTAAATTAGAAATGCGACCTATACCCTTTCGTTCGATACGCAGATATGAAGAGGGTGTACTGTCTGTGTCTATGCTGCGCTTTACAGATAGATAGATCAATGCAAAAAATAACATTTATTTATTTAATGCAAAACATTTTCATCTTACGTTTTAAATCTGTTCGGTTTTAAAACTATGTTTTATGTACATTTGCAGCTTAGAACGCCACTATGATTTTGTTTTAGATTCCGTTTGATAACAAAGTAAGTAATATTGAGGCCATTGAACGACCTACGACATGGCAACCAGGTGAGTAGAATAATTGACAGCACATAGTTAATATAAATATCTATTTTAACCCGTCACCTGTGGATTTTGTAATAGATACTCGCGTGTTAATGGAAACTGATACATACATTTCAAACTTACGTAATAAAATTAATGAAGCCGTGTAAATAATATTCATATAGTGCGAAAAAATCCAAAGCACCTTTGGGTAATTGAAAGAGACGAAACAATCGTTTGATTACTCAGAGAGATTGCAATACCAGACAAATATTATATCGACCTGCTATCGGCAAAAAACGTAAGCGACAATTCATAAAATTTACAAATAAAGGTTTCTTTAACTTCATCCCGCAATAAGATCGTAAAAAACTTTAATTCAACTAGTATTACTAACCGCATTTGGGCAATTATTTTTGCGAACTTATTACGAGAGGAGGTTAATATAACATTTTGTTATTATTAAAATCTGACCATTCCTGTAAAATTTATAAATTGTCGCTTACGTTGTACTGCCGATTGTGTCAATAATGGTAATAACTAATATTGCTACCGGTATAACAAAATCAAAGAAAAAAGAGCGACATTGTTTTAATGACATTTTCGTCCTCTTTAGGATAGTAGTTGTCAAAAGCTTTTCTCTAGTTATCAGGCGGGTATGGGTCCCAAAATATGACGTTTTGATGTTTTAGTTTAATTTTGAGATATTAGACATTAGTATGTGTGATGTCTTTTCTCCTCAAGTTGATCGCGAGTGACTTGGTAATATATTTGGTTCATTAGCATATTAACCCTAATGTTAATAAATATAGAAATTAAAAATAGTATAAACCAAATTTCATAAATAACAAAATATTTAACACAGAATACTTTAATTGAGATCACTAATTCGATAATAATGCTACTTTTGTGAAAACAGAAAAAGACAAAACATAACATAAAGCGTGCAGTATTGACTTATAACTTTATAAACCATTAACATTTCCATTTTTCAAATTTAATACTGAAGTACAGCTATTTAATATTTTCAAAACTAGTGTCGCGTTAGTGAAAAGACGCTCAAAATACCGGAATCTTGGTTTCGGTAATATCGGTATTGCAAACCGTAGTTGCACAGGTACTGTGATGTAAGTAATCCATTCAAAAATAAATACCATATGAATAAAGAATCATTCTTATTTTTTTAAACTGTAATTTTAATAAAAAGTTTCAACTTCTGATTTATTTTACTATTTATTAATGGTCAACATCTTTGGCTTCGGTTGCAGTATTCACGAGATCAAACCTCAGTTCAGCCAGATTCATAAATTAATTTGTGTTCAATGTAAGAATGTCTGTGACGACTAAAATTCCTTTGCTCCTACATTATCTTAAAAACAGGACGTAGAAAAACAAACAAATAAATACTATTCCTGTTCTAGCTCTAACTTCATATCCTTACCTTATATGAAAAGAATATTTGAGTGACAAATTTTGTTGAAATATGCTCTACATTTCAAACGGACACAAACAGAAAAAAAACTATGTCTATAGAAATTTGTATTAATCATATTGATTATAAATATTAATTTATTTACTATTTATCAAAGAAACAATAAGATATTTAAGCTATCTACCACTAAACAAAAAAAGCTTCACAGTTATGTGATGCTTAAAGTGGTGAAAAATACGAATTACTTTATTATCTTATTTTAAAGGAAAAAAGTAATTAACAAAAGCCTAGGTAGAAAGTAATTATTTTGACGACACAATCTAAGTATAAAAGCTCAATATCCAAGATAACTACAATCTAATAAAGCTGATTCAAGATATATCATAATGAGATTTGGCCGCATATCTACGTTTTAAGAAAATCGATCCATTATATACGTCCCAAAATCTAAAACTTGAACAATTTGAATAAACAGAAATCTGTGAAACACATTTGACAAAGTATTATTCATTTAATTCGTTTCACATGTTATTTTTAGATACATAATTTATTATTATCTTGATATCCACCCACACATATTATTTAAGAAACATTCTAATACGATCTACTTTATAATTTTTCGAATGACTATATAAGTTGATTTTTGAAATAGGGATGTCTTTTTTGTTTTGATTTAAAATATGATATAACATTTTTATGCTGTTACTCAGTGACTTTATCTGACTTAGTAATAGTTCGATTTCGAAAAAAGTTACGCAAACACAATGATACTACTTAATCTGATTTTTTAATTCAATTCGAAAATAAACAACTTATTTAATTGAACTAGAAGTGATTATTTTAACATAAAATTGCTTTATAATCACTGTAAACATGAAAGTAATAACTATAAAAAGTACTAAAAATGTAAAACTTGTGACAAAAAGTTAACTGATCAGGATGTTATTATAAGCTGATTTGATTTTAATTAATAGAATCACACACAAGATTGCAATTTTCTTGTTTAAATACTATCATACTAAATAGTAAGATTTATTTACGGCATAAACATAATATTATACTTTTTTGATATCTTGTAGTTTCAGTAACGCAGGAGTTGCCGGAAATATGCCTGTGTATCGTTGGTGTACTGGCAGAAGGCGTTAAGTCAAATAATCGTCATTTTCGATAATCATGCAATTTTAACATCTCTATTTATGAACTATTGCGATTAATTCTACGAACTATATCGTTCCAACCACTTGACAACAACAAATCAATAAAGATAACGAATTCGATCTAAATATTATATTTAAAAATGTTATTTATAGCTATTTTTTATACAGCTTTAAATGGAATTGACTTGACATAGTATATGGGTGAACTTGTTTTTTTTTGTTGATCTGGTTCCATCCATAATTTAACTACTTTTCCCAGTATGTCAACAATATCATATAGATATCATTTATCAATTGAATTGAAGTATAACAACTTACAATTGATAGATCTTCAAAATGTTGCCATACGCTTGGAATGTTGTAATAATAAACCATACGGCTATTGATTCTTTTGTAGAAGTAATAATATATATTTTTTCTATCATTCACTACGAATATCAAACAATTATTTGAATTACAATTACAAAAAAACCTATTATTCCAACAAAAACAAAAATTGACACGTCTAATACTTATATGCGTATGAAGTAGTTGATTCAATTATAATTGTGCATTATAAGAACAGTGTACTTTACTAAGTAAAGTATTATAAAATTGGCATCAAATACACATACACTCACCTAGCAAGAGATTTCATCATAATACAATCCATTAACCGCTTTCAAATACAGGGTTCTATTTCTACAAAGCCAGAGAAGGATAGATAAAACTAAAAGACAAAAACCGTTTTATTTTCAAAATAATTTATTTCAGTCCACATGGGAATAAATCACATAAAATAAATATGTACCTGCAAATATAGTTAGCACATTCATCTTATATAAAAAAGGTATAAAAATACATAGAAAAAGAAATAGTTTATAACATAGAGTTTTTCTAAATATCAATGAAAGTAAGAACATCAGTTTAGAATAAGGAAAAAAGATGACCATAACAAGAGACAGATAATTTAAAGATTTTTGAAAACATTTATAAAACACAACGTTAGAAAGATGTCAAGAAATATTCACAAATTTACATTTCGTGAAAATGTACAAAACTATTTACAAACACATAAATTTTACTATAATAATTACAATTAGCTAAATAACTACGCACCAAAGGTAGAAAAAACACGTATCAAGAAAAATATTATGTGAAATTGAGCATTTTTTGGATAGCAACGTTATTTACAACTTAAGTTTTCTAAATTCTACGGAAGGAGTGACGCCATTTTGTGTAACTTATTTTTATGTGCAATCATATTAGTATTAAATCAATCTTTTATATGGCACAATATAATATTCACGATTTTTGTGATTAAATGATGCATTTTTTCAAATCAAATTAAAATGAAACATTGTAGACAAATATGTATATAGCTATTTTATATTTTTTGTGCATTAAAAAAAACGCTTAAAGTATTCATATAATTTGTGCAATTAAAACTCGTTAACCATTCTATGATTTTTCCTTTTTTCGTAAGAAAGTTTTTTTCCAATAGAAATAACCCTTTTCAGTCAGTCGTTTGAAAGTCATCACTCAATCCATAAGAAGAAATAAGAAAAAGAAGACACATTTAGAAAAGGACTCAATAGTACATATATGTGTTTCATTTTAGATTTAAAATAAACCTTCATTAAATTTCCTACTACTGGTATAAAGTATTTTGTCTGAGAAGCATAATATAATACCATGGATAAAATGAAACACATACCACCTTACTGAAGCCATCAGAAAAAGTAAGCGACACTCAATCGGAGCTTTACTGAAAGCTCTACTTCAATACAAACCATGCTAAACTCACTAATTTACGTTGTTGGCAGTGATTCAAATTTGCGTGAGTTTTTTTATATTATTAATGACTCTCAGTATAATCTAAAATTTGTTACTGTTCAAATCGTTTTTATCATTAATTTCGTATTGAATTTAGGGCTCATCAGTAACCAACGTAATTTAATCGTCTTTATCGTCATCACTGTCGCTATTATTATCGCTACTATCTGAAATGGTGAGGGTACCACTATCGGTAGTTGCTCCTCCCGAGCTGGAGCCGGAAAGGCCGGTGAAAATGCTAAGGAGTCCACCAATTCCTCCTCCTCCTGATCCAGAAGAGCCGGATCCTTTCGAGCCACCGCTAAGGCCTCCGAGGGCACCGGTGATCAGATTAATCTTGGGGCCCAAAAGCTGAAGTTTGGGTCCAATAATAGATGTGAAGATGTTTCCAAGTCCACCGATTCCGCCTGCTCCTGGAGCTTCGATTCCGTATTGCTTATTCTTGGCAATATTTTGTTTGTCGAGTCGATTTATGAATCGGGTCTTTGTGTCTATCAATCGGTTGATTTGCTATATGTATAAAAAAGATTTTTCAGTATTCAGAACAATATTTATATAATAGTATATGAATATTAATTCATGATTTACGAAATCAATTTTACATAAAATTTTATCGTAGCATTAATATTTTCATTTGATTAATCATATGGTTATTCCAATAAAAAATAACAATTTGTTCTTGTTATAACTAAAAAGATTTTATTGTTTTTGAAAATTATGTCATCCTAAAGATTTTTAAAAATGAAAAGAAGTCGATTATGTAATGCTTATTATTTATTCAATTAAAATTTTGCATATTTTTCAATGAAAAAACATATTTTTTTATTTTTATTCGTTTCGTATTGATATTTTCTAGTATCGAATAAAATATTGTAAAATCCATCTTCTCTGTATTTAAACGTGAGACTAAAAATTCAAATTCCAATAAACATAATGTAATGTAAGAAAAAAGCGAGTTTTCAATTATAAAAACACAATATTTACCCCAAAAACGAAACCAAGAAGGGCGTTCTTTGCACCCCACTTGGATTGGGTTATTCCTTCCAACATTCTTTTATCTCTAGAACTGTCATCATCATCAATAGTTTCTTCCTGAAATTAATGAAAAACAGCCAAAATTTAATTACAAATTCAAAATATGATAAAACACAAACCAGCCATAACTTAAAAAAACTTGTATAGTATATTATAGTGGTTAAATATTTATAAATACAACTGATTAATTAAAATTTGAAATCAAATCAAAATTTAATAATACCTTTTCTCATTTGTGGCTAATTTTTCATCATTATAAAAAATATACATAACTTATTATAAGTGTATAAACATGATGTGTGTTAATAAATTAACATTGCGAATAACAGTGTTAATTGATAAAAAATAATGATTTTAAACAATACATTTAAATGTTTATTCAAAAATGATAAATGGACTTAATTATTGACCCACATTTTAAGCATTCGCTACAAGGTTAATTTATTGAATTGATATACGAGAAAAGCTTCAATATAATCAACTTTTATGTATGCACATATTATAAATAAAAAAAATACATATCCCAAGGCTATGTATAATACTCAATTAATTTTATTGACAGTTATGATGCCCCCTTTTTTAAAGCCTCGAAAACTGTAATTAATTTTAACCCAATTAAAATGAGATATTTTTAATCTTTTTAAAACTAAATCAGTAAATATCAGTAAATCGAAATAGCATTTAATTAGATACAGCTTATACACCCTAAATGTCATAACATCAGTGTCTTCAATCACGCTGGGATTGCTGCGAAAAACTTTGATGGACACAACAGTTATTTAATTTAAAAAAAAACATAATTAAATTAAAAAAACGTACCGTTTATAAAAGATCTGTCTATCATTAAATGCAGTAATGTTTTACAAAACAAAACAAATCTACATTTGAATTCATTGTACTGTTATAAATTTGTAAATAATATAAATATACTCTATACATATTAAAAAAATATATAAAAACAAACATTTAGTTTATATGTGAACGTAATATTTTTTTTTTATCTAATTGCAAAAAAAAAATCAAAATTTCTGAACTTTTTTTATTTATTAAATATTCTTTACAATACAATTAAAAAATCCAGCCAAACATTGGATTGTGTTCCCATATAATCAAGATATTATACTGACTTGTAACGTCACGAAGTAATTAATTATTCCTTTCACGCAGACATAAAACTTTTTCTTTCATAAACTTGAATTCACTTCATCAAATGAAAATTTCTCTTGGGAAATATATAGCTGACCGACCGCACATAAATGTAAGTATTATGGAAAACTTGCTGTGACATGACACATTACTCAAGCCAAAGAAGAAGTTTATAATCACTCTATAATACTAACCCGAGTTATTCATTTCCCGTATAAGACATAATGGCTTTGAATATATCTATGACATTGGCAATAGCGTTTATAGTTGCTATAATTATGAAATGATTAATTCACACCATTTATGTAGAGTTGTTGAACTTTTTGAAGAAAGTTAAGAAGACTCAAACGATCAGTAGTTTATATTGCAGATTATGTATGTATATAAAGATATATGAGGTTTTGATGTTTTTTTATTTGATTTATGATTTTAATTATTGTAGGTATAAATTTATATTTATAATATATTCGTTTTATAACCCGGCTTTGTTCGGGATAGATTAAAAATCATTCTTTATTAATAACGGGTACGCACAAAGATCAATTTCTATTAAATCATAAAATTTAATTATTTTTTTGAATTCGGCAGCTTATAAACCAAGCTTTTATTAATATAACTTTTATGTTATATACATATAATGATTAAGTGTACCACCCGGCTTTGCCGTGGTTGTATTGAATTTTCAAACGAAGTGACTTAAAATACAAATATTTGCATCAGCATTTTTTTCGTGCTTGCTTATGTTAAGAGTATAAAATGTCGTCGTTGACCACAACTCATGTAGCACTTACAAAATATAGTCCAACGAGTACCTATAATAATAAAAATTGAATGTTGAAAATAGCACAGTTGAGCTAGAAACGACAGAAAGAATGACATATGAAAATTTCGCATCGATAACCTATTGTTAGGTGTTCTTTTGGCAGATAAAGATGTTTCGTAGTACCTATATAAAAAAATATTGAAGTTTTTTGCTCGCATTAAAAGCAGAGAAAAGCTTAGATTGTCATTTATAATTCATATATAAAAAAATATCATGGATATGAATATTAACCGTAAAATTTTGTAATTATATGTAAGGATTTTGACATCAATACTTTGATCAAGAATTTAAATCTAAAATAATAAAGAAAGTTCTACATTTTAATTTTAAAGCCGATATCAAGATTTCATTCAAGGGTGTTTTTTTTGTCCTATTTCAAAATCAAGTCCTATCTTGATAAATAAAACCTCCAATGCTGAAGGTATTAATTTTGAGAAATTGATAATAATAGTAGATGATAAATATGTTAAAAAATATTCACAAAAGAAAGTTAAATATGTTTTTCAACTCTTTAGTGTATTTTTTTTTGATATAAATATCTCTTTTTATTCACCTGTCATTAAAAAGATCTACATACAATCAAAATAATTGTAACCATTTATATAAATTCCGTCGTAGATTTTATCTGCAGTCTGTTTCTTTACAAAATGCATTTATTACAATGAAGAATTATTGATTCACGGGATACTACTACGTTAATTAATTGTGTTAGATATCTTTAAGAGTTCTTTTTAAAAGCAGACACCGCTAAGTTGTCTTCCTTTTCCGGGTTCCAGTCTTGTCTAAAGCGAAAGATTGTAGTTAATTTTTAGTTGTACGTAGCTTTTTTAAATGAAAGCATTTAATTGAAAAGTGAGAGTTAAGTTTCAATATATTTATAGTTAACTTTTAAACAGCAAATAATTAATAACTGATTACATCTGATTACCATTACACACTTTTATCGTGTATAGCAAAAAAAAACATTTTTTAATTAAAATAACATTAGATACACACCGTCCTATTAAATAGTATACGTAAATTTTAAACATATTTTTCGTATTTTGACTTAAAAACGAAAACAAAACGAAAGTGACTTCATAAAATTGAATAAGCGGGTTTCTGTTCTCTTCTCGGTCAATGTTCTCAATTTTGTGAGCATGCCGTGCCACGCATTAATGAGACAAATGGTTAACATGCCCGATTACATATCATTTAACCCCCAAAGAAGAATATAGTATGCAATTTTATGAAGTAGTTTTATTAATTATGTTAGGTAAATGCCAAAGTTTTCACTTCATATTCCAGGGACGATGCTAATAAAAAAAGCAATTCTGTCCTTTTCCTCGTTTTTAGTCTCAGTCTATTTCCAAATTATTATTTTTTCGGTAGTAAAACTTTATGAACAGTATCAAATGTCTTTTTAAAAGATAATAATATTTTTTAATAACAAAATGGGTGTTATTATAATGCTATATTGTATAACATTGTATAATTCAGGAAACAATCAAATTATTGAATCATAAGAATGTACACCACATGTTAGCAAGTAGTTGATTATAATTGATGTAATATATGCGTTTTATGCACGTAATTAAGATAATTTTTTGTAATTGAAAGCTACATAACAATGTAGATAACTGTTTTTGAAATAAATTTTTAAAAAGTTCAATATAAAAACAATCAAACGGCTGTTTTCAATTGCAATTCCCGTGAGAAAAAATGCTTTTTATATTTTAACTTATTTGGTTGTGCAATAAAAAAATCTTTCACGATCTATTTGACTATGAATACGATAAAAAAGGAGTGATTAGCCAATTACTAGATCTTTCTATCCCAATCCTTGAAATAAAAGGTTGCCAGTCTTACAGACAACCATTTGAACACGTTTATTTGAAATGTTCTTTTTTAATTGACAATGCAGAGTAAATCTTACTATAATCGGGTAATAAATTGTTCAGCTTAACAAAACATGTAGTTTCTATAGTTTCACATTCACTGCGTTGATTGTTACATTTTCCCAACGCTTGTGCAATTTTCTTATTATTACAGGCGTCGAGCGTAATGAGAAAAATTAAATATTATTAACTCATTACATATAATAATGCAAAAATTACCGTGTACGCACACTCAGTCAAGTCATTTATTCATAAATTATATACTTTGCTCTATATACGTATAATCAGGGATAATTTTACTCAGTGTAAAAAATTGTCTTGGTTAAATAGTGATTTAAACTATTTTCAAAGACCGAGCTAACGTTTCATGCGTCTTTCACTACGTAATCATATTTAAAAAATATATTTAAGATTGCAAAAAGTCGGAAAAAACCTAAATATTTTTCATATTTTAAATAGTTATGCATAATTTTCATTTATTTTTCAGTTTACTTCATCTAGTTAAATATAACGCGACAAAAACAATACAACAAAATAATAATTTATAAAAAAATTATCAAACAAAATGTATTAGATAATTTCACTAATAATACGTTTCTTTGATATAACAACAATTTATTTGATCACTGGTTTCTTAAACTTAGTTTATATTTAAAAAATAGTTACGATAAAATATATATTAGTGGATGTCTACTTAGGATTATCAATTAAATTCAGCTATGTTTAGTTATCATGCATTTGTTACCGCTTTGCTAAATTTTATTTACTTCAGTGTACAATCTAAATATTTATTAAGCAAACTATGTAAAAGCTAGTGTGCAATCTTCATAAAAGAAGTGTTTACAAATATAAACATCTTTTATGAAAATTATACGTACATTATAATTATTATAAAGAAAAGATTATAGCTTTTTGCAGTTCTCATCGCCTCTCTATCTTTATATATAATAGCATATTCGTGCATCAAAAAAAAAATATTCCAACACTTGGATTACCAAATATCGTTAACATGTTAATCGGATGAAAAAGAAATGGACTTTGTAAATAATTTATTCACTCGCTTGCAATATAATATATATTACCTACTACATGCAATAAACGAAGATTTTACTTTCGCTCACGCTTTCTTGATCTCGACTCGGGCCAACGAACTCTTTCTGGTGTGTGATATAACAATGAACATAACTTTTTTAAGGTGCTCGTCATTTACATTAAGCCTAATATGTGGTTTATTGATAATGTTACTTCATAAGTTTTGGTTCATATTGTAAAGAGTATCCTTAACTCAAACAAAACACCATTGACAACTGTGCAACCTTTTTTTGTTCTTATTTAATACGAACTATAGTAATTTACTGGTGTATTTTTGAGTGAGCATTTTCATGTGATAGAAGATGCTGAAACTAAAAAACAGCCCTGAAGAAATCCATACATTTAAGGGTTTGCCATTTAATACTAAGAGTGAATTTTAAAACTGTTGTATTTGACTGATGCTTGAAACTTAAAAACATATGGGCCCATAAGAGATGAAGTGAGCCAAATGGTATTTTAGAAAAAAATAAGGTGCGTTGTAATATTCTATACGTTTTTAAGTATCGTAGAAAAAAAGAAACCTTAATTAATAAACATTGCAATAGTGTTATATCCGTAAAAGAAAAATATTCAGTCTATCAACACACCAAATAAAGAAGTGATTGTACTTAAAAGTCCAAGAAAAATGTTTTGCCATTCTACTAGTTAGCTCACTTCACTTCTCAAGGTCCCATATGTATAATTCAAAAATGTAGTGTTGCATGATTTTTTAATATTTTAAATTTGTGCAAATTTTGTAAATCATTCTTATCCCAAAATATTGACACATCGATCGCGCAGTGAATTAGTGAGTCAACTCAAATGGAGTTATATATATAGAATATAACTTAAAAATATTAATGCTGATAAACTAGTAAAGAATGAAACATTATGTTGATATTATCTGCATCATTATAAAAATATTTATTCATCCTATCTTACTATATATATTTTACAAGTAATTAATTGTTAAAAACCTGTCGATTGAAATTTAAAAAAACTTTGTCACAAATCAATAAATACTATTAGATTTACTGTGGGTATTTGAATATTGATTTTCCCACTATATTAAGTAAGGTTATTTCGAGATGTCTGACTAATTAACTGAACGATCAAAGTTCTAGCTTGCGTTAACAAAAAAAGTGGAGTGACATTAAAAAATAACATATGTTTTCTCAGTATTTTCAACGTAAAACGAAAGTTTTTTTTTATACAGCATTAAAAATATTTTTTTCTCTTGTTTGACTACCAAAAGTTGGTTCTGACCACGGTTGACGAAATATTTACAGCCAGATATGAGACACTATTACAAATATATAAAGCAGGTTATGGTATAGATAAACTTACAGCAACGTTTTACTTACGACTAGCTGAAATAGTCTAAAGCAGTGGTTTCCAACTTTTATGCTACTGCGCCTCCCTTTGAAGAAAAAAATATCTTCGAGTCTCCCCATCCTTTATTTCATATAGTAATAAATACACGTTTTAAAGGGTAAATAAATATTCTGAACTGTTCGCGCCTCCCTTTGCAATAGTCCACGCCCCCTCAATCGCTGGTTTAACGATTTTGACACTTTGAATTACATTATTGTTCAAGTATCTACCAGGCGAAACATGCTAATATAATGAGTGATAAATAATTGATACAAGATCAAATTTTGCAATCGATAATATTCAGCAATTATACTAGAGAATGGCAAATATCCGTTCTAAATAATTATATTAATTATGGTTCAGTTACTATTTAATATTCACTACAATAAACATTTAAAACGTTTGGAATTCTACTATGTGGGATTTATTTTTCGATCTAAATACTTCAACGTAGAATATTTATTTTTTGTCGTTTATCAACATGCCTTATTTGAATTCATATTTGAGAAGTGATTTTAAATATAGAGAATATTTTTTTAATTAATTATATCGCTAACACATAAATTATTTGTTTTATGCCGTCAGAATTGTAATGGTCACCTGTTACATTTTTTTTTAAATCTAGACCATTCACTATGCTAAAATAATGTTTTGAATATGACCAATAAGAGGTTAGCCTTGTCATAAAAAAAACACTTTAATGCGATTACACGGACGCATATGATAAGTTATTTGAGCATGATATCGAGAGTATTTAAAAAATCATTGAAAGATTATCAGAAATTATTTCCTTCATGCTCAAAAGTACTTGAATATATTTTTACGACGTTTTATAACCATGAAATGTCAGAATTTTTAAAAAATATAAAATAAACTTTAAATGCAATATAAGATCACATTAAAACAAGCAAGCGAGGGACATTCAACATGTGTAAAAACATATTATAATAAAATGAGAACTTACAATTCTGGTTACAAAATAAACCTGATTTTTTTAGATAACGTTGCTATTAAGTTAATATTTTACTTTTATGTACCCTCCAAGGACGAGCGTGACCTATGGTCACAGTAAACACCGTTTTCTATTGATCCTACTATTCATTCTTTTTCTACCTAAATATGGTTGCTTTCACTCAATTTTGGTTAAAAGGATACAGATTTCAGTTAGTCATCAGCTTCGGGGATGGAAACCAAAAGCACATGCGATTTATTAAATTTCTGTTTATTTTTAATGGACTTTTTGAAACTGTTAGTTATTATTTTATCAAAACATTAAATTAATTACACTACCTTTACTTATATATTTGTGTTGATCTAAAGAGGTCAAATTGTAAATATTTTTAATAATTTCACGTTTACCTATATTTCAACCCCGAATGTTTGTGTGCCCGTACGGGCACACTCATCCTTACTACCGTCCATAAATAATATTTCACGGTAATATAAATATGAGCATGGTCATATAGTTAAGCGGGATTTCTATACAACGACTGCGTGTGTGTGTTTTTTTTAAATAAAAGTTATCCGTGATTTCAATATGGCTTGAAAAATATTTAAAAAAAAAAAAAAACTCTCGTATCTAGAGAGTTTTAAGAATATAAAAATTAGAAGAGGAGATTGATTGTTAAAAATAAAATGATGAGGTTTATAAAATTTAACATTTATTAAATCAGATGATATAGATCACGATATAAATTATTATGCTGCAAAAAAATTATTTCGTAATTTGAACACATGTGCAGGTTTCTGCAATTCATATTGCCTGGCTTATGCACTCAGACTTCAATTTCCTAATAATAAGCTTTAACAAAAGATTGAAACATTTACAGTCTGTGTTAAGTACGATTGAGCGTTCTAGTTAAAGTCCATTGAAGTGACCCACCATACGCCGGATCAATGCTAACTTCTGCGAACTTGTTCTGTGGACAACTTTCACTAAGCAAAACACTGCACACCATTTTCAGACTCACAATTTTTGTAAAGACACAAAATGAGGCGTTTGATGAAAGATTGCTTAATTGAATCAACACATCGCTATTTTTAAAAAAAATATATAGCAACTAACTAGATAAAAAAAAGCATAAATTTATTATCTGATTAACTTCCAAAGGAAAAAATCATAGTTAAATTATTGTATCGTATTATCTTAGTTTAAAATATATGTTATTTATAATACAGGACAAAATAGTATAAGAAACTAAATTGTTTAAAACATAAAGATTGGAATGAAAAATCAATTATATCACATTATATGTGACATTATATATGACATTTTTGCTATAATTTATAAACCCATTATTATGTGTACTGGAGGTTATATTAAAACCATTTTGCGCTTACTTTTAGTATCGTCCCGTTTTTATTTTCTATAAAACTATTTTAGTTTTATTTATTTATTTATTGTTAAAAATTAAAATTACAGTACATGCCATAACAGCTGACGCCAATTCGCTATGCACTTGAAAAATATAATAAGACAAAATATAAAATAAAAATACAAAGAACATCAAATTCAACATAAAAAATCAAGAAATACAATAGAAAAATTTATCAAACAGTTCACAAATACCATCACTAAAAATGTCCACTTCTCTAGGCAATGCGTTGATTAATCGAACGGCTAAATAAAAGTAAAATAAAAGTTTTTGCTCATTGTTTCGCCCACGTAAGAATAAATTGGGAGCATGTAAATTAATAGTCATGAGAATTTCAGGATTATTAACTCGGCACCGAAGGAGAAGAGAAAAATGCTTTAAGCTTGAAAACGATCTTCGAGCTTCAAGAGAGTGAAATGATAACATTCCTAAAAGAAATTTGGTGGGGTAGTATTCCTTTAAGGAATTATCAAAGGGGAAGAATTTAAATTTTTTGAAATAATAATATCTTAGAAATTTCTTATGGAATCTCTCCAATTGCAGCTTGTATGAACTTTCATATGGGCTCTAAATGATGGATCCATATTCAAACTCACTTAAGACCAAAGAAACATAAAGCGTCTGAAACACAGTTGGTTTTTCAAATGGTTTGCTTCGTCCAACAATAAACCCAAGAAGTTTGCTTGCACGCAGTGCAATAGAAGTTTTATGTGAATGAAAGGTGAAAGAGGAGTCAAATATTATACCAAGATCAACAACTTCAGACAAAAGCTTTAAAGCATCATTAGATATCACATAGTTATATGTGATGGGTAATCTTGAGCGAGAGAAGTTTTATTATACTAACGTTAAAAAATGTCGTAGTCTTTTCTTGAAAATGATTTTTCATGGCGTATATAATGTTGGTTAATATTAAGTATAATATAACAGTTAATCAAACGAAATAATTGAAAATATTCTGATTTTAATCTAAGTAAAACAGTTAAAATACTTATATTTTAACAGCAACACAGATTCAACTCACTCTGTATTTATTTGAGTTTGATTTTGCTTGTTGTTCTCGTTTCTCGCTTTTAATGTGTGTTATTTATTAGTGGAAAAAAAACGTTCACAAATAAACACATTTTTTTGTAGATATATGTAGTTGTCCACTTTTAAGGTGTTCACTGTCAATACTTGGTGGAATGGCATTATAATAAAAATAATATAACATTTTTAGTACTTTTTCCACATAAAATTTATTAGATCAGGAGGATATAAATATTTATAAATATCACTGTTTTATTGTTTTTCTTATCAGTTGACAATGCTCATCGTGAGCGAAACCCGTCCTGATCTAATAAATTTTATGTGGAAAAAGTACTAAAATTGTTTTATTATTTTTATTATTATGCCATTCCACCAAGTATTGACAGTGAACACCTTAAAAGTGATATGTAGTTGTAAATATAGTAACAATTTTATAACATGACGACCAGTTTCGAACATCGCAAGGATTTTCAAGGGATGAAAGTTGATAATTTGAAAATAGTCGCAACGATCGAAGCCGGTTTTGATCGAAAATACTTTTTTGTACTTAATCCACATTTTTTATAAATATTAACCTCGGTTTCGCTTATCATGAGTTAATATTTGTAAAAAAAGTGGAGGGCGGAAGTTTTAAAAATAATGTCTGTCCAACAAGAATTGACATTTAACACCTGGAGAGTGAGTACAGGCATGTTTAAAGCAGCCAAAATTTATTTTTAATAATTAAACACACACTTGATAAAAAAAAACCTGTACTGTTATTGGACAGACAAATTGCACAACCGTGGCATCAATATGAAATTCAGCCTCGGAGTTGTGTTAAGTAATGTTGCAGCACTTCAAATGACCAAAGTTCAATATTTTTTTTGGAAATATTCATGATAAAAGTATTGCTATACCATTACCAATATCGGATAATTCCATTTTTCGGGTTACCTTGATAGAGTATTTCCACAAACTTTTTTACTTTAATTACGAAAGACGTTTAAGTAATCTGTTGCTATAATTGGTAAAAATATGAATACAAATTAAAGGATTCTAAATAATAACAAAATTAAATACATCCGTAACATATAATATAATTGAGATGACACAATTAAAAGCTAACGGTGTGATTAATTGTCTAAGGTAATTATTTTCTAAAAGTTGAGATACAAGATACAATTAAATAAATTGCTCATGATAAAACAAAACCTCTTTATTCCACACGAGACAAATTTCAAAGGACACGAAATTATTGTATAAATTCCGTATTTATTCGTATTTTATCGTTTGCAAAAATTGTCAATCACTAACCAAACATAATTTTAATACAATAATCACATGTGTTTTGTTCATGTGGAAAAAGAGATATTGCATATTTAAAAGTAACATTAAAGGAAATTAATAGTATACCTTCAAGTTAAAAAAATAAGATCAAATTTTAAGTGTTCACGGTCGATACTTGGTGGAAAATCATTACAATAAAAAACTCTTTTTTACCAAATCCTCACTTATTTAGTATTTTCAAGATTGCTTTCGCTCATGACGAGCATTTTCAACTGGTCAAAATAAATTGCAGAATTAGTAAAAAAAGTCTTCTTCTAATGAAAAAAAAGAGGTGAAAATCATTTTTGTGGTGCGAGGTTTTGTTAGATCCTATGTTTTTTTAATATAAAGCCGAGTATATGGAAAATTCATTTTTGTCAAAGTTGTGGTAAATAGCATTTTTTGTGATGGTAAATGGAATATACTCGTTGTAAATAGTACAGGTCGAACTGAAATTGTATGTAGAATACAATTTTATGCTTTTCACTGAATTTAAAATATCAGTTAATAGTGGATCACATTAAAGCTATAATTTCATTAACGTTACTAGATTTAAGTTTTACTTGATATTAGTTTTCGAACAAAAAGCTCTCTTTCAAAATACATTATGTGCACTTAATATAACTTGTATTGATTGTACAATCTGGTGTGCTATAAAAGATTTATAAATATCATGATTTGATCAAGAGATTTAGAAGCAAACATAATTTTGCTAGAATAAAGCGTTATGAATACAAAAGAATTTTCTCACGCTTGAAAAATATTGATTCAATTAAAATTGATAAAAAAAACGTCAATAAAAATAACTCTTGGGAACAAAAGACGACGATTTTGTAAAATATGCTGACCTCAACCAATAAGGACTTAACACTTTTGCAATCCATGATAATACTACTTGCTATGTCTTCTTTCTAGTCTACGCACATAACAGACTACTTACAGAGAGTAGATAATTTCATATATTAAAAATGTCTGTATTTTATTCTTATTTCTATGAAAAATTTGCTATTTTTTTGTTAATAAGTAAAGTAATATGTTTTTTTTGAATTCAATACTAAACTGCTTTGTTATCAAGATTGGCTTTGTTGAAAAACATGTTTAACAAACTAATTAATATGAGGAAAATAATACGCCCGAATACAATTGTTTGAATTCACCGAAAGAAAAATACTAATATTTTAATTTAATCACATGATTAAACATGACCTCTTGAGTAATTACAAAATTTAATTGTAATGCGTTCTGTAATGTGTAATTCAAAACCACTAACGTGTATACTGCATTAAAGTAAAAAAAACAAATGACTTCCAAAAGTAAATATGTCTTTTCAATGCAATGCACAAGGTCTTGACCGAATCGCTTGCGAAACTTTACTGAACGATGTGACGTTGTGACGAAACTGGAATTTACAGCAAATAACGTATTTTGCATTCACGGAGTGTGCGATTCGCCTTATCGATGTATATATACTAAGATGAGTATTTTTAGACTGAGGTTGGGAAAATACTAACCGTGAGTGATGTTATTCGTACGAAATATATAATTTAAAAGAGATTTGAGCAAAACAATGTTGATAATATGTTATTTCATAACGTGTCGATTCAAGAACTTTAAATTTGATAGCTTGTTTGGAGTCAATTAACTTTTTAAAATAAAGATGTTTAATGTTTTAAAAAAAAATACTAATTTAACCTTAATTATATATAATTATAACCGGTTTCGCTCATCACGAGCATTATCAGTTGATAATGCTATTAGTGAGAGAAACTGGTCCTCATCATATAAATGAAAAGTTGAATTAGTTCAGAGAGTGTTTTATTTCCACAATGTACTGACAGAGAACATATTAAAAGTGAAAGATGTTATAGTTGATCTTCTTAATTTTAAAAAGATTTGTGAATTATATAGCCACATAATATATTATATATTTACAAAGAATATATTCTAAGAAATTTTTGCGGAATATAAAAAAATATTTAATATTCGAATTTTATTTGGAGATATTAGCTAAATTTAAATATATGATAACAAATGAAAAGCGTAGTCAGTGGGTGTTTCGTTATTTGCTTTCTATCAATAAGAATGCTTTTGTTTTTGGCAGTAGGCCACAAAAAAAAAACAAGCGACCCGCGAATAGCACTAGCTTAGTTGCCATTCAAACTGGAATATCAAGTATATATATTATATTGTCAACTTGATACAAAATACAATATAATAGTTATTCTGTAAATATTATGTAGAATATACTCTTAATTAAATAGTGTTTGTTTTTTAATTTTTTTAATTAGGTACTCAATAATAATTATGAATAATTGTGCGTCAAGACTTTTTATGTATATACTTGTAAAAATAGCAAATGTCAAACGTATCTACGATGCTGAATATTTTTTTGGATACCTCTTCATACGAAAGTGACAAGACAATTTGCGTGACATAAAGAGGTTTTTTTTTCTTTTCATATAATACGTATTGGCTTCAACCACGACTTATGTTTTAAAAATGTTTATAATATAACAGTTTTTATTCAGGACACGACTTCGTTTTATCGACATTTTCTCCAATATAATTGTAATTGATTCAAGACATTAAAGAGTATAATCTATTACTATTTTCATATGATTGTTTAACGTCATAAAATACATCAAACGGGTAACGCAAAAGAGACTTTCAGAATTATAATGAGGAACTAATTTAAACTTCATCAATTACAGTTGTGATTTGATAAAAACATAAAACTCCACATCAACCCTAGGTTAGATTAAATTTGAAATAGTATTTTAAAAATCTGTATAGCTACAAGCATTGCGTAGTTTTTTTCAATTAAACAATTATTATCTTTGGTGTGTAGGCAATGTTTGTTATTATATTTGAATAATGTTATAATGTGCGACAAGTGCTTTGTAATATTGATTTTAAACGATTATATTATTGACAAGCGTTTGATTTTTTTTAAAACGTATATTGATTTCGAGCACTTCTGCTATGCCGTTATTTTTTCTTGATTTTAAATTGGAATATCTCTTATACTGTTAAATGTTTTTCTATGTATACAAGCTGTACATAAAGTTTGTATTATTTTTAAATATCGAGCGTTTCAATTTTACAATCAGCAGTTTTCAAGATTTTCGTACGTCATAACTAGTGACAATTGAAGTATCTGACCTTGGAAGAATGCTCATGATCAAAATAGTTGTTGCTTTTTTTACAGATAGGAAAACATTTTTTTTAAAACGCAAATGAATTATGTATTATATGTAAGCAGAAAAATAATTAGAGTGTGTAGAAACAATCATACTAATTTTATTGGTTTTCCGGACCAATATTGTTTGTTCTTTGTGTTTGATAACAATTGACAACCTATTCTTGTCAAATATTGGAAAGTGTCTTTAAATGTTTATCTTAACAATGATTTGTTAATTTTTTTTAAACATTTCATTTTTAACAAACGCATTGTCTATGGTGCAAGGTTTTACATAAATAGAAAACTTTCACACAATCAAATAAAACCATGATGAGAATCTAATATTTTGTAATGTTCGATGAGTATTAAATACAAAATTAAACAACAAAAAGGATGCAATTGTGTTATTTAAGCGTTTCTAATATTATCGATAATATTAGAAACGCTTGTCATCCTCTGGTGATAATAATGTGCGGCGTGACTACTTTGGAAACGTTTTTTTAATTTGATTGTGTTTAAATAGTTAGAGAACATAGTTTTTCACATTTGAAATAAAAAATAACTAGCTTAATTAAAAAAAAAGATTTCAATATCAATGTGCATAAAAACCACGAAGTGATTATGAAAATTTAAAATATTTCCTAACGGTGATGACAAGAAAAATATTTTGCAACTTTACGATCCTCATAAAAGCTTTATAAATTTAAGATTGAGTCATAATTATATTATTTATATGTATAAAAATCTTATGAAATGTATTACTAACTATATTTTATGAATCTGTGATGGAAGATCTTTTGAATTTTTGTTATTATTATTATTATTATTAAGAAACTGATATTTTTTGTATTTATATCTTTAAATACTAAGACTTTCTTTATCAAACAATTTTAAAATCAATTCATTGTTGTCGATATATTTATGGATAGTTTTAAAGAATGTCTCTGTTTTACGGTAGGTTAGGTGAATATTTTTGAATAAATAAATCATAAAATGACACCTATGACAGAACAAAGAAAATCTATTAACTACATATTTACATTTATAATATTTTTAAAAACAAACATTTTTTAGGTAACATACTTCTGAATCTGAAATCAAACTAATTGAACTAAAAAAACTTGACAATGAACAAATTTAAATACGTAAAGTATGCTAATGATTCAAAAAAATTAGAGCCATTTTTAATCAAGATCTTGAAGCAAAGCCAACCATTTTTTAATTCTATAATAAATATCAGAAATGAAATAGCCATTACTTCTAATACGAAGTTATAAATTTTTTTCCTTCACTTGTATAAACATGTTTTATAAACGTGCTTAAAATTATATCAGGAAATAATTTATTTCAAAATAATATAAATCTTTTTTTTCAATATGACTATTTTGGGTTAGTTATAAATAATCAGATGCGTGATGATATGTTTTTATGCAATATTTGTTACATATTTATGCGTATTTTACGAGGAAAAATTTTCAATAAAAATAATCTATTATTACTTCATTGATACATCATTATATCGACTCCGATTGCTTAATGAATCAAAATAAAAATTTCTAAAAGCAATTAATTGTTATTCAGGTTTAGTTAGGTCACCGTCCGGTTTTTATTCAATATAGAATAAAAAGTTTTCCTGTTTTGTTTGTGTATCAAAAATGTGTCAATTAGGTTAATGATTTAGTTAACAAAGTTTATTAACACATATTTCTCATATTTTTTCGCAAACTTTATATTATTATTTTTGATATTGAAATTATACGGTCAACATCCACCAACTCTGTTGAGCAAATGGCAAGACGTACAACATAAAGTGTCTGTAACTAGTATTTTTAAATGAAAATTATTGTCCCTATTGGTCTTTTTTACAATCGTAATATTCACATGTCCTTATTTTTTCAAAATTAAAAGTTAAATTAAGATTAATCATTCGGCATTTTCAGCTAACATCATTTGACAGAACGTGTATCAAGTTGTACTCATTGTGATTATCGAAAAAAAACTGATTTGAAAAAAGGGTGGATTATGCCGCTTTTCCTTTCCATTTCCATCAAAAAAATTTGAGGAATTAAATTTTCATTGCGGTCTTTGGAAAATTATTTTACGTAATACTGATTGCGATTAGTTTTCTTTTAGTTAGTTTCAATTCAATGTTTACATAATAAAACATTATTAGTTTTACAATGATAACTCACTATACAAATACAAACGTAAACTTAGTTACACAATGTAACTTTTAAAGAAATATTTAAATATATAAAGTTTTTTTCACGTTTACAGCGGTTTTTTCTAAAATACTAATACATAGTCGCATTCCGAGGTGAGCAGAGAAACGCGCGTAAATCTCTGTCACCGATTAAATGGGTAATTCAAGGATACATCAATCAGTCAATCCGGTGAAGATAAGCATAAAGTTTAATTATTTGCAAATGACTTGCAGATATATTATTAAAATTTTAAATTAACAGTTAAAAAAAAAGTTTTTGTTAATAATAATTTCTTTTATAATATAAATGTTTATCTATAATCTATAAAAAATAATCTTATAACTATTTGCAGAGTCATATAATACTTTGAGGAAAATAAATAAATATTTTTAATGTTTATTCATCTCTTAGTGCACCGCTTCATATAAACTTATAATAAATGCCATGTTTACTTTTTGGCACGATCTTCAATTTCCAGTATTTAAATAATTCTAGTACAAAAAAAACACATCATTATTATTATTTTGGTCGTACGAAATTAATTTTATATAATTTCACTTAATATATTGTGCTAATCTAATAGATATTTGTTTTTAAAATTGTACGTATAATAATTATTTACAAATAAGCCAAAAAAGAACAATTAGCACACTACAATTCATTTCAATGAATAGCTTAATTTTTTTTAAGGTATAACAAACATTAAATTTTTTAATGAATACCGTGACGTTATTATATCATTTACGAATATGAATTTGTTAAAATAGATCATAGCTAGTAGTGTTTATTCCAGAAGTTAATTAAATAATTAATAATGCTCTACTACCTGAACGAAACCGGTCATAAATTAACAACCAAATTGCAGAATAAGTTTCATTAACGAATCTAGATAAGTCTGAAAAGCCATCAACAATATTGAATTGGTCGGTATATTGTGATGTGAATTTCTAATTAATTCAGTCATGAAATAAAAAATATCCTTCACGATGGTCATGATTTTCGAATATAAGTAAGTACCTCAATTACAATGCGTGTTGGGATATTTTTGCCTCGTGGCGTATATTAACATGTGTTGACTTTATTGTGTTTTTTTGAATTGACGACTTCAGAAAAAAAATAGGAAAACGATTTCATTTTACATAAATAAGTATGCGTAATATTTGATTAAGGAATTACTGGGTAAATGTTGAAATAATATTTGACAATAAAAATGTCGTTGACCCTAAATCAATATTTGATTCTTATTTTTTCACATAACGTATTTTTGGAGAACACCTATGGCCAAAAATTATTTTGAGTTATTAAAAAAAAGTAGAAATGAATTATCATCTAGGTTCAGTGCTTGACCGTGCGTTGATGTTTATTTTTGCTTATGTTGGAAATTATGTTTGTATTATTATGAATGAGTATTGATGCGGAACGAATAATGTTAATGACTTGGCGTTGATTGAATTAAAAAAAGCAAATAAATCAATATACTGTAATAAGTTTAATCTGCCACTATGTGAGCTTTCTTTCTATATTATATTATTTAATCATTATAGATACATGTTAGTTTGATGGGTAAACGTAAGCATTAAAGAGTATCAAAATTTTTTTTTGTTATTTATTGTGTATTTTTCTAAGCTACCATAACGCTGAAAACTTTGTCAAATTCACATTCAACAGCTTAGTAAGCAGGAATAAATCCCGAAATCTAAAAACTAACTATAGACAACGGTAGTTCAACATTTTAGTAAAAAAAAATGAATATGATCCAGGAAAACTTGAATTAAATGTTATTTTTAGCTAAGATCGTCTATTTTACAACTGCCTCTCTTACATATCAAAAATCGTACTGAAAAATGTTATAAAGGTGACCTTGAACGTGACATCAATAAAATTATTTAAAATTAAAGAACCAGATTATTAATGTATGTATATTTTCTCATAAAATGCTGTGAATATTTATTCAGTGTTTTGCAAAACAGATTTTAATATCGCCACTTAAATGCTACAACTGCAAAAGTAGCAAGATTTTCAAAATTTAATAAAAAACTATTTAATTCTTCCAAATTTACAAAACACAATTTTTCATTTTTTAAATATATGATCAAATATAGTTTGAAATTTACTTTATCAACGGGTATGACGTATTTAGTATTGGTAGTATAGAGACGGTGAAATATAAAAATTCTACTAGATCAAAATTTACTTAGATAGCAAAAAGTATATCTTTGTTTTCTTGATAATAAATGTACATTCAGTTGTTTGATAATTAATGTATACGTTGTAAATAATAATTGTAATGCATGCGCGGCCTGCTACTCCACCTCCACCCTCCCCCTCCACCCCTTCATTAAGTGAAAGGTACGTATCGTTAATTATTGTGAAGTTTGACTTTTTTAAAGACCATAGTTCAATCCATATTTCAAATCATCATTAAAATATTTTTTTTATTCATTGAATTTACACAAATGTTAGGAAACGTAACCTTTGCTCTAAAACCAATTTTACAACAGTTTTCATATTTAGATATATGTTTATTTATTTTTACCAATAACATATTAAATATGTCCTTAAATACGTAGTTTTACATTTATTTTAATAACCAACTACACTTACCATCGGCATCACGTTAAATAATGATAAGGATAATTGTATTTCACCTATGAACCACGAATATAGTTCTTGAGAGTGTTTTGTCTATTAAAAGATAAAACGACGAAGCTTTTTTGTTTTCTCATTCCACATAAAAGTATAATAGTTTTTTCTTTATGTAGTTTCTTCTTGAATGAGATTTAAATGTGTTTTGGAGTGTGAATGTACTTACTGCGAGTGGAGTGAGGTTTTCATTATCCTGGAGTTCAGCTTGCCTTCGCACTCTTGGGTGTGCTGCAACTTGCAGGGCTAAAAGCGCCACTAGCGCCAAAATGCTACTACTCCACCTCATTATCACAGCTGTTTATTTTAATGCTGAAAAGAATATAGAAAAAAAAACACGTTAAAATTCCATCAAAAGCTCACACAGGGTCATTGTTTCAAATGTAGTCCAATAGATATGATGAATGGATATATTTATAAACACGTAATAATATTTCAATGTAATGGTTTGTATTATATCACTGTTTTAATTGTACGACACAGATGCAATTAATAAACACACGCTGAGATATATTACGAGATACTACATATCAACTGAAAGCGAAAGTGATTTGCGTGATGGCAAAGTGACGATCTCTCGATAACACTTAAGCAGGCTGCTCTTCTAGATACTTTCATAACCTGTTAACTTTGTATCGAATAATATTTTATGCAAACGTACGTGCCTATTATATAAATGTGTATATGTATATATAATATACACCGGAGATGCGTCCGTGTCGACTGTCGGGGAACGAATGAGCCGCTAGGCTTCTCTCAGAGAAAAGCGGTAATGGGATCGCATACTATGTGAGGAGGTGGCTTAACGCGAGAGGCGAAAATATAATGCGAAGAGTATAGATAGCATGTACCTGACTAAAGTGAGGCAGGACAGAGAATGGCTGGAGCTTGCTAACTACAGTGATATTTCTACCCGGCGCAATATGTAGGTCGCCCCGCGACTGCAGCCTTGAATCTTTGTGTGCACATTTGGAATACGCTACGAAAACACCTCCTTGCTTGTTGTGCGCGCCTGATACTCCTAGGAGCGCGGTTTTGCACTAGCCTGCCGCAAATATCCTATTTATGAAAAGAATTTTCCGAAATTTTCTATTATCGATGTTCAATTTTCATCACGTCCTTTGGAAACTTCTTTTACTGCACACTGTTTTGCTCGGCCAAACATTCAATAGTAAGCGCTGGTGAGTGTATTAATGATATGGAACGCCGCGTCTTTTAACAAATTGAAAACACTTTAAATCTTTCATTTTTATGGGCTTATTCTTCATTTGACTTCGAATGAAAATTATGATATAATAATAATATATGAATTTATTTAATAATTTAAAAATATTTAAGCCACATAAATACATAATGATAGACAGTACAGTAATGTACAGTATTTAAGATATTTATTGTGTCTACCTTTTTATAACTAACCCCAAATAAGTTCAATGCATCATTAGTATGCCATTGTTTTTCAAGTATATTTTTTTCATCAAGATTTTGTTATTTATGAGCTTGATTAGCAATTTTTTCAAAAAGTTTTGTTTTCAGTATAAGTTTAGTTTGTTATTTACCTTTAATAAAATTACGATAACGCACTTTATTAAATAGTCTTTATTTTTATTTTTACACAATAACGTTTCCTACTTTTTCGTTTTGCATTAAATATATTATAAAAAGTCGTAGGCAGATTTCGAGAAAAAACGTGAATATAATTGTAGAAATTTTATTTTTTATTGATTCAAATGACATTTACTTGGTACAAGTCCATTATAATACGATAAAAATATCAAAGTATTCAGTTCTACATTTTTTAAAATATACAATTAGTTTATTAGCTATTCGGTGTGTGCCATCGTCAGAACTATTAACTTAGTTCTGACGATGGCGCTCGCCGAAATAGCTATAATCTAATTTTATATAAAAAAATGTAAAAATAAATACTTAAATGTTCGTTCCTAATGTAGAGCATATGGCCTTCTAATGAAGGTATCTCAACAGAAGTTTTTCTATGAGAACTGTTTGTAACTCTGTCACTCAACCTCTCTCTTCCAAAGTGAGTAGTAGAGATAGAAAGACAAGGCTAGGACAGGACTATTGATTAACTAATCGCTCTCGCTACGCCTAGTTATTGAAGGATCTGAAAAGTGGGAGGGAGTATTTATATTATATTTTGATATTTTTACCGTATAATAATTTTATTTTATTTTTATATATCATTTCACCAATATCGAACACATTTTCGTATAATGGAATCAGCTAGACTTTTTAATAATTTTGACTGCATAATAAAATCTTATTATACTTGATAACTTGACAATTCAAAAAAAAACAAAAACATATTTGGTATTTGATGTTTGATTCTGCCAAGGAAATTTTATATTACAATAATTTTATCACCAATATGTGTCAAAAATGAACCATGATTAAACTCAAGTCATTTTCTTGTATATGATATTTAAGCTATGTCACTGGAATGCATTCTTTAATGGGATTTTACTTAATTAATTACACATGGAAAATAACGGTTACAATATAATCTACATAGTAATAAATTATGGTTTATAACTGAATTGTTCACCTTGACCGGCAAATTATTTAAGCACTACTATTATATTTGAAAAGATTTCGTAATGTCACGTATAATAATTGTGTAACACCTTAAAATTATTGCAGTGGTCATTATTAACTCATTAATAGAATATCAATTAATATTCATGAGCAAAATATTGGGAACAAATAATTGTATGTTGACATTTGGTCATTATTTGACATAAAATAGTGCCAACAATAATTTAAATTTGAACTCGATAAGCTTGTTAAAAAAGTAATCCAATCTTTAATTGATTCATAATAAAAGAAATGAACATAGAACGTCAATAAATCATGAGAAACTAATACTCTAGAAAAAGTGTATTGAGTTTATAAATGAACTGTTAACAATATCGACTGTGGTAAGGAAAAAGGACGTAACCCACACTTATCAAATTTTACAGGAGGCGCTAAAAACGTGTTTTGATGACTTTGTGACATATGTAAATTATGAATTATACACAACCTTGAAGTGCACGGATATTTCTAAACTGGTGTTAAATTGACATAATATAATATTAATTAAAGAAATTGTCTAGATTAAACCTTTATTTCAGTTTTTTTTCTTGGTTTTAATTTTTTACAAGGTCATCTTTTTCAAACTTAAAAGCTAAATTTAGATACTAATTCGGCATTTTCAGCTTCCATCCTTTTGAAAGAATGTGTGTCAAGTCGTATACATTGTGATTATCGAAAAAAAACTGTTTTGGAAAGTTGAGGGTTACGTCCTTTTTCCTTTCCACAGTCGATATGCTGCCTACGTCAGCGATGTTAGGTATATAAAAATATTATAATATATGTTTATTCGTATATCTAAGACAGATTTATAAAATACTCAGTAAACCGCTTTCTGCGATATTGTATTCTACCAAAAAGTTATTTATTGATTTGGTTAATTCAAAAATGTATAACTTTGTCGGTTATTTTATGTCTTTTTTTAAATTAGTATAACTATGTAAATCAAAAAGTATGAAAATATTTCCCACTAGTCTTTAATAATATTTTTATTGTTAAATTGTTTTTAAATTAAAATAAATTATAAATGAACATTAATTTACATTCATATACCGATTTTTAAAGAAGATAGAATATATTTGCAATTGATCAGCTCCATTTTGTAGTGAAACCAGTCTTAGCATATGTGTTGATTACAATTGAATTAAATTTACTTTGGCATACAACGGCAAACAAAAAGCCATTAAAAATTTTAATTAAATCAATACAAATATAATATTTGTCGGGTCCTTTGGCGCAGCGGTTATCGTTGTTGGCTCCCGAGCCGGATCTCACGGGTTCGAGTCCCTGTACGAAAAGCACTTTTTCGATCGATTTATCGATTTTTGTTCGAAGGGACGGGTGTTTGTGATGTCTAAAAAAATTCTCCCACAGTTCCGATTCTTCGAAAACTGGGCGTATCGAGAGCAATTAGTTACCCACTAGTCCTGTACTAGCCTTTTTCTTATATCTCTACTACTCTCTTTTAAAAAAGAGAGGTTGAGCGAATGACTAACAGCCAGTTCTCGTAGAAAAAGTTTCGTTGAGATACTTTCATTAAGATGCCATATGCTCGACATTGAGACCGGACATGGATTAAAAAAAACACTGTGTTATTATTAATCTTAAATTTGTATATGTACTTACATAAATCCGAATTGGTTTATATTTTTATCAGTTGATAATGCTGAACTGATTTTTAATAATTGATTTAGAAGTTTTTTTTTTATTTGATGTAACTGTTTCCTCTTTTTATTCTTACCCTCAAAACCTATTAGAAAAAATGTATATATTACATTTTTGATAACTCTAAGTATGGCGACGTAACAGCATAAAATCTTAATCAATTAGTGGATTAGGTAAATTAAAAATAACACGTATTTTGGATTTAACATTTCGTTAAGTATACATAACAGAGATTAAATTAAAATAAAGGTCATACTAATGGTAAGTTGTATCTATATTATTAATAACACACTGACAATGTTTTATTACGTAAGCTATACATTTTGAAAAAATACATAAAGAAACGCTTACTTGTGCGTTTTATTTATTAAAACTTTATAATTTTTTCCTAGTACTTGATTTTGAAAACCTTCTAAAATATTTACTTGCAAATCCTGTTAACTGGCACGTGCGGTTTTGATACTGTGATTATTTATGATAAATATGATCATTATCGTTCTTGGATAAGTAATGTTTCCGACTGCAGTGATTTTCTAAATAGGGCTTTAGGCTTCGGTTTTAAAGTTACGCACATCATACGCACGTTTAAAATCTCATTTGTGTGATATAAATATTCACCAAATTTTCGTTTTCCGTTCTCGTAGACAAGTGGCAAACGTTCTTGAGCTTCTGTTTAATCCAACCGATCAAGGACTCAAATATAAAAAAGGAAACTGTCATACTATATACAGTGGAACCTACAATTACACTACCCCGAATTACGCGCTGGCTTGAAATATTTGCCGCAAATCCCCCAATTGAACGGTCGCATTCCATTGTCGTTGCTACTAGACGGTCGTCTGTGCGGTGCATACAGTCAAATGTTGGCTAGCGTCTGTGTATCCAATATGTGCCAGGCTATATACGCATAAACGGCGAACTGTCTATGTGTTGGATTTTAGCGCGATTTGCATTTTATCACTTAGTAACTAAATATTTCGTCCATGTTAGTTTTGCATTTTTCGCGGAAAAAACCAAATCCCTAATTTTGTATGAGATTCACTCCCCCAATTACACTACCCCAAATTACACGGTCCCGACATTAGTGTGAATTAGGGTTTTACTGTATTTTTATTCATTCCGCTCTCAATGTGGAGCATATGGCTTTTTAATGGAGGTGTAAGCTTACATCTTACTGCCATTGTTGTACTCTCAAATTTTAAAAAATAGTGAGGCAAAGCAAGCAGCTTTTAACCACTTCTGTTGAGTGACACAAATGAGTTGAGTGTACAAATCAATTTTCGGATACAATTTTTTTCTGAAATAACTCAATTGGTACATTTACTATACAAATTTGAAAAATCAACAATTTTTCGATAATTATTATTTAAAGGTAAGCAATTGACTTTGCTTATTAATTCCTAATTTATTTTGTGTCATATCAGCATTAATCTATTCTTAGTTATATATGTAACATAAGATATTGAAACCAGAGGCTTTATCCCAAAAGCTCAAATTTTTACTTGTTGTTACTCGGAAATATTAATTTGTTATTATACAACTTGTAGAGTGGTCAACGTCGTTGGCTTTCGTTTGCGGTGCTCATTGGATCGAGTTCCTACACGGAAAATTTTATAAATTGATTTTTCAATCGATTTATCGATCTGTGTTCAAAAACAGATATCGAAAGATTCGGCCCTACCCATCTGACCCTAAAAACCAGGCATGTCGTGAGCGATCAGCTAACCACCATTTCTGTTCAAGCCATATCAATATACCTTTAACCTTTTCAAAATAAGAAAGCTTGACCAATTTTGATACAATCCATTATATAAAGAAGTAACCTTCACTATGAGTCTTTGAGCTTAAAATAGGAGGCGATAGTATTAAAAAAAAAACACCTCGCATTAGAAACGGACATAGTTTATTATATATTTGCTTTTTTAAGATGTTTTAAACCGTTTTTAACCAAAGAGTTGCCATACCAACAATAATCGAGCATATAGTCAGTATAGCAAAACTGCATTGACGACTTTTAATCCTTCACTTCCTTTGTAAAAGATAGCTACGTGAAAAAATAATTATTGATACACGCTCAATTGCTTGATTGGTAGGCTACTTTCTCTACATATATAGAAAAAATGTTTAGAAACACACAAATAACTAACTATTTTAAAGAAAGAATATGCATGTGAAGTGTGAAAGGATCTCGTTTCGAACATTCAATTTTTCCCACATGATGAAGCCGAGTATTCTAATTGAAACCTCAGTCGATTAAAAACAGTGTTTTATATTATAATTACTTTCAACTGAAGAATTCACAAGAGATAATTTTATTATGAAAAAGTCATTGCCGCTCTTACGTTTAAGATGTCTTTTTTGGTTTTCTAATAAGATTTAGTGAGAAATTGTTAAAAAGTAAATGTATAGCCTTGTCTTTGTCAAAACATATCTAAGCTAATGGTTAAGTTATGTTACATATTTAACCAGCAAAACGAGCTGAGAAAAGTATCTCATTACTAATTTTCAAACTTGATTTTCTTGAATTTCTATTTTTAATGTAAGCTCTTGCTATAAATTTGTCTATAAAACTGAAAGTTGTCAAATAGATACATGCATGTTTCTAATTTTACGTAATGTTACAATTGAGCTTTCATAGGTCAATGATTTTTACCAAGATTTATCAAATAAAATATTATTTACTTCAAGTTCAAATAAAATATCATATCTTTATTCTCACTAATGAAATGATTTCCCAAAAATATTACCAATATCAATAATAGATACTTTCCTCTAATTAAGGATGTTTTTTTTTAAATTTTTATAAAAAGTATTTTTTTAGACATGATTTAATAATAACATTTGAAGTGACCATGAAAAGAATCATAAAACCTTTATACAATTTAACCTAACCTAACGTAACCATCAACGAGTTTGAATCATTTTTGGAAGCAATTAAAATGTTCCTGCTTATGTAATCTAATTTTTAAATCTGACGTTAGGTTAAGTAGATATGGTTATAATGCTATTTATAAAAAGCTCCAAGATAACATCAAAACAAATTCAGAAAAAAATTGAACCGATATTCCGCGCCAGACCTCACGGGTTCGAGTCCCAGTACTAAAAGCATTTTTTCGATGGGTGTTTGTGATGTCCCTCCTACTATTTCCGATCCTTAAAAAACAACTGGGCGTAGCGATAGAGAACGATTAGTTAACCACCATTCCTGTTCTAACCTTTATCCTTGTATCCCTACTACTCTCTTTGAAAAAGACAGGTTGAGTGAATGAGTAACAAGCGGTTCTCGTAGAAAAACTTCTGTTGAGATATCTCCATTAGGAGATCATATGATCCACATTGGGATTGGATATGGATTTAAAAAAATCACGCACATACCGGAATAAAGACATCATCAACATTCTTACGTAATATATTTTAATGACCTTTTGCATCAAATCGACGATGTAATCTTGCATAGCTACCTTGAAGTTATTACAAAAAAAATCTGTGAATACCATCAACTTGATAGAATATGATATAAACAGAAGGTAAGTTTTGGAGATCGTATGAGCGTAGTATACAAAATATCTACATTTCAATATCAAGATAAACTACAATATACGTTGTATTAATTCTTTTTTCATAGTTTACATTCTATCGGAAGATTTATTTCCCTTACTGAACACTTCTTCAATATTCCTCTCTTCTATGCTTAGACTTATAAAGTACGCACTTTATTTGAGACTTTTCCATTATTTCCGAGCTAAGTTCTTTTTTAATTGTTTTTTATAAAAAAGAAGTACACGTTAATAATGTATTATCGTGGTCATTGGTATTAATTAGTTTCTTATGTTGATATCCAAGCCCATTAAAAGTTAATTACATATATTATGAATGATTTACTGAAATACACTGAAAAGCTTAATTCTATCAATAAATTTTCATTAATTCTGTTATAACTATTATATTAATGTGAAATTATCATTTACACTGCCATATCAAAAAACGCTAGCGCTATAACCATATGATAACTAGTTTATTGCATTCAAATTTGTTGTTACATAATGACATTAAAGATGAATTAATTTAAATTATTTTACATTTAAATAGAAATTGAAATATTTTTTTAAAACTATAATTCTTAATAATCGGACACAACATCATCATAAATTGCTTGATTATAAACATGGGTCTGAAGTCGAATGATCAACGTCCGTATATTTGGTCGCAGCGTTCTCTGGCTCGAATCTCAGTATGAATACTTTCATATAATATGTATATGATAACATTTGGTATTGCGGCGAATGCCAATTTGTTAAATGTTTTAATTTTGAAAGAAAGATCATACGAGATAAATTCGATGTTTTTTTTTGTAAGTCACTCAAGATTAGGGATTGTCGGTTTTCAAAAACCGGTTTTTCGCTAAATTTGCGACATTCGAAAACCGGTTTTTTTCTACTTCGTAACCGGTTTTAAATACATGTGTACATATATAAATAAATAAAATAAAAAAAAAACTTTTTTTCGCTATTAAAATTCAATTATCCATTTTTTTGTAAAACTTCGAAAACCGGATAAAACCCGTTTTTTAAAAAGTCGGTTTTAGTATAAGCCCTACTCAAGATCAACTCGATCTAAAGTGACATTGTGTTAGACCTTAAATTTTAATTTTAAAAAAAGTGACATTGAATTTAGACCCATCTGATCGATATAGAAAAGCTCTTACCAACTAAACCACAGTTGATGGTTGGAAGTATATCTCGGCCGAGGAAATAGAAGCGATTTTTATTCACTTGCTCGGTAGTTGCGATAGCAAGCGTAAGATAAACAGATGACATGGTGGCGGGTGAAACCAACTGGAAATATGTATGCACACTTGGATTATACTAAATCCCGTCTTGTATGCATAGGTCACTAATGATGATAGTAATTTGATAATGAATGTTTTCTTTTTCAACGTTAAAAAACAAGTTATTTTATAATATATTATAATAAATATTTTGAATTACGGAAATTTAAATTTTACGTCATTGTATTTTTCATAGCATTTAAATTAAAAACTAATATCCCTCTATTGCTTTATAAATATGTAAATAAGCTGTTTGAAGTATTCGAAAAACAATTTTACAATAACAATATTATGGCGTAATTTAAAATAAAAACCTTTATTACACAACAATTGATTAGATAATGATCCTTTCAAGAAAATATGAATATAGTCTAAAATATGAGTATAGAGAAAAACATCGAGAGTGTCAACGGCTTCAGGTGATTGAGGGTACACGTCACGGGAGATGGCAATTCGCATAAATGACTCGCGATCCAATTAATTATAGCTGGAATAACTCAATGCAAAAAGTCTGGCACTCACAGTTGTACTCGACCAGAGCAAATTGCCTCCTGTTCAACTTATGCATCTCAACTTAAGAAATTGAAATTCATGGCTCTTAAGAAATCACAGAGAATAGAAGGTATAAAATCTTAGAGGATCCATGTGGTGGTCGTATACTTCGAATAGAGGGAAGATATGAATAAAAAAACACTTATTGACGAAATTTTGCTTATAATTAAGTTGTTTATAACAATTGAATACTATGCATTGGCATATACATATATTTTATCAATAACCTCAATTTATAGACTAAAATAAATTTATTTTGGCCTTCATGAAGCAATAACATTGACTGATTAATCAACACGTGTGATAATATGAATAAATGAATTTAAATCAAAGGAAGAATTAACATTATTCTTACACGCAATTATTGTTAATGCGTTTCAATTTTGAAAATACATAATAACGAAAAAATATGTATAACTTATCCACGTTATTAATGATAACAAAAAGATTTTAAAAAAATGTTGAAAAGCGTTTATTCTTGAAAATATAATATCTGTTCTAATTTGAGCATGAAGAATACAATTCTAAGTTGCAAATACTTAAATATGTGAATCATTTTGAAAAAATCGTTAAAAATATCAATTGAAATAGAAAATAATTTGATGGAAAGAAAAAAACCTCTCAGAAAAATCCCAAAGATCTTTACAATATTTAGTCTACTGGGATTGTTGAAGGATTGTAAAAGACAACATCAATGTTTGATTTGATCCGTAGGGCGACTCTAATAATGTTAAGAAAAACATGACTTGTTACCTTTTTTTTTTCTAAAGTTTTCTTTTAATAAATAAGTACATATTTAATATTTTCGGTAACAATAACATTTTGGTATCTCGTAGTTGTCAAATGGGTGGGCTATGAAGGGATGGATATCCCTTCGTAGCTCAAATTTTGATTGTAATTTTATTGTTATATATGTAGTAAAATTTTAAAAGAAAAGGACAACTAATTGAGAAGAGAAAATGTGGTGATTTTTTGGCAAATAATACACATCCAACTGTGGTTTTTATCGAATATAGCATGCCTCATTTGCAAGATCGGAAAATTCAGGAAAAAATTGAACATCCATGTATTTTGTTAAAAAATCAATAATCGATTTAAAAATCTATATTTATACAATTACCTTTTCAGGATTGGGTCTTTAATTGCTAAACGGGATTATATCTGTAGACATAGTTGCTTACCTGTCGACCGTATATACATATCATTAATATTGTGGATAAAAAGAATAAACGCATGTCACACTAGCGTAATAATTATATAATTGTGTATTTTGTTGAAAAACATTACGATTTAAAATGATAGGGGCTGCCACATAGATACGTGTAAGTATTTTCCTCATAATGACAAAAGTCCAATCTTGACGTACTAATCAAAGCGGTATTATGCGTATTTCATAAATTAGTACGGAAACTTGACGGAGTAAATTGTACTTTATCATTGTTATTATCGACATTCGTGACAATATTTAGCATTTGTAACGTTTTCCACGCTGCAGGCATATATTAAAAATTATGCAATTTAGAAAACTTGATGGAATCATAAAATCAGTGGCGCAATATACGGTATTAACGTTAAAACATATTTGATTGGTAATGTTCATAATAAAAAATATATATCTATTGATAAATAATTCACTTAGCTTCAATATACATACATGAGACATTGTAATTAATTTTACAGTTTTCAGCGGTTATAAATTAACTCTCAGGTGTATACACAATAAGATAATCTCTTTTTTGATTGCTTAAATATTAGTTCCGGATTCAATATACATTATTTAAAACAATATTGACTTTAGTTTTAGGGTCTTCACTGTCAAAACTTAGTGGAAAGGCATTATATTAATAAAAACACAATATTACTTTGTTCAATACTCGCCATGAGCGAAACCGGTCCCGAAATTTTTAAATAAAATAAGGACAAAAAAAATGTGTTTTTATTAAAATATTGACTAAATTGTACTAAAACAGTTTCTCTTAGAATAAGAATGCAGATTATATGAATGGAATGCTAGCTAAAAGTTCTATGTTCAATTTTCATTATTTCAGTGAAAATGCCGATTATGAGAACAGGCTGTTAGCTGAATTTTATTTATTTAATTATATGAAACCATGGTCCTAGATACAAGCTAGAATACAAAGGCTTATGATCATAAAGACTAGACTACAGAAAAAAAAAATAAGATTGGTAGTGCCATAATCTTAATTATTAATTTCAAAAAGCATTGTTTCGTGGTTGGACGTTTTATCTATTACATAAAAAATTAATAAACTCAAAATTAGATTATTCGGTTTTCTTTTAAATGGGTGTATATTTTTCAGTTCAGTCAGAAATAATTATAAAATATATGTGTTTAAAATAATGTGATAAAATTTTACTTTATTCAAAAATGTCAGATGATTAACATTTGATTTGTGAATACCATAACAGTCAAATCGTTAGTTGTGTTTATCTCAAAACTATGTTTTTTTAGGAAGACCCATGTAATCATAAATCTTTAAAAACAAATAAATCATTAAATAATCTTAAAAGTCCCATTAAACCAATGAATATTTCCCAGCAACCATTGCATCGAATTTTTGATGGAAAAGAACTCACAGTATAAAAATAAAATATTTTGAAATTATTAACTATAACTTTTTTATTCAAGCTACATAATGATCAAAGAAAAAATTATGTTTTACATTTGTTTGTAAGATATGGATATTTTTATTATATAATTTATTATCAAACATAGTTTTTTCCAGTGTTTTATTATAGATAGACAACATAATTGGATACTATAAGAATGATTCTCGACTTCAAATTAGCATTAAAGTAACAAGTTACTATTACAATCCTAGTAAGAATGTATAATAATACGATAATTTACTGCAGTAAAAATAGGTGACATGTCAAACGTGTCACTTACGTCTTTCCTGCAATATGATTAAATAAGTAAGATTAATTCATCAATATCTAGATGTCTCTATCTTTTACCATGTTTTAAACTAAAAATAATATATCTGTGTTTAATTAATATCGATTATTGAAGACTTTTTGTGGCTATAATACAAAACGTCTATTTAATTTTCTCTTATAAATACAATCATTGTTTAACAATCATCAATTCTTAAATGGCTAAAACTTTCACATATTAACGCGAGAAATTTAAATAAAATAACTACAATATGAAACTTTTAAATAATATCAGATGAAAACAAAACACAGATAATTAAGTTTGACAGAGGCTGTTAGATTCAAAATACAATAAATGTTTTTTTTATAAATAGCCTGCTTTTAACTAAGTAAAATAAATTTAAAATATTGACAAAAGGTAAACAAGTTATGTAGTTAACTAAGCTTTAAAAATACTTACATGAAAGTTTCAATACAGCTTTTAACTTAAATGTTATCGTATTAAACCGTTTTATATATTTTTTATTGTATATGTGTACTTGGTGGAAAGAAATTATTAAATCCAACCAGGAATGAGTGAGTTGGTCTGGAGTCTAGATATATCTTTTAAATACGATTTAATCTTTTACAGATGCACTGTGAGAGAACCACTAATCAAAGTTATTTTCATGTGTTGTTATTTTTAAATTCTAAATGACTAATTTGTTTGTATTATTACACACGGTTGACAAGAAGTTTATTATTCAATCACAATTATGTTTAAAACTTTAAAAAAAAATATTTTCGTATTTCAATTTTAGAAGGGTGTATGAAATAAAAAAACAAAGGAATGAAAATCTATTATATATACAGCCCACTCACAATGGTGTATGTTACTTGAACTAAAGAGTTTTCTTGTTAGGTTTCGAACGTGAGTACCGTAAATTAAAGCGTTTTTGGTTGAGAGAAACGATTTCAATTACTTATTAAAATCTATAATTTTTGACCAACCCAACAATAATAAATAAATTGAATAATAATTCTAAATCACTGATATTGATATCGTCAACACGCAGTATTCAGCTTATTCGGTTATTTTTTTTTACAGATAACAAAGAAACCTAAACAAGATGAAAAACATTTCTATATTCGGTAATAGAAAGAAACGTTTGCCATTAAAAAAGAATACACTTTTTAGAAGGCCCTACACAATTTTACAACCCGGTCCCGCAAAAAATTAATACAGATATATATTTTCAAAATTGATAAGTTGTGAAAGGTGTACTTTTATGAGTGTATGAAACGTTCATGTAGACAATAATATTAAATTATCTGTACTCTCTGAATATCCTTAAAATTTATGCACGCTACTGTTACCACCGAAGTTGCACGAATCAATTAAAGATATGATAATCTTCTCGTGGTGCTTTTAAGAACATCTTGGTACGATTTCTTTTAGAATGTCATACAAAATAATCTTAAATTAATTGATTTGAAACAGATGCTACAAATGAAGGACGCCAAGTTTACATCAGAAGATTAAAACTGACAATCTAATAACAACATATTTAGAGCAAAGTGCATAATTGACGAACCTTAAATGACTTACACCGCCATTAAAGTGTATTTGTAAAATCACGCGCATTCAATTCAATGCGTTTTAAAATTTATTATGAATTTGGTATCATGATTTCACGATTAATACATCAAAAGAATATCTCATGTAACACCTCAATCTGATTTTAGAAGTAAAATTTAAAAAAAAAAACTGTAAATATTTATGAAATATAACAAAATCACATATGCTGTCAAACAAGTATTTTTTGCATAGATTAGTGCTGATTTTTAAAGTATTTTTTGTCTGTCAATGTATTTTATATTTTGTCGTCAGTAATCCACAGGTGTGTATATTTGAGTTTTTCGTTCAACCAGTCCTAAGTGTTAAATTATTTCCTTAAATCTTAATGTTTTGAGAGCAGGGTCGCTTAAAACTAAGTAGCTGTCATGCATTCAGTCAAACAGAAAATTGGAAAGTAATACGATAAAATGTAATAAGCCAATTCGAAATTTTATTACAATCAATTATCATCCATTGCTCCAACTCATAGATAATCAAACGTGTTTTAATAATATTGCAGCTGAGCAAAAATAGCGTGAACATTCTGTATACTGTCATAATTCTGGTTCAAAAAACTTTATGTCGATAATACTCGTTTTGATTTAGTCGATATTGAATATTTGTGTGTAAATCACCAGCAATATGCATTTCAGTAGGAAAATTAATTCATATAGATCAAAGATAACAGCGAATATGTGCTAATTTTTTACTTGCGATAAAATTAGAATTTTATACAGTTTTTGAAAGTCTTTGTTATAACGGGAACAACATATCGTTTACAATTCAAGCCAAAAAGAGCTTTTCAGTGAAGTTTTTGACATTATTATTCAATTAAACTATAGAAAAGTAATGTTGTTTTCAATCTGTAGTTAAAACGTTTTATCAATTATCCTCAGCAATGCTGCCAATAACTTCCTAATCAATTGATAACATCAGATGTTTATAATGTTATTTGTAAAAAAAAAACATCAAACCAAAAATAATCTTAATGTAAAATATATTAAGTGTACATTACATTGTAGCGCTGTGTCTATTTTTTGTTGATTTACACATTTTTAATTGTCAAATTGATTGGGGAATTTTTAGCACGTACTTTGTTGTTTTTGATGAAAATAAAATACAATATGATGGTATAACTCGACAAGTAGATTTTTGTTGCAACTTAAAAATGCTTTAATTCTTTTTAATTTCTAACACTCGCTTAAGCTGCTTTCCTTATAATAATTCTGATTTTTAGTTAGTCCTGGTTTATTATATATAATTTACTGATTTTATAAAATTTTAAAGTATTCAAATATCAAATTATTTGAGTAGGACATTTTAACGATGAGTTAAATCAGTCTGAAAAGTTGTGGCAATACAATCAAATACAATAATTTTCAAATATGATAAAAGGATTTAATATTGTTTCTCAGCTCTCAATTGTTTTTTTTTATTTTGAAGATCTGACGATTTATTTAATGTTGTCAATACTAAGATAAAAAAATAAAGTTCAAGCAAGTTCTAGAAAATCTAATTTTCTCACAATTAAAAAACAACAATCATAAATTATATGTATATTATTACTGATAGATATAAAAAAAGTTTCGATTGAATTATTATACTACGTGTCTTGGTTGTTCTCAATGTATAATAATTAAGTTACATACTCCTTGCTCCTCTTAAAAGGAAAAAAAACCCAATCCATTTTGTAATTTTATAATTTTAAAATGTTAGAATCAATCTTGCTTCATTACTTAATCAAACTTTGCGATAGTAAGTCTGAAGATGCCTCTGAAAGAGGCGAAACACGTGTCACAGTTAGTTACACAATACGTGGAATAATCAAAGTTAATTTAAATTTTCTATTAAGTTACATACCACTTAATTGTTAAACAACATTCGCATGTGACAGTATCTATTCACACACTTAGTGTCAAAAAGGTATTATTTTAAGTAAATAACACATTTTATTAGCGAAAAAAATACGTTGTCGTAACTGCACAGTTGTTCGAATTTGAACCAAATGAATTTTCCTCGTTCTCGACACGTAAAGAGTAGTTTTTTTTGTATCAGAAATATAATAATTTTTATAACATCGTCGCCATAATGCTAAAATCTTCATAAACTATCATAATTACAATAAAACCGACGATTTTATGGCACAATATGTACTCGTGGGTATACTTATTTAATGAAGCAAAAAATCGAAATTTATAAAAATACATTACTTTATTACGTTTTATGATATCTATGAGTTGACAAGTCAATGTCATTCGTGAACTAAATGCCTAATGAAGCTACAAAATATCTAATGACAAAATTTAACGCTTAGGAAACAATAATAATTGCATTATAAACTTTGCGAAAATAAATTATGTTTTTGTCTTATTACCCATTACCAATAAAATTTTTGCTGATGCTTAGTGAAGAGTTTTTTGTCTCCATTACCAGATGTCAATGCTCAGTCTTTTCTTATGATATATTATTTATATGAAACAAATTAAAGATAAATGATTTGAACTTCTCAGTTCGCGAGCGCAAAAAAATACTGAATGAAGATAACATTATATTATCATATTTTCGGATGTTTATAATTTTATCAACACAAAAAAATCTTTTTTTTTATCCGCTCGGAAAATTATGTTAAAAATCTTATTTTTCTACAAACTGTTAACTCATTTACCGAATGGTGTTTAAAAATATTTTTGTTTTAAGCACTTACATAGTTGCATAGTTTTTTTAATAAACTTACTGATATTATATGATGTTTACATTGGGCAAATTTTCTTATTTTTTGAAAGAGTTTTTCTCAAATGAGAAACTCAAATGTTTTTGTGTACTTGAGTACGAAGATTATTGCTAACAAAATAAAAATGTGTTGCAACTCACCATACTTATTGATTATAAATAATAAAGTTCAAAATCCAAAGATTGTGTTTCGTTATCAAATCATATGTAATAATTTATTATTATGATTGTATAAACGCTGACATAATCATACGATATCAGAATCCTTATGTGTGTAAAACTTAATTTTTTAACTTTTAAAAAAAAATCAGATTGTTTCCAAAGATATGTTTGTTATATCGTTATGCTAGTATAAGTCTTTTGAAATACTTTTTTATTCTATACAATGAATATAAAAAAAAACAGTTTTTATCTAAAGCACTGCACACTTTTGACTGCTTAACAGAATAAATAATTAATTTTATTCTTTTGACAACTGACCTACTGACGTTAGTTTTTTTTAATATTGAAAAAACAATGTGTTTTAAATATGTGTATAATTGATTTTTAAATCAATATCATAGTTTCTAAAAATATTTACTACTAACTACAATTATAAGAATATATGCACATAATTATGAATAGTATATCCTCAGTGGAGCTTTGGAAGGCTGTGATGACATAAGAAAAAGATATGAAGATAATCTAAGAAGCACTGTGTAGTGACTAGAGATTCTGTGTCGAGAATTCTCGTGACAAAAGTCCCAGGACCTGTCGAGTTTTTTGCTGTCTTAAGTCTCGGGACTTTTTTGAAAAATGGCACAGGAATTGTGACTGTGATTTATAATGTGCTAATAACATGTACATTTTAATTTTGAAAAAAAAACAATTCTTGTGGTTAAGAAACTCTCAAAAAGACTGATGTGTATTGAATGAAAGCAGGTATAAGAGGGAAGCACCAAAAACAACGGACACGACATGGTCGCGACGTGACACTTACCCGGGGTTTTAACAAGACAGAAAAACAGATGTTTGGAATTTATAATTTTGTAGAAATTTCAAGCACCATGTGTTTATATATTGTAATATAACTGTTGCAAAAGCAAATTACAAAATATTAAAATTAAATGTTCATACCTGACGTTGTTCTATGTACAAATGTTTTTTCACTATTTCACAAAAGTTCCAATGTCTCAATAGGACAAAAAAAAGGTCTAAAAGCTGTATTGCGAAGTTACGGTTTTAAATTTACTCCTGACGCCGGCGTCATTGATATTTTTTCATTTCGTGTACCGTTACCATCCATTATTAGTAAAAATAAGACGTGAGCATTGCACACATCCATTACATTAGAAAAAAAAATATTAAACATTGTATTAAAAAAACGCGATTTTTACTAGTCCGTACTTTCAAAAAGCGCCAAGTGTATGTAATACATAAATACATACATGCAAATATTTAATTTAAATAAAATTATAATTTTATTGAAGAGGAAATAAAAGTCTCGAGTCTTGGAATGTCCCGGGACTTTGACTTTATCACGTCTTGAGTCCTGGGAGTTTGAAAATCTCGAGACTTCAGAATCCCTAGTAGTTTCTATTTCCTTCGAGTAGAACTCAGAAACATAACAAAAATAAAGAAGAATGGATAGACTGGTGGATTTTTCTCGCAATGCTTTCACATATACATATCTTATCAATCATAATGCATTTATAGCATGCGTGCCGTTTTTAATTAATGAGTCTGTAATGGGGAATCCCATCCCCCCGAAAAAAATATTAAGAAAAGGAATGTATTTAAAAAGATCCTCCTAAAATATTTTTGACATAAAACTATATTGAAAAATCAACGCACATAATTTACATACAAATTCACATGACGACACCCATTACTGCTGTTTTATTTAAAAAAAAACACACAATATTCCCTTGTACTATTTCCACATTTATTTAGCAAGGTCATGACCGGTTTTGCTCATGACGAGCATTATCAATTGATTACAAATAAAATTAAACAGTTTTTTGTTATACTGCTGGCTTATTATTTTTAGCAATAAAATACCGCATATTTAGAAAACAAAAATATCTGGTAGATTAACCAAGTATTAAAATGCTGTTCAAAGTAAATAATGAACAGTTTCACGTTATACAAACGTATTTAGACCAACCGTTTTGCTTTTCAAGCCCTTTGGGATAAGCCTGTAAAATGAAACAAATATTTATTTAAAAAATTGTTAACAAGAAAATGCTTCTTCGTAATAAAGATGCCGATTTTTTACCAATGATGAAAACAGTTCGGTCATCAAAATGGCTTAAAATAAATCACACCATTCTGAATCAAATTTTACACATTAAATATAAAACATATCTGATGAAATATAATCTCAGCAGGTAAACAGATTATATATAAAGCAAGTCAATTTGCGAAATAATATTATCATGAGTTAATCCAAAATTAATTTCAATAAAGAAGAAGACCTTTCTCTCCCAGAATAATTACGTCATTTTAACGCAACATAAGTCGTACTGCACACAGCAATTTGTTTCAATCGAGGTTAATAGCAAACTTCAATCATAAGATTTAACTTGCTGGAGCATATCGATTATTTACTAATAGAGTTATTTTTCTTGTCGTACGTTGAGAAAACAGCTTTTCTACTTTGACATAGAACAAAACAACATGTAAATTACTTTGATTGTGAGGCACCGATAGTCAAATGATTATTTTACGATTATACTTTTTATTATAACGCTTTCTAAATGAAATAACATTACTTAAACAAATATTGTAATATATTTCCGGTTTATTGATTATATTAAAAAGTTTTTCTTGCCATGTCGTTAATCTCGTGGCAACGTATTCTGTATCTGCTATAATTTATGTAATAAAAAAACATTGATACATTTGAGAAATTTATTTTTCATCATTATTACATTATAAAAAATACGCATATAATTGTAGAATTTTTTGAGATGTATCTACGATCATCGTGAAAACAACAGTAGCGTCAAGTTGCATCATTTTGTTCTGGTACTAATTTTTGTCGCGTAGGGGTTATAATTTTTATTTACCACCATTTCATAGCTTAAATCGGACAAAGTGACACAATTATAAAGAAGTTTATCATCTCGCGTGTTTATTTTTCCACTGTGGAAATAAATTTTATGAAAAAAATATTAGAGTTTTCTGGGTACTTGAATGTTAGCGAGGCGCCATAATCTTTTACTTTTATCATTTTCTCACAGCTACATCTTTATATCCCTTTGTACGTTGTACTTAGTTTATCTTATCAATATAATAAGCAAAACATCGCATAGAGCTTTCAAAAGATTTCCAGCAAATTTTTGAAAACAATATTATTATACTATGAATCAAACGGTTCAAATTAAAAAAATGATGTTGCTGTTTGTCATTATTTTATACCACACTTTGCCAAGTGATTATTCTAAGGCTTGTATTCTTATAACTAGGTGATTGGTAATAATCTTGCCACATAATCATTTATGTTAGGTTTCGATTGCGTAAAGTTTCCGTAGCTCATAACACTGGTGTGTCAGTAAAGATATAGATTTACATAATACCGACATATCAAAAATGAAAATAGATAAACACATACTATAGGTTTGTGCTATTTGAGAATTTGTATTTTAATTCTGATTTGAATAACGAGTACAATTAACCACATTTGATTCGATTTAAATATTTTCAATTAATAAACTAAATTAGTAAAGCGTCGTGACACTTTTATTTATAATTTTTCAACTAAAAATTATCCTTCCGATGTACAGGTAATGAAGTATTTTTGATGGACTTAGCGGTAATTTTGTGGAAATTCATTTGAACACAATTTTTTAGAAATAAATAAATGTATCAACAATTAATAAGTATTATTAAATAATATTATAAATAGGACAGGTTGGTTGCCACTGCTAAATTTATATCCAATTGATGCAAGTCATTAGTTATTAGTTTTGTAATATTAACGTTATATGTATTATCATTATTCTTGTCTGTTTGTTTCCCCCCCCCTCCTTGCTTCCTATTTATAAATTAAATTATGTTAGAATATTAAAATCGTCAGTATGAAGATGCCTGATGAAAGAGCCGAAACACGTGTCACTGTTGTTGGCACAATACGTAGAATGATCGAAGTAATTTTGAATTTTATTTTATATTAAAAAAATGTCTTAGTAATGTGAGTATTTTTGGAGTAGTTACAAAACACAATTAATATTTTCTTAGCTGGACCAGCTACCTTTTAGTCAGCGTGGTAATTTTCTATCGCAGTGTTAATTAATCCCTTCTTATATATTAGTACGATCATACTAAAAAATAATTGAATGATTTGTGTCGAAAGAATGAGTGTATTTGATGCCTCATTTTCTTGTTACATGCATACGACTCTAAAAGATTTGATTGTAACTTAATTAATTAACTAACTAACAAGATAGTCCTAGCCACACGATTCTATTCCTTTTAAGCTTCTTTCTCCAAAAAAAGAGGTTGAGTAACTGAAAAACAAACGGATCTTGTAAAAATGAGCTTTACAAAATGAGACTAAAACGAAAATGTTATTTTTATCCGACAGAGAAAAATGGCAAAATAAAGTTTAAATGATCGATATTTAGCATAAAAATTAACGCTTCTATTATTTTAGGAATAATGAGAACGCAAAATTGCATATATAATTTAAAAAAAGCGCTTTCCTATTCAACATATTAGCTAAACATGTTTGCGATTGAGTAAGAACTTAACATAAAAAAAATAATATAAGATTACTAAACGTAGCTATCTATGTATGGCAATAAAAAAAAATGTATATAAATGTAGCTTTTACCACATATTTTTTACTCAGAGTCTCATGGTCTCTTATTGATAATTACAAAACGTGTCAAATGGATGTTTGTCATTCGTACAATCTATCCTTCAAAAAAGGAGCGTAGGTATTTGAGAAAGAGTTTTAGTTTACTATTACATACTTCTTTTTCTGACCGTTTTTAGTATTGAATAAAATAGAAAAATAATAAAAATACAGACATCACTTTCTGTTGATAAGCATCCGTTGATTGAATCACAGCCGTGCTCGTCTAGAAGATAAAGCTTAAAGCAGTGTTTCCCAAACTGGATTTGGCGTACTCTCTAAGATACGCGGGGGTACGCTTACTCTACTTCTAACTTTTTTTTGATACAAACATAGAAAAATAATAAAAAAACTTCTTTATTTGTTAGTATTCCGTATGAGTTGTATTTTGTTTTGTTTATGTACGAAAAGAGTAAAAATAAACATATTTTGAAATTATAAAAAGGGTACACAGATGTCGAATGTTTGGAAAACACTAACATAGAGAAATTTTGGTAAAAAATGTCATTTTTTACCAAATCTTATGCAGAACAAAAAAATAAGCTGTCGGGTTCTATTCAAATTGAATTGCACTCCTTTTATTTCAAATATGTACTGCCAATTAGTTGTTTCACAAATTAAATATTTCATGTCCTTAACGCCTACAATATTAACACTTATCAACGGTGACAGATATTTTATGATTAATTTAAATTTTACAAAAACACAATTTTTTTTCAAGTCTAATTAATCTCAAACTATAAATGACAATTATAGTGAGCAAATTAAGTGCGTTGTTTCTACAAAACCTAACAGTGATATGAGCCCATGAGAAGTGAAGTAAGCTAAGTGGTACTTTACGAAAAAATTGTTCGATGCGTTATAATATTATGCATCTTATAAAGTATAGTAAAGGTAAAGTGAGCTTAGTAAACACATACTGCACGTTCTTTCTAAAATTAAAATACGTAGTACACAAAAACTCTAGCTAAAACCGGGATTGTATTATGCGTCTTGAAGGTCCAATATATAGATTCACCACTTTGATACCTGGCTGACTTCACTTCTCAGAGACATATATTATATAATAAAAAGAAAATCTTTTTGATTATTAATCAATTTCGATCATAATTTAATTGGAATTATGTTTTGACAGATAGTATCAATCCGGATAAGATATTAAAGATAAAATATTTTTTAACCATGAATAAAAAATGCAATGACATTGAATAATGTTGTTCTCAGATATTTTTTTTGATCCAATTTGTTTGGTATGCAAAGCAATAATAAATATTGAATTATTGGTTTATTTCATCAATGAGAGTAATACATTTTTTTAACAACATACAATAATTCAAATTCGTTACAAATATTTTTTTATTCAAATAATACATTGTAACCCATTTTGTGATTATATATCTTATAATACAATATAACTTTTATATGGCAATCTTTGTATTTAACGGTCAAATGTAAAAATTGTTATAAACACAACGCCCATACTAATGTTTATGAATGCCAATCGATAATTTACATGAACAGTAGTGAATATAGGCACAATTATTAAATTTATGTTGCAACCATATGCAACAATCTTTACGTTCGACGTGTAGATGTTGAGCTTTAGAAACTGTCATTATTAGTGTCCGGAGACTTATAGATTTATGTATCACTCTATTGCAAAAATAAATAAAGTTAATTTTTTTGATGGGTTCGGCGGAAAATTATTTTTTAATGTAAATTTTAAATTGATAACTTTGTTATTCTATTGATTATTCATTAAAATAACAAAGATATACAAATTAATTTTATATTATTAAGAAGGGAAATATTAATATATAAGTAATTATGCAATCAGGAAAAGAATGGTTTTGAAATAGGATAAGCACAGCAGTGGGCTGCCAATACGTTAACAAGGGGCTCGTTTAATCTAAAATAAATTCTCGGTGTTTTGGGGAAGGAGTGATTTATTTTATCACTCTTTTACAATTATATGCAATAATTAAATAAGCAATCAGTTGTTACTTAATGCACTAATGATATGTAAAAATAAGCAATTTACCGTATACGTATCAATGTAAATGGCTACAAATGTACTACATTGTATACTGAAGCTTTCGTAGATAATATATATGTCAGAAATTGCAGTTCTATACTCATCAGAGAATATTGTTTTTTTCTTAAATTAACAAAGGGATCGCTGGCCTTAGTATAATTTAACAAGGGGCTCGTGTGAGCTCTTCCAAGCTTCCTCCAGCCCACCCCTGGATAAATAAAGACAGGCTGATAATAAATGGCGTAAATTTAATCATAATCACTGATTTAGAAAAATATTTTTCAACGTTATAAATACAACGTCAAAGGATAAGAAAATCAAAGGAAAAAATAATTCTAGATTAAATTAAATTTTTAGGAAACTATCTTTATTCCAATTTTGTAATATGGCATTGAAACCCAGTACTATTAGCACGAAAGCATAAGCAATTTATTATTCCTTTTGTAATTATTAGGCACGAAATGATTTTTTCATTAACGAATATGAAATGAAAGTATCTACCGCTCACTGAATTTCAAAAATGCCTAATCATATTAAATTATTTTTTGTATAGGTGATCTAAAAATATCATGCATTAATTGACAGCGATGATAATCAACTTGTATAATAATGGAATAATTGCTAAAAGTATTAATACCTTAACCATCTCTAAATCAGCGATAGTTTTTACTATAAAACATTTATTAAAGAGAAATTTGCTTTCTACCATGACCACATCAAATTTTTTCTTGTTGATCTTCTCATGATAATAAAATAATATGTATTCATCACGTTAATATTGAATTAAAAAATGATTAAAAGAATTCTAGCCGAGAAACACACCTGACGATTCTGATACTGAATGAGTTCCGGCCTTGACGTAAAAAATATTCCATTGTGACGTAATATTAGGCGTGCTTTTATGTTACGAAACTTTGTAGCCGCTTATTAGAAATCGTTTGGTCAGTCATAGACATAGATTTGAATTTAAATTAGGAAACAACATTTGATAGTGATTTATTTAATCATAGATGTCGTTGGTGTACCTCTCTTTTAACAGGTTTACTTTATTGATACAATTATTATGAATTGTATTTCATTTGTGTATAAATTAAACACATTATAAAATAGTAAGCAAGGAATAAGGGCGTTCTAAAAATACGTAATCGTATGAGTCCACCTTCATTTTTTTTTAAATATTAGGCACATTCATTTGTTGAAGGTCTGCACGAAAATCGCTATATGCTTGCCTTAAATAAATTAGTAAAATGCTTTCAACAACTATTTACAATTTACCCTCTATTTTTTCCTGGATTCTCAAGTGTGCACCCGCTAGTAACATTTAATTATAATATAAATGCTGTTTTAAAATTTAGAGAGCAAGGGTGTGTACAATCAAAAAAGTATTTTGACATCACATATACGGGAGAAGATTTATATTTTCTTCTATAAACTTTAAAATATACTGATAATATTTTCGTAATTTATTATTTCGATACAATTTGTTTTATAACTTGAATCGGTACAGTTTTATTATAACCTTTCTGATAATTGTTATAACTACATAATCGAATTAATATATTTGAATGTTTTATATTACCGACCGCGGACGCGTATTTGAGTCTTTGAAAAACAAAGGTTTCATGGTCGGCGGACTCATATATGCGTATAGGCGAAGTATCTGGAAGCTAAGAAAATTAAATTTGGTAAAGATATCTCAATTTGATATATTTTTTTTAAATTAAAAAACAGCTAGCTGATAGTGTTAGACCTGCTTTTTACTGTAAAAACTCTTTAAGAAAATTATAAGTTAACAATAAAGATAAAATAAATTACTTAAATAAATCCGGGATTTATAGATTGCAATGCTCTTGTTGTACAAAATTTTATATCGGCAAAACAGAAAGGACACTGAACATCAGGGTTTTAGAGCATATGGCAGCCTTTAGATTGAAAAAAGACACGTCCACTTTTGCTAATCACTTAATTTCGGAAGGACACGTGTTCAATCAGGAACAAGGGATAAAAATGTTACACCCAAATACGGACAGTCATAAACTCTTTTTCCAGGAAATTTTGGAAATTAATAGAGCACAATTGCATAGTCTTCCGATTTTAAATGAAATACTCAACCTACCTGGGTCTCCACTTTTGTACTCTATATAAATATAATCATATGAACCTTTGCCGACAAACAAATAAAATATAGTTCTTGAAACTACTTACTTCTCAAATCTGTGGGCACTCTCATGAGATTATCCTTTTCGCTAGCAATGGCTTTGAACTCAATGATACATTTATTTCTTATATAAACACGAAACATTCATTTACTAAACGTCAGTTCAAGTTCATCCGTGCACTTGAACGCCTGAAGATGCCGAAAGGCGAAACCCGGGTCGTTAGTGACAAAATCTGTAAGAATGGACATAGTTTGAACAATTCAAATTTAATATCTCAATTTGTTTACAAATTATATTGAATTTAGTAAAATTACAATTTTTGCGAATTTTCCGCAAAGTTTTATTTCACCAGGTGAATTTAAAAAAAAAGTGCGGTCGTTAAGCTGTTAACAAAGAGTTTTTTTATAATTACACAGAATTATTCGCTTCAATAAGATTATAAGAATATGTGACAATTTTCTTTATATATATATCATTTGTTGACATGCTCGACTAATGCTCAATACAATCAAAACAAAGCGAATGATAGCTAAACGTTGTTGAAATATAGAATCTGACAAAACTCCTTATCGCTGTAAGGCAAAAATCAATGTTAATATTATACATTCGGTGGCTTTTAATATGAATACTAACAGTATCTTCATAATTCATGCAAAAATATTTTTATTTGGGTCAAATTACTAAAGAGAACATGCAATAATATCTTGCATATAATTATAATTGCAACTCAACTCAACACTATTTTAATAATAGAAAAAACTTGTTGCCGCGATCAAAGGTTTTCATAAAAAAAACAATGTTCAAGTAGCTGTTAAGCAATTACTTCCAGCTATTGATGATGCATCGAGTACTTATGTATAAACATATTTATTTTCTGAATAACTTACATTTATAAAAAACCTTTATCTAACAATTTATAACGGAATGTACAAAATTGTTTTATTTAATATTTACCAAATATTTTTTTATTTTTCTTTTTCCACTTTCATAGTTAATTAAATGAATACTATGAATTTCTTATAAAATATCTCAATAGTATGAGATTTTCGATGAATGGTTGTAAACATAAATTTACAAATTGCGATTTTTTTCTATCAATAGGTTAACAGAAGAACCTCGGTCTGTTGCTTTAACATTAATCTTTTTGACGTATTCGTCGTTTTAAATTAGCATTTAGTACTTATTATCTTCAGGTAGTGTCGCATTATATTGAATATCAGTTCTCAAATTGCAGTATACGTTATTTATTTGAACTGCATATTGCTTTTAGAAGGAAATGACATTGCCGTGCTGCAACATTTTTTTCATCCGACTACGCGTACAGCCAATGCTCTTGAACCTAACCAATACGTAACATGATTTATTTTAAGCCTTAATGTTCTAGTCAAGATAGTGTTATGCATTAAAAAGATCACCTTCAATAGGATATGCAGATTGTTTTGCCAAAAAGCAAGAAGTCTACTTATGATGTTATGATTGCTACACAGTTTTCTACGTAATTTTCAATAAGGGTCTCATAAAATATAAGCAAAGTTACTGCTTAGTGGTTACCCGAAGCATAGTAGCATATATTATAACGTATTACGTACCAAAAAAAAGTGTTAGTGTTTTCTTATGTTTAACTTATTAATTATTACCTACGACAAAAATATTCCATCGATTTCAATAGTAGATATACCTGTTAGGAAATTGTAGGTTAGTCTTATACACACTTACTTGACTATGTTTATTATGAGATTCACTAGCTGGCAATGACATATGGACACAGTTCGAAACTTTTTTCAAAAAGCTCGTTGTAAGTCTTAATAAATTACTAGACGTAAAAAAATATGTTGCTATGATTTTTTCGATTGAATGTTTTATTCATTAAAATATACAGTTTTCAAATTATTATCTTAATATATTGTATAAAACCATTTCTGGACATAGCGTGAAGCATAATTACTCTTAATAGTGCATCTGAACAGAATTGGTTTTACGATAACTGGTTGTTATTCAGTCTGTTAAATTCATTTTTGGAGAGTGATCTGGGGTTTGAGTCGTAGGGAATTAAACCGATCATAAAAAAAAATCTTTCGAATACGAGACATAAATCAAGTGACATATCAATCTGTGAAATTCTGAATTTTGAGATTACTACAGAAACCGTATAGGTCAAACATTGCAAATATAAATACAGGTATTTAAAAAAAAAACGTCCAGTTGGGATTGCAATACCGGACGAGTAAAAGATATTTCATATAAAATACGTCATAAACGTGTGATTTTTATAATTAATATTTAACGTTTTTTTTTAATAATAATACATCGTTGAAAGACTAATCAAATTTTAAGCCCGTCAAAGCACAAGGCTGATTTAAAATATCTCATTGCACCGCGAACAATTCCATTAAAATATGTCATGGTTTTTTTCCATTAAAAATTCGATTTTGATCCATTTTCAATACCGTAGTACCGGTGTTTTTGTATTTAAAAAAACATCATAAATACAGGTATTATAGTCCCTGTCAAACGTCCAATTGAGAATATTTGGCCAAAAGAATGATATTAAATTATTACAGTTTAAAATGTGCGTTAAATACTGTTATGTCTTATTTTAAATCAATATTTCCATAATAGAAAAGTCACTAAAGAGTAGAGAAATTTTCGTTTTTATCAAAAAAGGCAACTCATCACTTCTTTTAGAGATATTTAAATTGGGTAATTTTACTTTCTTTTTGTATTATAAGATAGAGGTAAAAAAACCATTTCTTCGATTGCGTTATGAGAAGTATTCAAATTTTTCTCATCGCATGATTCAGACGTTGACACAGATTACGATTAAATCGTTAAATAGTTTCTATTTTGTAATAGGCTTTTTAACGTAACATTAAAATATGTTCAGAGTATCATTTTGGTGGATTATAATCTTATATAACAAAGTTTATTTGGAGACATTTTTTTTTTATTCATAAATATTTCTTAATGTTAGGTAAAAAAATGCAATGTATTGGGTTGATAAAGAAATACTTAGTATTTTGGCATCACGCCATCGTTAAGCCGTGATTGATTGGTCAGATATTTGCTCGTATATTATGTTATATATTCCATCAACTCTTCTATAGCGAAGATCTCAGGACTACATTACAAACACGTGGCGTGAATAAGCAATTAATAATAACGTTTTAAGATAAAGAAATAATTCACGTTTTCTTTATTCGGTTGATAAATATATCACCCATTATAATCGCTCGAAACCTTTTTGATCCTTTCTTATAAACCTTGACCACAAAGGAAGATAAAAACGTTAAGATACACCCATTCTATCTAAATTAAAGAAAAAAAATCAGAAGTATTTTTTGGTCAAGAAATAACAATAAGTTACACCGTTTGTTTAGGGTCTCGAAGTTTTGTGTAAAATTTGTAATATCTTGACAATCTCTCTCAATTTTGAAATTAGAGATTTTAAAAAAAATCTAGGCTTATATTGTTTATTGTGTCTGCTGTCCCGTAAAATTTTCACTTAGAGTAAAATTGAGACCGTACTTTTCAAGTAATGTTTATGAAGTAAATTTTAAACGCACACTGTAGGTAACTTATGCAAATTATTTTTTCAAATTAAATATTGCAAAAAACGACAATATGGTATTTTAAATACTTTTATATATTTTTATTACTCGTCATTCAAATGATTCGTTTGATTTAAATGTCCCGGTAACCAAAACTGGTAAAAAGCATCGATTTACCAGGAATTTATTTTCGGGTTATCTTGACACGTAATCCCTGTTGATCACTTTTTAATGATCTTTCATATAAATGTCTATAAACATATTTCGTTATATAAAGTAATATAGCTGTAGCTTTAAATTATAAATTAATCATTTATCCAATAAATCCATTAGGCTTTTGTTACATACGTTGTATATCAATCGGATGTTATGATACACGCGATATTAAATAAGATGTGTCTTAACAGCAATTGTTATTCAATTTCATTTCCGGTATTGATACGGCTGTGGTAATAAAGCATTCTTGCGTCTGGCATCTGACGTGCTGGTCTCGTTTTGAAAGTGGGATTATTGACCACAACTTTCGGTTTCTCGCGCTCTGAAAGTAAAAGTAAATAAATAAAGTATTCTCGTTTCACTTACACTTTTATCGATAGGCTATGCTTGCTCTCTGTCTGCCGCGTTCTCAGCCTCCACTTCTACACTCTTATTTTTAATTTTATTATGTTTAGTTTTTACTATAATGCGCTTTGACCTTTTGAAAGAACTGATGTTTGCAATAAAGAAATTACATAAGAATACAAGAATGGTAATTTATTGTGCATATATAATCGAATAACGGCAGGAAATCTGGTTTTATATAGTTTTTAAAATATTCAATATTTTAAAATAAGTAAAATATATTCGCTCCGAAATTCCTTCCGCGATTGTGTTAGATTGGTTTTATAATAATCCCTATTTTGGCATTTGATACAAGAAATTAATATAAAATAAAAAATAAAACTGTTTTTTAAATATTCTGTCTAAAAAATATATTAATACTGAAACTGTTAAATTGAATAAAAATACGTTACCCTAAAGCTTATAACGAAAATCAACAGTAAAAAAAATATGCCAGCAAATGACTATTCTCTTTAATGTTAGTTAAAATATATTTTATAAACAGAAATATTATTTTATCGTAAAAATACAATATTAGCGGATGAAGTTTCAATGTCAATGATCGTCGATCTTAAAGTGTTAACTTATCTTGTATTGGATAAGCAAATGGAATCTTAACAGGTTTACTGGTCAGCCTGCACACAAGTAAAAGTATTACGGAAGTAACATCACTTACTTCCTTTTGCACTAAGCGAGCGGGTTTATACAGAATCGCGCGACGTTAACAAACCCAAGCGACGGCGAAAGTTTCCGGCGACTTCCGAGAGCTTTGCGATAGCGCGGGAAAAATTTCAAAATGGCAACGGATTTTTCGCGGTTAATGTCAATCCCGGCTGGCGTTTCCGGCGCGTGAGAAGGTGATTTATTGGCGATATTTAAGCTGTAATATTGCTGACGCGAGTCTACAATGGCGGACGCGTGGTGATCGACACCGATATGCGGCCGCCCGCTCCCGCTAGAGTCGAATTTTCACTTTTTTCAATGCCTTTCCCCCACTCAGATGACTTTACGGCGAAGCTATTTGACTGAGCATTGTCAATCTAATGGTATGCAAGACACGTGGTGTGATAGCATGATGCTCGGTGTGCTGTACGTAGAAGTAGATTAGAAAACAATACCCGAATAAAGGATAAATGCAATGCAAAATTTAATTTATAGATTAAAATATTACGTTATTGGTTATTTTGGAAGCAAACAAACCATGAGCACAAACAACTGCTTTTAAATTAATCTTACATAGATCTTATATATGCTTCGCAAAACCTTTTTATAACTTAATGTGAGTCAGTGATGCTTTTAACCGAATTGTTATTTAACTTTATTCCCAAGAAGTACGGTGACTCTAAAAACCCATGTTATGCAATTTGTGCCAATAAGTTAGTGAGAAAGTTTCTTCATTTACAATGAAGCCAAAACGGATATACAAATGATTGTTTCTGTGTATTACAATACGCGTTGAGCAACTGAATATGAAATATTGACTCACTTTGGCGAGTAAAATTTTTTAAAGCCATCGAAATATAATAAATTAGTTAAAAAAAACTTTAACAGTTCCAACTGTATATTTGTATGGAAATATATAACTGGCTCAAATATTTTCAACAAAACAAGTACTAAAAATTGTCTTTTACTATTGCTGCAAAACTAATCAAATCAAAAATATTGATTGAGTTAACGTTTCCGTGTATCGAAATGAGCCCTTTAGAAGTAAATTGAACCAATTAGTAAAATGGTAAAACCTTTTTCTTGGACTTTAAAGTACAGCTACGTCTTAACTTGGTGTTTTGGAAGATAGCATATTTTTATTTTATGAATTTAACACTATTGCAATGTGTAATTCGTAATTCACTTTTGCGATACTTTAAGACGTGTAGAATATTACAACGCATCTTTTTTTTTTTTCTCAAATACCAATTAGCTCACTTCACCCTAACTGACCATATTTAATAATAGCAACATACATAGCGAAATATACAGTTATACATCAAAAACTAAATACCTGTATATGTTTACATCAAAATGATTTTTTTAATTGTTTACTAACCAGTTCATAATTAGTGTAATGTTATCAACGATATTTTGATTTTTCAAATTTGCTGGTTCTTATACATGAAACAATAAATACACTTGAACTAATACTTTCGATGGTTTCGGCGGTAACTTTGTGGAAATTCATTTTAATAGAAAATTTAAATTAACTTTGATTATTCCACGTATTGTGTTACTAACTGTGACACGTGTTTCGCCTCTTTCAGAGGCATCTTCAGACTTACTATCGCAAAGTTTGCTTAAGTAATGAAGCAAGATTGATTCTAACATTTTAAAATTATAAAATTACAAAATGGAGGTTTGGGTTTTTTTCCTTTTAAGAGGAGCAAGGAGGGGGGTGTAGAATCGAAATAAAGCAAACAGATAATGATACTAATTATACTAATGAGTTGTAAACAATCAGAATGGGATTTTTCCTTTTTAAGGGAAGCAAAGAAGGGATTATAAAATCGAAACAGTGCAAACAAATTTAATCATACTACTAATGACGTTAAACATTACAAACTATTAAACTAATGAGCTGCAGTCAATCAGCTAGGTTTGTGATTACTCTATTAATTGGAAACAATTTGAGTAACGGGGAACCGCCTGTGCTATTAAGAATATTATTTAATAATATTTCTTTTTTGTTAAGAGTTTTATTAATTTCTAAAAATTCTAAACTATTCATCTTTAAACCCTTTTTATTTACTCGGTGGAGTATTTCTAAATTACAAATCTGATTAAAATTATGATTATTTTCTATTAAATGATTGGCAAACTCAGAAAAATTGTTACTTTTTAGACATCTTATATGTTCTTTAATTCTAATATTAAAGTTTCTACCTGTCTGTCCAACATAAGACGCTTGACAGTCTCCACAAGAGAGTCGATAGATACCACTCTGTGACGATGAATCTACGCGATCTTTACTGTTCAATAAAATTTTACCTAAATTATTTACTGTATAAAACGCGGGTTCTATATTGTCTGGCAAAAATTTAACTATCTTTGACGAGATGTCTCCTAAATAAATAATTCTAGGCCAGTTTTTAATATTATCGTTTGCTTTCTTCTCTCCTGAAAAAATATTATTTACTATGAGTTGTTTAACTTGCTTACGCTTAAGTAAGTTAACTACTACGTCTGTGTTGTAACCATTATTTACAGCTATCTGTTTAATAATGTTTAACTCTAATTCAAAGTTGACTTTAGTGAGAGGGATGTTAACTAATCTATTAATCATTGCATGGAATGATGGAATGACGGGTGAATTGATTGATGGTGAATGACGACATCTGTATAAGTAGGCTTTCTGTAAATGGCAAATTCTAATCTGTTGCTATTATTTTTCTTTATTGTTATGTCAAGAAAATTTAAGGTTTTTTGCTGCTCGATTTCTAGTGTGAATTTAGTATTTGTATGCAATGAATTTATATGACGTAAAAAGGTATCTAACTGTCTATCTGTTCCTGTCCAAATGCAAAAGATATCGTCTACATAACGATACCAAGTTTTTACATTTTTAAGTAACGTGTGATTTGACTTAAAGAGATTATTCTCAAAATAATCCATAAAAATATCCGCGAGCAAAGGTGAAATAGGACCACCCATAGGTAATCCTACCGATTGTTTGTAAAATTTTTTGTTAAACAAAAAATAGTTTTGTTCAATACAAATATTAAAAAGTCTAAGCATTTCTTTAACGACGTTGCTATTAATATCCGAAAAAGTTAAAATTTCGCTGACTATATTTTTGCACTCTTCCGTTGGTACGTTAGTAAATAAATTTGTTACGTCGAATGATACTAATTTACAATTACTAGTTAATTGTATGTCTTTGATTTTTTCCGTGAAGTCAATGCTATTCTTAACTGTATACTTCGGTTTAAACACGTTGTAAGAATTAAAAACGTCATTTAACTCACGGGCGATTTTGTAAGATGGAGAACTACAAAAAGATACCACGGGACGAATCGGTATCAAGGGTTTGTGTAATTTGGGTAAGTCAAATAATCTCGGAGCTTGTGGGTTTAAATTAATAACTTTATTTTTATTTAAGTAGAAAATGATAGGGCAGTTTTTGACACACGTTTTTACCTCAACTTGAAATTTGGATGTAGGATCCTTGTTAAGTAATTGGAAATGATCTCCTTTCGACAAGAAGTCTTCCACTTTCGATGTATAATCTAATGAGTTTAAAATTACTACGGAATCGATTCTACACCCCCCTCCTTGCTCCTCTTAAAAGGAAAAAAACCCAAACCTCCATTTTGTAATTTTATAATTTTAAAATGTTAGAATCAATCTTGCTTCATTACTTAAGCAAACTTTGCGATAGTAAGTCTGAAGATGCCTCTGAAAGAGGCGAAACACGTGTCACAGTTAGTCACACAATACGTGGAATAATCAAAGTTAATTTAAATTTTCTATTACACTTGAACTAGTTCATCCGTGCACTTGAACGCCTGAAGATGCCGAAAGGCAAAACCCGGGTCGTAAGTGACAAAATTTCTGTGAATGTACATAATTTGAACGATTCAAATTTAAAAAAAGATCATTTTTTCTTTTTTGATTTATATCCTTCTAGACCAGCAATACTCAAACCACGGCCCACGGGCCGCATGTGGCCCAAATAGCTCTTATGTGCGGCCCAAAATAATTATAGTCACCAAATATTTTTTCGGTGTTGTTTTCAATATTGAGTTGCAATCGGTCAGTTAGCAACAGTCCTTAGCAAGTGGGTATGAAAAATACAAAACTGTACAAAAATGTGCCCAGCTTCTGCTCACATTATTCTCATCTACGTATATCTGTGAATCGTCATATTCTATTGAAATATGCGAAGAGCGTGTATAAAAATCGGTTTACTGATTCTTATATTAAAAGTTGCCAGTAGTTATCAGGAACCTGATTGAACGAAGATAGTTCAATTTTAAATCAATATCATAATTCACATTAATTTTTATTTTATTTTTTCCTTTTCATCTTAAATTTAAATTTGTATCTAGAAGACTACTTTTAGCAGTAAATTTTACTTTTTTTTGCCAAAAATTTTGATATTTTGTTATTTATGCTGTAAGTCTTCTTTAATAAATAAATGTCAACAAAAAATAAAATAGTTTTATTTTGATATCATAATACATACATAATCATAATAAATAAATAAAATAAATATTAAAATAAATAAATTAATATGTTGCGGCCCACGTAGAAAAGCAAAAATCGGAATCCGGCCCAGAGGAAAAAAAGTTTGAGTATGGCTGTTCTAGACCAATGCGATATTGTTGGAGTGTCCCTTTGTCCACAGTTTCCTCAAATAAATCATTAAAAAAATAGTGCAATATTTATAAAAAAAATCGTTTATTAAATAAAATTAACAATTTATTAAGTATTTGATATAAAATTTACAATATTTATATTATTTACAGATTGTCTTATTACAATATTTTTCATAAAATTACAAAACTTATTGCTCTAAAAGTGGCTTAATGAGAAGCATAATGCTGCTGACAGTCATCAGAAATATCCTCACTGCTGCCATTATCCCTGTTCGCATCATGGCGGCAAAAGGTTGAAACTATATAAACAATAAAAAAACAGGAATTAAATAAAAATGAGAAATAGTCCCAGGACTGTCAAATATGATTGATGAAGTGGTTGGGCAAATTGCAGTGCTATTTTTCCTTTCTTTTTTAATTGTTGAAGCATCAGAGTGCGTGATTTATATTTCAGTTCAGTGCAGCTTTGCATCTGACTTAAACTTTCCAAAAAAAAATGGACTTTTTCCCCAAGCCATTATTGTGTTACGGAACGCGATCATAAAATCAACGGTTGCATATATATCCAACCATAAACTAACCATAACTTATTAAACTATTGTAAGAACTTTGGTTCAATTGTTTTTTTGTTGTTATTTATAAATTACTTGAAAGTGGTTTACAGTAAATTATATTATATTAAAACAACCCAACTGTATTTTATTATATTTGGTTCAAATATTAAGCTAGTGATTTTACAACTGTATTTTAACCTTAACCTGAACAAAATAATCCAATATTAAATGCATATTTATTTGACATAATATAGTAATTAGATTTAATTCATATATTTTAGATCGAAAAATATTCATTTAATCTTAATTCTCACGATAGTTAAATGTCAAAACAGTCGCCAACAATATTCAAAAGTCATTAAAGAATTGATTGGTTTGAAATGTATACAGAATTAAACAGAGTTTTAGCGAGAAAATGCAAATTTGTCAAATCAAAGCAATGATTTTATTTAGTAATAAAACTGATAAATTCATATATTACAAAAACTATTCGTCGAGTGTAAAAAGTTACACTCGACGTACTACTGACTACACTTGTGTATACAGTAAGCATCACATTAAAACATCCTTCTAATGCGTTATATTAAACAAATTTGTTACACAACACAAAATTTACTATAAAATTGTTAGAAGACATTTCTGAAAGTTAGTTACTATGCATTAGATTGCATTATACGGTGTCAGTTTACAAGATACAATTAAGATTGTAGAAAATAGTATGTAGCATGCATACGTCAGTATTTCTAAACTAGTTTTCCTTAACCCTATCAGTTAAAACTCCGCTAAGTAACTAGATGATTTCTATTCAAACACCTTCTGTTGATTTTTCAAAATAAACTTTTATCAATTTGTTTTTAAACCTGTTTTGAAAAGTTAGCTTAGTCCTGAGGTTTGTCTCAAAAATATCTTTTTTCGATTTCAGCTGATTTGACAATTAGCTTTTCAGATATTTTCATTTATTTGTTTTAAGCAATAAACTCTTAGACACTTTTTTTATTTAAGATAATTATATTTATACTTTTTGTATTGTATTTATAGTTATGAATCACTTTAAATATAATTTAAGATAATTGAAAATAATAAATTTGGTTACGAAAAATATTTGGCATTGTTGCAAATTTATAATGCGTTCAATTATTCTGAATGTCAAAACACTTTAAATATAGTTACTATAATTCCAAAAGAAAATATTTCTTACAAACCAATGCCATATTTCTCAAATCAGATGTTTAGCTGGAAAATAAAATAATAATATTTTCCGTGACTGAAAGAGCGCAGTTTTTACGGTAATCAATATTCAAATATTCCTATAAATATTGTTAACACGTTGATAAAAATAGTTAAATATTATATCATTAGCATTTGATTGCCATAAAAAACATAAAAATATGTTTTATAATTATAAAGATCATAACTTTTAGTCGATTAAAACTACTAATATTTGAGAAAGTTGCTGAATAAAAAATAAATGTCTCGTTACAAAATCTCTTACATATTGACACCTGAGTAGAATTAGTTGCTCGCAAACGAATCCTAGCCATAACATATTTGTTGCATCTTATAAAATAAGAAATTTGCTTTCTCAAAAAAAAAAAATGAATTATGTTATCAGTTATGCAAAGATTTTTTTATTTTGTTTCTATACAACAAAAATCATTTAACATTAAATCAGGTGTCTATTATTGTTAATTTCAGTTATTTTATTGAATATTTTCTAGCTTCCTCATAACATCCTAAAAAATATAAGAAAGCAAAAAAAAAAAATTGAAGTCAAATGATGAATTGAACAAAATAATTTTGACTTGACTTGAGTCTTTCATAAGAGACATCCTATATTTTCCTCATTATAGCACTGGCTTGTCAGTTTTTAAAAATTGCTAAAAAAACTCATATGATTATCAAAATTTGCGATCGGTTTTTTCTACTTGGCATCCCGGTTTCAAATATTAGAATTGATACTGTTGTTTATCATTTAACAAAAAACGTTAATATTTTTATTGAAACCGTCCTAGTTGCTTTGAAACGACATGAAATATATAAAAGACATCATACATCAATGAAATGTTTTGAAAATATAAAATTTAGGTTTGTTTTGAAAATATTTTTGATATACATAGGTGCACTTTTAGAATGTTGGCCGGGTTTTATGTAGTCCATCGCTTAGTAGGAATACCGAAAAAAACTTATTTTTTATTTATAAGTAGGTGTTTAATTTAATGCTATTTAAACAAAATTTAAAGAATATGAAAACCATTGTTCCCTATTTTTATTGAAATATATTTTTTGAAAATTCTTAGAGGATTCTTAGAAAATGTTGGAATTTGAAAATTGGATTTGTATAAGCCCAAAATACAGCCACATAATTTTTTTTTAATATTTCAAAAATATTGAGAATCTTAAAGAATACATTTTTACAATTTATTTAATTATACTCAATAAAAAACAAATTAACCTGTAAATTTATAATCATATTCAAATGCTTTGAATTCAATGACCGTATCAACGTCTTAGGATAATTTTACACAAATCTTTATTAATTTTTTTATGTACAGCTGGAGAAAATTATTCCGACTCGGTTAGTAAAAACCACTTTTTATATGCTAATTGAGAATGAGTGAAAAAATATTTTGTCTCCCGGATTTGATAAAAAAAATTCTCACAGTGTGAAACTTTAAGCATTTGCCAATGTCTACACAGTTTTAATCAAAACCACTTTCTTCGTTATTTTGTGATAATTATATTGCAGTTTTTATGGCATCGAGTTAAACATTTCTTCAAATATTGCAGATTGTCTTCGTTTACGGAAATGGCTAGCCAATAAATTTATTATAACGTGTTAAGTGTATTATTGCTGTGTAGCAAAGAAATTATTAAAATGTTACTGCAAAGAAAACGTTTTTAACTTTGTTTATATATTTAAGTGATACAATAATCACTACACACCCAACAATAAGATATTTAAATAATATAATTATCATATGTATATAGTGGGTTCAACGTCATACACCTCGTTTGGGGAGCTATCGGGCTCAAATCTTAGCACGTGACGTCTAAAATTCCCTACCGCCCGTCCAAATCTTTAAGCGGAGCATAGGAAGAAGCTATCCACTAGTCCTGTTCTCATCCTATTATTTTGTCTCAACATTTTTTGCCTACTTCGAAAGGCAACTGAGTAACAAGCAGTTCTCGCAGAAAAAAAACATCATTTCAGATAAAATATATGTCTACACTTTACATTGAGAGTAGATATGGTTGAAAAAATATGTACTTAACAAAATAACATGGTATTAGCCCCTCTTTTCATTTAATTTAATTTTCGCTTTGATCAAAAGTAATATGTCAAACGATTCAAATAACTATTTAACATGAAAATAAATAACTTATTCAATTCCTTGCAGTAGTCTAGTTGTCTTACGTCTTAACAGTCGTAAAGTGAAAAAATTTACAAAGTGAATTAACATTTTCATAATTTGATTAAATTCTAATATGTTATATAAATACAATGGTCACTGATCAAATCTATAAAATTGGACGTGTTGATCTGAAACTTTTTTTAAATTTCCGTTTACTCTATAATCAGAGCAGGCATATTGTAGTATTAGTTTTCTAATAAACATGTTCACTTTAAAACATTTATTAAAAGCAACGCTTCAATTTTTTGATCAACAGTTTAAAAGTTGAGAATATTTCTCAATTTATATGTGCAATATTACATGTTGGATTATAATATATTATAAGTGGCCAGATCTCCTTGAGTAAGATAAAACTAAATCTAGTTTAGCTTTCAACTCACGGATACGTTCTACTTTTGTATTTGCTTCATGAATTATAACTATTATATACCCGTAATAAGCTAAAAAAAAATGTATTATTTTATTTAAATAACACCATTTCATTGATACCGTTCGAGCCAGTTTTATTTTTGTTATCCTGAACTTCCTCCCAGAAGAGCAGATAAAAGAGACGAGATGAATGATCCTGAATCTGATCCGGGATGTGTCTCTGAACTGTCACCATTACCAGCCTGAAAAAATATTAAAAAAACACAAATTTATAAAATACATACATGATCAAATATATGCTTCTGAATCAAGTAAAATTTTCCCGAAACCCTCCTCCAAAGATCACCGTGTATTTACAAGTATAAATGTACAATTTAATGCCGAAATTTAATTTTTTGATGACCCCATTCCATTTTTTTTTCAGAGTAGACTTAAGAATGTTTTTTAAACGTTTTTTTTAAAGAATATTGCGACACAACTGTGCTATTTTTGTTGTATTCATAAGTGAAAACATAACTGTTATGATGGAATATTATTTTTTTTTAGTTTTAATAAATATGACAATTTACCGAAAATTCCTAATAATAAAACAGCAAAAATTACTTATACTCAACGCATTTTATGGACGTTTGCATTGAATATATTTATTGTCGCTGGGGAGCCTAGATATTTTTTTGAAGGTTGAATAAATTATTGTGAGAAGAAACCATGAAAATGCTTTCTTTTTCCTATTGCACACTAACTTTCAATAAAATTGTTGAATACTTAAATATTGTGAGAAACTAGTCATGCGTGTATTCTAGTCAAGTCGTCAATCGACCTGAACAAGTTCAAGTTTGCAATAAGTCCTCAACACTCAATATACCTCTAATTTCACGAATTACAAGCGCCATAAATTTTACGAAACGTATTCTTATGACTTGCTTGTATTTTTTTTTAAATATATATCGGCGACGTTCTGATGATCAAATTTTAGCTTACTTTTTTCATATCGACATAAAAATGCTTATAAACCATAGTTTTTTTCTTAGTTTAGTAGTACTAGTAAATAACTAAATTAGTACCTACAGCATATTATTTTTCGATATGATTTTGTCATACGTGTTTTTTAATATAATTGTATTTCCTACCAGTTGCATCATTGCACTAGTTGCATCATTTTAATGAATATATTATAATTGACTAACAAATTTTACATATTTACCCTTTTTTAGAATACAAGCGATGTATATTTGAATGTATTATTTACATAGCTAATATACCTACGTATTCTTAAAGAATTCAACAATAATTTGTTGTATGTACGCGTATAAACAATCGTAAAACCTTCATGCTAAAATACACGCAATGAAACAAGCCTTTTTACAAACACTAAACATATATCATCCAAAACAACTTAAAAATTTTAACTACCATAAAAAGTTCAATGTAACAAATACAATAAAAAATACTGAAAATAAGGTACAAAAACAATATAAGTGCATATTTTTCTGTTGATTATTTGGCATGGTTATAATTAATATATCAAAAAATGACAATATTTTCTCGCCGAACAATCAAGCGGTCGAAGATTTTTTAAAATGTTTTTCAATACGTGAGATGAAGTGTTTTATTTTTTGTTACCGCGCTGATTCCTCCTAAAAGCGTCGCAGCTAAGTTTCCAAAGAACGCTCCGTTGTTCATCTGCAAACACAATAAAAAAAAACTATAAAAAGTTGTAGTGAAATTTCGAAATATTTTTATCAAAAATTGATCGCTATTGTGACAGTCATTTGGTGTGAGCTTATTATTTATCAACACAATAAAATAACCACGTATTAATTAATTGATTACTAAATTTGTTGCGGTATTCATGATACTTTAAATTTGAAATCATTTTACAATATGAAGTGGTTTATTTGCAACTGAAATATGCAACATCTCATTAGTAGTAAACATCATAGATTATTATCGCTCTTACACATCAAAATATAGCCGTATTGCTCAAGTTTTATGAAAAACATTCCCTGACTAGTACATTTAACACAAAAATGATATTGGATAATGTTGAAAATGTATTTGTATGATACAGCTAGGGATTCTGAAGTCTCGGGGTTTTCAAAGTCCTGGGACTCGACCATGTCGTGTCTGTTTTTCTTAGGACTCTCCTCTTATATCTGCTTTCGTTCAATACTCATCAGTCCTTTTGAGGGTTTCTTAACCACAAGAATTGTTTTTTTTAATCTTTAAAAATATTATTTATTTATAGAATAATTTTTAATGGGCTCGTTGTGTTCGTATCTTTAATATGTTTATAAGCGCAGTATCATGCAGTGGCGCGGTGCCACTTTAAACTTTAACAATTTGTATAAAAATAATGTCAGGTGGAATTCACACCTACGTTCGCCTTGGAAGTTGTAAGTCGTTAATATTCCACATACAGTAATAATAAGCAAAACATATTCTAAACTAAGTTTATAAGTAGAATTTATAGGTGAAATAATGACTGTATAATAAACTAGGAAGAAGAGAAATAATTGAAAAAAATGAAGACCATTTCAAAGGGGAAGAAAATGGTTTTCACCATTTGTTGTTACCAATTTCGTCAGCACGGCTGACTGTCCTGTATAAATTTGTAAATTATAGAACGGACTTTTCTTTCATTGTATTATTTTTTAAATTCTTACAAATTGTGATTTGCATCCTGTAATTCACCGACAAATTTAAAAACTGGCCAAATACAATATAAATTAATTATTATAGATTATTAAGTGATAAATAAAATTCACGAGGCACGTGACGCATGCAGTAATTTTCCACTTACGCAACTGGGCTTGAAAAGACGAAGTTCCTAATTGTAGGAATAATAATACATATCATGATTGCTGCATTTAATGTTATTATTGAACTTTTAATTTAGCGGTAAAATTTTTGAGAATACCATCATTATCATTTTAAGTTGTCTGGTTATTTAATCATCAAATTATATTAGAGATTGAAGGATATTGAGATAATTTTTTTAAATATGTCTAGTAGATTAAAGAAACCTTTGTAAAATGGCAAATGAAAAAAACAGGTGTTAATATTCTTTAATAATAATTACTGACGAAATAGTATTACAGTGGAAAGAAACTTTAATCACTTCATTGTTTGATTGAAATTTTTTACTTTTCAAACGAGCGCGGTTCCAATAAGTAAATAAATTGCAGAATAATTATACATCAATAGAATTATTTTCATAACATTATTTAAAATTAAATATATTTTTAGAAGTCAATTTTTATGAATAATATATCTACAAATAAAAAGTCAAACCATTACGATATATATTTAAAAAACCGCTTTGATCATTGAACTGTTAAGCCACGAGTAATTAAAAGGCTAAATTAAATCAAATATGTTATATAATTCAAATTATATGATGCGAATAAAAAAAAATCAAATGTTTTTTATATAGTTGTATAATATTATATTAAAAATAAAACACTTTTTGATATAATTTTACATTACTATTATTATGCTCGTAATGAGCAAAAACCGGCCGTGATTTAAAATAAATACTGTGAAAATATGACAAAAGGTGTTATATGTTTGAATTTACATATTATAATTGAATGCCTCTCTACCAAGATTTGGCAGTGAAAACCTTGAAAGTAAGTTGGATTGTCATCTTATTTTAAGCGTCGAGTAGTGTTGCATATCCTGCGTATATTAATTTAACATTTTTTTTTATCATTGAATACAAATTAAAACAGTAGTTTTTTTGCAGTGGAAAATTGCGAATTATAAATAGGTATATTATTACAAAATGTATGAAAAAACTTCAGCAGGTGCTTGTGCAGTTGCATTTATAATTAATTTTAATGTATAATAAATAGTTTTTTGCAATAACCACATACCGCTCCTCCGCCAGTTATTCCTTCCAATGCTGTTACTAGATATCCACCAATAGCAGTTCCTATATTTTGCATGCCATCTCCCTGAAATTAATATATTTAAATATACTCAAATTAATAAAACTCCGGGTCGATAATTTGGTCTACTCGTCCGGCTAGTGGTTTTATAGTGTTTTGAAATATTGGGTAAAATCCGTAGGATGTACTGGACGTAACTGAAGTATGCTTTCATGTCACTTGCGGAAGCAAAATGAAGTGGAAGCTGGCGAAGAATCTTGAAGTCACCGTTTAGTAAACACATGCTCCAATTGCTGACGAATTTGATTCAAGAAGAAGAAACTAATGGTTTATTAAGAAATTATGAATTCAACTCGTTTTGTATAAAATATTGAAAAATTCAAAACATAATTTTCATAACGATGCTTAAGCTGTGATCGTTAATTCAAACATTTTTCAGTGAAAATATTGCGAAATTCTCAAAAAAACATGATTATAAAGAAGATTGATTATCTAATAAGTATGGAATAAAAACTCTCAAGTCTTCAAAACATTCAAGATTGCATAATTTTATGATATATCGTGAGACATTATTTTCGATATATTCGCATGAATTGAAACTTTCACAATTTAAATTCACACTATTAACTGTGTGTAATAAAAATCATTTTTATTACTAAAATAGCACTAGCTATTCGTTTAATTAATTAACGTTAGTACTTATTTGATTGATAGTTAATCATGTTTCTAAGATAAAGCATTTCGATCTAAAAAATATTTTATTATTATACTAACCCCTAATATTCCTGCTAAAAGTGCAACGGCTGATCCAATAAGTGTGTTCAAATCAAATCCTTCGCCCTGAAATAACATGTCGTTGATGAGTTTATTAAATATACAATATCATTTTTTTAATATTATATTCACAGAAAAGATAAATTAATTCTTACCCCACTTAAATTGGCAACAATTGATCCCACAGTGGTTAATAGTGTTCCTAAGTCAGATTGACCTCCCTCCTGGAATAAATATTAACATATGTATGTTGTTTATACTTAGAGGTAAATACAAAAGTCGGTATTCTATTTAAAAAATAGGTTAAAAAATAGGCATATTTATTTAAAAGTTTTTTTTGTATATTCTGAATTGAATTTTACAGCTTCGTAAGGTAAAATGTTTTAAAATTGATGGATGACCCTTACCCCGCTGAGTCCCGCTAAAAGTCCAAGAATTCCACCTCCCATTCCATCTCCACCACCTGGTGGTTCATCTTCATCCGATGATGAAGTGTCATCGTCTTCAATAGAATTATTACTACCAAGTTCTTCTTGTTGTTTCGCCGATTTTGTTTCGTTTAATCTCTTTTGCAATGTTGCTACAATCTAATATCACAACATTAATGAACATAAATAAAATATATAAATATAACAAACTCATAAAAAAATATAAGCGTTATCTTATAAAAATAATCATTTTACTTAAAACTATTTATAATAATTAGAAAATTACTGTCTTTATAGAGAGTTTGATTGTTTTACAGCATTTTCTTAAATCTTATTCTAATAATATTGAGTAATGATGAATAAATAAAAAAAATATTTGTTGTTATCAAGCATCGAAATATGTATATGAAATTTTAACTAAAAGTGTTTTAACATAAAATATCAGTCACAATTTAATATTATATAGATAAAATTGATTGTTAATGTATTACTATAATGAATATAAAAGTGATTTGCCTACTTTCATAGAGGCTTAGCCTTCAAAGAGGTCATAAAGAAATGTTCAGAAGGCTTAATATATATACGGTTTATTCATATAGCAAAAAAAACTTACCTTCATAAATTGTATTGTGTTCTTATAGCATATCACCAACGGTTGAAATAAGAAATATTATTGACAATTATTTTAAGAAATAGACACCGTTTGCTGCTGCTAAAAAAAGTCTTAAAATAAAAATTTATACATTCTACCATGTAAATAAAATAATATTCTCTCGTGAAAACTCATGAGAGGTGATATTGTATTTAAATTTTCATTTCAATGCAATATCATTTAAAAAACTCCATAGACATGGTTAAGATAATTATTTTACAGTTTCAATGAGAACCTTTTTGTTGTTTTAATTTCATTAATTTAATGATTCTATAAAAAATATTACGTTTGCAAAAAAATAATTGTACAACATCAAATCAATGTGTCATTTCAATTGCAATGAGTTTTAGACATAACGATGAGTGAAAAAAATATGGCTATCTTGGAATAAATAACATTGAAAAATATAAAGAGGCAATTATTACGGAAATACCAAACAACACTGTGGAAACATAAAGTGCATCTTAAAAATAGCAACAAAAATCAAATACCACACGGAGAAAATGTGAAAAATATGTGCATCCATATGGAAAATCACACAAAAGCGAAATATTATTGCGAAGGAATCATAGATGAGTGGTTATTGGTCATAATAGGGCGGTGATAATTTGTGCAACGTTCACCAACAGTAATATCCTGAGGATACGACTGATCATTACCTGTTCCGCTTGCCTGCGTATCCTGGCACTCCTCATTACATCGGTCTTCTAATGCGATATGCATGAAAACAGATTCAAATGATAAATATATACATAAAAAACATCTCGAGTGTAGCACGTATGCAAAAATAAAGTTTTATATTGTTTGTATTTTAATTAATGTGATGTGTAATGGTTCTGTACATTATTGTTCCTTGTTTATCACAGTTTAAAAAAATCTATTTTTGTTTGAATGTTACACATTTTAACTTAAAAAAACTTTAACTAACAAAATAACATTAAAAAATTAATATTTAGATGTTTCAGTACCTAAAATAATAGAAACAAATATACTTGTAAAGGTTGAATTCATACCCCGTGGTACGTGAGTAACACGCTGCTTCACAGAGACTTGAAAATACCTACCATCCGCGATTTCGTTCGTGAGATATCTCAAAAGTTTCACAGCGAAGTAGGAAAACATTTTAACCCAACGATATCTAATCTCCACAACTATGACGAGACACTGCCTGAGAATCGTTTTAGACCAAGAGCAATTCTGCTCGACGACCCTCCATAGATCTTATGTCGTCTAAAATTTGCACTTTTAGAACGAAATTAGCATCACGAAAACGACTCTTTTTGTTTGACTTTCTTTGTGTACTGTATGTGTGTGTGTATGTATGCTTATGTGTGTGTACATGTACGGATGCAGTATGGGGAAGTATATAGAATGTGATTTGCAAAATAATGCATATGGAGTTCCCATGAACTTCTTATCTCTGTAGCGATCACGCCCTTCTGTCTGCAAACGATGGTAAGGGGATACAATTTAGAATTCTTCAAAAACTTTATCGATGAAGGAGACTAGAAGAACCTTGACGCTAGCGCGTCCTGGTACTTAAAGCTCCATAAATCTGATATCCAAAAAAAAAAACCGTGGGGTTTTTTTATATCTACCACTTATTTTCTATCAAACGATAAAAACATCACAAGTTAATATCATGACAACAAAATAAATTAATCGTTAATTCATAAAAACCCTACATATGCCAGGCACAATTTCGGTATACAACTAAATACATAGTATTATCAATAAGTATTTCATGCAACATTATAAAAAAGCAATAATTCAATAAACTTATAAAAGATTTCAATAGCACCATATTACCATACATAATTATGCGGATTCCAAATTGCAAAAGCAATTAAAAATATACCATGCAGCTTATGCGTAAAAAGAGTCGAAATAGCGTTTTTTCCAGCAAAATTTACATATGTTATGTCACCTTATGATTTCGGTACACAATGGCATCAGACCTCAAAACTGACGAAACGCTGAATTATTTATTTTTATCGATAATAAAATGCTACTTATATCTTAAAAAATGCTTATTTAACGCATCATGAATACAACTCCTTTCTGATGAAACAAATTATTGATTAATTTCTAAAACGCACTCTTATAATTAAAATATCAATAAAAGTTCGTTATGTTCGACTGTAACTAATTTTACATTAAAATTTATAAGCTGATGATGAACATGCTAGTTTTAATATTAATAATAAATATGAATAATAATTAACTGTATATAATCACTTTTTTTTCTCCTTTTTAATAACAAAAAATAAGTTGAGTAGGTCTTAAAAAATTTCAATTAAGCATACGTATAAAACATTAAAAAAATAGTTTTTCGTGACTGTAACGAGTAATTAAAAATCTCAGTAAAAAAAAATGTCAAAACTTTAATTGTCAATTTTAAATTATGTGGTTTTTAAAAACATATTCAAAATACAATAAATATTATAAAGTTTTTAAGTTTCAACCATTTAATACTAGAAACGACGGCTCTTAACGGATAGTCAATATTTGGATTTGAGCAACAATTCTATTGTTTTCAAATAAAAATAAAAATATATTACATGTACATTAAATATGTGAAAAAATGTACTTACAGAACCACTTGAACTTCCTAAAATACTTGAGATAATGCCACTTAGTCCTCCTCGTCCTGTACCATCTCGTTTCTGAATAAAACATAATGTTATCAGTACATCAAATTCCTAAATTTATAAGGACACTATTAATAATGTATATACTTTTATTTTATGAAGTAAATGTTCCACATTCAATAGATGGATAATAATAATTTGCATAATTTATTGTTTCAATAGTACCAGTATTGGGTGTCAAGCTATAAATCAGAAATGAAGAACCGTTTCAATTTGAAAGACAATTTGGATGAATATTTGTTTTTTTATTCGTGTTAGTCTTATTAAAGTACTCATTATACAAGCTTAATCATATTTACTAAAAAAAGTCACTTCTTAAATAATAACACGTACATATGTAGCAACAGGAAACATAAAAAATGAAAAAAATATAAAAACGTTTTATCAACATGTCAGGCTAATTTTCTTTTTGACGACGTATTTGCCATCATTGTGGTAGATTTTAGAAGCTTAACTATAAGTTAAATGCTTTAAACTTACCCCACCACCACCACTAGATGAAGACAAGACTGATCCCAAAAATCCTGCTGATCCTCCGCCCGTTGATGGAAGATCTTTAGGTTGAATTTCATTCTCTTCTTTCTCTATCATTTGGACGTCATTTTCATAATCTAAAGGATCCAGTATCTGTACGTTCTGCCGGCCTACTCGAGTACTCTACAATAATAATAATATATTTGCATCTATTATTAGTATAAGTTTATCAAATTGTGGCTTAATGTTGAAAAAATAAACATGCCCATTCTTTCATAATACATTTACGAATCTTTCATTGTTTTGTATAATATGCTCGCTCAATAAAAAAAACCGATTTTGATTACATTAAACGTAATCAGAACTCTTAAAATATAAGAATAATTTAAGAACAAGTTAATTCTATAATATATAGTCTTAACAAACTATTTTTCATTTTAAACTTAACTAGCTACCTAGTCGTATGTAGATTAAAACGATTTATATTGAAATAGTAAATAGATTCTTCTTGAAAGTGAAGATGTGAAGCGGAAATTGCTCATAGATCAGTCATTCAATATTTATTAGACATATATATATATATATATAGTTTCCACAAATAAAACGGAAAGAAAGATGAGGTTAGTATAGATGTAGTCACATCAACGTTATCTTTAAGACCTGTTTTCTTGGACGAATTTGAATAATTGAGATTTACGAAAACATGATGAAAAGACATACCATTACCCAACCAACTTGAATGAAAGTTTTTGAGAAAAACCAAATAAAATAAATGGAAATGAAACAAATGAACACATTTGGTTTCATCAAAGATTTTTGTAATAGAGGACCCACTTAAGAATTTTTGGAATAAAATTTCGTTGGCTCAAATTAACTTGTGATCGTTTCCTTTTACGATAGTGTTGTTATGCTTTTGGATAGACGCTGATTATTTTTTTATGGAATCCATTTGAAAGTCATCTTATATAAATCCCCATTGAATGCTATGTTAAGACAACTTTCTATATTATTTTATAAATACCAAATGCAACTGCATCGCTCTTTGTTAGAAGTGCTGTCGGTTTTATATTATTATTATCCTCCATCTGTAAGTCGCAAACAATAAAATCATGGCATGGTCTAATACAGTTTTTTTTAATATGCAAGACACTTTGATCGTAACAGTAAATGGTTTACTAAAGGCAATACAAATCTAGAACGTAAGCATCTTTTACAAAGAGAACCATGAAATTGACTTTATAAAAAGCAGTAGTTATATCAATTAAAGAAAAAACATATACATTTTACAATAAAGACAAATATTTGGCACGTTTGTATTGTCATTTTTACTTTGAAAAATCAAAATAATATCCAAGTGTTACTAGGCCTTATTTACCTTGCTTGTTTTCATTATTTTTTTTTTAAATAAAATAAAAAAATAACAATAAAAATGTGCCAAATATTTTGAAACTGGAAAATCACTGAAGGTCATAATCATAATGAGAAGAGATAATCACAAACACACATGCCTACGATTTTAAATTCAATAAGAGACATTTATATTTGATATAGATTTTTCTGGGACGTGAGCTAGTTTAGACTAGCTTGATTGCTAGGGCAAAGTTTTTACCAACTAAACAAATAACGTAGCGCTTATATAGTTGCAAATAATTTAAATAAGCTTTAATTCATTTCCGAAAATGGTACCATTGTATTATTGAAACAAATAGTAGATGGGTTCATTTAAATACAACATTACGAATAAAGTCATAAAGAATAATCTCTTTTTAATTTACTCGCAACTATTTATGACATCAAGAAATAAATTAGTACCAATATCTAAGCCCTCACAAATCGCATACCTTGAAAACATTAACGATAGTTATTTTGTTTTAATTTTATGATTAACATAGGGCTAAAGGTTAGTTGATTCTACATACATACCTAATGATTATAATAACGAAAATGTTCTCATTTGATTCACTATCGCTTTATTTAATATTATATGCTAATTGGTGGTGGAAAACCAGACGACCTTCAACATACGAGATCATTGAACTATGTGATTTTCTACAGTATAAATATAAACTGAATTAATTTTCCATTATTTAAAATACTCTTAGGCGAGGATTACAAATGAATTATTAAAACCTGATTTTTTCTGAAATTCATAATTACAATCTTTTACACCACACAGTTAACAAAAATATGATAATCTGGCTTTTTTTTCAATTTTATTGAAAGTTTTTTTTAATAAGAAATATAAAATCTACTAAGAAATATATAATGAAAACAATAAAGATGACTTTTTACTATTCAAAACTCAGCAGACATACGTTAGTAACAAACACGACACGTCACTCAACCCGAGGTCCTGGTTCAATATGCAAACAGTTCAATGCTCAGCTGCTGTCATTAAAATGGTATATTAATTACACGAGATTGATATTAATTATAATTGCAAACAATTTTATGCTAAGTTATAAGTTAATACGTGTCGTTGCACCTTTCAAAATGGTTGATTCAAGTATCTTGGATACAATAATTACAATGATTGGCGTGCTTAATAAGATAATGTTAAAAAATGGGACTTGCAATCATTATATACAGCAGACTTTTTTGACATATGGAAATTATCTTGTTTTGCATTCATTGTATCAATTATGATTGTAAACGGTTTTATGCTTTTTTATTTTTAATTCACTGAATTCTAATCACAACAAGCAGCTTATTTGCAATATGTTTTATTATGTTTTTACTATAAAGATAAACAGCCAAATGAATGTTACTTTTCAAAAAATCAGAATATTTATTGATTTATTTTTTATACTTAAGGTGACTTTTAAATCTTTAACTTTAATTTACGTAGCACAGTGAGCATGCAAGAGTTATGCTTATATATATTATTTTTGCTGTGGTCAAAACAAAACTTTTTTTAATAACTGAAATTTGTTGAAATATATTCAAACGATTTATTTTATCAAGCGAATATATATAAATATTAAATTTGAATCAATCAAATGTTTTTGACATTTGCACACATTTTGTCCCGAGATTTGACTTTAGAAATTTTCGGGCATTCAAGTGCACGTAAGAACTTGAACAGACGCTTGATAAATAGTTTCATAGTCTATAATATAATAAAAATTAATATCACTAAGCAAAAAGTTATTGCTAGCGACGTGGATTATTTTTACAAAAATGAAATTTGGATTTGTTAGAGGCAAAACGTGTTGAACGATTAAAATTTCACCAAGCACCTACTGACAAAGACTTGAATTATAAAGCTTTAAATAATAAAAAGAAAAGTTTTGGTTTGAACATTGATTATAATAAAGTTTACTTCGTTTTATTATATTACCTTTATTTCATATTGAATAACTTGCGGAAAATAATGAATTCCACAACTAAATGTTTAATACACATTGGCTTCATAATAAAAGTTGGATGTAACTGTACTTACGTCTTTTTTATTGTCTTCGTCTGGTGACTCGACGACGTTTGACAAACTTTTTTGATTTCGAATCCCATTTGACTGCAACGGTTTGGCAAATGACAATTGAGTAACAATTAGCAACACAGTCAATCTCGTCAAGGAGTGAGTCATCATTATTGACCTACAAATTGAATTGAACCAACAATGAATTAACAGTATTTATCTCGTTACAAACAAATCTTTTATATGCAGTATGTATAATACAAAATTAAAATAAGGAAACCATACACTTGATTCTTCTTTTTTCGGCTTTGCCTTAGTTGAAAAATACTTCAGACTAAGAAAATGAACTAGATTTATAGTGAATGTTTAGATTTAACATCGTTAAAGACTATTTTCATTTGTATTATTTGTAAGTTTCACAGTGCTTAAGAATTATGGTCCAGAGAAAAAAATCGAACAATATATATTACGAATCTGCTTTAACGTTTTTCTTTCTTGGTATTGGTTTGTTATTTGATCGATCAACCTTATAATTTGGATCCACAACTTCTGAATGATCAAAACAATATTATTTATCTAAATATGACTTCTTATGCTACTTTATATTGAATGAAATCAACCTTCAGTGTGTAAAGAAAATAATAACTAAAATCGATGAATTTGATTAAAAAAAGACATACATTTTAAGAACACATGTCCATGTCCATGTATAAAATTATTCGTTCAAATACTTTTTGACAAAAATCACTATAATACTACAGTTTCGTGACGCGAGAACTTCTTGAGACATAATAAAGTCATGTCTCGTGTCCCGCGACTTGAAAAAAGACGACTCGTCAGAATCCCTGGATACAAGTCTTTTATTCATGAAATGTTGTCGAAAAAAGTGTCAGAAGTAGCATTTTTCAATCCAGCTTATGAAAAATCTACTAAGTGACTGAGGATAACTTTTATTCTTGACATAAAACATTGATCAACCGGCAAAATATTTATTGTTATTCGAATCAATAGATTTGATCGATATATTCAAAAAATAATAGTTTGAAAAACTATTTACTTTTTTAAGCAATACAATATTTTTATCAAACTTTGCATTGTTTTAAATATGATCGCAACTTTATCTATAGTTTTTTTTAGTTTCGAAAAATACATTGTTATTAATATATTAAAATATATACTAATTTCTCCATATTGTATACATATTATACAATTTATTTTTATCGAGAAGTCAAAAATTTTTGGTAGTAATATTAATAACAAAAAATCTTTGTGCTCAAATATTCACTTATAAATTTAAAAAAACAAGATAATCGGAAACGATAATTTAGATTCGTTCACTTGTTAGTTTGTGGTGTAGTGGACTGAAATATATGGTAATTTTAAGTATATAATGTGAATAATAATATATCATATATAGAATTATCCGTCATAGTAATCTTGAAAGAAACCAGGAAACGACACTTACACTCGTAATATAACATAAAGCGATCTATATGATGTATTTTATCCATGTTTATGTTATTGATATAATCTAGAAATAAGCTTCACTTTCCAAAGAGGTGATCAAAGCAATAAATGTTATATATTAGATCAACCACTTTCACTGATCATCGATTATGTGTTATGAACATATAATTCTTATAAAACTAAAATGCAATTACGTTTTAAACTAAAACTTTACGTTTAATACTAAATACAAGTCAAATAGTTTATTATATTACCCAATGAAATATATTTTTCTCCATTCCTACAAATTAAGAATTTATTTCATGCAACGTTAAAATTTACAATTAATTTTATAGATAAGTTTTTTATGTAACAATCTTTTTTTTTCTGAAACAACATTTTTGCATATTTTTTCAACATGTGTGATATAACTAGCATAAATTAGCAATTTAATCGTTATGTTTTGGCATAAACCCATTAAAATTTTTATATTATCTGCGTGAGATTTGTATCATTGTACTTGCACTTAACTAAATAAATCAAGTCTATAAAATATTTATTGTTTTGGTTAAAATAATATTTCATACAAAAATATTATATACTGTAATTAATAAATCATCATTTTTGACTGATATTATTTTAAACAGTATTTTAATTAAATGGAATAATTTAATAATTTTTTTTATTAATTTAATAATTTTTTTAAAAATATCGTAATCGATATTTTAAAAAAAATTGTTGTTCTAATGCAACTAAAAATAAGTACAAACATTTTTTATGTGTCAAAAGAAAGAATAAAACTGATTATACATCTCACACCCACACACTGTCTTTAATGATTTATTTATATTTTATTTTTTATAGTAAAGCGTACCTTAAAACATAAGTTGATGTTTGAAATTAAATAAAAAAGTTAAAAAAATAACACAGATGATTTATAAATAAAAACAATCTAATGTTATTATTTTAGGTGTTGCCGATGTTGAAAAAATCCGTTGAATAAAAAAAACGAAATTGCATTCGTAATAATAATGAAACTTCAATAATAATAATTAATATTGTGTTATACTGGTACAAATATTTTCATACTTAATCAATTTGATCGGTTAACTGTATAATACTAGAAATACTACTCGAGATGCTTGGTAATAGTTTTGAAAACAATTTTACAAATAACTGATTCACTTATCAACCTAGTTTAAAAATGTTAGCAATTTCTTTTCGAGCACTCAACAATACACATAACGTACGCACGACTAACAGTTATTCGATTTTAGCAAACACTTTATACTCAGTTAAGTCAAAATACTGATGGGCATGTGGTAACTTCCTGTGACGTCTTGATTTACCCTGCAAACTACAATTAGATGCACTATGCAACAAAAAATCATCGTGCATTTTCGCATTAAAATAACGTTATTATAATCACAAATGACATTGAGTTAATACGTAGTAATGAATTCTGTTCATGGATACGATCAAAATATTTAATCATTTTACAATGAATATATCCATTTTTCATTGTATTTTTGAAGTCTTTATTTATTTGATCGTATATCCAATAAAAAATACATGACAAATAACAGTTTCATACAATTGAATCTAACCTAACCTAACAACATATTTTAGTCAGTTTTGGACGCAATTAAAATTTTAATAAAATTGCTTTGAAATAACATCAAAACAAACAAGAAAACTTTTTTGTCCCGCAATAACAGGAAATTACTAAATAACCTATAAGTTTACATGTTGTATTAGTCCATGTTGTAATATCATGAAACCTTTCGGTAATATTTTGTTCATTGAACATAATATTCAGATTATCTTTATAACAGTTAATTTGTATTTTTTTTGCTCATGTTTATTTATGAGAATGAAAAGTTGCCACTCGAGATATTTTGGGATTGTCAATGATAACACTAATCTAATTGTCGAATAAAATACATGAGCTTGAAAATAAAACAGAAAATCTTTTCTAGGATATCTATTCTACAAAAATGATTGATCAGGAAATTCTCAATATGAAACAATAACAACATTCGCAAGTGAAACGATAATGATGGAATAGGCGTTACTAATACTTTGAAGACTTACATTTACAATACATAATTCTAGTATTACAACCTTTTAATCCTGATGAAACATTAATTTCGACACATTATCTCTTCACAGTACTTCCCGATTGTAAAAAAATAATTGCTTCGATAAACGTATTAACTACAATACTCTTTTATCATTATTTTTTTTACCACTTAAAATCTGAAATTTATTACCCATAAAAAAATGTTTGTATTATAGTTTTATATTTAAAAAAACTCACTTTTATTTCACAGCGTTATAAACTAAGATGTTGTTTTCTCTATGCACTTCACACAAATGGTCATATTCTAAAATATCTAAAATTAAAAACATCAACGATATAATTTATGTAATTTAGCATAAAAATTACGTATAATATGATCATGCAATCACAATGCAATTAATTCTGTCAGTAATTCATGTAATTATGATTCAAATTTTTTAACAAATTTAGTTTTTTTGGTAACGATTCTTGTTATCTAACGTATTTATAAATGTGAATACCTTTTCAAAGTATTATATTAGATTTAAAACATCAGTGAATACTTGCAATACAAACAATGCATTATTTTACATGGAAGGTATTTCACTGTACATTTACTTCGTTGATAATACTTTAAATGTAATCCTTAAGATAGAATTTCAGGCATTTTGAATTGCCTGAAATTTTTTTTTATCACCGAGATAATTTATTATAAAGATAAATAGTTATTTTATATATTTTTTATCAGAACAGTCAAATGCAGTGTGTCTTATAAGTAATCTAATTATTTGTTACTGTATTATATTAATTTATGTCGTAATTGCATATATGTACTTATTTTGCTCTCAAATAAATGCATATCTCATAAATTAATAAAGAAAAAAACCTATTGAAAATAGAAATTTATAAAATTTTGTTAAATAAAATTTATTATGATTAGGTTCAAATAATACTTTTTCTAATTTAGTAGTAAATAGACCAAGATCGGTTAAGAAAACAATGTGATAAGCGTATTATATTAATATGGGCAAAATATATAATGAAGGAAACTGAGATTTTTTTAAATACTTAAAAATAACTTAATAATTGAAAATATATACACATAAGTTGTGTAGAAACTTCATAAATATGTGCTTGTATCTCTTTGGGTCGAGAAGTATTCTTATTTTTACAAATTTAATCATATAAATCGGTGGATTAAGTATAAGACGATAGTAAAATTGTATAAGAGAGAAATTACTTATTTTATTGGTTTAATAAACCATAAACATACTCATTTAAATATTGGATGAGTATTCATTTAACTGATTATGATGTATAAACGCATTCGAAAGTTTTTCTTTCAAAACTAATTAAAATAATTAATAGATTTGACTGCATTTTATTATTTTTTACACGTGTTTGTTTTCAAATTTAAAAATGCAATATACACACTTTTAGCTCTTTGTGTGTTTGATGATTATTATAATAACAGAAAAATATATCATTTGATGTAATTTCAGTAATATTCATAGATATGCTTGTTTTATCTTTAGATATTAGTTGTAAGTAGCAAGAATTTAAGTTTTTATCAACACTAATTTGTAATAATGTCAACCTTGGTACACCGCAATGAGTTTATAATAGCCTCTCAAATTGCGGTTTTAGTTTTCCGGATATGACAATCTCAAATTTACCATGCATCAAATGATAATCTAAATAATTGATGAAAAAAACAATGAATGTTTCTTTTTAAAATTCAAACACTCTCAAAAAGGCGAAATACGAAAAATAAGGAATTGCCAAAAATGAATATTGTTGACTGTGTTTGATAATCTATCATGTTCTATCTGATTCAAGTTCAAAATGTGTATCCCAAATGAATATGTACTTTAATACACTGATTTTTTAATCAACACCAGGGTATTTGTTCTAATGCATAGTATTGTTATCACTCTTTCAATGTTCAAGCCCATCCTATAAAATCCTGAAAACAAAAAATAGAATTATAATAAACCAGTTATTTACACAATCAAACAGTCTTTTTATCTTTACAATTTTTAAATTTTCTGATACGACGTATTTTCTCAAAATGCTCAAACAAGACTCTCAGTCACGGGTTCCCAAGCGAAGGGATTTCTGGGGGGTCACTAACTTTTTTAGATTTTCGAATCGAGGATTTAAAACTCCCCAGTGAGCTAAAAAAAAACGAGTTTCGGAGACAATCCGGGGTAAAAGTATAGCAAATCGAGTATTTAAAATTCCTCGGGGGGGGGGGGGGGCGTCACCTAGTCACACGGCTTTTATAAAAAGGGGTCGCCACCCGAAAAAAATTAGGAACCTATGCTCTAAGTGCTTTGTTTTGGGGCCAAGCGTTGTTAAAAAATACTCATTTGGCGAAAAACGTCAACATTTTCTTTCATCGTGTTAACACGTGGCAATAATAATCACGTAATAGAGTTATTACTTAAAAATTTATGTTGGCAATATATGTATATATATTATATTATATATTCTGATATAATTTTTAGTTGATATATGAATTTAAAATCGAAGGCATGGATGTATGTGATATCTTGAATTCTCCTCTCACTCTCATTCTATCCTAAAAATGTGTCGTAGCGAGAGCGGTTAACTAACAACTATTCCTGTCTTAACCTATCCTAGAAGTCATACTTTCATCAGAAAAAATAAGAAGTAGAAACACTTATGTATGTTGAAATAAGCTCCATTGGAAGCGGACATGGTCAAAAATATATATTCCAAAGATCCATTAAATAATATCAGTCAGAAAATATGTTTCAAAACATATCATATATGTATGTATAGTGAACCAATATAAATCATTGAAAATACATTAACAAGATCGCGCATATTAATAAAATAAAATAAAATATGTTTATGTCATAGTTAATTTGGGAAATCTCGTCAATGTATAAGTTAACGAGCAGTTTTAGTTGAAGCGTGGATCATCACAATTCACATTCAATTTGACTATGCAATATATAGTTCAAGTGTATAAACTTACTGACGAGCGCTAGAAAGACTAGAAATGACCATATAGTTAAAGTTAGATTAGTTAAGGCTTGGTTATGTCAAATAGAAAAACGGCAAGAATGACAACGAGACACTGATATTTTTAAGATAATGAGAAACATCAGATGCCAGTAAAACACAACAACTACGTGATTGCTCGCACAGCAATAAAGAGTGGCTGAAAACACTATAAATGCAAGCATGACTATTTTTTAATTTGTGAATAATTTAATAACGTCTGTGTAGTTGATATACATATTAACTAGTTATAGTATTCATTTTTCATATTTAAACTGTAACAGCCTAAAATGTAAAATGTATACATCGACTAAGTGCATACGTTAACTGATACATATATTTAATATATTATATATATATATATATAATAATATAAACATTATTCCAAAAATTAAATAATTTACGAAATTTCTGCTACTACGAAAAATGGTTGTTAGCAAACTCAAAGATTATTCCAAAAATTCAATAATAATTTTTGCTACTACGAAAAATGGTTGTTAGCAAACTTAAACATTATTCCAAAATATAATAATTTACGAAATTTCTGCTACTACGAAAAATGGTTGTTAGCAAACTTGAACATTATTCCAAAAATTCAATAGTTAACGAAATTTCTGCTACTACGAAAAATGATTGTTAGCAAACTTAAACATTATTCCAAAAATTAAATAATTTACAATTTAAATACTGCAGGGCTGTCGATATATGCCCCGAGGTCTATTTTTTTTACTACTAAATATATTTGTAGACTTTTTAAATAATCTAAAATTATATTATTTACAATTTAAATACTGCAAGGCTGTCACTTTAATAAACATAATTAAAACACAAACACTTTCATTCTTTGAGTGGCATTGCAACGCATGCCGGGTCAGCTAGTATATATATAAAATTAACCACGTTTTTACTGTTTCATAATTTTATTTTGAATTACTTGTTTTACAGAACTATCAAAACACACACGTAATATTTAAATCTTGCGTCTTTGATATACCATTTGAATATGTAGATGTTTATTAAATAGGGTTTATAATTAGACTTACTCATAAATATTGATATGTTCTTTTTTAATGCTAATATTGATAGAACACGAAGTCTAAATATCAGTCAATACAAGTTATTGCTCAGTGCTGAAATTATTTAATAGCCATCAATAAAATTGACAGCAAGGATGTTGCGTCCACGTTATGTTGTGAAATCTTTTATGACATGGTTAATGGTAATGGTTGGTTATTACTGAATAATCTATTTTTTTTTACATGTAATTTAATATACAGGTACACTTTATTTAATTTTAATCTAGGGCGGCTGAATGTAATTTCCAGTGAAACAAGTAATTTCCAGTTATAAATTTGTCTAAAAAATATTCCAGTACAACATGATAATGTAATTTAGATTAAACTAATACAAAATTACTGATCATAAAAATCCAGGTTCCTCTCGAAATTTTCAAGACGTGTGCATTATGTTTAAGTTCTTCAAGATAGTATTAAACATCAACATCGATTCGGCAAAAAAGTCGTGCTAAAAAAAGTTATTAATCTCAAAATTATTCTTCAAGTTAATAAAATTACAGATTTGCAGATACAAATTTTATGAAACGTGCTGGTAATAATATATTTCAGATTAAATCAAAAAATATTGTTCAAGATTCACATTATTGGTTGCTCAGCATTTTTTTTTATACGATGTATATTTACAGAATTTATGTAAAGACTATATAATCAAACGCATAAAATTTGTACACCAAATAATTCAAAACAGGCACCTAGGTATCTGCTAAACCTATACGGTGCTGCACACGTTTACGACAACCAATATATAATTCACTAAAATAGTTTATTGAATGCGTTGTTAGTTATTGTATGAAACAAAAATAAGTTCTTACTGAATATAAACTGTTTGAAAATGTCTACGTCAATTACATAATAATTTTTAATTGCATTCGTTTTTCTCAATAAAGCAATTTTAAAAAAAGAATCATTTCTTTCATCTTTTGAATTCTGATTAAGATTGAAATATTATAATAGTTGTATAAAAGATAAAATGTTAATTGATAATAATAATTCCACTATCTTAATTCTTTCCCTGCAACCGAGCAACCAGCGCTTTTTCGTCGTAGATACACGTTTTTCAGAAATAGCTATTTACAATCAAATTATGGATTTCTATTTAATAGCATTAATGCAAATGGTGATTCAATTGACTTCCATTGGACCTTTCCTAAAAACGGGGAGTATAAAAAAACGTTTTTCTTACTAATAGTTCTTTTCTTTGGTGCTATTATTCTACCTTTTTTAAAAAAGAGAACTTGTATGAGTGAACAAGAACCAGTTCTAACAAAAAGCATATTTGTTGATACATTCTATCAAGAATTCAAATTAATTATGTATCGCAGTTGATAAGGACCTCGTTCGTACATTTCTTTATATAAGTTTAATTGTCAGAGTTCAACAAAACGTGCTTATTATTAAACAGTACAAATGGGTATCAGGTAAAAGTGCCACATGTTAGCATTCGTTCAATACGCTTGATGCAAACGATGCTGTTGCTAAAGTTCACTCTGCACCTTTCTGTCAGCGGACGCGCAAGGACAGTGTATGAGTATGCACTGTTACACTTTGACAGAGAAACCAGGAAAAATTATGTTATCATATCGTTATTCCTAAGTACACAACTGTTAAAACTGCTTTTCTTTGTAATAATGGTTTGCTAAGAATAAGGAAATTTTCGTTGAAATAAATTTGAATAAAAAATCCCTATTTTTTTATAATCTTGACTGTTTGCATAATTTTGCAGATTTCATCGGAATTCGAGTATTTTATTCGACCTTGGAACAGGCAGCATAATTAAAAATGTAGTCGTGCGTGCTGATGGATTTATTTATAATTTTACAATAATAAAATAAAATAATTTATATTTTTTATCAGTGACACCATTTTCATTTAATGATATCCTGCTCGATCTAAGGGTCAGACTTCCGAAACTAATTTGAAATAGTTGATCTTTATCTATATCACGCAAATCTGAGTGCCAAGTTAATCTATAGACACATGCCTACCATTAATATCCAAACACTTATTATCCATTCTCTTGTTATACCGCTACCACCTAAGAGTGGACTTGAGTGAGCTAGAAGGGCTTCGAATGATCTTCTTGTTAAATTTAAAAAAAACGCAAATTGAAACAAACGCTTTAAACGGATAATGAACGATTATTCATCATACTTCACATTTTCAAATTTTTCTCTCTTACTCGTAATTGTGCACAGTATACAGAAGGACAGAATCTCATATTTATTACTTTGCACCATCATCCTGAAGTTAATTGTTTAGTACTCAATTTAATACATATACATTTAGACTTTTTTTGTTTTATTAAAGCCTTCTTCTGCAAATTACAAAAACATATTATTACTGGAAGAACGAACAAAATAAATATGTATGCATCAATTTTAGAACCCTTGCAACCTGAGATAGGAAACACGTTTTTCAGCCATTGTTAGTAATTATTATGCGAGAAATCTTTTGTTTTAATCTAAGTATATTTAGTACCATTTAATTACTTTAATAATTTTTGCGTAAAATTGTATTAGACCATTTTATAAAACCGCGAATAGCTCTGAGATTAGACGACCCATTTCTCCTACCCACCCGATTCTAAAAAAATAGCGTAGCCGCAGCAATAAACTTACAACTTGTTACTCTTTTATATTGTCTTGTGTCCTTTTTTTTAGATAAGGTTCATTATGAGTTCATAATAAATACATGCTACACATACTGATAGCAGACATTGTAAAAATATATTACCACCTCAATACTACAACTAGATACATAACTATGGTTTGATATTTTTTGAGTAAAGTCAAGTGGTTATATGTATTTCTTAAATATAAATACATTATATTTATTAAAATTTATAAATGTTATTTAGATTAAAACAAGTTTTGCACTCTGAATATATATCAAATAAATTTCACCAAGGATGACGTCATTTCCTTAATAAAAATAACAAAAAACTAGTTGTTCAAATAACAGCTCAAAGTAGACGTGGGCTTGTTATTTGATACTCGTTTTGTGTAACGAATATTAACATTCTGAAAATCCGCCTGTTACCTTTACTTCTAAATTTTCATCACAGTGTGAAAAAAGAATATTGCTGACATATCTATTTTCGCCAAGGATATTCGGCGCTGAAAGCGAAGAAAATTGTGAAACTCGTTACCGATTAGCTTGAATAATATTTTGGTAGATCTAAAAGAGAATAAATTTGAAATATTTGAACAAAGGATATTTGCTTCGGTATTGTGACACAAAAATTTTGTCGCAAGTGTTTTCGCAATTATTGTTAAATATATAATTAATTATAATTAAAGATTAAGAACATTTTGTATGACTTATAGAAGTATAGAAGAAGGCTACAGTAAATTAATGTGCAAAAAGCTACATACTGATTTTTCACAGCGTATCCTTTATTTAATGCATGACCAAAAGACAACAAATGTCAAAACAAATACCATATCTGTAAAATGGAAACATTTTATCATCTTTTTTATGAAACTATTGGAGCTGTTTGTCATTTTTCCTTTTTTTGAGAAATTACGGATAAAAGGATGAGGCTAGATAATATTATAGTTATGTAATCGTTCGACTAAGTTCCATTTTAAGGATCGAATTGGTCTGAGTTAGTTTAAAACAACATAGGCTACACCAATTTTTAAGCCAATTAAAAATATGTTAATGAAAGAATACATATGTAGGCTTAAGCTCATAAATACTGCGATCATTTTGTCAATCAGTTGTAGACACAGAAAAATACAAAGGTTTGATTTATTATTTCGATTTATGGTGATATCGATAATCGAAGCAATCTTCAAAATCACGTTTCATTGTATGTATGAATTATATTAAGACTCATATTTCTCAGATGAAATATGTATTTGTAAAATAAAATAAGTGTTGGTATTTAATGAAAAAAAGGAATACAGCAGTATAGAGTGGTGCATTTGACAAGGAAAACCTAGAGATTATATTGTTTTCTGACTGTAGATATATTCTTCCACAAACAATTCATCTATGAGTTATAACATTTAGAGTTGTATACGTTCAAAGCACTATGTTATTATTGATCTTAATTTTGTATACACAAATCTAAATTGATTTATATTTTTATCAGTCGATAATGCTTGCAATGAGCTATCTTGTCCTTGATTTTTAATAATTGGTTTAGAAGTGTTTTGTTTTTTAACTTATGATACTGTGTTCTCTTTTTATTCTTAGCTTATAAAACTGAATAGGCAAAATGTATATATTCCATTTTTAATGACCCTAAGTATGACAACGTAACCGCATAAAATCTTCATTAATTAGTGGATTAGGTAAATTAAAAATAACACGTACTTTGGATGCATGATAGTCACTAAAAAAATACTTAATATTACAGAAGTTATCGCAATAAACTTTCAGCCCACACTTAAAATATTATTTTACCTCGTGATGTGAACTGCATGATTTATGCAAAACGTCTAAATCATGTATGCATATAGTATATCCACCCTCCTTGATGTAATAATTACAATTATTGCATTTCAAAATCAATAACAGTTTTTTCTACCACTCGTTATTGCTAAAACAACTTTCATTTTAAAATAACTTTTGCACTGAATATAACTCATAATTTCAATGGCCTTCAAATAGTTTATTGATTTTTTTAATATATTTTTTAACGAAATAAATAAATAGTGCATATTTATATTTCGGCCACCTGTGAACAGTATTGTAACTACGTTTCGCGTAATAACCGAATTCGACGACAGGTAGCACTGAATGAAAATGCAATAAAAAGACAATAAAAGTAATTTTTCATTAAGATCAACATACAGTTTATTGTAAGTATGTTTTTTTACATTATTGTCATTCCTTTAAAGAATTTGACGCCCAATTAAAATTCTAGTGTTAATTATCAAATCTAAAAAAAACGTTCTCGTTTTGTTGCTACTGTTTAGTACCTACAGAGTAAATTGTATTGAATTTTGCAAAAAATGATCAATTAACATAACAATGATGTGGCTAAATATATAATCATTATTTTTTGTGAGCATTATATCTTTTTTAATTCTAAAGAATGAAAAAGTGGTTCGCAAAAAAACTTTTCTTTAATAATACTGTTAATTTTGTAAGAAAAAAACACTTATGTTCATTTCGTTAACAGTATTAATCAACAAAAAACACAATAATAGATTTTTAAATTTTATTTAGATATCCACTATCGACAATCAAAGTTTATTTAACCAAAATAGAATCTTAAAATGTTAGTATTTCTGTGATATTTATTTGGTATGTATTTATAAGTTTGTTAGATATAGTTCTGTAATAAAATATACTGGTATGAAATAAAAGAAAATTTAACGAACCTTTTTCAATGCAATTCTAAAACAAAATACCATGTACGTTACACTTTGTTTAACAAAAGGTGATATATGACATGAGTTTACAGAATGTGTTTATTGACAGAATCATATTAATTCATATAGATAATAAAAAGAAGACATGAAAAATTTAGTGTACTCGATGGTGTTTTCAACTTTTCAATTTTGAATACATTAACATTAAGCCCGTGCACAGTGTTTCTCTAAAGAGGCTCATACAGGATATGGCAAGGACACATCTAAAAATAGTAACAATTAAACAATACAACCGCAAATTGACATAAATTCACAGTAATAACACTAGCCCATTGGGTCACTTTTACGAAATTTGCACGGTTTGTTGAATAAATCAAAATTTCTTTGAGTGGTTCAATGTTGAAGTTTTTAATGAGAAGTGAATGTATTAACAATGTTAGTTTTAAAAGTGACACATCTTTACTTATAATATGGCATTGCAACAGATTATTTAACGAGCCGGTTGTCAGCAGTCGTTCAACCTCTGTCGGTGAAAAGGTTAGGATGAAATAAAGTTGGAAGTTAATAGCGAACCGCTTTCTCTACTTAAAATTTTCTGGATCCAACAGCGATTTGAAAAATTGAACACACAATCGAATAGAACGAAACTAAATATATTTTTTTCAAATTAAAAAAAAATATCTTCTTATACATTTAACATTTTTTTCCATGTCCGCTCCCAATTTGGAGCATCTTATCTTCTTATGGAGGTGTTTCAAAGGATATATGATTTTCTACGAGAACTATTTGCTATTCAGTTGTTCAAACTCGTTTTTTCAAATAGAGTAGGGATAGAAGGATAGAACTAGGGCAGGACTAGTGATTAGCTTATCGCTTTTGATACGTCCGTTTTAATATTGGATGAATGGCAGGGATTTCAAGATATCCCAAGCATCCATGGCTTCGTACAGATATCCATGAATTGATTGGAAAACCAATTTATGAAAACTGTCCGTACTTGGATTCGAACCCGTGTCTTTCGTGTTTTAAGTCAACGAAGTTGACACTCGACCACGCAGTCAGTATTTATTATACTTGTGTCAAACACGAACTTCATTTAGGAAATTAATTAGACAATATAAGCTTTTCAATACCGAAATAAAATTACAAATAGTTCAATATACAATATTTTTGTTTATATGACAATTTGGTTGTTGAGTATCCCACCACCACCCGTTAAGCGTATGCAGCCGCATTTTCACGGCAGCCTTCCATAACACAATGCGATCAAGAAAATAAAAGAGTTTAATTCTCATATTATTGACCTGATACAGAGCTGCACGGGACCTATCTTTTAACCATGCACTGTTGTGCTTAAAAAATAAATACAGCAAGGAAAAATGTTTATATGAAAATCAAATTCAGCATTCATAAGAGGTTCTCACGGTTACAATTCTTTTAAGGGATTAATTAGTCAGTACTAGAGTATCCAATCCCGGAACCTTTTTCCAATCCCAGGATTTCGGGATTGATTAGTTTTCAATCCCGGGATACCGGGATTGGGATTTACTCACCGAGGAATTTGAAATCCTCAATTCGCTATACCTTGTTCCCGGATTATCTCCGAACCTAGTTTTTTTTTTAGCTCACTGAGAATTCTGCAATCCTTGATTTGCCGATTTCGTGTCAATTTTCTGGATTTGCGCAAAAATTTCTCAATCCTGAAATTCCGGGATCGCAGCCGTATCAATCCCGGAACTTCGGGATCAGAAAATTGAACGGGGTCCCGGGATTGGATGCCTTAGTCAGTACTGACTCAATACCCACCATATAATAAATTAGCCAGGAAACTCCAGGGAATGTTCAGGTTGAAAAAATATTGAAAACTTATTGGTAATTGTAATCGCGCTTTATGCTTCTGTGTTACTTTATGTGCCGATTGTGCTTTTGATCCAAATTATTTTAGTGGTAGGTAAAAGGTTATGGTAATCGACAACAAACTTCAACATTCATAATCGAATATTATTTTGGTCTTCAGATTTAAAAAAATCTTTTTTATTTGTTGTGTTGACAGGTCGCTTACCTTTCACGTGTTTGCTTAGAATTTATACTTGAAGGGAGCTAGTTCGGTGACTGTGGTTGGTAATATTGAATGCATATTACAGTGTTGTTACTAAAGATTGCGGTTGTGGGTGAATTGCTCACGTACATTGCACTGTGTAGATATTATTATATGCTTTAAGTACGTATTCGAACAACATTGAAATTAAAACAATTATTGGAGCGAATCATAACCAACAAAACACATTTAACTTGATTGTGCTTTGTTATAATGTAGAATCCATTTCATCAAGATATTCTATGTTGTATCACAACTCTTTTAGTTGCAGAAAATTAGTCGTTAAATGCTTATTTTTAATTAGCATATTTATTGCAATGTTGTACCTAGTTGGTTTTCAAAATCAACAATTTTATTATAATGGGGTATTTTCTCAGGTCAGTGGCACGTGGGTAACGTCGTTGGCTTCCGTGTCTGATCTCACTAGTTTGAATCCCAGTACGAACATATTATTTTAAATCGGTTTATTGATGCTATTTGAAAGCATAGATTTTTTTAATATCTAAAAAATTGCTTCCACTATTGCAATCCTAAATAACGTAACTTAGCAAGAGTGATTATCCAATCATTATTCCTGTCTTAGCTTTATCCTTTTTATCCATAATCTCTTGAAAAAAATAAATTGAGCAATTAAGAGAAAAACAGTTCTCGTAGAATAGTTTTAGTTGAGATACCTCTAATGAGAGACCAATCCTACCGCATTTGGAGCTGACATGGATTTAAATAAAACAATTGCTACCCTCTCCGCCTTGCTTGTGAAATATTACAAAACGAAGTATAAGAAAGGAGATTCTTTTTTTCAATTCTTATTTATTTGTTGACAGTCAATATGTAGGTAAAGATAGAGATAAACATCTTGAAACAGAATTTCATAATAATAATATATTTTTTAATGACACCAACGTTTTAGATAAAGACAAAACTCTTTTTTTACTTAAAACATAAAGCTTAAATATGCAATCACAATCACTCAATTTTAATTCAGTATATAAAACAAAATTAGTAATTAATCTTCCAGTCAAAAGTATTAATATCTATTACTCCAATGTACCAATATATTGTATCTTTAACTCTCTAACATAGAATGGCAACACTATCAAATCTTACAAAGGTTTGTTTTAATTTGGAAAGTTAAATTTTTTATAAAGAGTAGAGTTACAGATATGACGTATAAGTTATTGTCGAAAGTCAACTAACATTGATTTTAAACCGGGTCAAAGGCGTAAAGAATTATGTTTTTTTTCCAAATGTGTTACAATATTGATCTAGTTTAACTTTTTTAAGCGTGGCGATGACTATTGTTTGACATTCCTAATACATTGCAGATAAAAATTACTAATAAAAAACGAAATTGTCACATTTCATATACCTTTAATAAAATTTCAAATGCGTATTGCTGTTTAACATTTTTCGGCAGATTGAATTTTTTCTTACTATATAGCGAGATACTTTAATAGCTTTCAGTTAGAAAAAAATTTCCAAAGGCAGGCCATCGTATATTTTTTTTCCGAATATAAAATGGCGAAGGAGATAACCAAAAACTCCTCGTTTCTGGATCAGCCAATTCATAACTGGCTAAAGTCATCTATCTGCCTAGCTTTTCCACAAAGAATTCAAAGAGTTCACGACGTCTTATGAAATGCGAATGGAACGAAATTCATAAAATGCTTTTTTATCTAATATTTTATATTATGTAACACTCTTCACATTGCAGTGCATGCAGCCAATTCTTGAGGAATGTCTCCACAAGACATACCTAGCAAAATTTTGAGCACAAATAACGTTGTTACGCTGCAGAATACACCTTATAAGAGTGTTAAACTGTAGTGCGTGGTAGTGTGCACGATATTGAGTACCCTTAGTAATTTAAAAAATAGCACCTAAGCTTTTACAACTTTCATGAAACAAAATACGCTTAGAAATTATTCAAATCAAACCGGAGTTCCTACATTACTTTATAATTATTTCAAGATTTTAATTTAATTAATATTGAAATATTTATTTTTTTAATAAAAATTACATATTTCTGAGTACGTTCCCTACACTTTTTTATGTTTTTTTTATATCACTTTGCTTTAAAAAAAAAGCTGAGTTCTGTTTAGGTCAATAATTCAATATTTGAGATGAAAAAGATGATTGTGATTTCTTTTTCCTGGGGTTAGTCTCGACGTTCACCTTTTTGTAATGTTTTTTTTAATTTTAAATATAACAAAAAAGTCCCAAATCTATATGAACATAACTATTTATATACATATTATGTCAGCCAGTAAATTTACTAATATTTTGCTGGCAGGTGATGAAACACTTTAGCACTACCAATATCTACGGACGTGTTTGATTACATAAAAATATAAATAGTTATCTTTAAGTATCAGTTAACAAACTTTACGTTCATTAAAATGTTTATCCAAAGTCCAAGATTTATTATGGTCGGAGTAAAATATTATCACTTTACATTTATTGCATTTAATGTCGTTTATTATTTTATTCGTATTGCTGTTATAAAGGTTATTTAATTTGATAATCAGTAAATTTTTGATTTATTCATCAGGTTTATAGTCAATTATATTATATTTATTACAACGAACACAATAATACACTACAATAAAAAATAAACGCGTCGAATTTGATACATACCAAAATAGAATACTTTGTGTAAATATAACTTTTTACGATTGATAAATAATATTATCCCTAACTTTTCTTTCACTTAATTTTCTGCTTGTAAGTCTATAAAGAGTGTCTACATTTTAAAAATCTATTCGGCTACGGTAGTTATTTAAAAAAATATTTAAAAGCCTGAAGGCATAAAGGAATCTTTGATACGTTGATTGTTGAATATAATTGGTTGTCTGTAAGTCTTTGCGTATTTTTAATACACGCGATTATATGCTTTTTTTCTTTTAATACTTAAACTTTTTTTAATATTCTTTTGGTATTTTGTGTCAAAAATTATTTTTCTTTGCTTTTGATGGAATGGTGGAATATGTGCTTTTTTAACCCTGTAAAAACAATGGAAAGTAAGATTTTTTAAATCGTTTTGTCACATTATATTGTAAAAATTCAAACTTAGATCCTCGGAAAGTATGGAGTTTTTCAAGATATGTTTTGCAATAAACAGTGATGCAGTTATATTTTCAAATTTATTTAAAAAAAAAAATGAATCTATAAATAATAGTAGTAGGCCTCAATTACCTAAAAGCAAAGATATTAGTGTTATCAAATGAAGTCCAAAATTAACAGTGATAAAGATTTTTTAAAGAATAGATAAATATGCATCCAGCATCCGTTTAAATTTAATTAAAAACTTTTGAAAACCTTTTAAATTTTTACCTCTTAAAAGTTATGTGCAAAATACGCAAAGACTTATGAGACAACCTAATATTCAATTTGTGGAATTGTGTTCAAAGGTACGGTGTATAGGATATTTTAATGTTTTTCCTTAAAACACAAATTTGTTAATAAAAAGATAGAAATTTAGACTCTTTTTTTCGAAAAGTGGCGCAACAGAATAACAAATTATTCGTGTAAAAAGCATCTTCTTATGAGTTAGTTACCACTGTCACGAAGTACGTATTATGCTTTACGCATTTGCAGCTGCTATGTCCGGAACAAATAAGTTTGCATAACGTTCTGTTAAGTTAATCTTTAAATTTATACTGATTGACATGCATAATTAATGCATATTACGTTAGCAAAGTTATTTCAAATTTTTAAATGACACATCAAGTTTCTCCACCTTACGGTAAACTTTTAATAAATTACTCTAATACTGGAAAATCTGACCGCACAGTGTGAAATAATATTACGAGGAAACAGCTTTTATCGATTATTCACTTTCTCGTTCATAGGAATGAATAATATAATAAGAGTTGAGCTGCGACGGGTATTTCCATACGGAAACAGAACACACCTTGTAGAACTCTGAGATAAATCTAAAAGATGACCGGAGATAGCTATAATGAAAATGTTTTCTCTCGTAATCTGCATGATCCGCATTCGGAAGCTATTACAATGCAGTAGTAAATAATGTTTCTTAATAATGCTTTTCAATTATAAATGCTTTTCTATTGCTAAATGGCTGACACGTGTAACAAATATAGCGCGGCCAAAAGTTTATTTTTCTTTTAATAATGAAAAAAAAATATTCTTATCTATTTATTTGGTTTAACAAAATATCTGTTCATTGTAACCCAATATAATGTGATGATTGTTTTGGCTAGAACGGAAGGTTTTTCTTAAAAACAAAATGATTACGAATTTTGATGACACCTGTGTAAATTTCAAAATAGTCGTATTTGCCTGTTGCACAAATAATCTCAAAATATAACACTGGGGTATTGAAATGATATGAAGTATAAAACCGATTAAAATCACTATTTTTATCTCGTCATGTCATTCTTTTCATCAATTTATAGTTGAAATGAGATGAAATGATTAGCATACAAATTACGAGTCACGTCGTAAATATTGTATTTTTAATAAATGTAGGAGAACTTGTTTCCGTTTAAGCAATTGTTGTAATTGAAATAAATATTTAGTTTGCCTAAAATGCATAAACCATTACAAAGCCAAAACATTTTGGTATTTCATGGTATAAAGTTTATATTATAAGCGATAGCAAGTATTCAGTTGAAAAATAACGAAAAACAGTTTAAAAAACCTTAAAATGTTTTAAAAAAATAATGGTAATAGTTTATGATGCTGCAAGAGTAACATAGTTAAATCATTAGAAATCTGAAATAAGCTTTGATTTAATTATCATTTAACAGGCTAGCGGATTCTTGGTAATGTAAATTATAAAACTAGAGAAAATTATATGATCTTAGAAATTTTCATTTTTCGCATTTATAGTGCGAAAGAGTTGTTGTCAACTCGACGCTCACAGACATGGCAATAAAAATATAATAATTAACTGATGATCTACTATACCATGTGCCACGTTAATTTTATATCAAATGTAAAATATAGTTTAGTATAAATTATTTTCGCCAAAATTACGTAATGTGACTTTTGTAATAAAGTAAGCCAAATAGTATTCGTCCTAATGAGAAGGCTCCAATGAAGAACAGATAAAACACAGATAACTTAATTCATAATTTGTATAGTATTATAAATAAATACCAAAAGACAATGTGTTTTCATAATTAATTACATTATATCAAGCACACTATCGCCACGCCAAATTTTTTACACTGACCATCAATTCCTCCAAGGACTTTTTTGTTAAAAACAAAAAAAAGGACCCCAATAATAATTTAAGATTTCGGCTAAAAGTGCTCGGTAGAATTTCAATATTAAATTTGAATCGTTCAAATTCTGTATACTCCTACACATTTTTTCACTAATGACTCGCGTTCAACTTTTCTTAATCTTCAGGATGACGAAGCAACAGTTCAAATTCATTTGTGCATTTGAACTCCTGAAGAAACCGAAAGGCAAAACCTACGTCGTTAGAGATAAAACGTGTGGGGTGTACAAAACCTAAGCGATTCAAATTGATTTTTAACCCAAAATATTTTCGAAAAATATTTAATTTAAAAATATTAATAAAGTCAAACGGTTTTACGGATAAACATGGTTAAATGTACCTTTTGGTTATGTTTTCTTCTGTAATTTAGCGAAAAGGTATTTGCTTATAATTCAGACTATTGTGGGTTTTACACTAAAAATTTTGTTCTTAATAATTAGAATTCTCGATTTTGATTAATTTGCAAGAATTTTCATATGATTTACAAAATATATATATATAAATAAATCGTGTATTAGATGTTAAATAAAGCTGTAAATAGTTTATAATTTCCTCTAAAATTCTATACAAAATACAAGGAAACCTATAACCGCATAGTGAAGAAATAAGTATATGATAGTGAAGTAATGGTTTTACTTTATAACGTTTTTTTTTCAAATCGTGTTCGTAACCAAAAACTTTTCAAAATTATAATAATTTATCAATAGTTTAGTGTTAATAAAGATCTGCATACGTTATTGGCAATTTGTTGAGGTAATTTTCGAAGAGTCATTTTATGCCACGTATAATACGTGTATCACAGCAAATATTGCAGTAATATATATATTTTTTAAATAAAATTATAATATTATATGTAATATAAAACAGAACATACATGTGTCTGTCAGTCTGTTTGTCACAAAAAAAATCCAAATGATGAACAGTAGCAATGTGAAGTTTTCGTAAATCATTCTAGTTTCCATGCTTAGATCAATTGTGTTTTTTTTACTTTAAACTTATAACGTTACTTATTGATAGAATCTATGTTGTGGGTGTTTCACAAGTATTGCCAACGGATATGATTTTTATCTTTCAATTGTCAGCTTTCAACATAAGCTATCATCTATTCTTTTTTTTTTTTTTTTTTTTTTTATTCGATAAACTTTTTCTATTCTTTTCTGCATCACACCGAAGATGATATCTCCTCAATGATGCAGTTAAGATACATTACAGAGTTAAGATACATTACAGAGTTAAGATACATTAGGTACAATTTAAAGGCAACAATAAATAATAATTACAACTATATATATATTAATACAGGTTAATTAAATAACAAAGAATTGGTATGATTACAAGTAAAAACAATTAAATAATAATAAGCAGGAATGATAGATAGTTAATGGGACTAATAAACAACTTTTAATTTGAGACAGATGTGATTAAGGATTGAATGGTGAGGGACAGGGAAGGTAAACTTTTTCTCCAAAAGAAGTAGCAAATTTCTTGAAGTGACAGAAATTTTCTGAAGACGAAACTAGATCTGGATGCCCGATAGGACCATCACGATTATTTTGACATGACAAAAACAATATGTTTCTTTCTACTGACATAATCGGGCAATTCCAGAGAATATGTTCTGAGTCTTGATTAATGTCACCACAAGGGCAGTGTGGGCTAAGTTTGATTTTAAATTTATGTAACTTGGCATTAAATGCACCGTGTCCGGTGATAAATTGTGAGGTCCAGTGATCCGGAGAGAGCCAGGTTGCATTCTGACGAAAAGCAATATCTGGGAAAAATAAATAGGTAATTCTACCACGAAGGGACTTCGACCATCGACTTTGCCAAGTAGTTAAAACGGTTAGTGAGCAGAGTTTTTTCACTTTTACTTTTAAAAAATCCTGTGAATCCAATGGGTGAAGAGTTGTGCGACCAATTTGCGCTGGTTTCCCGTGCAAAAGGTGATGAATTGCAGCTCGTCTTTGGACCTCTAGATCCAATGGAGTAAGTCCTAACATTACAGGAAGACATTCTGTTGAGCAAGTTCGGTAAGCTTTGGAAATAGCCAGAAGGGGAAACCGTTGTCCCCGAAGAAGTATTTGACATATTTCCTGTCGTTGGGTACACCTATATGCCCAACAACTTGCAGCATGACACGCAATACCAAGGAAAATAGATTTGTAATAAAGCCGAGACGTAGGGAATGTTAGCCCCCAACTTACCCTAGCCATACGTGCAGCCTTTTCGAAGCTTGTCTTAGCACTTGCTATAGCAGTTTTCACGTGGTCCAAGAAAGATATTTTTTCATCTAATATCACGCCGAGGTTTCTCAAGGTTCTCTGAACTGGAACTGTGATTGTATTAAACCTGACTATTGGTTTTCGCGTCAGTTTCCCTTTTAGCATTATACTACATGTTTTATGGGGTGCAAATTGTAGTTTGTTGTATTCTCCCCATGCAGCAACTTGCTTTAAACAGTCAGTTGAGAGCTGTTCGAGAATGCTTCTACTATTGCCTTGAATGAGCATTAATGCATCATCAGCGTATGCTTGTATGTGCGTATTTTGAGGGAGAGGGAGGTCTAACAGATCATCGAATAAAATATTCCAAAGAAGTGGTCCAAGAATCGATCCTTGAGGACAACCTCGTGTGATATTTCTTTGGATTAAAGAATTTCCGGCTGAAATGATTATCTCTCGTTTTGAGAAATAGCTCACAATAATTTTAAATAGATCAGGTGGAATCTTTCTGAGTTTCAGTTTAGTTAAAATCATTGGCCACCATGCATTGTCAAATGCTCCTGATATGTCAAGGGAAATAGCCAAAATATATTTAGAAGACGAGGACGCTACTACACCGAGTAAATGATTGATAGCATCATCTACCGAGATCTTTGACCTAAATCCAAATTGATTTGACGATATTGGTTTGTTTGAAGAAATGTGCATATTAAGACGAGTAAATATAACCTTTTCGAGAACTTTACCAAGGATTGGGAGTAAGGTTAAAGGACGGTAGGCTTTTGGGTCGGTTGGTGGTTTTTCACAGCGCTTAGGAATGATGATTAGAATACCAGACTTCCAGCAATCAGGAAAAATACCTTGTTTTAAGCAACTTTGATAAAGGTATGTGAACTCATTTTGTCCAATATCCCATGCTTTTTTGCACAGTTCAGCATCAATCATGTCAAAGCCTGGTGATTTAGTAACATTAAGATTTTTAAAGATCTGGTTCAACTCTTCTCTAGTAACTGGTGGCGAATCATCTTCTATTGTGCTGGGTATGTCAAATGCGTATTTGCGAATTCTAGCGTGTTCTGTTGAGTCGGAATCTGGTTCATCTGCAGGTATAAGGGAATCCAAGAAAGCTTTAGCAGTGCTTTCGCCGGTCATAGTAAACTTCCCTGAATTAAATATTCCACTTAGGACTCTTGAAGTACTTCTCTTGTTCGAGATTGATTGGTATACAGTACCCCAAGGATCGGTTGAACTTGCTTCTCGCACAAAGTTTTTCCATGCTTCCTTTTTAGTGGAAAGTATAGCATTTCTTAAACGAGAAGAGGCACACATGTAGCTTTTCTTAAAAATATCTAGAAATGGTGAGGGTAGTTTTCTTTTCATTCTTTGATATGCTCTACGAGCTCGGTTTTTACATCTTTTAAGTTCATCCAATGTGGTATTCCACCATGGATTCGAGGACGAATGCTTCGGTTTGGTTCTTCCTATCGCTATATCTGCACAGTCAATCACACTATTTGTCAACATAAAAGCTACTTGATGTGGAGATTCATCAAGTCTACTTGCTGATTCGTTCAACTGTGCTTGTAACAATGTGTTGAAAAATTTCCAGTTTCGTTTGGACTTTCTAAACCGCCGTGGGATGCATTCCATGTTTGGTATGTCGTTAGTAAAATTTTCTAGACTAAAAATAATAACATTGTGGTCGCTCCCAGTGACATCCTCTAGAACTTCCCATTTTTTGCAGTCAGGCAGTATTTTAGGGGACGCCAAGGTAACGTCAATATAGCCAACACCAAGTGTAGAGTTAAATGTAGGCGGTTGATGGCGGTCGTTTAAGATGGACAGATCAAATTGACTTACGAAGTCTTCGAGGGCGGGGCCACATAATGCGTGTCTATGTGCTGTTATGATTCGTGGACTCCACATTGGTGACTCTGCGTTGGCATCTGCTCCAATAATATTTTTTTCGTCGCCAAGAGTTCTCAATACCTTTTCTAAGTGCGCCAGGTGAATATTTATTGGGTCCGAGTATTTAAAGTATGCGGATATTGCAAAAATCGAATAACCATTTAGTTTTATTTCAGCAACGACACAGGTTGTTGTCGACAGATGCGAAACTAGCAAAACATGGATTTTTCTATTTAAAACGACGATTGATGCAAGCGTGTCACCTGATGGAGATTGTTTTTCTATAACTAATGTGTTATTATCAAACCCTGAAGTGTGTTTATCTAATAAAAACGGTTCTTGTATCAGAAGAATATCGATGGAGTTTAGACAACTCCATTGACGTAGTTCTGCCATGGCTGCTTGGCCCCTACCAATGTTGACTTGCCCTATGTTTATTCTAACAGCCATAATCAATGCTGTTGAGCGTTCTTCTGACGAATTCTACGTATGCAGGGCATAACTTGTCACCTGTTTGATGGAGAGCGGGTTTCCCGTATCGTGTGCAGGTAGCGCATTTGGGAGAATCCCGCAAACGAGGGCATTCCTCAGCTTTGTGGTCGTGTAGCGCGCAGTGAGAACACATTTGTCGTTCTTTGCATATTCGACTCGGGTGTCCATACATGAAGCACGTTGTGCACATAGTAGCTCCTGTAAAGTCTCTGACTCTAAAAGAAGACCAGTCCATATAACACCTACCTTCTGCGATTAAGGCGTGACGCACAGTTGGCAGTACGTGGAATACCCTATGGCATGTTGGTCCATCTCGTGGACCAGCCAGGTGGCTGCGGGTAGTCGTTTTAATAAATTCTTTAATTTCAGGCTTCGGTTGCTTAAGCGAGCTATAAATTTCACTAAGAAAATCAGTGTCTTCTACGGTTCTTGGGACATCATAAATTATTACTCTTGGCATCTTTTTATTGGCAATTTTAGCTTCGAGCTTGCCGTTGGTAAAACAGGGAGCTGCAACAAGACGTTCTGAGTCGGAAACCGTAGCAGTGTTGATAATTACTCCTCGGTTTTTAAGAAGCTTTACTCCAGTTATTTTAACTCCGATGTCTCTTGGCTTAACTGCGGACTCGATCATTGCCTTCGTTATTGTAGAGTCTTTAACAGTGTCATCGGTGGGGAATATGATTATCGCTGGCTTTGATGGAAGTGCCGGGGCGCCAGAGCGTGATATAGGGGGTGGGCAATTTTTGGCAGCAACTCCAGCATATGAGGTGCTCTTGGTCAAGTTAACTTCAATAACGTTCAATGCTTTACCAACAATTTCTTTATTTGAGTCTATTTGCTGCGCAAAGACTCGAGCTAAAGTTTCATTTTCGATTGATTCAGCAACAGTCACACTGAACAGGTCTCTTAGCTCGTCCATATATTTGCACATCTTGGCTTGTTGATCTTTCAGGTTCTTAGTTGTTAAAGCAGCAAGTTCGTCCCTCATCGCATTTAGTATGCTATTTGCCTGGTTCAAGCATTCGGTGCCATTCAAAAATATCTTTTTGTTAATGATGCCTGGAGGAGTTCTTTTGATGGATGGCTTTGGTGTGAAAGGTGAGTCTTCTCCTGTCGTAGAGTCATCGCGAGGAAGTCGTGGGGGGCGACGACGAGGTGAACGCCGTCTCACCTCAAGATCCGTCATCGAAATGACGAAGCTTCTTTATATAAATAGAAATTTAGATGCAGTCCGTAAAATAAATTTAAAAAAAAAAGAGAGAAAGAAAGTTGACAACCTGTGGCGGTGAGCTTGTCACTAATGACACTTGATAACACTTTAATTGAAATTACTAATTAGTTATAAATTAATACAATAGACGTTATTTTGATTATTTAGTATTGACTAACAGAAAATGCGTCCGTTCACTTCAACTGTTAAAGTAAGAGTCCCGGTATCATCTATTCTAGACGAAGTCTAGTAACACATAAATAAAATAATTAATTAACTGTTTGTAACAACGATCTACCGATTTTTCTTATAAATATCAATCGCCATGCAAAAAAACAAATAGAATTTTGATTCTTCCGAACATTAAAACAATTGAAATACATGAAATTTTCGGATGTCTAAACTATTTGTACCACGACAGTATTGTATAAGATGGATGGATTGTCACAAGACCTGCCAGTGCTGAAGGTCAGCGACTGGCGTAGTTAGGATAAATAAATAAATTCATGAAGAATTTAAAATGAGTGATTGATATAAATGTTATGTTTGAATATTACTTAATGAAATATAACCGCTCCTGCATATACAAGGGGTGCATTGATCCAATGCCACATTGACCGGCCGACACTGCCCTGGACTTAAGCGACTAGAAGAAAAAGTATAACATTATTTATTAATAATAAAACAAAGTTTCAAATTTACCTTCATAGTATAAAATATTTGTCTTGGTTGAAAAAAAAATCTTTAGTTTAATTATATATATTTAATATTTTTTTTTGCGATATTTGATTTCTTACCGTGATTATAGCAACGGTTACAGTCCATTTCCACCTTCCGTTTCAAGACAGCTTAAAGTTCATCTCAAGCAGGAGAAAGTCTAGCAGTGTTACGAAACCCCGCCACCATCCAATGTGCACTCTAAAATCCTCCGAACATACAGAGTGATTCTAATGCGAACTGTGTATACGTTACACCGAATCGGTGAAATTGCTCATTTCACGGAATCGGCAAAAATTTGTCTAATTTATGAAAAATGCAAGCCCATTGCCATTATTCATCAATTATGCAAATTATCTGCCGAATGCGTGAATTAGTCAATCAGTATAATTATTAGCTCTAGTATAGAATTGTTTTACTCTCAACAAGACAGTTGAAAAAACATTTTTCAAGATATTAAATGTATAATAATGTTTATTTGGTATGAATTTACTTCAGTTCAATTGATTGTATTACATACATTATATAATGTTATCAGTATTTCATACTTACTATTTTTTTAGATAAACAGTAATTAAATTATGATTAATTGAAAAATGTATATTATAATGCCAAACTACTGGTGTTTTAGATTATTAACACCAGTCAGTGTTGGAAAAACAGTCAAAATAGTGATACTCTGATTACTGTTATGCCGGTTTTGCCATCCCTAGTTATATATCAAAGGAGAAGTTAAAAAGACCATCTGATGCAAAAAAAATCCGGTCATACGAATTTAATTAATATATTATAATGAGTTGCAGAGGATGCTACACTACAATTTGGTTGCCAGCGTTTAATAAACAGCAAGAGAAGAAGATTCTTTTCAAAATTCAAGAAACAAAATACAAACACCTTTTATAGCATCTGACCAATACATTAACACGTTTTTCTATTTCTTTTAAGTAGTATTTTAAGATGACCTATAATAATTAATTTTTTAAACGTCTCTTAATATTGTGAGAAAAAAAAGATTTCGCAACACTCGCTTCTTAATTTGGACTGTTTTGTATTATACCGGTGCAATATGCAGTAAGTCAATTTCGCAATAAGAAATAGCTGTTTTTTTACTACAACACATGCCTTGAAATAATTATTATGCTCACTTATCCTAGAGTTATTGAATTTGATTTATGACTTTAATGTCTGTAAATGAGAACAGCATTCATAAATTTTGAAGAAGATGAACCGCTCTGCCATAACATTTGATGTGTGTTTAAAAAAATCTTTTACAACGTTTCTGACAAAAGAATACGCCCAGATATTTTAGCTTGAGACTTTTTCTTACAGTTATAATGTTGACTTATTAGTCACTTTGTGATTAGTGTTAATAAAAAGTTGATTACTTTTTGTTCTAGACAATATAGCAATATGAGCACGGTTGATTTGAAAATGTGTTTTTTTATATAGTAATTATGTAGATTTTTTAACAAAATATTCTACATTCTGAACGCCAAACAATCAATTTTGATCATTTAAATTAACGGATAACAATGTTGGGTCCGTGACACAGCGGCCGTCTTCGTTGGTTTCCGAGACGGATATCACGGGTTAAAATCCAAGTACGAATACAATCGATTTCTGTTTAAAAGAGTGGGCGTCTATGATAACTAAAAATTTCTCCCATCTATCCAATCCTTTAAAATAACGGGGTGTAGCGATAGCGATTAGTCAACTACAAGTTCTATCCTAGTTCCCATTCTTCTTCCTTTTCTCTATTAGAAAAAGAGAGGTTGAGATATTAAATTACAAGTAGTTTTTCTAAAAAAAACTCCTGCTAAGATAACTCCACATTTGAATCAAACATGGATTAAAAAAAACAACAAAATAACAATTTTGGATAAACGTTCGCTATCATGTAAATAAAATAATACATTGTTTTTCAATCTTCATACAAATGTGATATTTAATTGATGAATATCAAAAAAAATAACTGCAATGAACAGCTAACATGATTATACACATTAATGCGTTGAAACCTACATTTTAATAAAATAATTATTTCATATTAAATAAAATAATGTAATTTATTACTTAAATGCACATTGAATTGAAAAATAAAAGTCAAAAAGTCTTGTTAGTTACTATATATTATTTTATGCATCTTTTTGCGAAAATAAGAAATTCCAATAAAAAAAGTTGAATATTCGTATAAACCTATTTATTTCTTATTTGAAGTTCGAATATTTGACATTATTCAGAATTCGATTTTATTCAAGATATACTTTAACGACTCGATATTTGCAGTCTTCTCTAGGAAGAAATTATTCACTGACAACGAAACACTTACATACAAAGTATTAGCCATCTACTCTGGAAGGTGAATATAGTTGTGAAATAAAACGATACATTTAATGTATATTACAAGTATCACATTACTATTTATTTAAATGGTTACTAATAAACGGAACATTTAATAAAACAAAGAATATTTTTTACAACAAACCGATAGTTTGTTAACCAACAAATTATTTTACAGCTTGCTGTTATTGTTAGCATGAAATGAATTCATTTATTTTTAGTTCGTTTTAGCATCACAAATAATAACTTCACGTTATTTATTTTATTCGCAACATAACCCGGACGCATATTTGTCGCTTCAGTAGATTTAAATTATGCATTGAAATAATTTTATGTTCTAACCAACGCCAAGGTTTGAAATATGCAGCATAAAAGGCAAAAACATATTTTTTTAAGAATACTTATATTGAAAAGTGTTGCCATAATTGAGTTGTTTCATAAATTTTTCACGTTTTTGTAGTATGCTATATTTTTTCTTTTCAGACGTTAAAAAAACCTTTTCGAAACAACACATAATGTTAAATTTACTACTAAACCTTATTTTTCAGCTGTTTTGATTACTAAATGTTACTGAACAATAGGCATAATAATGTACATGTTTATATTTGACCGCAAACCATTGCCTTTTGTAACTGCATGTCATCAAAATATGCATTCAAACACGTGCACTATACTACGTTCTAATATACCAGGCAGCTATCAAGTTTAAGTTTATTTTTTCGTTAAAAAATAATAGTTTTATAGTATTACTGTTCCTCGTGTTTATGAAACATAAATCTCACTGTTAATGTATTATATACATTTGGGGTGGTTCGGAAGTCGAGTTTTTAACGTCGTCGTTCATTCAATACATATATATTTTGAGAATCTTTATACCCCGAGAACCTGTGAAGTTAAGTACCGAGTACATTTCGGACAGCAAAAAAAGTAATAAACTTTCAAAATTTAGCATTTATTTACTATACCTTTTTTCAATGTATTCGGGTCCGTGGCGCAGGGATCAAGATCGTTGACTTCTTTGACGGATCTCATGGGTTTGAGCCCCAGTATGAACAGAGTTTTTTTTAATCTAGTGATATCTTAATATTCTTTCACACCCTTCTTATCCCAAAATAGCGAGGCGCAGTGAAAGAAATTAGGTAACCACTAGTCCTGCAATAGTCTTATCTTTCTATCTTTACTACTCTCTTTTAAAAAGAGAGGTTGAGCAACTGAGTTATATCACACCTATCCTATTTCAAAAATTGAGGCAAATGGAGAGCGATTAGCTTATTATTTATCTTTTCATATTCCAGCCTTGTTCTTATACATCTACTTTAATCGAAAATGGGAAGCTAGGGACAAAATAACAAGCAGTTATTGTAGAAACATTTTTTTTTGAGATATCTCGATTAAGAAGAGATATGCTCCACATTGCAGTGAACTTGGATAAAAAAAACTTGGCGGCAGTATTAAAAACGGAATTCAACAAAAATTCTATTATATAATAAACAGCCTATATAATAAAGAAATGCTTACTCAACAATGATTTCGCGCATTCTATAGATGTATTGTAACTAGTTAGTTTTTAAATATTGAATATTTTTTAAATGTATTAAATTTACAGTACAATCAACATTGCATTATGACTTCAAATCAAATAAAAATATCAATGCCATCCGAACTAGTCACAATTATTTTAAATTATCTTAAAGTGCGAACGTATTATACTCACATCTGTCAAGTGGGAAGTATTGATACTTTCTCCTTTCTCCGGTTTTGCTAACAACTTTACTCTCCATGCAAGATACAAGTTCGAAATTCCTTACGATGTATATCTTTTATTATGCAATTATTTTCTTAAGTCATACAATTTCAATAATCTACAGTTTGATTAATATTTTTCTTTTGAAAGTATCACTTTATGAATACTATAGCCATATGTAATTTAATATTAAGTGTCAATCTTTGGTAGAATGAACTTCAAATATAACATATAAATAAAACATGTTCTAATAAGAACTCCGTGTTTTATCAACACATACATGTGTACCGATTTGGTGCTAATAAAATTACCGATTGTGTTTTGTTTTATGCATTTTTATTTCCAATGTGAAACATATGGTCTCCTAATGGAGGTATCTCGACAGATTTTCTCCTACAATAACATATTGATACTGAGTTGCTCAACCTCCCATTTTTTCAAAATAGAATGGATCGAAAGTAAAAGCTACGCCCCGTTATTTTAGCATTGTAAGGGTAGGAGGAAATTTTCAAACACCTTAAACATTCATGCCTTCGAACGAAAATCGATAAATCGATAAAAAAAAAATGCTGTCCGTTGTACGGTTCGAACTCGTGATATCCTTCACTGATGCCAACTACGTTGACCACTGCACTACGGACCCGAAAGCGATTTTTAATAACAAAAACATCAAGTAGAAGTTATGTTCGGTGAACAAATCACTGATGCTTTTAAGATGCGTATTTGATTACTCTCTTATCTAACTTGATACACTCAGAATAACAAAACCTTTTTAAACAGCAAGTGAAGATTGTACACTTCAGCCTATATAAAATATTTTCTTATCAAAACTAGTTTTGCCGTGTTCATAAAAAATAAACTTCGTTGGTTTTAATTATATTTTATCCTGGAAATGTAATAAGTTTAATTTATCATTTTAGATATCTTAGAACTCAGAAGATTTAATTTTTTTGTCATATTGAATAACCATATTGTTACGTCACACACTATATCATAAAATATATTCTTTATTAAGTGCTTTATTATAATTTATACAAGGATGCAATAATCACAATGACAAAATTACCAGCATTTTTCTTTTTAGTTAAAGTGACTAGTAATAAAGTATGAATAATAATTTACACCGTAAAATGACAGCAGTTGTAACATTTATAAATTATTATTGTTTGTCATTATATTTTCATAAATATTTATTACGGCTATTGCTTTGTTGAGTTTCCCTATTGAGCTTTATTTGTTGAAACCGCATTACTTTGAAATAATAAAAGTAGAATATTTGTGCTAATGATTTATTTTAACAGCTTAACGACCGTGGACGCGTATTTGAGTCTTTGAAAAACAAAGGTTGCTGGCCAGCGGACACATATATGCGTATAGACGAAGTATTCGGAAGCTAAAAAAAAATGAATTTTGTAAAGATATCTCAATTTGCTTACAAATTATATTGAATTTAGTAAAATTATAATGTTTGCGAATTTTTCGCAAAATTTTATTTCGCCAGGTGAAATTTTATAAAAAAAACGTGCGGTTGTTAAGCTGTTTTAAGTATATGCACTGTAGCGGTATTGAAGGAATTTGATAATAATAAATTAAAATACAAATTTTACTTAAAAATAATAACAAATGTGATTGTAAATAGAAAAAAATAGGAACAAAGTATGCACTACTTTAATTTTTCTTATAATTATTATTATTATTAAGGTGCCGGAACTCACTTCTTGTCGAGAATTTTACTATTTTTTTCTAATCCGTATCCGTTGCCAATGTGATTATATTTCAATATGATTTCCTAATGGAAGTATCAAAATATAAGTTTTTTTACAAGAACTGTTTGTTACTCAGTTTCTCGACCTCATCTTTTTTGAAGAGAGTAAAAATAGGGCTAGGACAGGACTAGTGGTTATCTAATCGATCTCGTTTGTCTCGTTAATTTTAAGATTGAAAGAGTGGGAGGGATTTTTTATTTAGCGATATCACAAACACCCAAGCCTTTCAACGGAAATTGGTAAATCGATTGAAAAAAATGTTATTCGTACTAGGATTCAAGCCCGTAAGATCCGTTACGGAAGTCAACAAGGTTCATCACTGCGCCACGGAACTCGGACGAACACAGTTTTGTGAAATTCATGTGTTTGTTAAATGAAGAATGTGACCCATTTCGATTCCATTTATTTCTTGGATATTTATTTCAATTTCCAACACATTAATTTTCTATTGCTGATATATTGTATATGCAGTTTGAATTTTTCGATAATGATTTAAAAAAATACTTCTGATCGACTTAAAAAATCAAAAGTTCTCAAAGAAAAATAAGCGTAAAATTTTGCGAATATTGATTTAAAAAAATTAAAATGCCGGGAAAAAAGATGCCGGAACGCCATTCTACCGCGCTTTAAAAAATCACTTCATATATTACATATGTATGGCTCTCTGATACCTTTGATACTATACTGTTAACTTGACAACTTGGCTCTTCTCACTTGAAAGTCTACTGACCCCGTACTACGTCAATCGATTATCAGCACTCATCAGTCATATAACATTCGATTCATCAAGCAATAAAAATGAAAATTAAAAACACTGTTTTTATTCTTAACTCTGAGAACTGCTCTGAGTACCACAAGAGGTATTTAAAGTACCCCTTTAACATCATTGTGTTAGATCATCAGTCTGTTGTATTTTCAGTGAATCAAAGCAATGGCAAACCAGTCATTCCAATTACTTTTTAAAACAAATTTTCCGAATAATGGTTTTAAAAAAATATGGTATATTTAAAACGATAAATTTATTTCATATAATCACCTTTTAAAGTTCTATAGATATATGCATTGTGCGTTTTTCATATCTGCTAACATATTACACTTTAACTTTGAACAATCGTTTGAGGCGTTTTCATCCTTGTGAATCCTTCAGTTATTGAAGGTCTTCTAGAAAAAAATATAAATTATGTAAATTTAGCCCACTTAATTTTCTTGAAAAAAGTAAGTAAAAAGTTGGGTCACTTTTTGGAATTATACAATAATAAAATTGCATAGTGGCTTATAAAAGCTTTGCAGTAAATTTTTTAGAGACCTGCCCAAGGGCATCTCAAGAGATTTAAAAAAAATATTTCATTAATTTAGTACGCTGTTTGAACCGTGACAGTGATATGTATTTTTTACAATATTTTCACGTTTGAAGTTTTGATTCACCTTACACAGGCTTCCTTATTACGCTTAAATAGCTTTTCGGTCTAGTGGACATTTAATAATCTCATGACTAGCTCACGTAACAATATATCAAAGTCTTCTGTCCAAGAATAAAAAAATCTAAAAATCCTTCGTTTAGAATTGTGACTTAAGTGACAAAATAGATTTATCTTACTATAATATTTTGAGGCAACGATCGATGTTTTAGCTTTTTAAATCAACAGAAATTGTTCAATTTAGCCTACACTCCCCAATTATGTAGCTAGCACATAGTTATAGATGTGCTGATCCTTAACAACGCATAAGGTCATCATCGCACCGTGAATTTTTTTAAGTACCAAAACTTTCGATAATAAGGTACATGCCGGGTTTTACAGTGCAGCGACTAGCGTTGTGGGCTTCCGTGCCGAATATCACGGGTTTGAGTCTCAGTACGAAAAGCATTTTTTTCGATCGATTTATCGATTTCTGTTCGAAAACATGGGTGTTTATGGTATCTAAAAATTCCCTCCCACCCTTTCGATCCTTAAATAATTGGGCGTAGCGAGAGCGATTAGTTAACCACTAGTCCTGTCTTACCCTTACCTTTTTATCCCTACTTCTATATTTGAAAAAGAGAGGTTGAGCGTATGAGTTATAAACAGTTCTCGTAAAAAATGTTATATTAAGATACTTCCATTAGAAGGTCATATGATTTAAATTGGGAACAAACATGGATTAAAAAAAATATATGCACAGCAAAATTCGTGTAGGTATAATATTTTTTTGCCTGGAGTAATTCATTAGGTGCATTCATAACGAATAGCAATTTATTTTGTCAGAAACAACGTAAATGCAGATATAAAAGAAGACATTTCCGGCATTTTAGATCTTCGTATGTGTGTTAAATTATAATTATTTATGTAGCATAAAGTATCAAGAAAGAGCAAGAGTAAAAGCTCAAATTTGTATATATGTTATTTACCTGAGGGGATTCTTCCAGTGTAATTAATGGCTATGTGTAAAATTTTGTTTGTGATATTTATTTAATTGAAGCATATGTAGATACAAAAATATATATTTTTTTTTTATTACATCAATATAATGTAAAAACCCTGATGGCCATTTTACAATACGAAATTTCAACCACACCGATAATAGTTAAACATTTTTAATTTATCTTCTTATCATAAAACTTGGATGGGTAGTAGGAATAAAATATAATCTGCTCGTTATCATATTTTCAATTTCAAACATGTGATCTTTGATTAAGAAAAAATAGATGGCATTGACCCTTAGTTATAGTTATTATTTGAAACAAATTTAATAATTTTTAATATAAAAAGTATTATGTTATTTATCAGTTATATTATATGCGACTAGATTTTTAAACATACGAGCACACATAAATATATATTATTAATTAAATAAAGCTCTGCCAGTACGCAAAAAATTGATTATAATAAATTTAATTTTATAGCTTTACTATTTCACAAAAATGTTATACGTGTTAATTAATAATAGGTTAATAAAATTTTAAATAGTACATGTAATTCACCGTCGATATTTTTTTTCTTTGGGATTTATCCTCCTTCGTATGAGTTATTTGTTTATAATTTTTACCAAGGTTGTTTTTATATTACCCCATCACTTACTTCCGTCCAGTAGAAAAGAAAATACCCCAAATATTCTATATTATAATTCAAATATTAAAACTGGATGATGATAACATCCATTTCCAACAACACTTTCCATTAATTTCAGCGAACTGCTGTTGTAATAAATGTATCGTTTTATTTTTTTTAAATCTGCAATCATAAAATAAAAATTATATAAGATATTTTGGATTGCGAATATTAAATTATGCTATCTTGTGATATGTTAAAATTGACGTATAAATTGTATATCTTTTAGAACGCAAGTGGGCGTGGTCCACTTAATGTTGCGATAGAGTTTTCATTAGACCAGATACACCGTGCTATGAGACTTAAATTATAATTTTTAAAACCAAATTCTTTAAAATATTTGCTATCTTTGAGCGTTTTCTTTATTTCGATACTTTTCAACCATATTTTGGTTAAATCGGACCAGCATACAAGTTTTTATTGTTTGTTGGTTTTTTTGCAATAACAGTACGATTAGATTATTGAAAGGTTGAGGAATACAAAGAAGTAACGCAAGGTACAAAGTTTTATGGTTTTATTTCCACCTAGGCTCAAAATAATATAAAATATAACTTTATTTTATTCACAAGCAATATTTTGTTGCATATAATTACTATCAAGCCTTCTCTATTGCTTTCAATTCATTAGCATGTAGCTACTAAGGCTTGTCATCCCAAGATCAGGGATTCCAAAATCCCAAGATCCCGACCAATTTGGTGATCCCTGTAATTCCAGGATTATTGTCTTATTAACAATTCCGGGAGTTTTGGGTTCACTATAACATGGAATAAAAACATAATCATCGGGGCTGGAATACTTAGTCACTGGCAGATGTAAGTTTTTTAAATGATGGAGCCAAAAAAAGGACTTTGATTTGAAAATAATCTGTCAATTCGTCACGTTTTCGGGAACAATGGTAAGTGATTACTCCCAGAATCCCAGAAGTCTAGATCCCGAGACAATTGTGTATCCAGAAATCCCGGATCAGAACACGGGTGCAGGATTAGATGCTCTAGTATCTACATAAATATTTGTTATTTCATTAATGTAGTGACCTTTAATACGCCTTTTGATCAAAATATTACTAAACAAGTGTTCAAAAAGATTAATAAAACGTAGGCATTAACATATTTACTATGGTTTGTGAAAATTATAGGAAGTTTTCAAGGTGCTAACATGACATAGAAAAAAGACGAGAATTATGAAACTTGTTAATATGATTTACAATAGAGATAAATTACATTTATTTCTAAATTTTAGTGAGAATTATTCATAATTGAAAATTAACCATTTTTTATACGGCCAACTGAGATACCATAGTTATCTGAATCAACTCTACGTTTTACTTATATTCAAAGAAAATCCAAAATAAATACATTCCTAGACATGTAATTAAAGGAAAATAATTATATGCATTTACTTTGGTCACGTAGTCCAAATAATTATGAAATAACTCAATACTGGATAATCCATTTTGTTTTAATAACGTCCGTTTCAATTAAATTTATGTAAATACGCATTTTGCGTTATAGTTAAATGGGAGATACGTCTAGATTTCAATAAAATATTTTTAATGTATTATCATTAATTTGATGTAAAAGATTAAAATCTATTAATATAATTGTATACGTAATTTACAGTATACATATTATTAAAACTTTTTGTTTTTTATATGATCAGACCCGGAGTGAACTTTTTGAACTGATAAATATTTGCAATAAAATATTATATATATACAAATTTCACTCGTTGCGTTTTTAAAACGAAAGTTGCAGAAAAAAATTAAAATTCACCATTTAAATTTTTCCTCGTAATTCTGGTTATAAAATATGATGATGTTTCTATTAAAACTTTTAACACTACTTTTATTAAAATTTTGAATATTAAATAATATTGTTTTTGATGAGAAGTAGATTTGGACGTAAAACATTATAATCAATCTAATTATATGTTTTATTATTTAAAATCATAAGGATATATTTATCTTTTCCCATAATTTGAAATAATATTTTAATGTTCTAGATTTTTTTTCTTAATCTTATCTCGACCTTGGACTCGTTAATAATTACACGTTTATAAAATCTAGCATGTTTTTTTTTAAAACGCACCATCAAAACAATTTTCTATTATCAATATCGAGCGACCTTCAGAAATTTTATTTCAAAATATAAATCATTTATTTTGATGGTTACTCAATTATGTGTAACATGAATCATCATTTTTTCAATGACATGATTTCAAATTAATAAAAATATATAATTGATAGATTGTCAAATTGTCAGTATTATCACGATTACAAACTTACAAATTTAATTAAGAATTTAGCGGCTGTTTGAGGATGTTTCATTAATAATTATTGACATGAATCACACTCTATAATAGCTAGTAATAATAGTTTTATTGTATAAACATAAATTATAAACTTAAAGATAAGTAATATAAAAATTCAGCTTGATATCAGTTTCATTCAAATAATTTTATATACTCAGTTTATGATAAAACGCTAAACTCAATTATTTGTAGGCTATTTATATTTTTGATTAATGTTTTTTTTTGCACCATATTTTCCGTTATTTTTATAAAAAAAATCATTTTGATTTCTGATTTATTGAAATTCATAACAATCTTTACCATACATACACTAAATACATATATTAAATCAAAGCTAAAGTCAGTTTCCTAAAGCGCACACTAGTTACCACAATCATAGTTATCAATTACAATTAAATATCAAAGATTTTAATTTTATTATAATATATTTAAAAAAAAAAATTCATAACACCGTGATCTGTCTTTAGAAAAATGGACTTTTTTTTTATCAAAATTGTTAAATTTAAAGTATCCGTTATATAAATTCTACAAAGATATTTTATATAACGTTTGACTGTAAGAACTTCCATTTTTGGACCATGTCCTGTAAAAAATGTTAAAAGTGTTACGTATCATTATTTTAAAAGGTTGTGTAATAAAGCACTGGTCTTTCACTTAAAATAAATATACATTTTAAAATAAAGCTTCTCCTTTTCTGAAGCGGGAACTGGCTGCATGGTAACTGTCTAGTCAATTTTTCAGGTGGCCCAGTATAAAACCTGTTAACTGAAGTCAATTATAATATCTGGATCCGTTTCGCAAGAGAGCTTTGATCCGAAATTCTTACGTAAATATCGAGTTTAATGAACAATTTTCATCTGTCCGCAAAGCTGCAATTTTCGCATTTAATTAACTATGTTATTTTAATATTGTCACAGATAAATAGCCTTTTCAGGCTACATTTAATTATTGGTATTAAAAGCATTATATTTGCAATTTACATATTTATTTATGCACTAAATTTGGTTCAATTTTACATATTGTTAGGCAAAGCCAACACAGAAAAATGTCCGCTCATAAAATATAATACAATATAACATATCTGTATCTTAAAAAATACGAGATTTTGTGTTACGTCAATCGATTAATTTCTCTCTTCGAGAAATTAATTTACTTTACCACACTTTGGAAGTATTCCTGTTATCTGAAAAATAAAAATAAAAAATAATCGTTTAATGTACCAACAATCTACAATGTTAAGCTTTCACGTTATCTGTATGAAGTTTTCAAGGAAACCTGGCAAAAAAGTCTTGCAATACCATTATTTTCACAATGTTAAATTTAATATATTGTGTATGACCAAGTACTTATTGAAGGCTGTAAGGTTTATTGGATATATAATATCAATCACAAATTCCAACAAAAATGAATAAAATAAGGTATCCAGACAAGGATATCAACAGAAAAAACCTTGAAAAGTTTTTCGCAGAATGATTTATACTCCAACATTGGCATGGCAGTTATGTTGTCAGATTAATACTGTCAACCCAAGTTACCTTTTAAGAATTAAACCAGATTTTTAAAAGAAATAAAAAATATACATATAATTTTAAAAAGGTAACGATGTGTTATTTTCATCTGTTCATTTCAGCAACCTACGTAGAGTATAAAAAGTATTTATTGTTAGACTAAAATAACTCTATTGCTACGGAAAGTTCAGAGAGAAATTATTACCCAAAATACAACCTCTTTCACGCGCATTGTCGAATACCATCTTGATTTTCAATTTTCTTATTTCTCCAAGTTCCTGAAGTATTACAAAAAACAACTCTTATTTTTTATAATTAAACTGAAACAATAATGATAGTAGTTTCTGTTTAAGTTCTAAAATTGTGAAGAGTTTCTGATATCATAAGCAATTTAATTCAATATATTGCTCGTTTTAGAACACTCTGTCGTTTTTGAATAGTAAAGTTGTTCACGATGATATATATAACATTTATATTGTGATCAATCAATTATTTTATATTTGATACAGTAGATTTTTATAACTTTATATATTGAATAACAAAATGAAGAGCAAATTAGAAAGTACTTTTTATGTATGTCAAGGGTGATGATTTCATGTTATCATCAAATATATTTTTGACGTAAGATTTTAGAGCACTACAAGTGGCTTAGGCTCAGTTAACACTTGATTGCAGATATAAAATATTTAAAAAAAAACACTTTTCTTTTTTTTTAAACTTGAGTATTTAAGATTTAATGAATGATTGATAATTAAATCTTACAGTCATGATATGTAATTGTAAAAAAATCCTTTATTGACTATACTCAATGACTTCAATTGAATGTATAAAGGTCATCATTTTTCACGTAGAATTCAGAGACAGCAAAAGCATTCTCTCAATAGGACAATAAGAAGTACAGGTACGCTATGTGGTAAACATTTAAATAGATAATAAAAAATCATATTATTACTAACACAACGAAATTGGCTGTGGTTGTTATTCAAATACTGATATATATCATTATTATTATAATAAAAATCACATCTGATTATGAAACTAACTATATTTTTTTAGGTATATTTATGACTATTTCAACAAAATTTGTGATGAGTACTAGTTTTAAGGCAGAAGCTCAACGTCTTATTTCAACGTAGATAGGGGTAAAATAATAAGTCTTAAATACAACTAGTAGTATGTTTATCGCTCTCAGTATGCTCTACTTTCAGGGTTAGATAAGGAGTTAGTAGAAAGGAATGTATTATATATAGAAGACGGGTTCTACGGCGCAGCGGTTGTTGCTTACGGCTTACGGGTTCGAGTCCCAGCATGAACAACATTTTTTTCGATCAATTTCTGTTCGATGGCATGGGTGTTTGTGATCACTAAAAATTCCTTCCCACCCATTTTAATCCTTTAACAATTGGGTATAGCGAGAGCGATTATTTAACTACTACTCCTGTCCTAGCCTTATTCCTCAATCCCTACTACTATCTTTGGAAAAAAGAGGTTGAGTGACAGAGTAACAAACAGTTCTCGTAGAAAAACTTTATAGATAAGATAAGATAACAATAAGTAAAGTGAACTCCATTATGAAGCCATACGGTCTACATTGGGAGCGGACATGGATAAAAAAATGAGTGAAAGTATCAAAGATTTCCGTACAAATAGACAAAAGTTCGTCGATTTAAAAATCAAAATGTACATATGGAGATTCAAACCATTGATGTCTACCACGCGTAAAAGCATCTAACACTCGGCTACAAGATAACCTTTTTATAAATGAACTTCTCAAATAAGCATTATAATTTGTATATTTAACATATGTTTTTATTTAGCTGAAAAATAATTTACTATATTTGCCATACATGCAGTCACAAACAATAAATCTTAGTTCCTTTTACATTTTAAATGCAAATCTTGTTTTTTTTTCCTTTCTCTACTTGACCAGTTGATGATCTGACTCACTTAATCTTATACTCCTACGTATCACGGCGGGCGTAGACCTACTTAATGTATAATATTGTTTCGTAATTCGTGCAGTTACCATGAGTTTTACTTTACCGTCTCGTTCAGTGCTCAGTGAAGTAGTCAATGAAAAGTTTATACTGATTTTCAATTACATTTTACGTTTTAAGCCAAACTAAATATTAGTCGATGTATGTGTTTTTATATCAGATTAAGAAAAGCATTATCTTATATTTTTGATAACTATTAAGCCACCAGACCATTGTCATTACAACGTTTAACCCTATGATCTCCAGAGCTTAGAGACCCTTCTAAAAAATCTGTTACGTTTGTCAATCTATCTACGCAAACTGTGATATAACATTAATTTCATTGATTATTTGATTGAATTTGATAAGTATTTATTCTATCTTTCTTAATAAATATAATAAAATATTTAAAAGACATCTTTAAGTTTTGGATTACTTTGCAAACGCATAATTAAGTTCACAATATCGACCGTGGAAAGGAAAAAGGACGTAACCCACACATATCAAAGTTTACAGGAGACATAAAAAACGCGTTTTGATGATTTTCAGCCATATACAAATTATTAAATAAACACGACCTTGAAGTGCACGGAGACTTCTAATCTGGAGTTCAATTGACATAATCTAATATTAATTTAATAAATTGTCTAGGAAAAACCTTCCTTTCAGGCTTTTTTCTTGGTTTCAAGTTTCACAAGCCCATCTTTTTTCAAACTTAAAAGCTAAATTTAGATACTAATTCAGCATTTGCAGCTTACATCCTTTTGATAGAACGTGTATCAAGTTAGATACACTGTGATTATCGAAAAAAGCTGTTTTGAAAAAACTGTGGGTTATGTCCTTTTTCTTTTCCACAGTCGATATGTATATCTAATTTTCTAATAATTCACAAAATTTTTTATAATTATTAAGTATATTGAAACGTCACTGCAATATATGATGATCTAATAAGAAACAAAAAAGATTTTTTTCTAATAAAATCATATTGAGCGAATGTTTTTTATTATATAATTAGTATTGTGTACATACTGATACATAAAATATTGAATCTATTTATAAAAACATTGTAGCATCAAAAAACTTTTTACTGATTTGTATCATTAAATTTATCAATATAAAAATTTATATCACAAAATATGAAAAATTACTTGCGGTTTTGAATAAAATGAATTGAACGTAAACTGCTTGGCATATTGAACATTTATTGCTATGACACTTTATTATAAAATTCAACAGATCGCGATAAAGAATACGGTACATAAAAGTAATAAATTATGTGGTTTTTGTATCACTTGGATGGACCGAATAATTACGATTAAAACGAAGCAAAAAGTATTATTGGTGAATAGTTATTGTATACGTTTACAACTCGAGTAATAAATGTCTAGCGAATAAAAAGGTCACAATAATTTTGACACGGGCACTTACAAAATTGGGAAAATCCTCAAGAGCAAGAAATTACAGTTGATTTTTCCATATACCATTACCGAATCATTTTCTTCCAAAGGGAAGTATTCAACAATGACCAGGGAACCACCCTCTACTATTTAAGAACCCATCGCATCGTTCCACGACAGCTTTCATGACGTTGAAATGATTACCAGAACTACATCAGGATCAATAAATCAAAGATTAATTTATCAATATGTATACTGAAAATAATAAATTATATAGCAAGTCTTTTTTAAGTTATTGATTCGTCTTTTTCTACATTTGTACAGCACCGTAAAATTATTGAACGCTTACTTTTTCGTATATTTGATCAAAAAGATATCTTTGGACACAGGGACGTCCTGTGAGTATAGACGAGTAGGCAGTTGTCTAGGCGGCAAGCCCTAAGGAGCGGCAAATGATCAAAGAAAAAAATACAGATGAATTTGGCTTAGAATAAATATGATGCCTCAATGTTTTGGATTAAAAAAATGCCAAAAACACATTTTCAATGGTATTAATATTATGCCGCCTGTGTGGTCGAGTGGTCAACGGTGTTGGCTTCGGTTACGAAGGGCCCGGGTTCAAATCCCGGTACGGACAGTTTTATAAATTTATTTTTCAATCGATTTATGAATTTCTGTTCAAAGCCATGAATGTATGTGATGTCTTGAATTCCCCCCTCTCACCCATCCTATCCTATGAACGGGGCGTATCGAGAGCGATTATCTTACCACTAATCCTGTCCTAGCCCTATCCTTCTATCCCTACTATCTTTGGAAAGAGAGAGGTTGAGCAACTGAACAATCAGTTCTCGTAAAAACACTTCTGTTGAGATAAACTCCATTAGGAGTCCATATGCTGCACATTGGGAGCGGACATGGTTTTAAAAAAAAATATTATGACGAGTGTACAGTACTTATCTTTATCACATTTTTTTCTTTGAATATGACAATTATCAATAGCGGCACTATAGGTAGAAGCTTTTCCATAAAGTTTTCGAATAGATAGATGAGTAAAGGATTTGAATTTATATATTTCTATATGAATTCCTAAAATAATGGGAAATAATTTCACTTACAACATTATGGTTTTAAGCATTTCATATGTAACGTAATTTTAAAAAAATCAAATTCGAAAAATATTGAGGGCGCTATTTTGTGCTGCCTAGGGGCGGTGCATAGTCTAGGAACGTCACTGTTTAGACATAAGTTGTATTTAAAGATAATTATATCAGTGTATATTGCTGCATTTTAAAGCTAGATTGTTGGTAATTAATCGGTTGGTGTGAAACTATGGAGTCATACTTCCTATCTGTTCCCTACACTTATTTTATATTATTATAACTTGTATTTGACCAAATTAATTAAAATCTTTGTATTATTATAATCTTAGAATAATAAACACATACTGTTTTATTTGTATGACTATTACACCCATTATTTTCAATCTTACAAATTGTACTATTTTTTTCCAAATAAGTTTCACTTTCAATCAACGGATCGTGATTAAAACCGATTATTGAATCTGTTATGTCTATTTGAGTCGACTCTTATAATAAAGATACAACTACACAAAAGATTAGAGATATAACATAGGTTTTATGCAATGTTGACGACCTTCATCGAAGAAATAGTTGCACGTCAGTAAATAAAAACGGGGCAATTCAATTTATAAGCCGGTTTTTAATTACTTTTATTACGCTCCCAATACTGACTCTTAATAAAGTTTGTCTGGACAGAAGTTTTTTTACAAAAAGCGCTTATTATTGAGATGTTTAACAAGCAGGGATAGAAAGATAGAGCTAGGACATGACTGTGGTTTAGCTAGCCACTCTCGCTACGAGGGTTGGATGGGTGATATTAAATTTAATCATCACATAAATCCATGCCTTCGAACAGCAATTGATAAATAGATTTAAAAATCAGTTTTTGAAACTTCCCGTACCAGAGTTTGAACCCATGAGCTGCAAAAACGTTGACCAACTTGATCACAAACCTTGATCTTTATTTCTAACCACAGCAAAAAATATATAAATAATTGGAATCGTAATAATGGTTGAATTAGTTATTTTTTCCCATTTATGTGTTATAATTTCATAAATATAGTAAATTTAGCTTGCATTACCACGTAAACAATAGAACGAAAAGTGATATCGTAGTCTTAATATTGTTTTAGTGTTTGAATCGAAAATTCCGCTGGTTTTCAAATATAAATAATACAGTATATTTATAATTTATTATTCAAAAATGTTTACAAAAATACGTCGTCTAATATTTACCATACTAATAAAAATCCACCAATCAAAATTAGTATGACTATGTTAGGATCAATTACTTTTGAATGAAAATTGATTCAACCATAAACTACATATAATGACAAACACTTACATTATATTTTAAGTGAATATTTTTAAGACTATTAAATATACAAATTTTGTCATTAATAACAATTCAGTTTTCAAATAAATTCTCAACTTCAATATATAGTCCCACGACTTAATGGAAATTATATTATTCTTAACAAACTGTTTACTTTTTTTTAGTTGGAGTTCATTCGTGAACTTTAATCCTTGAATATGCCGAAAATCAAAACCACGATCAATCTTGTACAAAATTATAACGTTTCAAATTCAACATCGAAATTGTTCCAATCCCCCTGAGTCGATTTATTTGATTTCTTAAATTATTAGTCTATTAATTAAATTGAACTGTACGAAACTTTAATGATACTAATAGCTTAATAGTAAAATCTAATTTAAGCTCAATTTTCAAAGTTATTCTAAATAATATGACGGCTCGACAACAGATTGTGATTGAACCTCCCGTGTTGAATTCTAAGCGAGAAATCAATCGTATCTTTTTTTTTTGAAAAGGAAGCAAAGTGTTTGCTATTTTTAATTGAAAATTCTAAAGTGTTTTTTTGTAAAGTGTGCGGGTTGGATTATTGAAGATATAAATTCACATTAATTTTCCTGCCATTATATTGTTATTTCATTTGTTTATAATTTATTTACTGATAATAGTGATAATATCGAGGACATATAAGTGTAATACGTTACCCTATATAAATATTCAAGATAAGTTGTTTGTATATTTTTATTTTTGTTGAAGTTAACTACATTTAATCTTTAGGTTAATAGTAAAATATCTCCATAATAATAAAGTCCTAAACACCAACTCGTGCTTTTATAAAAGATGATGAATTTTACTCTTGTAACTAGCGTGATAAAGACGTATGATTTATTAGCCGAAACAGGGAAACCAGCTGTTGATGTTTCCGAATAAACAACGCCGGTTAGGCACATCTTAGATAGCAGTAGCATAAAATTTTATTTCAGATTTTCTACCGTGCAACAAGCTAAAAAATATAGAGTAGAGGGGAAGAATAAATACATCGTTCTAATAAGTTAAGTCTACTTTGGTTTCTCGGGCAGGTAAGACTGTGAATTTAAATCATACAATTACTTCAAACGTCCATCAATTTTCATTCTTTATGGATACGATCTAATATTGTTGAATTTATTAACCAAAAAGTATCAAAACTACAAGTCAATAAATTTATTTCCTGATATAATTCATTTGTATGAAGTAACTTCTTTATGTTTCACGTTGCTATAAGTGTTATGACCAATACAAGTATAAGTTTCAAAACTATTTCAAATGACTAATTCACTTAACTCCTCTTTTATTTTCAAAAGCGTCTATGAATCAATGTGACTGAATCTGGTGATTCATTCAACTTTTCCTTTTCAGATATGTACTACTATTAGCTAAGGATTATCTTACAAAGTCGGATTAATACTTGCTAAGCCGGTTTAAGTTTGGCGTGTGGCAAAACAAAAACGTTATATATAATACAAAATAAATTATTATTATGATAATATGGCGGTCGAGGAATGTTTATAATAATTGTTTTTCTATTTCTCACCTTGGAAGCTACAAAGCAAGTATTTCAGTATTCGATTGCGTGTATTCGTAATACAATAAAATATTGTTTACAGATAATAAATAGTGTTAATATAGTAATTAAAAAAAGGTAAAGCTCAATAACCCCAAACCGTTTTATTTCAAGCAAAAAGAATTTACTAATGAAAATATAGAAATAAATATGTATTCTTTTATAAATTCTATCAGTGGCGGTTCTAGGTACTGGGCTAGGTGGGCTAAGCCCGACCTGCATTTTTCACCCAAAACTTTAGATGGCTGAATAAAAATGGACAGCAATTCGGCCGCTGAACAAAATAAATATGTACATTTATAAGCGTAACTAACCTTTCCCAAATTAATATAATATCTTCGTTTAAATTTTCCTCTGTCAATATAAGACAATGCCATGTCTACACACAATAATATTCTCGATTGTGTTTTGTATTACAATTTTAAACTGAGCCGGCATAAAAAAAACAATAACCCTATAAATACTTCATAGAGAACAGGCAACGTCACGTCAGTCTGGCAACACCTACGTATTAACGACTTAGGGGCTAGAGCTTTTAAGCCCGCAATCACAGATAATATCCTGCAATATTTCTTTACACTGACAGGACAAGTGATTAGGTAATCGCTCTACCATCGCTCTATTTTGGGGAATAGAAAAGAAAGGAAAGGAATTTACGAATTCTTAATTCTGTTAAGCTTGAGATATTTTATTCTTCATTACGATATAATTATTTTTCTTTTATTATAATTTGTCAGCTGTATACAGGAACGATGTTCGAAGGAAATGTAAAAGTATGTCGTCATAAAACCAACATAAATAAATGTGAGAAATTCGGGTAAATTGAAGGATTAGAATAATTCTTATAGCGTTTTTTGGGTGACAAAAATTGAAGTTCATATATAAATAAACTAACTTTGATCTATTACTTATCACACAATGTTAACCTTTTCAGTACCGCGATGTTTTCAGCTAAAAAACATTCACTCACATACATACCGCTTTTTTTAAATAATTTTTGAATAGTTTTAAAAAATAGTACTGAATTCATGAACATCAAAAGTTTTCTTATAAATTAAACAACTTGGCTACTTGAATATATACAAATTTCAAATATCAAATAGTTTTTACAGTCTTTTGTATTGAAATAGCGCCTTCATGGTGTTATGACGTATTTATTATTCACAGCTTTTTGCAATCGGTCCAGTCACCTGTGGTGTGGCAAACCACTTCTATTTTATTATAACAATAACAGCTGTAATAAAAATAGCCCAGCATGTGTCACGAGTGCACTTTTCTTTTACAGACAATCAATTTGCACCACGAAAACATTTGAAGAACATTTCCAATACAGTTTGTTTTAATTTCTATTATATTCAATAGCAAAACGTTGCTTAGAAAGTTTTATTTAAATATAATTAGTATATCTATTCTTTTTTGTTGAGATTTCTAATGTTTTCAGTCATAAAATTTCAAACAGAAATCATCTTCAATTAATTAAATAATCTCTTTTTTTAAGCGTGTCTACTTTGAATGCAAAGCGTTTAGAATCTTAATGAAATAATACCACAGTAATTTGCATCGATTGGTCAACTTTTTTAGCAACGTTGGACATAATTAGGGCTTCCAATCCCGTACCCTTTTTGTAATTCTGGGATTTACGGATTCACAATTTTTGGATTGATCATTTACCGTTATTCTATATTTTTATGCTAAATATCAATTATTTAAATAAAAGGGATGATATAAAAAATAGTTATAAAATAAACGATATCACTTTTTAAGATTGTGTAAAATCTTTACTCTAATTCAGTTGTGTTTCATTTATGAAAAGTTTATTAATTATTTAATATCAGTATTGTCAACTTCACTTACGGTTTTAAATCCCACTACAGACAGTTTATATATTTTATTTTATTTAATATGTGTGTGTTTTTGTGTAGAATACATCAAAGTTGTATCATGCGTAATTAAAAGATTAAGTCACTTTCGAAATATTTATCTTCTTGATTGATTTATGTACAATGTAAACTGTTTACATCTATTTCTACTCAGTGTGAGATCAAAGGACAAAACAGATCATTACGCTAAATACAACTATGTAGGTGCTTATTATATGAGCACTTTGCATACAAAATATAGCAATGGATATTTTTTTCTTTCGCGATTATTTCCAACAGGTATCATAGAAATCAATACAAAACGATTTAGAAATATCGATGCAAACATATAATAAACAATAAATAGTAGAACACCTCTACTTCAAGTCACGATTATTAACTTATTTTATTATTGCGCTTAAAATTTAATGAAAAAAAGATTACTTTATTATTAACTTATATGGGAAAATTAGGAATTGAGTAACTTCCTGCCAAAATTATTTAGTATTTTATTGCAGCTTAAAAGAACTAAAAGTGATTGTATTAAATATATTTGTATTCGGTATCGTCCACGAGCGTTACAATTTACTATCTGTAACGTATCTGTATAAATTTCTTTCTGGTATTGGTTTGTTTTCAAAACTACGACCATGATTGCAGGGGTAATATGATAGAGCAATAAATAACAAAAGGGTTTGAAAATACACAATTCTTCCTGCTTCAAATAACATTTCCATTATTTTTTACCATCCTTACCTTCAGAGGCTTTGACTAAATTAACAGTCACATTTTACTGTACATGTCGAATCGTTGTCAATAGATGTGAATCATACAGTTTGTTTCATTGAAGAGAAACGAAAAATCCACCACGCAGAGATCATCGCAGAGAAATCTTACTACAAGAAAGCCCGTCACGCTAAAATAAAAACGCACGTTTTACTGATAGCAAGATTATTTTGACCTCATTATTATTATAATATTTAAAATTCTACGTAAAAAAATGACAAGAGTCGATATATACCACTGAAACACTTTACATTCACGCTGCGGCTCCTCTCCGATATTCATATAATTAACAGTTCAATGTTTTTCATAATTATTTTACAATTATGGGCAATTTGAATCAACTGTTACTTACACAAGGTGAATTTTAAATGAAAATATAGTTTTCGATTTTTTTTAAAATTCATGTCCGCTCCTAATTTTGAGCATGTGGCCTCATAATGAAGGTATCTCAACATATTTTTTCTATGATAACTGCTTGTTACTCCCTATGTCAACTCCTCTTTTTTTCGAAAAGTGTAGGGCTAACACAGGACTAATGGTAAGTTAATCAACCTCATGACGCCCCATTATTTTATGATTGGTATAGTAAAAAAAAAAAATTAGACATCACAAACATCCATGCCTTCAAACAGAAATCGATTGAAAAAGTACTAAAAAGTAAATCACTGCGTTACGGGCCCGACAATATGTTAATATAATAAACAAAAACAAAAAAATATATAGTGATTAGTAGTATAAATAATAAGTTATTCCAATAAATTATTTTTTTTATGCATTATACAACACAATTTTTTAAAATACCGGATAAGTTACGTATTATATTTTGACGATTTTTATTTCCATGTGATACCATTAATAAAATTAATTATCGAAATTAAATTGATCGAGCATCATTAATCATAACGCGTACTCCAATCGCCGGCATGTTGTGGCATTGCACAACCGGCTATCTGCAATAAAAAAGTACTGCAACCAAACCGGTATTGATTTTGATATAATTCAACTTTTTGCACAACACACATACGTATATGAAATAAATTCGCCGTGTTATGTAAAGGCGTGTCACCTTAACATTATTATGAAGGGCTGCTTTCTCTCGTTATATTGGTCATTCTCTTAAATGAGATTCTGGTATTGAGTTCATATGAGCCCTCTACAGGTGAAGTGAGCCAAGCAGTAAAATGATATAACTTTCTATTGGCCTCTTAAGAACAATTATGTTTTTACTTGATGTTTCGGCATGTTTTATTTTAAGGAGATAACTCTATTTTGATGTGTATTAATTGAGTTTACTAGACTTGTACGATACTTTTAGACGTGTAAAATATCATAAAGTGCCTAACTTATTTTTTTCTAAATTACCGCATCTCTCGTCTATCATGTGCTCATTTTGCTAAAAATTATAAACGAACGAGCAAAGGTTTTTTAAAGATAAACATAAAAATTAAAACTTTATTATTCCACTCGTTGCAATACATGGTTTCTCTCTTTAAAGGGCATTTTTAGACTAGCTTAATTGTTATTACTTTATTAATAACGCATACATTGATTTGTATTTTATTTTATGTTGCTAATGAAACGATAACTATATATTTTATATTATAACATATATACATTAAGGCAGGGGTTTTCATCAGGTGGAAAATTTATACATGGGGAAAATTTCAAAATTCCAAGAGCTGAATCGTTGAATCGTTAGGTTCTTGTTTTTTGTAAAGTTATTTAATAGTATTATTTAAAATACATCTTGTCATGTTCATCAATCATTGCACATGCACACTTTTTTGAATAGTCTGTAATTAATTCTACAGAAGTCTTTGTTTATTTAAATATGCTTTAGTAGTTTTAGTAATTATTTCGATAAAAAAATATTTCAATGTATTTTTAATAGTGTGTAAAAAAAATTAAAATAGAGTGTCAACATAACGTATATTTTGATTGAAGTGCCATTTATTTGTAGAAATCCATTGTTATAAGGTGAAAAAATATCAATTACAATAAATATTATTTTATATACGGCTGATAGTTTTTTCGACGTATGACTTTATCAGAAAATAAAAAATGTTTATTTTTTCTAATAAAACTTTTGAGTTAGACTATTTTGGGTAGGAGGGAATCATATTCTGAACAATTGTGAAAAGGGGAAAGAGCGAGTAAGGTTGGAAACCTCTGCATTAGGGCAAAGCAGGTCGAAATTAAAATTTATTATTTAAATATACTATTTGATGACGGATAATGGGGGTGAGGTGGTTTGATTTTGTGAGGAACTCAGAGATAAGGGAGCGTACAAGACAGCGTCTCGTCACGTCAGTGGTTATGGAGAGACGTTGGAACTGGCTGGGTCACGTGCTGCGGATGCCTCCGGAAAGCCTCAATCCTGCCTGCCTCTTCTTTCGACTGGTGGGATTCCGGCGTCCTGGACGTCCGTCGGGTACTATCCATAGGATGTACTCGGTGGAACTGAGGGATGCTGGCATGTCATGGGAGGAAGCAAAGCTATTGGCGGGAGACAGGAAACATGGAGGTGCCGCGTGGCGACCATATGCTCCACATAGGGAGCAAACATGGCCAAAGAAGAAAGAAGAAGATTTGATTTCAATAAAATAGTCCAGAAGTCCATTAACATCTACATTTTACGAGAGAATAATAATACGTCTCGGTAGAAAAATACACACGAAACGAAATATTTCAAATTGATTAAATGTGTTTTTTTATGAAACGTCGTTTATAAATATATTTTACTTAAAATAATCAGTTGGTATTCATTTTTTTTATAAGCGGCACTCAAAAGAGATAAGTTTAATTTCCTTACATAAATTTAAATTAAAGTACAAAAGTTCATTTACGATTAGTTATTTGTGACTGTCTTTACTTAAGTATGCTTCCATTCTAGATTACGGAATACTTAACTGCTCAATGCCAGTATTTTATTTGACCCATTTGCAATAATTAACACACTCGTTCAATTGATGGCTTTTTATAGAAGTCTTCGTATTTGGAATTATAAATTTATCGTAGTTTTAATATTCAATTTATGTCTTCACAAAATCATCTACATGTATTGGAAGCTGACAATAAGCCCACGTTTTGGTGTACATATTTAAGACATCACAGATAAAAAAATCAAAGTATTTGATAAAAATTATCTTTAATTGAAAACACAAATTAAACTTAACAACTTTTAGAGTGTTTATTAGCAATTCGTGGTGATAAGTATTATATTAAAAAAACGCTTTTTACTTTTAAAAAATGTTGAATTAGAACAAGAAAACTGGTTTTCTTTTAATAAGAAGGCTATCTACTATGAATAACACCTAATAATGATTATTAAACATTGATTTAACTTGGCTTGACGAAAATATTTTCCATAGTTTGGATTACATTACGTGTGAAATACGAATAACCTACAATTACTCTACGAAGCTTACTATTATACTCTTGTCATTATACAATGAATGCCTGAGCGGCTTAATCAATCTTCAAATTCTACACATTAAAACGTCATACGGCAAAACCCCATTTACGCGAAATTTGGGACTATGTGATTGAGAGTCGCGTAATTGGGGGAGTGAATCTCATACAAAAATTAGGAGTTACGTTTTTTTCGCGAAAAATGCAAAACTGTTAAAACTAAGAATAAATGAAAAAAAATAAATGGAAGAAATATTTAGTTTTTAGGTGGTAAAATGCATAGCGCTCCCCAACGTTTGATCGTATGCACGACATAGACAGTTCGAGGACAGACGTAATTCGAGGTAGGGTAATTGGGTGTTCCACTGATTTTTTAAAGCTTGCTGACTATCAAGTGAAATTCCTCCCAAACACGAAAGATTTATATTTTTCCGTAGATATCACCTATCTAATGACGTAACCGTAACTGCATACTTTAACACAATTTTTTACTAATTCTTTGACTTCACTTGAATTTCTCAGTCGAACTACCTAATAATATCCATGTCCGCTCCAAATTTGAAGCGTATTGCCTTCTAATGAAAGTTTTAAGAAGTTTTTCTACGAAAACTGTTTGTTATTCAGTCGCTCAACCTCTTTTTTTCAAAGAGAGTAGTAAGGATAGAATGAATAGAGCAGGACATGACTAGTGATTGAAAAATCACTCTTACTACACCAGGTTATACAATATTAAGATTGGATTGCTGGGGTAAATTTTAAGACATCACATACATCCACGCTTTTGAACAGAAATTTAAAAAATACTGTATGTACTGGGAGTCGTGCCCCTGAGGCCCGTCATGGAAGCCAACGACTTTGACCACTGTGCTAAGTACTTGAGATATAAATAATATAATACGTATGTACATGTATAATAATTATATTTCATAAAAACAAAAGAAATATTTCGACTCGTGTGGTACAGCATTATAGCGGTAAGTTCAAATACACATGACAGCCAAAACAATAATAGACGCTTACAGAATCTCAAAAGAAAGGATAAAAGTGAAATGACTTTTTCGACGTAGGCACTGTTTCGAATACACTATATATTTTTTATATTATACAAGACTCGGACAAAAAAAAGACGATGCATCATCTACATCTTAAATGGAATTATATCTAAAGTTTAATCATCGTACTATTATACGTACAGTTTTATGCAAAATTTTAAAATATTTTTTTACTTTTTTAATTCTTAATGATTATTCTTAGTCTGCGGTATCTTTTAAGTATTTGCCAATATTAATGATATATGAAGTTTTTCATACATATATTATTGGTTACATAAAATCGTAAATTTTTTACTTGTTATCATTACCTCAAAAAATGATATTTTTCTAAAAAAATATATTTTAGTTTCATGAAATACTTGACATAAATCAATGTTTTTCAATAATTTCACAGCGTTTTTTCGTGTGCTTAGTAAGTAACACGTAAATTATGTACATAAAACGTTAGGTTTAAACATGTGTCTTGAAATCGAGGAAATAGGTCATCAAAAAAACAAATTCTTCTTTATCAACGAAACACCACAGTTCTCCGGTATTCCTCAGTTTTTTTAACACAGCACTCGGGAAGTAAAAACCGATTTTGTAATGGAGGTTTATAGCTCACTGAAAATTTGTCAACAGCCCCTACGGTTTTAAAGGTCCATAAAGTGAAAAAAAGTAAAGTATATATATGGAATTTAAATTATATCGGTATACAGTAGGAATTCTGAAGTCTCGGGGTTTTCAAAGTCCCGGGACATCCCAGGACTCAAGACTTTTATTTCCTCTTCAGTAAAATTATAATTGTATTTAAATTAAATATTTGCAAGTATGTATGTATGTATTTCATACATTTTCCAAAAAAGTCCCGGGACTTAAGACAACAAAAAACCTGACAAGTCTCGACACAGAATCCCTAGTATACAGTATATCAAAGTAATTATTTTGGTTAAGTTTTTTTCTTAACTTTCCGCTTCTTACATAATGGTTTAAATAAAAAACAGACAATAGATTAATAGGGTTACATTATACGCCCTACTTTGAAGAATGTTGAATGTGAAAATTGTCACCTACATCTTTGATAAAAATTGAATTAACCATGAAATGGAAAAAAAAAAATTACATTGTATTAAATATTAAACAAACGAATAAAAAATAAAACAGTTATTATTTTTAACTTAAAATAAAACGTCAAAAGAATTAATTATGACAACTAAATTAAAAGAAAAAAATAATTAGTCCAGAAAAATAATATAACATGGATCTGTTTATCAATATTTTTTCTTAATATGCCATTGTGTTTTGTATTTCATTTGTTTTCATAACATTCCATATGACGTATGTTTCAAATACTGAGATCAAATAAAAGATAATAAGAAGTTATAAATCATAGTAACGTTCATAACAGATAATCAAAGCCAGATTATATACAATTAAACCTGTTTTTCTAAGTCTAGGCCCAGATTTTTGTCGATAGAAAATATTTAAACTATTAACTTGATGTTTCCGGTTCCATTGTTCAATAATAAATAACCAAAATGTTATTTACACTTAACATATAATAATGTTACAAAGTTTTGTTTTACGCAACAAACATCTTTCCAGATAGACGAAAATACATATTTTGTTTTTAGATTCGATATTTAAAATGATTGATCTAACTTTTCTTTATACAATATTTATAATATAACACTTTTTACACTGCTGTTATGTTGCTAATTGCTAAAATGTTAAATAAAACTAATTTTCGTTCGAATACATTATTAAATAGTTTATTACAATCATGTTTGAAACAAACATTTTTACGAATTTTCTCTAGGTAAGTGTGCTATTTTGTTTGCCACTGGGTAACTGCGTTAAGTGTATCGTATTGAATCAAATACAGTAACGTATATTAAACATTCAGCACAACGTTAAACGTGCCTTGTAAGACGTATAGAAAATTTATAGCTGCACAAACATCCTCGTGGATAATATATATATCAGAACATAATATATACTTTTACTATTTACCGACGCAAAATTTTACTGATGTGTGATAATTACGAAATGTATATTGATTGTATTTCATTTTATTTTGATACCATCTTAGAATAAATTTATTTAAATTGACAATTTTATGGATCTTCCTTCCAGTTCTGTGTGAATTTCTAAATTTCTAATTTCTTAAAAGTATTTATGATTTATTAACATGTATTTTAATTTTTATATATTTCATAATAACAAATTAAATGCATTTCATTTCACCGCGTAAGATGATCTTATATAAGCGTGAGTGTTTGAATAAAATAATGATTAAATTTTTAGTCAATTTTATAGATACTACGATAAAATACTTTCTATTCACAATAATAAATTGTAGTATCAATAATATTTTTTTTTGTTTACGACGTACTATTATAAACAACAATCTAATAAAAAGTTTGTTTGAATTGAAAAGATAATAAAAAAATATATTATTATTTTCAAACATTTAAGGGAAATTTTTGTTTTTATTATATATCTTCTTAGTCAATAGACAGTAAGTTTATTGAAAAAAAAATACAGAGTATATCGCCATTGCGATTTCAAAATCTGATATGTGCATATTTTCCCAAAATCGGATTGTTGCGTTAAAAAACATATAATAATTCTCCGCACCCGTAACGAAAAAAACGATTATGATATAAGGTGTTCTAGAATTCCTTAACAAGTAAGTATCAAGATTTTGTCGAGATAAGACATTGTAATTTGTACTGTATTTCAACATGTAACGAGATTAGGGAATCCAATCCCGGGATCTCAGGATCCCGTACAGTTTTCGATATATTTCAATCCCGGGATTAAAAGGGACGATACCGAAACTTTCGGGATTGATTTTAAAACAGAAACGTGCTGGTTTTCAAGTCGGCAGTTCAAGCATATGCAATAAACGATGCCCAATTTTATTATTAAGACATTATCTTTGCGATAAGAGCGAATCGCAGCCGAAAAGATAACTTGATGCTAATAATGAAATTCCTTCAATGCATTATACGCACGTATACTGTATTTGAATGCATTTTTCGACAATATTTATTGTTTTTTATTATAAAGCTTCATATTTCGATATTTTTAAAAAATATTTTTCGCTTTGTTCTCTACATCAATGAATGTTACCAGATATCAATGGTGTTTGTTTTGCGGAATTTATTATTCATAAACATTCATTTTGTACCGTAAACCGAATCCTTTGATTAAATGGCGAAACAATCGATGCTTTGGTACTCTAGGAATATTTTAATATTTAAATTCCGTCTATTTACTTCAATAAAATTATTAAGAATGTATGTATATAGACAACAATTTTAGAAATCTTCATTCTTGCAGTCTGAAGTGGGTAATTGCTTTTTTCAGCTATCGAAATTAACCATTTTAAGGTATATTTCGTATTTTTGCATATTAACTTATTTTTTACGAGTAATTAAAAAATCCACTCATCCACCTCTACATCGCGAATAACTGAGATTAAGCGAGCTTTTTGGTAACGTATTGGCAGATTACAGCTGGTAATATATAGAACATTTTTTTTAATTTCTTTTTCACCAATATTATCATTTTTTATTTATTTTTTAAATGTACTGATCCCGGGATCGAAAACTTCTAATCCCGAAATCCCGGGATCAACATTTTGGCTCGGAATTGGATTCCCTATTTAATACTACTGCAATATTTCGAAAAAAAAACAGCAAATTTTGATAGCATAACGACGATATTTATCACTTTGTTTTGGCAAAAAGATTAACTGAAAAACGTCAGAAAAGTGGTCAAAAATTGAAGATTTTAAAAATAATTATAAAAGGTAATGGTGTTCTATATATGCATGTATATTTGTGCAATCTTCTTAAAACTTATTGTTTGTTTTTTTTATAAAAATAATGAAAAAAAAACAATTAAATTAAATCTGTGGTCATATTTATCCATTTTTTATCTTTCGATTATAAACAATAAGCTTACTTTGTCTGTTAAAAATTTGCTTTATTCTAACAGTTTCATTTAAATGTAAAATTTGCAATCATATTATACTAAATTATATATCTACTGAGTATTGATAATGGTTTCTAAGAACCAAATCATTCTAAATAATTATCAGATACGTAACAAGAAACGAGATATGCCATATATTTATTACGTTACAAAAAGATCATTTATGTTTTTATTTTTTTATGTAATTACATCCATTCTGTGAATGAGTAATTAGCATTTAGAAACGCGTGCGATGACTTTCGATGAGAAATCGATTTTATTATTTTACATCGTCAAATTAACGTTTAAATTGTGATATTTCTAATTAATATTATTTTGAAAACTATTGCATTTTTCCAGCAAAACTTCGATCGATCGAAAATGTGACGCGTCATTTATTCCAAATTATCATTCGCATGCATATAAATTTTAATTTACTGAGTTTATAATAAAGTTATTCTCTTCAGCTTTTTATCATAATGAAAAATGCGTGTTACAGTTGTTGTGTACATTGCCTGTATACAGAAGACGTTTTGTCGAAAAATCATTTTCGATGAAATTTAAGCAATTCTATATACGTATAAATTGTACTCGATATTTTAACCACCGTCATGAAAATCAATAATTATTTACGAATATTCAAATTGATAAATATTCCGTTGAATTGACTACAGTTCTTTATATAACGAGACAAAAAACATTCGCAGAAGAAAAGCTGGAGTCCGCTTCAAAGCTAGCATAAGATCAATGGAATTGATACAGCTGACTTTAAGTTCTTCAAATTAAATAAGCTTTCCGATTAATTCTCTTCACGGTCAATTGACTCCGCAGTATATTCATTAATGCAATCAATTGATTGCACGAATTTCCGGAACTATATATGTACATATATAAAAGAAAAGATATTATTTAAATAATGTATGTTAACTGACTTCAACATCTGAATCGCTTAAAATATATAATTCTTTGATAGGTTGATGACTTGCGTGAAATTTAAATGAGATTTTTCTTTTTCAAATTCAAGATATACCTAATTTAAATTTAATTATAAATGCAGGTGTTTTGTTGACTCTCAAATAAAATATTGCGACATAAATTTAGATCTAATAACAGATAGCATTTATAGACATTGTAGATTGATCGTTTTAATAAGCGAATAAATTTATTCGCATATCTACGTGTTTTGAAAATTATAACTAAATATTTAAAGGTTCTAGTCGATGGTTTTTCTATGAAAGCCGGTTTTCTTTGCATAAATTAGCACCAACGCATTCGACCGATAGAATACTTAGACTATTTATATTATATCATGTGGAAACGGTGTATTTTAATCAAACTACCGTAAATACTTCATATTAAAATAACATTATTATTTAGATTATGTCTGTGGACATTAAACGTTATAACAACCTTATGGTGATTTAAAATCTCTTCTTAAAAATGAAGATTGTAAAATGTATCATTATAATGATAAATAATATATTAAAAAAATAAAACACTCTTTTGTACTAATTCTACATACATTTATTATGATCAGAACCGATTTACGAGCATTTTCAACTGATTAGAATACTCATTAATACAGTGCTATCTATAGTGAACCAAATTAAACTAATAATGGTGTAGTAAACAGTTGATAATATAAAATTTATATTATCTTAATATTAAAGAAATTTACAGATTAGGATACAAAATATGAAGTAGTGACACTAAATTGACTTTTATTCAAATGTTAACAAACGGTCTAATATTGAAGTTAGCTTGATACTTCGAAAAATTCTTTTAATAAACACAATTTTTAAAGTATATTAAAGTATGGTGATATACTAATTGTGCCATACATCGATAAATAATATTGTATACATGATACGTATAAATTACAATTATCTACAGCCCATATATTAACTTATCTATTAAGATTCTGAGACCAGCGTAATAAAATAATACCTGCCTAAAATAATATTTACAAAATCTTGTTGTAAAGTGAAATAAAAGTGTGAAATTAAATACACTTACAATTTACATGTTTTTACGGCTTGTAGTTGCTAAATTGATAAAAATGAATCATACAAACAGAAACCTGACCAAAAGGGGTAAAAGCTTCATTACGCATCCCGGAAGATGGTAATCCAAATAAAAAGCTTGTTTTTTGATTAGTAATGGATATAGTCACTGTTAATTCAATTGAAATACAGTTGTTAAGGGGATAAACAAAGATTTTAATATTATATGTGTAGTTTTATATTGAAAATAAATTAAAATGAAAATAATTCCTGATCAGAAAACTCACATATCGCAATGGAATATTTACGAGCTTTAATATATATAATGGCAATAAAATCCTTTGAGAAAAACAATAACGGCATTTATACACCCAATATAAGATTCTATATACTAAGCATTATCTTATACATATATACTTAAATATGTACAGTTTATTGATACCGAGAATCTCAATACATTGAGCACTTCAAGAATATAATTTTCTGTAATTAATTATTGTTTTTTATTAAAAATATTCACTTTATTGGCTAAAGTATATTAAAGTGCAGTCTATAGCTCACATTTTTAGGACCGATTATGCTCAGCGAGTGAGCTTTGAGTCAGTAAAGTTGAAAGCTCGTCCGATCTGTGACGACTCCTTAATCACTCATATATCAACCACATATTTTTTTAAGAGAAAACAATCTCCAGGAAAAGAATTCTCTGAGGGTTTTACAGTTTAATATATATAATATTATAAAGTCAATAATATCACAATCTACTATTTTCAAATGATTGCATAATGAATTTTACAAAAAAAAATACGCTGAAAAGTTTTTTTTGGTATCTGTCACATATTTATTATATATACAAATTGTATTGATTTATTTGTTTAGTTGTACAATAATAATTGTTTTTAAAATGAAAATAATGATTCAAATGAAATATAAGTATCAGCTGTGTTTCATTTTTTTATTCATGACTACTTAAAATTTGGAGCATATTATCTCTTACTGGAGATATCTCAACAGATTTTTTTAAATGAAAGCCGCTTGGTACTTAATTTTTAAACTCCTCTTTTTTAAGAAGAGAGTAGGAATATATAATAACAGGCTGGAGCAGGACTAGTGGCTATCTCACCACTCTTGTTACGCCTGTTGTTTTAGGATTGGAGTGATGGAAGAAAATTGTTATGACCATGCCATCGAAAGAATGCTATTAGTACTGAGACTTGAACCCGTGAAATACGTCACGAAAGCCAACGACTTCGACCACTGCGACGCGGACCCGACCATTTATTTTTAGCTAATATTAAAATAGGATAAATATTGATACGACATATTGAGAATCAACTATAAAATAGTCATTAACAATCTATTTAATTGCTGTAACGATGATTGTGTAATGAATATGCAATAATATTCAAGATTTTTAAGTAAAATCAACTTGTAACGACGTTGAAAATAATCCACAATCTCAATAATCGCTCATTTAGGCCTACGGGTAAAATAACTTTACCGTCTGGCCACATTGTAAATGCAAATTGCTGAGTATATAGTGCGAACAAATTGCGAAGTGAAATTTGTATACCACCTATTCGTCTTGGATTTTATTGCCTTTTGTTTTTTTTTTGTTTTCAACTTGTTAACGAATTTATTTAACACTTCCACTACGGTGCTAAAAAAAGTTTTTTACCAGTGACAGTAGAACGGCTCTTTGAATACGAGCGGAAATTTTATATTATAAATAGGTGGCATACATAAATGAAAGCACACTTAGTCACAAAATTTTTGATCTTCTAAATTGAAATTATTTTATAACCACAATTTTAACTTACTTCTAATATTTTTTTCGTGTTTAGTAGAAAAATCGATTTTAATCTCAAATAAAGTATTTGTTTTGTGTTTGTTGGTTTTACGATGTCACATCTTTTACCACCCCTCCCGCCCTTCTCTCTTTCATAAAATTTTGTGTGACTTTTCTCCTGACGATTTTATATTTATTTTTTGTTAAAAATCATTTACGTTTACAAATTTTAAAATTTACAAATTAAATATTCATAATTGTCCAAGTTTTTGACTTCGGTTATATTCGGAAAAAAATATCCACCTTGTGACTTCTTATCAATCCTCTTAAAATTTATACTAAGAGTTTCACAACTCCTGCTTATAAGAATATTGTATGTAGAAATCTTTTTTCAGTAAAAAGATCGTTATCGATTCACTGATTGTAAACTTACATGTTCATTTAACTATCTGAAAAAAACATTTAAAGCCTGTATTGTTTCTATTGAATTTGAACAAATATATTTCTCAAGATTTCGCTTAGAATATTGTACACAAAAGATACGACTTCCGATGGAATATCTGACAATCGTTATATTGCTCGGTTTACGTAATTATTTTAAGCGCACAGTTAACGCAGTATTCCGAAAACTGAAGATTAATGGATCAAGTGTTACTGTGCTAGAGACAAAACTTTTAAATATTTTATTATAGTTGTTGTCGTAAGAATAATGAACAATAATATTGTACTTATTTTGGTGTCAAGAGTCTGGTAGAGAAACATTATGTATAGAATTTACAATATTTTTATATTTTAAATATTTGTATAGTTCATATACCACGTTTTTATTAAAACAATACGTCCAATTTTATTACGTGGCCAAAATTGTACGTGTTGCTTTAAAAAAGAAATTGCAAAATACGCATTACACACAAACAGTCATTTTAGCTTTTTTCAACCGAGAACTGTAAACGAAATTCAATGTGCCATATCAATAGCAGAATAGCTGCTCAAGTTTATATACCGAATCTCTATCTTTCCATGGTACTCAATGTTGTAACATTTACATACCGTTTTACATTATTTTATTAAGCATTGTTTATAGGGAAATATGTCTTTGCGTCACAGATACAACCGATAATAGTGAACAATTTCTACATACTTAACTGAAAAACGTATTTTTTGTACATAGGTTTTTTTCACTTTTAGGGTGCTCACTGTCAACTAGGGATTCTGAAGTCTCGGGGTTTTTAAAGTCCCAGGACTCGAGGCGTGATAAAGTCAAAATCCCGGGATATCCCTTGACTCAAGACTTTTATTTCCAATTTAATAAAATTATAATTATATTCAAATTAAATATTTGCATGTATTTATGTATTACATACATATTACATACATGCCTTATACGCCTTTTGAAAGAATGCACTAGTAAAAATCGCGTTTTTTAATACAATGTTTAATAATTATTATTTTTCTCATGTAATGGATATGTGCAATGCTTACGGTTAATTTTTACTAATAAAGGATTATAACGGCACATGTAATGAAAAAGTATCAAAGAATTCGACCGCAGTCAGGAGTAAATTTATTACCGTAACTTCACAATACAGCTTTTAGACTTTTTTGTCCGATTGAGACATAGGTACTTTTGTATGATAGTGAAAAAATATTTGTTCATAAAACAACATGAGGTATGAATATTTAATTATAATATTTTGAAATTTGCTTTTGCTACAGTTATATTACAATATATAAACACATGATATTTGAAACTTCTACGAAATTATAAATCCCAAAAATGTGTTTTTTTATCAGATCCCTTTTATATATGCATAATAAATTTTGTTTAAAACCCCAAGTTTTAATCCTTTAGCCTGAATATAATGCAATTTTTCAAAACTCCCGAACAAAAGTCCCGGGACTTAAGACAGCAAAAAACATGAAAATTCCCGGGACGTCTCGACACAGAATCCCTACTGTCAACGCATTATATTTAGGAATATTGTGCTTTTTTTATAGGTTTTTGTATTAATCGCCCAGCGAAATTGCATTAGCATTTTATTTGTTTCTATCATTTTTACCCTATAATGTAGTATGATACATAACATTGTAACTGGCGCCAATGCTCAATACAATTCACTAAATAATTTGGAAAGAAACATTTAATTTAAATATTAAAGGGTACAAGATAAATAAAATTAAACCAAAATATATTACATAAAGCCTTATAAGTTAAGCCATTCAGAAGCTGGTTGTGAATACAATTATTTTTTTAACTTCAAAAACAGGTATATACATAACATTGCAATCGACACCACATTGCAAGACACAACTGAACATTAATAAATATAATAAAACGTGTACATTTGTGAATTGAAATATTATTATAATTCGACATATAGGTTGCCGACTGCGTGGTTGAGTGGACAACGTCGTTGTCTTCGGTCAAGGAGATAATGGATTGGAATTGATTTTATATTGTTTTATGGATTTCTGTCTAAAGGTAAGGATGCATGTGATGACTTAAATTCTCTCCCACCTATCCTATCTTAAAAGCGAGAGCGATTATCAAACCACTAGTCATGTCCTTACTCTCTTTAAAAAATATAAGTTTAGCAACTGAGTAACAAAATTTTCTCATAGAAAAACATGTGTTGAGATACCTTCCTCCATTAAGAGTTGGTATGCATCACATCGGGAGCGAACCAGGATATAAAAAAATTATACATATAAATAAATTTAATTTAAAAATATCAACAGAAACCATACACTATTAAGGAAAGATTCTTTGTAACTAAAACGCTGTTTTCATGTAGGATAAAGACAAAAGCATGAAGGTAAGAAATTGTCAATAGCACTTTAGATACTGAGAATAGAAGCGGATAGGGTGAGTAATTGTTTTTTGAATTACTCGTATGCTGCAAACTAGATGTGGAGAGGTTAAAATACTGGAAATCACATAGTCGGTGATGGATGCATCTAAAAATCTTCATAGCCGATGAACAAAAACATACATTTCCAACATAACACGATCGAATTTAAAACAACACGAAGCACCTTGAGCCAGCGAGGCGGATGTGGATGTCAGGAATGCGTGTCTTCCTGTCTGGTTTCACTTTCCACTCGTTGGCCAGTGGCGTGCAAATGGAGACTGACACTGCCCGACACTCAGCCGCAAATTAATGATGTGACGTGCGGGTATACTCAGTTCATTTCATAGTCTGTCTTATTTAAATAATTTTCATAGTCATTTTCAATCGAATTCAGAAAAATATATCAGTTTTTAATAACAGAAAATATTTTAGTAGTTTGCGTGTAACAGTTATTAGAGTGTGACATTAAATACTTATTTTAACTTAACATTAATTTCAATTATTAACACCCGAAGATGAGTAAAGCTTTATTTTTTTATTACTATTATATACATACAGTAACGCTAGATTTGAAAAAACCATTACGGCATCCAAATTAACCTTCATTAACATGTTAAGAGTAAAATACGAAACTAAGTATTTATCCATTATTAAGATATACATATACCTATTAAACTTTTAGTGTCAATTCAACTTTTTGGCTAAAGTGCCATATTAAAAGTTCAACAAGAAAAGTGAGCTGTAAATAATGTATTATTTTTAGATAAACATTGTATATTATCATGGAATAGTTATTTTCTTATAACAAATATATAATTATATTAATAACTGAAAAAATAATTTTAAGCTCAATTTGAATCGTTCAAACTATGTACATTCTCACAAATTTTGTCACTAACGACCCGGGTTTCGCCTTTCGGCATCTTCAGGCATTCAAGTGCACGGATGAACTTGAACTGAGTTCAAGTTCATCCGTGCACTTGAATGCCTGAAGATGCCGAAAGGCGAAACCCGGGTCGTTAGTGACAAAATTTGTGAGAATGTACATAGTTTGAACGATTCAAATTTAATATTGAAATTCCACCAAGCACCTTCAGTCGAAATCTTAAATTTTAAGCTCCTTGCACCCAATTGAGAAGAAAAAATCCCCAACTTTCATTTGTAATCTGTATGTTTAGAGTAACAACCAATTTTTAGTTTATTCGTTAATAAACTTACGATAGTTTATCTGAAGATGCTTTTTGAAAAACGTAAAAGACGTGTCACACTTAGTTTCATTACATGTGGAATAACAAAGTAACCATCAAAATATTAACTTTTTAAATGTATTATAAATATGTTAAATACAAAACAAATTGATTGGTTGAGATTCTATTTTATATATCACAATTTTAAACGAACAATTCACAATTTAATGATATTAATATTACAAACAGAGAAAATATTTGTATGCAGTTAAATAGATAACAGAGACTTGTTGAGATACATCAATCAGTACTATAATTGAGTATTTTAACACACTTCTTTATCAGTTTTATTGCGTGCTTTTGAAGAGATTAATTACACACGGAATAGATTCATTAAATGGCTGATTATTTGATATCACTAGTCAGTTAAATATTTATATAATGCTTCTCGTAATAAATAAGGCTTCCTTGTGTCTTCACTTACCATAATATAATTACAATGTATCAACATTATCATAGAGTAAAATTCACATTATAGTGATAAATAACTTGACGGGATAGTATAAAGTATTTTGATATTTTTCTGCTTATATTAAATGTATGTATTGAATTTTATAACTAAAGTGTTCAAACAATGAGTAGAAGAGTATTCATACTATCTTTTAAGCACATTTCATGTTATTTTTTAATGTTCTAGTGTAACTTATAAAGAAAATTTAACACTTGTTGGTTTTTAGTTGGTATGAAAAATTCTTTATGGAATATACAAATAACAAAAGAAGTTCCAATAGCTGCGTTGCTAAAGCCGACAAACATAAATAATATAACGGTTTCTTGGCAGAGCGATTCATAAAACGATAAAAAGGATGATAGAGAAAATTTTAAATAAATTTATATTTAGATGTTTTAGTAGTGACAACTGACAATACGCATAGTAGAAAAATTGCAATCAATTATTTCAACTTTTTTTAAACTCAATTTATACTAAATTATAACCATAAAAAAAGTTATGTTATATTCCTTCTGATGTTCAACGTTTTTACCATCACCATATATTTCGATTTCTCACATTTTACATGATCTATTTTGCAACATAACAAAGTTATTCGTGATAAGAATTTTTGCCTGAAATATGAGAGGATAATTGTTTAAAAAATGTTGCATTCAGTAGTCTGTAGAATGCTAAAAACGAGGTAATGAATATGAATCTTTCCGCATTCTATAACTTGTGAATTTTTCGAATGCCTTGTAATTTCTCTTAGATGCAACTAAATCAACCCGACTGATCTATGTTGAGCCAATCGTATTAAGTAATCGTACCAAGGAACGATAATAATATATTCCTATCTACCTCACTGCTGTCTTTTACTTTTATTTTCATCGTAAACAATTGAAATAGTTTGTATTTTAAATTACAGAAAATATGACAATAGTATAAAACTTTTGTAAGTTTTATAGTGGTCGGCATAAGCTCATTTTTATTGGGGGACTTTGATTTAATTTTTATTTGTAACTATGCATATATTTTCTTATGGCGAAACGTACAAACACTCAATGGATATTATTTTAACAGCAGCTTTGTATAAAATAATCTTTGTTACTCAGTTATTCAATTCATATTTTTAAAGAGTGTGCGGATAAAAGGATAGGGTAAGGTCAGGTCTAGTAGTAAAAAATTGCTTTCGCTATGCCTTGTTTATATAATCGGATGGGTGGAAAAGAATTCCTCTTATATTTTCACTTCATACCCCAATACTTTAAATGGACCCATTAGAGGTTAAGTGTGCCAAATGGTATTTTAGAAAAAAAAATAGAGGCGTTGTAATATTCTACACATCCTAAAGTATCGTAAAAGTGAATAAACCTCAGTTAATAATGCAATAGTGTTAACAAATACCAATACCAAAACACCAAATAAAGACGTGATTGTACTAAAAGTCTAAGAAGAAAGTTTTACCATTTTACTAGTTGGCTCACTTCACTTCTCTTCCCAAATATAGCACCTTTAAACTGTACATGTGTGGAGTCACGTAATCAACAAGATAATCTTGTCTGTTAAGCTCATTTTATCTTCAGAATAGTTTCGTATTGTTCTTTGATATTATATAACAAAAAAAATAAAGAATGTAATGTTTCTTGAAAGGGATACAAGCACTCTGAACAAACAAATGATCAAGAATGATTATTGGAATTGTGCATGCATGACATGTTCCTTGTCTTGTGGTATACTTGCACAATTGCAATCGTAATGGACCACAGATTTTTTTGCGTATGAGCAAATAACAACATTGTATGATTCGTTTTATAATGTAAATTCGAGATGATCGCGGATTATTTTTTTCATTTTGATATCATTTATATTAAAACCTACTCGGGTTATTTGCAGTGTATATAAATTTGCGACTTCCTTAATTAGTTTTTCTCATCTATATAATATTCTTCAACTTTTGAAAACACAGTTATTGAATTCAGTTAATGTCATTATTTAAGATTTCGACTGAAATAGAATTTTGAAATTTCGCTTGGTCCTCCTAAATTCACACAAGTTTTGTCACTAATAACCCGGTCAGTTAAAGTTCATCCACGCACTTAAACGCCTAAAGATGCAGAAAGACGAAATCCGGGCTGTTAGTGGCAAAACTTGTGTGAATGTACATAATTTGAACGAATAAAATTTAATGTCATAATACTTAATACTAACAACAAATAAGCATCGATTTTATAATTTAATTATACATGGTCAGTATTTAAATCATTTTTTGGACAGTATGTAATTTTGGATAGTCAGATTTTATTAATAATGGCCAGTTCTTATAAGTGTGTATTTTAACCATTCAGGGCAGATTTATGTTGACAACCAAAACGTACCATGCTACATTTTTATAATAACAACTTTTGAACAAGTTTAAAAAAATAGTTTTGTTTTGTTTATACCAACTAAACTTACATACATACTATGAATACTGACCAAACATTCGATTTATACTGACAAGCAAAACATTTAAATACTGGCCAAAAAATATAAGTCTATAACATACAGCCTTGCTTAATACAAAACTAAAATAAAATCGTCAATATAAATATGATTAAGCCAACTGCCGTGTCCTAAATCTATCAAGGTGTACAACTACAAGCTATAAGTAATGATTCACACTACTTGTTACACATTCTGATAGTTTCTGAGCAATTTTTTTTATCACTTCCTACGTTTGAGGTCTATTGCTCTTGATAGATATATTATATATAACTTAGCCATCCCATTTGCGCTAGCCACCTTGAAATGTGTATAATGAACTACGAAATACGATAAATATTTTACTTTACGTGACTTCCTAGAATGCTTAATAAAATATTGGATATGATAGTATCTTGTTGATACTCAACCATGCCTTAAAATCAAACGATAATCTGCTTCAACATTTTTATAAAAACATTTAATGAAATGTGTATCACATAAAATAATAATTATTTGTAGAACCTTTTTTCACATCTTTTGCAGGGTAAATTTAAGCCAGACCATAGGTTTTATTTATGCGAATTTGTTCAAATTGATGCTAATTAAACCCTTATAAAAAACATTTCTGTTTCATAGTATTTTTCTTGTACATATTTATTATTTTACTCAATATCAAAACCAAAAATATTTTGTGCTTTTTCATAAATATATAAAGCGCAAACAAATAAACTTTCCATGCGTTTAGTGAATTGCTATTTTTATTTAAAAATTAAGTTTAAGCAATTAAATTTGAGCTCCATTTAACTGCACAGTGAAAGGATGAGACAAATTAGTAAGATGAACGCTGTCGTGAATATTTTATAATAATTGTTTCTTTGTTAGGGTTTTATTTTTTGTAGTGATAAGATTTCATTATAAATATGTTTCGCCAGTATCATAAATCAATTTTCGTTTAAATTCTATAAATGTGAATTTCTGTTTACTGAAAAACCGATAAAACAGACATCAAACACATAACGTGTATTATGTTTTTATGTGATAATCGTATCAAATTCATCGTAAATTTTGCAATTTCTGTCTCAGAAAAATTAAAAGATTCTTTGAACGTTGGTATTTCAACGGATTTAGTTTAAAACATAAGTAATATTACAATCAATCTTATCATTTTAGTTTTGGTGTTTTTTTCGCAAGTGGAATAGAATAGTGATGATTCTCATTTTAAGTGAAAATAAATTCCCAACAACTAGCCGCCGAGTTAGTTGAGAAGGAATTCATTGTTCTTAAAAAAAATTATACATCCCTACCAGAAAACAACAGTGAAATGAAATGAAAAAAAAGGCAAGTATGGAAATCAGTTACTAAGATATTTTGATTGAAAATTTCCCCATTTAAAAGAAAAATCTATCATTTACAATTATTCATATTGGGTTGTAACTTCAAAGCATCAGTGAGATTGGTAAAATGACTAGAAAAAAATAATAGTATACATAAAAACCTACAATTATATTTTATGTAGAAGAAAAATTCATGAAAACCATAATTAATTATTTAAAAAGTACAGCATTAAACTTCAATTATCTTGAAACTAGTATTTTCGATTTATCTCACTGTTGCTTTTAGGCAGTGATATGATTTTTTGTTATATTTTCTTTACTGATTTGTTTTACTGATTACTGATAATTAATGATTAATCAACAAAAATCATATGAAATTTATCACAATACATTGAATATTGTATATACAGTCTCTCAGTGTATAATAATAGTTCAATGCATAAATTGTATGTTTACTTAGATCTAAATTATTTTGTATTACTTGAAACGAATCGGAGAAAGCTTAAATGTGTTTTGAAAGAATATAATTTTAAGCATAGATACAGTTCTCGATACCTTTATGCAGCGTTATATATGAAAGTTTTTACTTATAGATTACATGAAATATATTTTATCGCAACTTGTCAGTGCGCTTTGTCAAAAACCGAAAGCCGTTCAAAACAGCAGAACAGACAGACAACCTTGAATTAAAAGTTTGGAGTGTATCGCATTTGACACGCCAGATAATATTGCTGTAACCATAGAAATCTGTTATTGCAGATTTGTCGAAAAATTTATCAATCAATCATTTTAATTAGATGCGATTCATTTGCACTTTCGACATTCTGAGCGGAACCAGTGCTTAGTGAATATACAGTAAAAGATTTTCTCAACTACTATCGCGAGTTAATCAAGTTACGATTTACTGTTGTTGAAAATGATTAATTGAAATACATTAGTATTTATTGTAATAATTCTTTTCTTGTCTCATTATTCAATTATAGTTTTAGTAATACGAGTAATTTAATTCTCCTGTAACACAGAAACTGCACTATTTCATAAAAATAAAACATATACTTACATATAATTTAAGATTTCGACTGAAGGTGCTTGGTGGAATTTCAATATTAAATTTGAATCGTTCAAACTATGTACATTCTCACAGATTTTGTCACTAACGACCCGGGTTTCGCCTTTCGGCATCTTCAGGCATTCAAGTGCACGGATGAACTTGTACTGACAGTTCTGAACTGGTCAGTTCAAGTTCATCCGTGCAAGTCAGCGTATTATCGATGGACGATGATGAAATACTATAGAATTATATCGAATTAATAATCAACGTAAAACCTTGAACATCAAATATGCGATCATAATAAGACTAAAGTTTTTTTTATAATAATCAAATTAAATTTTCATTCTCACACTCCTTTTCACTCGTTTCATTCAACGGATTTTGCTATTTAATCAACTTAAAACGTGTAAAGGTAGAGTACTTTTTTCACGAAGGAAATATCATATAATACACTTCGCTTAATGTTTATGTTAAGGGAAACGATATCTTTTTTATGCTTGTCGAATTGTGATTACGGACTAGTAAAATCACCGATAAAAACCTCTTAAGATGAGTCAAGCAGAGTTATGATGCAATTAAATATTCATGGAATGTTAGAGAGCAGTTTGAAGACTTATTGTACAACTTAAATATATAAATTCGTTAGTTTAATTAAATAGTAATATTTTTTTACCTTTTTAATATCAAATACAATGATTATTATCGATTCAAAAACAAACTAGATAGTATCATTTGATTGAAATATTTATCTAAAAGACGGTCTCAGAAGATTTTTTTTAAATAGTTGTTTGTAATATTTAAATGAAATTGATATATTTATTTCTAAGAACCATAAGCAGCGTTCTTTTAATGACATAATTCTTTAAAAAAAAATCAAATGATGCATATTACTTTTTACATTTATGTTTTTCCGTCGCTAATTGTATGGAATAAATCACTCTTATCGTCTGATTATTTGTTTCAATAAGTTGCAAAACTTATGTCATAATAAAACAATGAATTGCATCTATTAATCATCTACAAATTTTAACTAGCATAGAATACGCAATCGAAATACATTTAATCATGTTTAGCCAATATACTTTGCAAAATAAAATCCTCAATAAAGGTCGATCACAGGAAATTATAAAAAATCGAAAGCCTTGTTTGTTTTACGGCTTGTTTCTAAAAGAGGTCAGATAAGACAAGTAATTATACACGCAAATTTCAATCGATCTTTGGACAAAGCTCGCTTTCAACAATTACGATAGCTGTTTCTAAAAAAATGTGCAACATAGTGCATCGTGCTATGCAAGTAATGCTTTTTTGCATTCAATAGAAGCTATTGCCGCCACCAATAGATTAATAAAAAAACAATTTATACAACAGAAGTCAACAGTATGCGAAGGTCACACAAATTATTTCAGAAATCCGACGAGTCAAAAAATCTTTCGGGAATCAATAATATCTTATAAAACAATAATTTCTTATTGTTTTATTTCTATTACAAGTTAATTTGAAATAGTTCCGTGTTTGTCACTGGCTGGACGTAATCTGACTCTTTTATTTAAATAATGTTGAATTATTTTCATGCTAAAATCACGTGTACAATAGTTATATAGACATACTCCCATATAATTAAGCCAGCGAAGACAAATATTAGAATTTTCAACCATTTAAGGGAAATACGGTTTTATCAAAAACGACACATGCAGTAAGCAATTACATGTAGCAACACATATTTTCGGTGGATTGGCGTTAACATTGTGTAGATTTAATTGTAATAAAAAATTTAGTGTACATATTTAATGGACTTATTCCACTGATTTTCATCTTGATCTTAGAAGTGTTTCATCTCTTTGAGAATCATCATATTTTATGCTTTTAATATGCGAAACGCATATCGCAGCTAGTTTCACAACAAATGAATAATACAATTTCACCTTAATTTAAATTATTTAAATGAAGAAAGTTTTTCTGCTTTATATTCTTGATATTCTTGATCTAGGTTTGAATGAGGATTTTATTTATAAAACTTCTTAAATGAAAATATTTAGGTGTTATTGATTGTGCTATTGTAGTTACGGTATTTAATTATATATTAATTGCCATGGTAAGGAGGTCAAGGTAAATTAAGGACCATTGCATCGTAACTCTGTGTGAAATATCTATTAATACAAATTTTTAAAATCTTAACTCCGTAGAGTTTTCTCGACAACCAACCCAGCGGGATTGTGGAGATCTTAACTGCAGTAGTTAAAAATGCTTTTTGCTTTTAAAAAGGAACCGTCTTTCTTGGCGTCATCGAAAAGGTGAAATCGGAAATCGGGGACAATCATACGGACGGACGGACATTATCGACTATTAATTATTATCGAAGAGATAAGCTGTTTTCTTTGAACTTTTTCCACAGAACACTTTGTTTGAACAGAAGACTTCAAAAATACACTATAAAAGCTCCAGCAAAGGATTTTTTAAATTTTAACTGTAACGTTTTTCATTCGATCATGTTTTAACTACAATAAAAATAATCATAATCGGACACAAACAAATACAAGATTTTTACAAAACAATGTTGCTTACTAATGATTCCACACTCAGCAATACCATGATAGCCTAGCACAAGGATGGCGAACCTTTTTCGCAAGTGGGTCAAATTTAATTTCAAAAAAAATAAAAAAAATCATGTCGCAGGTCATATAGATTGAGTTATTAAGGCTTTAGATTAAAAAAAAAACATTCCTTAAAGTTTAAGCGGATAAGATAATTTCGGACGCGGGTTACTGCGTGACCCGCGGGTCCCTTGTTCACCATCCCTGGCCTACCATATAACTTTTGTAAATCGTTTTAAAACTAAGAATAATTGCAATAATACAATTAGAGAAAAATGTAATCGTTAAAGAATTGTTTTTGGCTATTTTGACACTTACAGATAGATGTGCAACAATATTTGGTAATCTTTAGATATGTTTTCAATTAGCCATCGATTGAAATAATTCATCTATGTAGTAAGTTGAACAATGTCGAAGTTCACAAGGTAAATGTTATAATCGTTGAGTCATTATTTTTTCTTTGACAAATAAAAATACCTAAGTATTATAATAATTATTGCAAAATGCTCATATGTAATTGCATGCACATGTCAAACACTTATTTGATGACGTAAGTTTATTATAAAAGAATAATCTATTAAAGGTACCACAAGTCATATCAAAGTAAATCATATAGTCTTACTTTTGAATGTCAAAAAAGAATACTTCATTTAAAACTTTAATTGTAGCAGAAGTCATTAATATTATTATTATTATATATTATGGACGTTTTACTTTTTGTCAACAAATTTAATGCTAATATAAAATTCATAAAATAGTTATACAACGGGTTTTTTTATGATTTTATATTTAAAATTAACTTTCACAAAGTTACCATCGATAACATTTAATGCTGTTTATTTTATACATCATTATGAAATATAGATTGTGTACATTTATTTGATATTTTTTATACGCATCCGGTCAGATTTGCATAATGATTCAACACATATAACTGATAAAGAACTATCAAACATTTTTTTTCAATGCTAAAAAAAAATGTTCCCGACATCACATATTGCGAAATTTTAATCGTTACGGAAGCGTTAAATACTTTAAAACGACCGTCAAAAGTGTATCAGAAGACGTACCAAAGTGTCTTTGATAAAAAACTAAAAACAATAATAAAAACCGTATCTGAATTAAGGGCTGTTATTGAATGTAAATTTCATGTAACCTTGTAAAGTGCTATTATACATTTGCAATTTATTGCAAGTCTACTTTGTCTCTTATTTGGACCGTTTGCACATTGCGAGTAAATATTATCAACAAAAATATATGCAAAATGTAATTTTGTAGAGTATAAATCGATACTGGTTCCAAAGTGTAACAAATCAAACATCATATTTTTGAGATAATCAGGGAACAACATTTTTGGTAGGTTTAATCTTCTTCCGCGCATTTGTTTTTTTAAGATTTTAATAAAATTATAGAACTATAAAAAATATACTTATATTTATTATAAACATGTTTGTATTCGTTCTAATGTCAATATTATAAGTTTTTCAAAAGATTGTTTACAGTTTGGATCTAAAGAATGATAACCACAGATTTACAACTCGTTACATGTTGGAAATACTAGAAATTGGTGTTCTATACATTTCCTCATACTTAATGAAAAAATACTGTGTGTGGAACCGAGGTATCGAGTTATATAATATGTACTTTGAATGTTTTGTCATATGAAATAATATATATATATATTATAAATTTTCAGACAAACATTAATTTACTGCCAGTATCATAAGTCGTTGGAAATTCCATCTGAAGGTCATTAGATATCTATGTTAAAAGCATTGGCACTTAAATTCGATTTAAAGTTATCGATAATATTGAAACTAGAAATGTCATAAAGATTCATTATACCTAGTTAATGTCATAAGTATATGATGCTTGATAATATTCAGTAATGTGACATAAATGCATGCATAAAAAACATTACAGAATGTCATTGTACTTTGATCTAAGAATTGTTATTATAATCTATGTTTTTTTTAACCATGTGGACACAACCAGTTAGGCAAAATGTGAAGTTTTGGATTATTATTATCTATTATGTTTCTGGTATACGTACGAAATTATACACAAAAAACAGCTCAACAGGTGAGTTGAAAATAAATATTTTCGAACTTTTTATAACACAAATATTGCTTTGGTTGTGTTATTTATCTTATCTACTACATATATGAAATACACTGCAATATTTAAAACTGTCTATTTTAAGTTGAGAAATTTAACGTTACAATATATTTTTGAAAATCTTCCTTTTTTAATACAAAAACGTTGGAAAAAAAATGGACAAATATTTTTTTAAGTTTAGAATGAGTGAGAAATTTATGAGCACGGACGGAAACGTTTTTGTTTCTTTCCTTATTAACCTTTTTCAATTTTATTAAGGACAAGACAATTCCAGTAGTGTTTTATAGCGATAGAACGCGATAGCGGTAGAATAAAGTACAGTTATGTGTCTCCTGAAAACTCGTTCTTTTTGCGATACGATGTTGTAGAAAATTACTGATAATATGACGAAAAAAATCCTAGAGCTGTTTTTCTCGTTTCACTGATATCCAGATTACACTTTTGTTTTTATTATTTACAATTTCATTGATGACGTCCGTATTGCAACATATAATTTATGTAGCCTACGTGTCATATTTAATCACAACTACATTATTTCTTGACAGATACCAATCGATATCCCACATGATAATCAACAACTTTGCGGCATTCCAAATTATATATTCCATATTTTATAATACATAACAATCAAATCTGAGAAATGCAACATAAAATTGCAACGCGTTTACCATTGTTCTACGCTGTAATTATTAAATTACCATTATAGAGAGATGGATATTATATAACAATGTTACTTCGAAAAAAAATCGGCAGGTTATCTCAATTATGCATTGTAAAAGTATAAATAATATATACTACGTTTTCTCAGTGATGAATCTGTTTTTGTTTTGAGGTAATACTATAAAATAATTTTATATCATACAGATATTTATTTTTAACCAATGTGGAGCATATGGCTTGTCAATAGAGTTATCTCAACAGATTTATGAATCTTTAAATGTACATTTTGATATATTGACTTTTAAATCAACGATCTTTTGTCTATTTGTTCGGAAATCTTTGATACTTTCATTCCTTTTTTGTGCATGACCACTCCCAATGCGAAGCATATAGCCTCTCAATTGAGGTATCTCAACAGATTTTTTCTATGAGAACTGTTTGTTAGTCAGTCGCTCAACCTCCTTTTTCCAGAGAGAGTAGTAGAGACAGAAGGATTAAGCTGGTACAGAACTAGAGGTTAACTAATCCCTCTCGCTACGCCCAGTTATTGAAGGATGGAAAGGGTGAGAGGGAAATAAATACATCACAAACACCCATGCCTTCGAACAGAAATCGATCGAAAAAATATTTTTTGTACTAGGACTCGAACCCGTGAGATCTGGCTCGGAAGCCAGCAACGCTAACCGCCACGCCAAGGGACCCGACTATATATATATAATATATATTTTGTTTTCAATAATTGAAAGTAAATAAAACACTTGCATGTATGATAGTGTGTTTCTATCATTGACTTGTGAATGACTTCTATATTAAACAGTGGTGGACTGCCAATACGTTAACAATAAGCTCAGTAAATCATAAAACTATTAGCTGTTCCTAGGATACGAAGGATTTTTTTTATTACTATTATACAATTATATACGGCAATAAATAAAGCAATTAAATGTTATTATACATATTTATATAACGTATCAATAAGCAATGTACCGTACAATAATTAATATCAATAGAGTTCCAATATTAACGCAAACATATGTACTATTCTTTTCTAACCAAAGTCATGTTTCAAACATTAGACTTAAACCATCGTAGACAATTTGCCACTTGTCAGACAATTAAAATATTTCAATCCAATCAATGCCAATGGGTTTTCTTGACAGGTACTCTTTTTAATCGGCACACATCATTATCATTAGATACTCTCGACGACATTCATTATTTGAAAACACTATTAGTCCACCAGCATCTTTTCAATGCTCAATAATAACTAATGGTATTCACAGTGCTTTTTTTCATTTAACGCGGTGGAACGGCGTTCCAGCATCTTTTTTCACGGCATTTTTAACAACCGTCGTTTATTTTCGTAATATAACACATTCAAATGTGTGATCTATATTTACTGTGTACATTGTTGTTGCAATAATTAACCAACGTCAGAACATTTTCATACTCAAGATTATTATAAATTATATTCATTAGTGCAAGAATGTATGTTATAAAATAATGAATTATTTTTTTATGACAATAATGTGTGGAGTAATCCATTTTTAATCATTGTCACCTTATGAGAAATGTGAAAGTATTTCTTCGTGTGATACATTTTTCTTCCTACTAATAACTATGCGATCTTATACAAGAAATCATTAAGGATAGCATAGCGCTACTGGCGTTCTTACATCTTACTTTTGTTTGTTTTACAATAATTATTAGCTTTAGTATAATAATAATTATACTTTCTACGTAACTAAAAGTGGTGCAGGTTATGCTTTTGACTTGTAATATAACAAACGATATTTAGTTCACGGGAAAATACAAAAACATCCATTATTATTCCGATTAGTTTTAATCACAATAAGAAAGACATAACGTAATAGTGCATTTTTTTAAATAATTCAGTTTAGGTTTTAAAATGAATCGCATATCTTTCAATTTAATAAGGAATGTAATGCCAATGTGTTTAACTAAGTTATGATTTAAGGAAAATGAGTGGATAACCTATTTACTTTAATCGTGAATTTTTCACACTTTAAATGCAATTATTAATGTAAGTGATGAGTCTTTTTACTTTTTTGACAGGTCTCCCATCTTCCTTTTCTTTTCAGTCATTTTTATTGATTACGTACCATTCTTAAAGGAATTTAATCCATTTCTATGATAAAGGTATTTTTTACAAACAATTTAGTCTGAGAATCCTTCTTAAAAGAAACGAACACGCCTTGATTACTTTTACGACCAATTTTACAAAAGTAAGATATGAATTTCAGATTTAAAGTTCAGTTCAGTATCAAACACATTAAGCTTTATTTTTCAGAATATCCAAATGTTTGTTTGATTTCTTTTTAATGAAAAATTAATGCGTGCTAATAGTTAAAATTTAATAACTACGAAAAACATCGTAGTTACATAGTGTTTTAAAGCGATGGATGAGCACGTTGTAAACTGATAGAATAAAGTACATTTGTGTCTTTTACTTTTTAAGATATCAGATTTTGTAAAACTCGTATCGGTATATTTAAGTAATTATGTTTTATTGAACAGGGTCAGTTTAAATCAGCTCATTTTATAGTTTTTTCTTCCAATAATGAATAAAAAACATATTTTAATCCATCCATATTTAATAACTGAAATTATTTTATATAGATTTTTAATGTCTTTTTACTTTCTTTGTTTAAACAACTTATACAACAACAATACTTCAAAATATCATTCCAACGGCTGTATAAACGTTGGTTTTAATGTGAAATACTCATAGTTTTATTGACAAAACAATTTTTGAGACTATGTATTTAATTAATAACGTCTACGTGAAAAACGCCAGTAATTGATCACTTTCTTGTAAGAGTATCTTTTTTAACGTGACGTAAAAAGTGTTCTAATTTTCTTAGAGAAAGACTTTCGAATAGAACTATCATACAATTAATTATGTTTGATTAAAGAATAGTAATGTGTACATGATACTTTGTTTATATTGAGTATTTATATATTACTAACTGTGTACATTTTTCATAATGTAAACAATAATTTGAATAATAATTTAATATTTTTTTACATATTTCCGCAATTGCCAATATATCCGGTGAAAGATCAAAATAAAAATATTATTTTTAATCATTTGAATACATTTTGGCAATTATCGTTTATTTAAAATTTGAAAGAGTTCACTATTTTGCTTTATTTGGGACAATGAAATGCTAACTCGTTAATGATTCTTACCACTGTGTGCTTAAAAATATTGTTGAGAAATTAGGTACCAATGACTTTTTTTGTGAAAACAACTTATATTATTAAAAATACTGTTGTCCCAATAGAGCAAATAAAATATTTTTTTGATTGATAATCGTTTCATTCTTGATTTATTTCAATAGATAACTTTATTATTCTGAATAAATCAAAAACAATAAATTATTATTACTTCATGTCATTAAACAAATCAAAATAATCACCACCACCTGATTTAAAAAAAAGTCATCTATATTTTATATAAATGTATGTCTATACCAGCCATACTCAACCTGCGGCCCGATCAGCTCTTATGTGCGGCCCAAAATAATTATAGTCACCAAATATTTCTTTGATGTTGTTTTCAGCATGTTCTCAATATTGGGCTACAATCTGTCGATTAGCAAGTCGGTACGAGCGGAGCAGTGTTCCCATTTAAGATTTTGGATACCTTGGTATTTTTGTGTACTTTTTATTTTTTGTTCATTGTTATTTTTTACTTTGAAAACTACATGAATAGATAAATGTATACATAATATATGTATATATTTACATAAATTAAAATTATTTTATTTTGACATCATAATACATACATATGTATGCAGTATAGTATTTGCTATATTTACAGTCTACTATAAATATGTTGCAGCCCACGTAGATAAGCAAAAATCAGAATGCGGCTCGGAGGAAAAAAAGGTTGAGTATGGCTGGTCTATACCAACAGTTTATAATAAACTAAACTTCTAGGACGCTTTCTTTATTTTTTTTGCACCTTAAACAAAATGGAACACTTTTAATGATCAAACAAGTACAGTTTTATATATTTCACCATTCTAAAATTTTTGGCTTTAATGTAAAATATAAATACTTCTAATGGAAACACTCAAAATAATTTAATCATTTATTCAAGCCCATTTTCTCGAAAAGAATAAAAATGGAAAGAAAAGTTATGAAACGACTACTAAATAACTCGTTTTAGGGGTTGAATAGATGCGAGAAAGTATCACAAAATAAATTCATATTTTATTTCACGTAATACTATTTTGGAAACCATGGTTTATATTACTAAAAAAAAATTGGTTTTATTTCAACATGAGTTTTTCTATAGAAAACTTAATTTTAAATATTGTTAAATAATCTTATATTTATCTTAATAGCGATAATTTTCAATTTTTTTAAAAGAGCAGTTAATAAGTTTTTAAAGCATGCTTTTTTCAAACTGTTGACAACACAACCATCATGACAATTTCAATTAACGTTTTTTTATTAAAGTTCATCAGATTGTTGATCTCACTTAAGAGTATAAAACATTAAACAAACATTGACTTTTCAGCAATTATATAGTCACAAATAAATCAAAGCTTGCCACGAAATAAATGTTTGTCTTAAAATGGTCGCATTGTAATTGTTCGTAATGATAGTTTTTTTATAATAACTCCATTATATACAAATATTGTTCCCACGCGCAGTAAAAGTACAAAAAATAAATTAGGGTACTAGGAATTTTAGTCATGATGATAGAACTGGTGCTGTAGCCAAGTGGTGAATGCACTTGGATTTCTGTAAAGTATTTCCCCACACAACCCTTATCCAATCCAAAACAGAAGATCGCGATTACTTTTCAAAATTATTCGTACTTTATAAGAAGAGATAAAATATACCAACTGAAGTGAAGCCAGTTGTCTTTAAAAAAATAGTATTTTATAACATACAATATATAGATTAGAAATTTTCAATATATTCTAAATTTTGAGTCAATATGGTTGAAAATATATTTATTGTAATAAAACCATTTTCAGTATTTTAATAAATAATGTTTCAAAAAATCAACCTATAAAACAATTTATAGCGGGAAATATTGACAATGATATTTCCGTAGAGTCATGTGGGTTTCTGTATGGAAGCACAGCCATTTTTAATTAGCACATTTGGTGAACGGCCAGTGAATTAATCGATAAAAATGCAATACGAAAAAAAATACAGGTGATTGAATACGTCACAGAGATATTTCGACCGACGCTATCAGCTCACAAAAGCAGCATTAATAATATCAAAGTCTGAATCTGGATTTCTTCAGGGTGGGGGCTCCGATATTTCGGCCGGCTGACAGTTTTTCCAGGGTGGGGGGCGAAGGCTCGTAAGCAAGCCCGCGGCCCAAGAGCCTCATTCACAGTTCTCATCTTGCTACGAAAACACGCGTCTGTAGACCGCTTGGAAATATAACCCGCTCTTCCTCGATGTAAGTTCTACAAAACAAATGTTTTGTATCTGATTCTCTATAAAAAAAAATGTATATCAAATTTAAACGGATTCTACGTGAATTTATCGGAATAAAAACTATCAATTAAATAAACACGTAAACGTAAATAACTTTTAAAAAATCTTTCGAACAACTCGTAAGATTTGAATATTTTGGCGGGAACGCGAATTTTATTTCCATATTGTTGCCATGTCGGATAAAAATTAATCTAAATGGTCTTGTAAGATATAATGACATCTGAAGGTCATTTTTTTGTAAAAATGTGTCTTGAATATTTTTATGTAGGTGTGTTTAAAAAAAACGGTATCTGATCCAAACGGCGAGCTACTTATTTTATATAAAAAAAAACGTGAAGTAAACCAATTTAAGCAGTGTTTAATTAGTGTTCGGAGTATATGATATAAGTGAGTGCTTACTAAGTGACTACCATTACCGGTTTGATATAATTGCCCGTTTTTGGATCAAATGCAAGGCGTTGATGTTCAACAGTTGTTATCTCAAAATATCCACCCAAATGACACAAAAGTGTTCAATTGGCACTATGTTCTTCGATATCATACTTATAAAAAAATACTTCAATCACATAATTATGATTATTATTTTCTGAATGGTAAAGTTTCTGACACTATAACAGTTTTATTGTATATTTAATACAAAGTTATACACATATTGCTTAAATATGTTTTCATAAATAATACAAGTATGATAGCGATGAAAATAAATTGTGTTATCTTGTGGCATATTTTGATTGACAATATTTTAAATGTCAATATCTTTATGAGCATCGTTTTTTTTTATTCCAACCAACAAATGTTGCAATATTGTTAAAGTATAAATACGATCGAGCGTACAATTAGATTTAGGGGCAAAATTTGCATGTCCATGATTGATTTTGAAAACCGACGCCTCATATTGCGCTCGCAACACCCGTCCGTCATCGCCCGAGTTGAAAGTTGTCGCCGTCTCGCTGGACCGTGGCGCGACTAACACTTTTACTTTCATGTTTTATACTATACGTATTTCAATACACTTTTATAATTGAGATTTCTCACTGTGTCCGTACATTGTGACCAACCAATAACTTGTCTTTCTTTACTGAAAGGAACACACACACATGACAATAGTAAATCGAACGAACTACCGATATTCGAAATTTGAATGTTTTTTTATTTTTAATGGCTGTCAAATATAACCGATATTTAATTGTTATATTTTATGACCAGAACACTTGAACCAATTTTATATAAACGATAAAAATAGTGTGATTTTGTAAAAATAAATTTATTATTAATAATAAACGTTATTCAAATAAAGTGATACCCATTAAGAAGGCAGCATTTTGGTAAGTGGGGTTACTTTTTAAGCAAACCGGCTGGATATGGCTGACTTGCATAAGTAAATCAGTCACTTTCTTCTCGGTTATGCTGTGTTGTTTTTTTCGTTTGACGTTTTTCCATTCGCTTGTGTCTAATAATCGACATCGAATCGGCGCTCGGCTATTTGTTAACACTCTGCTCGTTTACTCAGGGCTCCGAGTTGTGCAAATAGTTTCAAAATTTTTTGGACTTCGGATATCTCGGAATGAAACGAAAGAGATTTTGTCATAGCCATTTCATAATTAGCAACAATATGCAACGATTCAGTTGTTATTGTTGATGAAATTAAGATGATTAATCAAAATCAATGAAATTCGTCTCGTTATAATATATTATACAACGTTTCACCCTGGCAATATCGTGCAAATCATATATCTGTAACAAATTAAACTCACTTTTTAATGCATACTATCACTTTTAAATAACAATACAAATACAATTTAAACAAATGTAAATTGATTCTAATTTGTTTATTTTTTGATTTATTCAAGAATGAATAAAAATATTCGGTTATCCTTCAGCCAACCTTTATATTATTAATCCGTTAAATTACCCCCAAAAATTATAAAATTAATATAAATAAATATAATTTATACCTGAAAAAACTTTCGATTCAATTGAGTAAACTGAAATAAAACGCCGAAACTGTAGTTTATTATACTTTTCTATTAAAAAAAATATCGGTTTCTTTTGATAAATAAAATAAATGAGTTCAATAAAACTTTTAACTATTATTTTTCACAAAAAAACTAACGTCAGATAAAATAAAATGTCTTAGCAACTCAACACTTACATTTTTTAAAATTTAAACTGTAATGGATGTATATAATAAATGCCTGTTGCTGTAAAATTTCACTTAAAAAAATAAACGATATTTTCACTGAAAATATAGATTATAATATAACCACAAAGCGTTCTTATCAACGAATTACCATACATTTATTCAATTCTAGGAGAGATACCAATTTAGCTTTTACATTATTTAAAATAATACATTATTGACAAAGAACCAAAAACTTTCCTATAATAGTTGTGAACGGTAGGTCACCAATTTCATAAGCGTCTGAATTCGTACTGTCAATGTAAATACTTTTCTAGACCAAATTTCATTATACGTTATTTTCTCTGTCTAATAATAGCAACCTGTAATTTTCCACGTACAAGGAGTTGTTTTATTTCAATTCAGATGACGTGATAATAATAACAGTTCATGATATATGATTATATAATATTATGGTCTAAATCTTTGTTGTAATAATAATCAAATGCTTAGCAAAATTTCTATAGAGCTTAGAGAACAATTACTATAAAGATATTAATACAATGCGCTGCTACGTGACGCTCATTATCACTGATAAATTTTCTTTCAATCGTATACTGAATTTTTACGCCATTAAATTTATATATTATATAAGATTAATTCGCCCACAATTTGCTTGTGGGTTACTTTTGTTTACTAACTAAACAATACATTTAGGTCTAGTAGTTGGATGTCAATAATTAATTTAATATCTAGTTATTTTAATTATAAACATATTTTTTCTTCTTCGTATACGGTGTGTCTGAATTCGATGCCGTGTTACCTTTTAATTGTTTTTTAAAAACGAGGATGCGTCTTATAATTGATGTCATCTTATAAATGAGGAAAAACAGTATTATAAAACAAATTACATCTGATTAAATGTTAGTTCTTCATTAGTTTTTTAATTTGGGTATTGATAATTTCGATTGATAGATGCATTTATTTAAATACTACGGTAAAAATCATAAAAAACAAGTGATGGGGTATTTCGTATTATCATTTTATCATTTATTGTCGTAATCTTCAAGATTTATACCGGTTTTTTAAATAAAATTTTGATATATTTACTAGCTTTATTACTCGACTTCTCTTCAGATTTTCAAATCAATTTATCTTTGTTAAACTTAAATAAAGAAAGACGTTTTAAAAATGTCATTTAGAATTGTATGTAACAATAAACTAAATTACTGAAATATTTTTTTCTATAACGAGCATCTGTAATTTAGTATTTTATTTTGCATCAGATCAATGAAATATATTTTTTTATACATAAATAACAGATATTGCTATCAATACGCATAAATTAAAGTACATTTATCATCTAATCAATAATTTATAAAACTGGTCTTGAGAACTAAAAATTGTACTTTTATGTCATCATAAAAAGTATTTCTTTCATAATTCATGATTCAGATGCAACTTTGCCATTAAGACAAGACGTTGAGTAAATTATTAATTTAGATGCGTATCGAAAACGATCACGTAAACTGCATTACTACTAAAAAGATGTTCTTGTCTAAATTGGAATGAAGTAATACTGCATCGAATAAACTTTCAAAAACCTTGTATCGTACATTAAATGTCTAAACCAATTACGATAAATCGTATTACATACAGCAGCGTTTCCCAATCACATTACATCGCGGAACCCTTTTATATAGCGTAAATCAAATCGAAACCTCTAAAATATGTTTGGTGTATTTTGGCAACATCACCATATAATCTCATTTTTTTATTTATTAAACTATTGATGCATTGATGTCTTTTCATCAGTAGAATAAGCTTGAAAGTTTCACCAAGCCTTAAGCAATATTTTAAACATGAAATCTGCTTCTATTTTAATACTAATTATTCGCTGAACCCTATTTGAGAAACGGTGGCATGTATAACTTCATGCTTGTTAAAGCTGTAACTTTTGTAAAACGCGTGAGTATGAATGATGACATCGTTAATCAGTAAAAATAACTGCAATGTATAATATTTTTAAAAAAACTTTACTTTAAAGTGTATTGTACCATTCAAATAAACCTTTTTTTCTTAAGCGACATGAAGCATAATAATGGTAGGTTTTTTTTTACGAAAACTAGTTGTTATTTAGTTTCTTAATTTATATTTTTTGGAGTAGAATTGGATAAAAGGATGTGGCGAGTTAAAATAAGCAGCAATCATATCACTCTCAATAAGCTTAATTTTAAAAAAAATATGGGTACAGTAAACATCCATACTTTTGAAAAAAAGTGCATTAATTGATTGAAAAATTACATAATGAAATTATACCAACGTAAACTTGAGCCGTTGACACTTTATACGAATAGCATAAACGCCCAATAATCTTTGAGCAACCTGTTAAACTGTTATTTAGATGCATATCTATATTTGTATTTTTTGGTTACACTTTCCTTGCTTCAATAGCGATTTTTTTTATTTATTGAAATATTCAAGCCGCAATAAAAAATAAGTATTTTCGATTTACAAAAAGTCTTGTTAATTTGAAATGCAATCGATATTTTCACTTACCAACACATCGACGCCATTGTATCATAACCGACGTTACGTTAACCAAATTGAATGCAAAATACATCATCGCACATTTCACTCTATCGTCAACACGGCTCAATAAAAAGGCGCCAACTTTCATAATGAGAAAAACGAAAGTGACGACAAAAAAAATAATTGATGATGACCAATATACTATATAAGATAAATTATTTCTGCCATTCTACAGCGGAATGGTTGGAATCATAACACATTCATAACATAAAGATTTTTTTGAGAACGCGTTTGATTACGCAGAAAGGAAGATTTATTGTCCAAACGCGAATACGACGTATTTGTATTTAAATAAAAATATTTATTTTGCAGTTTTAATACAGATTGATTACTATCAAGTAAATAGTTGTGAAATTATTTTAGTTATGGTCTTGAATTTCGCCACTTGAGTTCATAAAAATAATTATTATGTTTATTACTTTTCTTTCAAGCTTGTCCATGCGTTAAGGTCTTTTTGACCGATTCAAAATCAATTTATCCACACATCATCCTACATCAAAATGCCCATCTTGAGTAAATACACGTTCATAAAAATAATTATTTTGCTTATTACATTTGTTTCAAGCTTGTCCATGCGTTGAGGTCTTTTTGACCGATTCAAAATTAATTTATTCACACATCATCCGTTCATATTTTACAACGTATAACAAAACTTATTTTAATGATATTTTATAAGACTATGTATCATAAACTATGAAAGCTTTACCCTGATGATCATGTCGGTCTAGGTTCAAGTGCCAGTAAGGTTGACATCAAATTTACGTTTTTTTCAATGTCGATTTGAGATTTTGGCCATGGTAGTGTGTGAACAATTAATTTCGTATGATTTTCTATTTTTTAAATAATTGACGCATTGGCATAAACTGTTATGTCATTTTTTAAATGTTAAAAAAATTGTATCGCAAAAAAATACTAAAAATAAATATTCTAAAAAAAACTTGGGTCAAATACCGTAATATTTCAATTTTGTGTACAAGGGCGATTGGATAGTAGGGACAATAAAACATATATCGAATCTAAAAATTGTACCGTAAAATAAAAATAAAGAACTAAGTATTTTACTTCAAAAATCTCTATATGTTTAACTAGTTTTATTAGATGAGCCACTCGTTGGCAAAAAAAATCTTTTTCCATCCGTTATTCTCTATTTTTTTTTCACTTAATGTTGAAGTATTTAATATTCGTTTTTATACCACTTGATAAATATTGGTTTCATCCTTAATCCTCTTTATTGATGATTTGATCAGGCTGGTAAATCTTAATTGTACGCCGATAAATCTTTACCTGTACTTATTATGACCAATTGAAGCTGTAAAAATAGATTCAATAAAACATTATTTTTATTGAACAATTCTTTGTAGCTGACCTTTACTGTTTTTTTTTTAATAATCTTTCCATAATAAGAAAATCGTTCATTTAAAATTATTGTGTATTGTACAATTTTAATTATATTTAATGTACAATATTTTAAAATGAAGCGATTTTTTATTGCGGATATTTAGAATAACATCAGCTGTAAAAAATGATGGCGTCACAACACGTAATCTAGTTGTTGATTAATTCAACACTGTGCTGGCGCAAAGTGTTAGGACTTTCCCCGCTATTGTGTCATAAGCGCATTTCACTCTTTATTAATGACATGTGACCGCCGTACAAGGACGTCATATTGACAATACAAAACAGTATTTCTGTTCAGATGCGGCAGTGGAATCATAATGATACATAGTTTTGCATTTAAAGTTACACACACCAGAAGCTGTCGGTTGTAAAACAATGGATGTAAATACACTGCTTAACAAAATACATCCAATGAAATGAATAATTAAATAAACGTTTCGATTAATTCAAGACATTGACAAAATACAATATATGTTGAGTTGAAAGTAAAACTATTGAAGTTCTTTTATGGATTATTCTTACAGAAAAATCTAGATATAATTACAAATTGTCAAAAAATGGCGATAGCGTTCTATTGAGAGTAATACGGAAGTCATAGCAGGTATCGGAGTATTCATATTATTGTGTTTTACGTTTGATTAATGACTTGTTACGTAAACATTTTTCTTGCATTTGCTATCCAACTTTCCATTTCTAAATTATCTTTAACCGTTTCTAGTATTTTATATCAATGCATGCGGTAAAAAACAATTTTACATGATGACGAATTACTTTTTTTACAAAACACTTGCGGGCCAAAACACTGACTACGCACTAGGGCCTCTAGTCCCGGGATCTCGACTAATTTTGCCATCCCATAACCCCACGATTGTCTAGGTACTAATCACGAGATTTCGGGATTTACTATATAACAACTTAAAAATCCCAAAATAGAGCTAAAAAAACTCAACAGCGCTGAATGTCAGACTCACTGGCTGAAAAAAAATTGTCAAAGGATAGATAGAGTTAATAAAAAAAACTCTGTTTTTTTAATAACTTTAGAATCTCTTAATTACTCACTATTTTTGGCAATTGTGGCAGGGTCTCAAGCAGTTGTGGCATACAATTATGGTGAATGATCGCTCCCGGAATTGAACAATTGTGAATCTCGGAATCACTAAAAGGGTCCGGGATTGGATGCCCTACTACACACCGTAAAAGAGTAGTACAATTCCAATATCCGAATTAGATTTTTTTTTTTAGTATATAATCATTATATTTAATCACTATCATTACAGTACCACCGCCTTAGCAAAGAGGAAAGTGTATGAGTTTATTTACTACATTTTTATTGTGATTTGAACAACTATAAATTGGAAGTTTCGAGGTATGGCTCACAAAAGTTTTGACTCTTCTAAACTGAGTTGTAAAAAAATGATGATTATTATTTGTCTCATATTTTTAGTCAAATACCTCAATTCGATATAAATTTATTGCAACGTTGACAGAACCATAAAACGATATTTTGGAACGTCTTTTATTTACATTGAATTAAGAGATTGTTTTTATTTCTTTATTTTCATTGTAAAAACTAGTATTTTTCCTAGTTTTGCCATTTTCGTGTGGTAGAAGAGAGATATTCGAATAGAATAGGTAATATAATTCAAAACATCAAATTTTGGACTTGTCGTTCTATGCAACTAAGCCATCGACATGTTTGTCACTATGTCGTCTTTGAACACTACTGTTACTAGAAATACAAGTGATTAGATATAGTATTGCATTTAGCGCTACAAAGTTAAAAGTTCCAAAGCATTACTTAATGCATATGTTACCTTTTATAGAAGATTTTGACATTTACTACTACAATTTTTTCATTTACTCCTTAAAAAGTAAAGACTTAATCACAATCGAAATAATGCTTCATTTCATTATATTACACTACCAAATATCACCCACTTTATAAAATTTATAATGCGATAAACTATATTATTGTGTTTAAACATTCATATAACTTACTAAATTGACTCCCATTTTTTGTTTTGACCATAAAGTCTTGTACTGTACAATATTTTTTCCTCTTAACGACGTTATTTTTTTTTAATTCTCTAAAATTCAAATGATCGAGTGTAATATTTCATTACATTTGTGAAACTATTATAGCTACAATATATGAGCCACATTTAAAATATATACTGCACCATAAAATATAAAAAATTGTCTTTTCAAACCATAAGTTTTATGGGCCCCGTTTTGTTACTTTTAATAGAAACAATAAACTGATTTCAATTAAATTTCATACTATAATGACGTAATTCGTGCTAAAGGTTTTTGGTTATAATCTCTTTCAATTCATATCATGACTTGGTTGCTAAAGACAACTACATCTGACTGTTTTATATTGCAAGTGACATTGGACTTGCAATGAATTATAAATTGTCTATTAAGAAATGACCTTATGTTATTCATTGTCTGTTATCAGTCAGCTATATTCGAACAGACAGGCTTTGGACTCTTTTTATAACGTATTAGATTGTATATCCAATTAAATTGATAAGTATTTAAGTGCATTTAAATATAAGTCGCCCGGTTTTTATTTCTGTATTATGCAGAGTGACTCACTATGAAAAAAATAGATTAAAATTAAAATTTTAAGCTCAATCTAACTATTGAACACAATACTAACATTGTTTAAGAAATATATAGACTACCAACAAAAAAACAATCCACAACTTATAATTTCAATTAATTACCTTCTTTGTTTTTATAAAAATTGTGTGATTTTCCAAAATCTCTCTTACTTCAGAATATTATATTAAGAATGTAAAAATGATAGTTATCGTACATGTTTTTGAGAAGTATAAAATTATATTGGAAACGTAAAATAATATAAATTTAAATTTATAATCATATTCAAATTAAAAATATTGCAAATCAGTAAATAATGACATCAAAAATCTCAAAAGTTTAATTTATTTCGATTAAAGTATAACCTTCATTGTAACTTCGATATAGAAATTGTGACACAAGTGATAAATAATTTAATTCTACTTAAAATGTATAAAAATAGAAGTTAATTTACTGTTCAATCCTCTTATATGCATAATTATTGTATATTTATTTCGTGTTTCACGAAAAAATCAAACTGATATTTAATGTATTCATTTATTTCTGAGTTAGTCTTTAGTTAAGCTGTTTATTATGACATTATAATGTATAGTTCCAAAACATCTTTTTCATACGTTTCTTAGAAAGTGTGTATATATTTACGTTTGTGTATTTAACTAGCGCAAAAAAATAATCTTAAAAGGGTATATTAATGGGATATATTACGATCAGATATCTTGGATTAGTCTATAATCTTACAGATTTTTGTTTATCACGACAGCGCCAACTGTACATAATAATATTATAAAATTAATATGTGGAGCAATACGCCCCGGCGGGGATTTGACCAGCAAAACCAGTCAGTCGGACTGTTGATGGCCTTGCGTAATCTTGACGAATTAATGGTATTATCGATTTTACAGCAGACAGCGCCGTCGTGTCAGATATGATAACCGTTTCCATTTTAACGTTCAATGCGGCCAACTCGAGAAAAACTGGTCGGTTTATTCGTGATAATTTTTTGTTAAAACATTATTTTACATACCTTCCTGATTTAACTTTTGTACTCGAAAAAACACTTCTTTCTTGTTATCATATAAAAAAACTACGTCTTTATTATTTTTTTACTGTTCGAATTTATGTATAGATAAAATTTGGAATACTGCAATATTTAGCTAATGTTTAAATATTTTTTAAAACATTAATAAATAAAAATAAAATAAAAAAGAAGTAAAACATTTATTTTCAATCGACTAATTCGAACTACGATTTATAATTTTAAAACTGTGAGACACATTATTTATAAGACAAACTAGATCACTGTTACTTTTGAATCCGCTTTTAAATGCAAGACAAAAATCTAATGTGGTGATCGATCATAGCTGTTGTAATTAAGTAACTATTATAGTTTAATATAAACAACTCAAATTGAATATCTATTACAATACAAAAATTGGAATAATATGTGCAAAATTACAAAAACTTATCGATGAATTAACCCTGGTATACATAATATCGTTACATGGTAACGAATACGGTAGTGGTTTTTTTTTAATAATATTTGAATAATTTGTTATATTGTTTGAATAGTCTACATTGAATTTTATAAGAAACTGAAAATACTGAAATAAATGTGGCTATTTCGTTTCAAGTTTTCATTTATTTTGAAAACGTATTGCAAAAAAAAATTGACCCAAAAGTTTTCTTTATCTTTGTTAATTCCATATATCCGTGAATTCTCGAATAACAGGTAAATAACCTTTCGCCGCTAGCTCCACTTCTTGTATCTTGTCGTAAGTATTCAATATGTCTAGCATAATTTATTGCGATATACAAAAACGAGTTTAAGTTTTCCTTTTTTGCTTAGGTACAAATAATGTCTTCACATTTATCTTCTACGTCATTTTATTTCAATTTGTTTACGGTTTTATAAAATAAACACGTGAAAATTATACTCAATATGATTTTAAGTTTTGCTTTTGTAGAAATTTTAACTTTGATACTGTTTTTTAATAACGAGTGGTTAGGAAACGTCCTCAAAGCTTAAAAATGGGTCCCGAAAAATCAGGGTAGTATAGTAGTGAATATTACGTAGACGGGGTTTTATATCCTTTCATATTCTTTTCACAAATTAACGTTTTTCACATAGTTTTTACACGTAAAAAACCTTATTGTTTCATTTTTAGTAAATAAATATTTTTATCGCCTTGTTTTCAATCCAAAAAGTTGATGAAATTGTAAGATTTCAGATATCACATAAAAACTTTGGTATTAATGAATTTATCAATAACCAAAGTATAAATTTCTTCACAGTTATTATTGCAAAAAAAAATCGTCATATTCACATTATCCACATTCATGACTAAATGCAATGATTATTAAGAATTTTTAAATATTACAAGAAAAATTGAGAATTAAATATTGACAAAAAAAGCAATATGCTTAATGCATTGAAAGAAAATAATTTACTTCAGATTAGAAGCTTTTTTTATGAAAAAAACACCATTTTTTCGATTCTTACATCATGAATGAATTCTGAAGATATCTCACATGAAAATTTTATCGCTGTCGATTTCGAAACTTCTATTTGACTATCTCACGATTGCTCGCACATGATTGCTTAATATATTTTTTAGGCATAGATTCATGTCAATGGTGCCACTCATTAAAACAATTTAAGCATTTTTCTCAGTGTGACGTTACTGAGCACACACTGAAAATTTATCTATCTGTTTTTTTTTATGCATCGAAGCACTCTTATTTTTTCATTGCCGATGTTCCTTATTTGCATTAATACGACCCACCTTAACTACAAATTTACCCGCTTTGGCACAAAAACTGTAAAAAAGTTTATCTTTAAAAAAATAAGTTTATTGCAAAAGTATTTAAGTTTGAATCGTTCAAATTTTCTATATTTCCAAACGTGTTGTCACTAAAAACCTGCGTCTTATTTTTGACTATCTTCGGGAATTTAACCGTATTGTTGAACTTTTAAACTGACTTTCGAAAGGTAAAACTCTGGCCGTTAGTGACAAAACGTATACACAATTTGAACTGTTCAAATTCAATATTGGAATATCATCAAACACCAGCAGTCTAAATCAGAAAAACATTTTTATTTTTAGGGACATTTATATTATTCAAAGCATGTACGTTTTTGTTGTTATTTAAAATTATTCCACTTCAGACAGATGTAATATAAATGGCATGGAATTGTATTTACATGTAAATTCAACAGAACTGAAAATACTGTACAATTAATTGAAAAACCTATTAACATTTATTCGGCTATTGATGGAAAATTTCGATTTACAACAAATCGTTCATTCCCCAAAAAAAGTTAATGTACGTTTTCGAAAAATTCTTAATAGATTAATTAAATAAAATTTTATAAATATTTGAATGCATATTCTTATTTGAATTGACACATTTACATATTTATTCAAAGTATATGTATAATATTACCTCTTTTATCGGGTATCTGAGTCAATATATTACAGGACATCTTTCTTCTATTTAAAACAGTTTTCTTGAGAACCTATATTTTTTGTTGCTGATATTTTAACTATGCTTTTCATTTCGCAAAAATTACTAAATAACACATGCAACTTCATTGTAAATGATATATTGGGAAAAATCAAGTTCTTTTTATCAACTGACCTCACTAACAACATTGAACTATATATTTTTTTAAATGTTAAAATTATCTTCCACCGGTGGCTTCTGTCAAGCTGTACAGCTTGACAGAGAACTTTCAAAAACATAACTTTTTCAAAAGTGATTAATCGTTTCTATTATTTTAGTGTTGATGACTTTTTGCTTAAATGTTGTGTCAGATTTTTTAAGAATTTCCGTTTCATAATTTAAGTGTAACAAATGAAGTCTGACGGAGCCGAGTCACCACCTTGACTGAAAGGTAATCAAACCGCTTTGACATGCTGGCGGTAGCTTACATCAAATTGTTATGCTTAAAAATGTTTCTCAATACAAATTCTAGTTATGATTTCAACCACAATACAACAAGTTCTTAAAAACGTAACGCCATGAGCATTTTTGATTGTAATTCAATATTTTAATATTGTTTTATTAAGCAATACTTGTTTTCAGAGGGTAAACATATCAAAGTATTTTAGTTCTACAGTTTTTAATAATTTAATAAAGCAAAATATAAGTTTAAACATAGTTCTGACGATGGCGAAAGCCGAAATAGCTAACAACGCATAAAAATTATTAAAAACTGTAGAACTAAAATACTTTGATATTTTTACTCTCTGATAATGGAGTTCTACCAGTGGCGGTTCTAGGTACTGGGCTAGGTGGGCTAAGCCCGACCTGCATTTTTCACCGAAAACTTTAGATGGCTGAATAAAAATGAACAGCAATTCGGCCGCTGAACAAAATAAATACATTTATAAGCGTAACTAACCTTCCCCAAATGAATATAATATCTTTGTTTAAATTTTCCTCTATCAATATAAGACAATGCCATGTCTACCTACAATAATATTTTCGATTGTTTTTTATTACAATTTTAAGCTGAGCCGGCATAAAAAAAACAATAACCCTATAAATAATTCATAGAGAACATTCAACGTGACGTCAGTCTGGCAACACCTATGTACATGCTATTGGTCAGGGGCTAAAAGCTTCCAGCCCAAAACCATAGACAATATTTCTTTACACTGGAACGCAATCTAGCACGATTCGATTTTGTTTGTATTTGTATGTACGGAAACGTCATCAAACACACAGGACTGTATTCAAATTTACTGGCTTCTGTCATTCATCGGGGGCTAAATTGGGATTAGTCCGTGGCCCATACAAACATATCAGTATCTTTGTATTTTATGAAAGTGACAGGTATCGAATCTCAGTGACAGTTCTGTATTGCTTTTTTTACTTGTTATTTCACTTTGAAAGAGACAAATTTAAGGTCACGTATTATTATTTCTTACTTACATTAGCATTGATTGTATTATATAGTAATTTATGCTTTGCAGTAGTGTCGTAGTATTTGTTAATTTGCTTGTAGATTAATGTATAAGATGAAGTGGAAGCATGCAAAATTTCGTAAATAGTATACAATGCTATGCTTTTCTCTAGCCCACCCAAGATTTCAGGTCAGGAACCGCCACTGAGTTCTACCTAGTAAATGCCAAATTAATTAATACTTGTTTTTGTGAAAACAAAAGCAAACTCAGGCAATAGATGGTAGCATCACCAAAAATCTGTATTGTTTGATTCTTTAGTATGTTAAATTAAACTCCAGAATAATAATGCTTTTTTGTTGAACGTCATCGTTAGAACTACATTTTATAATCTACTTTGCTTCAAATAACTGTCAAAATAAACATCCATACTTTTAATAAAGATAGTACGTTTATAATTTTTAGACATCGCAAAAACCGACATACTTTTAACAAGTATACATTTAAACAATGTGACAAAGTTGTGTTGAATCGAATATGTATGTATTTAAATATTTTTTGCAGTAAAATAGACAACTTATACTGAAGGTATTTTGTTAAACTGTATAAGGAATACGCATTTTTTAGCAACTTTGCAACATTAAATTGATTAAACGATTTCACGGGGAGAGGTTTTCACGGCCGAACGCTGTTTTTTTGACGTCAATTAAATTACCAAACGATTAAAACAATTATTTTTTTACAATTAAGATTCTGATTAATTTGCTAACATAATATACATATATCGTGGGCAACTTCGAAATGCAACGCCCTTAAATTTCTCTACGTGAGAAATCTGTTTTTTTGCGTGTGCTTTCCCGTTAAAACCTCTTTAATTTCTATTGATAACCTTCAAATGTGTACAGACGTCTGAATAATACTTTCAAAACAACTTCATGGGCTAATTTCATGAGCACATAATCGTCACCTTGGCCACACTGGTTTAATTTGCTCAATTCGATCGACTTTGTCTAGTAAATGGTTGATTGCATGTTGTATATCGATTTCACCGTGTTATAAATAAATCAGCGAATGCATTAATTTTCTTGAATCACAAACTCGCATTTGTAGTTGAAAAGGTAATTATGGAATACATATATAACACATAAAAAATACTAGACGTTAGCTTGTCGCTTCTTTGACACCCACTTTTCCGTGATTTTACTGAACGGAATGGGAAAAACAAAAAGAAAATTTATTACAAAAATGAATACTTCTAGATACAATCAATACATCTTATTTTCATCCCAATTATAATTTATAACACTTAGTCACGAAATGAAATTATTCTAAGAATAAAAAGCACAATCACTTTACCAATATTACATGCAGTTATATAATTAGAGCCTTGAATAAAAATCTCATTATGTTAAAAAAATAAAACACTCTTTTGCACCAATTCCATATTTATTAAATTCAGTACAGTTTCGCTCATCACGAGCATTTTTTTTCAACTGATCGATCCAACTTATATCTGATCGTATTTCAACCAAGCTTTGACAGTGAACACTTTAAAAATTAAAAAAGGCTCACATATAAAAGATTTCTAGCGTAGATATATGTACGTTATGTTTTATTAAGCTGTACCAATAATTCCACAATTAGTGTGTTGGTTGATCTTTTTCATTTGTCTTAGTGCACTTAACAGTTAACGTAACGTAACGTGCGCCACTGAAGCAAGAGCGGATTGAGTTTATTGAGAAAGTGTCCGCCTTTGGCTTCAAAGCACTCACCTTAAGGAAGGTCGACAGGTCGACCACAACTTACCAAACATCAAAATACTTACAGGTCACAAACAGGAGAAACAAGTGATGGGTTACATAACCTGTCATTCATTTCGTCAACGCTTATCATTTTGCCACTTGTAAAAAAAACTTGTTTCATTTATCATTCTTGTTACTACGTTTAAATAGATTTTATAATAAAAACAGTTTGATTAATTAAAACAACATAAAACTTGGTCTTCATATTACATGTTGAAGTATCCACTCATAAAAAAATACAACTCTGATAAATATATTTTAAAAAAATGCAATACTCAAAAAAAAGATTTTAACATGAGGGAGAGATTTAATCTGTCTCAATATTTTCGATAGATTCGACTATAGTAATAATAAAATTATATTGTATAATAGTAACTCATCCATCGTTATATTGATGGTTAATAATTCACTTCACTAAATATAAATAGTATTTGTGTAAATATTTAAATATATAATATTAAACAATACAAAATTGTAGGGCAAAAGCAACAATAGTATTTTTTTAATTTGACCGCTATCATTATGAAATATTTAATAGCCTATTTCAACATTATACCATCATCAGAACTAAATGTAATGTCACATTAGCTATCCAAAGTGCTATCAATATTTCTTTACTCTAGTGGAAATGTAACTTATTAATGACAATAAAATTAATAGTGTAAAATCGATTACATGAAAAGTATTTTTCTCTGCTGTACCTTTTTTATATTCAGGTGTAATTTAAATTATTATTCAATATTTTTTGTCTGAAAAAGATTGTTGTTATTTTATTTATGCCGCTTTAAGCTCTACTACCGGTCCTACAATTTATTTCTTTAACAGATTATGAAACGCCCAAACTCTTTGTCTCGTTAACTCGATGTCCTTCCATAACGTGAGTTTTTTCTTGCGTTTACTTTTAGCGCTTTCAATCTGGTGCCATTATCTTTTAAAACTTGTTTGTTATTTCCAAGACAAACAGCCTTACGCGTCTGTAAAAAAACAACTTCTGGTTTATACCCAACAAAACAAGTTTTACCAAATAAGTGAAGGAAATATACTTCACCTGTTGATCTCATTAAATTTTCACAGCAGTGGAACGTTATTTTAATTTGTATTCGACCAAACACGTATTATTAAGTACGTTCAAAATTTTCTTTCTGCTGTACAAACACATTATTACGTGTACGTACACAAATATTATGCATTGTCATATCGGAAGTATTCCGTTAGCTAAAAAGATGTCGAAAAAAATATTTTCACAATTTAAATATCAAAGTGTACACAATACAAATATACATTAACAATACTTTTTGAATGCAATATTTGAACATACGGCTATTTAAAAAAATATTGCAATAAGACTCTTGCGTATTTTTTACTTGTATAGCACAAAATCAGAAGACTGCGGAGACATTAGTAGGGAGAATTTATTTTGAATAAGCAGTCTTCAATACTGATTTGATATCTAGTTGTTAATTGATCATCTGACAATACGTACGGCAATTTGGTTGGAAACTATCATTTTTTTTAATACAATTACAAACATAATACAAATAGAACAAATTTAAATTTTCACAATTAATTTTTAAAAAATGATAAATTTTTACAATATTACAAATTATTGCCGGCTCCGTTATCAAATGTCAACGTCGCTGACCTATAACACGGAGATCACGGATTTGAATCTCAGTACAGAGAGTTTTAGGGATTGATTTTTAAATCGATTTCTAGATTTATATCCGAAGGCATAGATGTATGTGATGTCTTGTATTAACTCCTACTCAGCATATCTTAATACAGGCGAAGCAAGAACGATTAGCTTACCACTAGCCATGCCCTAGTCTTATTTTTATATCCCTACTCTCTCCAAAAAAGAAAAGTTGAGCAACTGAATAGCATACAGTTCTCGTAGAAAAAAAATGTTGAGATACCTTCATAAGGAGGTCATATGCTCCACGGATATGGATTTAAAAAATATTTATATTTATACACTGCAGTACTGGTACAACGTAGCATAATAATTTTACCCGGAAGATAGCAATCAATTATTCATTTAATAAATAAAGTTTTTTTAATAAGTAATATGTACATGTAAATTTTTCTTAGAATATGTGGAAGAGGGGATGAACGTTAGTATAGCACCGCTGTACATAACTTTGTGATTATACAGAAAGTTATGGTTTAAATACAGGTGAAATGTCTGAGAGTGGATATTTCTCCACATTTTAAATAAACATGAAATAACCAAGATATGATTATTTTATATAGTGCCGTGAATCGTGATTGAATATTTTTTTGTATTTTTAATATACTTTATTGGTTGCATTAGATTGCAATGCGTAATAACATTAGTATGCATAATTCTAGAAAGTATTTTCAGTCAATGCTAAATTCTTTATTTTTCCGTGAATATAATAACAAAATTAATATTTGCAATTGCAGATTAATGCAAGCCATTGCCCACGACACAAAACACCCACACACTTCAAAGATAAATATTCTGGACTTTGGTAATTTGCAATCAGATTTATGAGCCATATATTTTGTGAAATAATTTGTAACCCACTTGATTTTTTGATTTTTAATAAATGAGCTAGAATTTTAATGGAAGAAACGAATTATTCTTTACCATAATAGTATTCTGATTACTCCATTTTTAGCCATATAATTTATTCAGTTATGTTTATTTGCATTCTCAAAGAACGAACAGAATACTTAAACGCGCGGCGATATTTGAAACCTTTCTGATAATTAGAAGATTTTGAAATATAGGTACTTTATATTTGAGGGCTTATATTATTGTAATTTCATCATTTAACTATTCGTCGTAAGAGTTTTGTTGTAAATCGGTATATAAGATATAAATATTTTTCATAGACTCTTTACAATTACACAAAACTTTCGAGGTTATTTCATGATTTTCTTAATTATTAAATATTATGGTCTAAGCCTAAACAATTTCTCACCAAACAATACTTGTATCTTTCTATTCATATTTTTCTTCTGAACACAACATTCCATGTTGAGCTTTGTAAAGTATTTATTCAAAGTCAAAGCTTTCCTACAGCCTGGACTGCCAAGCTTTTTAGGTTAGTTTTGTCAGCAGTTAACAAATCAGAGTTACGTCGTTAAAGTATTTCAGTGGCTTTATATATATTTACTGTTCATCTTTTTAACGAAATAATCTTTTGCTTATTATGAAACACGTAATTTTTAACTTGCACAAACATACACTGCTAAAACAAATTGGATACACTTAGTGGGTTTGATTAAGTTAAAGTAATAATAGCTTTTATAAGCTATAATTTGTAATGCTCGTACGTGATAGCCATGCCTTCGTAATACTCGTTTATTAAATTCCACCATCTCATATGGCTCAGTTCTCGGGTGACTTTAAATGAAAGTGAAATTTCTTTGATAGTGTGAATGTTAACAAACACAAATACTATTGAATGTGCGAGCGTATGAACCTCTACAGTTGAGCGAGTGACTCGTGTTAGACAATTTCAAGCTGATCTAAGTCACGCGTAGCACATTAATTTAACAACGTTTCGTATATAATACTCGGACGAATTCACTCTTCCTTTTCCATGTTGCTCTTTACTTATGTAGAACGCGTTGAATGTAACGCAATAATAGATTGTATCAAATTTCAAATCACGTTCTTATTTTTGTTTTTTTTTGCAGTAAAAAAAACGTTATTAATTGTATCAAATATTGTACCGCATTAACACGATACAAGTGCCAATAACATTAAGTAGGTACCAATCATATTTTTTAAATATATATGTGAACTTTTCAACCCTTCGATAAGTCATTCTTAAACCGTTTATATTACCACTTTTTTACGAGTTCGAACAGTTATTCTAAAAAAAACAGTAAAATTACTATCTTTTTACGGGTGAACGTTTTTTTGAAAAATAACATGGTCAAAAAAATACCAAAGACAATTTCAATGTGTCAAAATTATAGAGATATTCGTCGCCTAAATGAGTAGTGTTAAAATAGCCATCTGCTGTATGTTATAATACTTGTTATTTAATGATAATGCTAATTTAATAACGAACTACTGAACAAATTTTAAGTAGAAATTTATTTATAGTACGAAGCTAATTTGTATATTTTATCAATAATAGTGAAGCTGTACAAATCTCATTGTTTAAATATCTAACATGAGTTCTTTACTTAAAATATCAATAAATAGCTATAATTAAATACAATATAAATATATATTGCAGTTAAAAATATTGTGGATTTTTTGTTTTATATTTATTTGCTACCTCTTACTTTTTTATTTAAATTATAAGCAAAGTACTGAAGACTGGATTCATTGCGAAATAAGTATATCGTTGATTATTTTTTAATTCTTTGTGACTTCCGTTGTTTTGAAAATATCTAAAACAAATATGATACATGAATTTGGGTGTGTTGTTATATATATTTTGCAGAAGTAAATTTGAAAGTTGTTTTTGATGTATTTTATGAATATAAATCGGTACCAATTCTGCAATCAAATTCTTTAATAAATACTCGGCATAACTAACTCGGGACAGTTATGTTCTAATAAATACCTGTTTTTATTACGATCATCTATTCTACTTTTTGATTAAATTTATATAATTAATATAAACAATTAAACGTCTATATGACGTGAAATTCAAAAATGTTTTGCCAAGATTGGTAAATGATTTTTTTAAATTTATATCTGTGCGTTTTTCATTTAATATATTTTAATCTTAAAACTATTATTTTTTATAAAAACCTAAAATACTATTGATACAAAAGATAACATAGATAATAATATAAATGGAATGAAAAAACAACAAGGGCGTAAGACAGAAACTGAAAAATAATTTTATGTTTACATCAATTCTATGTTTACGATATCGAGTATTATTTTTATGTCATATAAAGTTTTATCGTTCTGTTTTCGTTTTTATTAAAAAAAAAAATTCAATCGATCATTTGTTTACACTTTATCGGTAGCCTCAAATTTATCTTTCGACGTATTTTAAAAAAATGTCATATACACATTCTGTTTGAATGCAATGTATAGCGACAGTCTGATTTAAAACTAACTAAAAGAAACTTTTCCATTCTATGACGGTGGATGTTGATTCAATTCAAATATAACAAACATTGGAGATAATAACTTTTAAAATAACAAAACAGGAAAAATCGACTTTGTTAACATGACTTTCTCCAATTGAGAGAATGATATGCAACGGTAAACTGTGGCGCAAATTAAAGAAACTGTTTGGTTGTGTGTACGTGCGAAAAAATCCATTCTTACTTGCGAAATATCGAAATAATATAAAACCACTATTACTTTAATGCATTCAACTATACCAAATATATGATCAAAACATAAAAAAACGTATCAGGTTGTTGACTTGATCAATGCACTTTGTAGTGCTCAGAAAAATCAATAAACAAAATAGTATCAAGTAAAATATAAACGGTACATCTGATAATAAAGTCAGAGAAATCTGGGAAATCCTTTCTGTGAAATTTTGGTAAAAAGATCATCATCATAATAAATACTCTTGAATTAAGTGTTTCAATCGGAAACAAAATGACATCTATCGATAAATATTCAAATTACTATATTTTTTAAACTCGATTTTTAGAAACGAATTTCATTTTTTAACCGATGAGTTCTTGGATTTTCTCACGTAATTTATTATTGTGATGGTTTTGTTAATATTCTCTTCAATCTATGTAGCCTTGATTTATTATATTATATTTCACTGCACAAGAATGTTGCCATCATTTATTTTCAATATTTTTTCATGGCCGCCATCGTTGATTTTGAATTTCAAATATAGAATTCTGATAATTATTTTATGAATGTAATAAGAAGCTTCATCAATCAAATAAAAATTGTTTACTGATAAAAAGAGATTTTTTAAAAATAGTTAAATTTAATGATCGATGACATGAAATCAACAATACATTCATGACGTATTTAACCTGCGAACTCTTGCATTTTTCTAATTCGTTCATTTTACATTTAACATAGTATAATCGACAGTTGATTATTAATAGTTGACTCGTTTATAAAGAGCGAAATTGTTTTCACGGTGTAAATATTTCGTAAAAAAAAAATTGTTTCATTGAATATAATGTATTGTTAAAAACGCAATCGTTCGTCTGAATACTTTAGAGACCAAATATAATGCACTTTTGGGAAAACCTATCAGACCGGAACGCATGGTTTAAATTGCTTCACCACTGAAATTAATATCGCATAGAATTACAGCAATTTTATTTCACCGAACAAGTTTACAATTCACTTTTAATTTAATAATTAAAAACTTAGTAATACAATACTGTGCGACACATACACCAAAGATCTTTTTTTCATTTCCTAAATTACTGTTTTTAATCTCTTGGAACATGGAAAACTATAATACATATATTCGATAATTTTCTATAAACTCATATCTCAAAAAGTAAAAAGGAGACCGCTATCGCCATTACTTTCTTTATCTATAAAAAAACCACTGGAATGGTTTTGTCCTTAATATATTTAAGGAAATAAATCAGGAAGAAAGCAAAGACGATTCTATCTATTCCACTCTCTCCTTCGTGCTAAAGATAGCACATGACTATATTATTCGCCAATCATTTTTTTTGTAGTTTGTATACGCAGTTCAAAAAAATATAACACTTTTCATACTAATTTCATATTATTTATTTACAAATTACGATGGATTTTGCTCATCGCAAGCATTATATATATTGATAAAAATATACGTAAATCGATACAAGGTTATTTATAAAAAAATAATTAAGACAAATAACAAGGCGTAACAAACCAATAGTAAAAGAAGTATAAAAATAATTAATATATGATGCAAATTATAAATGAATGATACTACATCATTTAAAGTTAAAATGATTAGGACCTATTACAAATAAATGCTCTTTCCGTTTTCTTTACTTCCAACTAAAAAAACAGATTATAAATTAATTAAGCAAAAAAAAATATTATTATGAACTTAAAATGTATAATCTAGAATCAGTACAAAAAGTTTTTAAATGTAATACCTTTTATTGATAATTGACAGTGAGCACATTAAAAGTTATGATAAAATAAGTATATCATAAGCTTATGTACATAAGAACATATTAGATTGATTTATAGAAATAAATGTCTGTCAGTGTTTGTCTCGTTTGATTACGGTTTTATTTCTCTTACGTATAATTGCATAAACTATTTGTTAGATTCGTTTTCATGAATGTATATGGCTCGCTTTTCGTTTTGTCTTAAAGTCAGAGCGTAGCAAAAGGGATTAACTAACATATATTAATGTCCTATCTTTCAATACATTCCATCTCAAAAAAAGAATGGGAAAGCAAACCATTCCATTTAAAATAATTCATGGAAATTCAAATACTACACAAATACGTCGACTTAGTATCAAATTAAATAGTTAACTAAAGTAAAACATTGAATATTCAAAATTTTATTACACAATAAAGCTTACTACCGTTTTTAACAACATCAAGAAAATCTTATAATTATTCCAACAAAAATCCATTTAAATTCCGATGATTAAAATACAATAAAATTTCATTACTTTATTTTAATGTTAAATAATTTTAAATCATACCAGATAAATAATCTACCGGTATTTTAATGATATTTATTTAACAAACTACCAACTGTTTTTAATATAGGTTTTGATAAATCTTTTAATTTCAATTAAAATATTGAATCGTATTGTTAGTGAAAGTCAGTTTATGCATAGAATCAGACCATATTTTTTGATATATAATACTTTGGCATTGTATTGTTAAAATGTTAAATCGAATATCAATGGCAAACTTTCACTCCCAATTAACTATTTTTAATCAATCTAAATTTTAAAATATTTTTTATACAGCAGATGATACGTCATAATGTGAAACTGGTTCGATTTTATTTTCAAGTAAATTAAATTAATAACCATCATTGCCAAAGAATATTATAAATAACCAAGGTTTGATAAAAGCATCATTAATAATTCGTTTTGGTAATTTGATAATCATTAAGTATATTATTTTCGCATGAAAACCTTGATAAAATATTATATAAATAATTATCATTGTAATGTAAAGTGTTGCAATAAACACGTGCGCTCTTATTAATATCCATTTTAAAATTATGAACTCAAGGGATCTCAAAAAATAATAAAAGTGCTTATTTATGTTCATTCTAGCATCTTGTGCGTTGCTTTTATTGAGCCATTATAAATCATATTCTCTGACATTTCCTTATTACGAAAGATTGTGATTGCTGAAGGATTGTTAAACAAAAAAAAAATGAAGAAGTTTAAAGACAAATATTACATCACACAACTTTGACTTCTAAGATTGAGTTATATAAGTTTTCCTGAGAGTAAGCTTACAAATCTGTTAAAACTTTCTACTAAATAGAATAATTAGTTACTGATACATTGTGTTATAACATGTAAAGTGTTAAATTTGTATATTTTTTAACTATTCTGAGTTGTTTGATAGTTTGACTTCGTTTTTGTAGCTGACCTTATATGTTTTTTGTTTTAATTTATTCATTCCACATAAATACGTGTACAAAATACAGTACATTACCTGAATAATAAGCTGAATAAAAATAAAATATTTTTTAAAATAAAATTTAAATGAGTTAACTGTTGCCTATGTATTTTTTGGCATCGTGTTATTTTTAAATTGTGTAAAAAAACCGTGTAAAAAATAATTTACTGAAATAACCTAACTGGAATTACAATTGCTTGTATCTAACTTCCTCTCTGCGTCCATTAAAAATAAAATAAACTCTCCATTTTGTAATATTGCAGTTAAGAATTAGAATGATAGTTTAATTTAATAATACAATATCTTAAGTACGGTTACTTTGTTAACGATATCTTTGTTTAACACTTTCAGCCACAATAAAAAAATATATATAACTTATGTACATACACTATTAATTTCAAACAAATATAATATGACAAGTCGTTGTTGAAAATATATATTTTGTTGTAATACTGTACTTTTCATACGATTCGTCAGTTAATCATTCGAGCTTTTTTTATTCACGATATATATAAAAACAGGAGCTCATAAAATGTAAAATTATATTTAAAAAAAAAACATATTAGTGATCATTTTAAATGAATACACGAATAATCATTAAATAGACTAAGGATTACGCCCACAATAAACGATAATGATTACTAAATCTAACGGAATGTAATTCATTGCAAATTGATTAATTATAACACGTCAATTTTTCATAATACTTAGCGGTGAGCAATTTCCACGTTTTCTTATAATTGCAACACTGTTACCACAGCAATCCATCGCAAACTCATTAATATGGTCGAAACTGGTTAATGTTTCATTTTAAATCTTTTTAGATCAAGTAAGTTTCCACAATTATATTTCCTAATTATTGCTATTTTGTACACTGAAATTCAATACCATTTTATAAAGGAATAGATAGAAAAGATCATTTACATTTAGCAATAAAAAATATATTTATTTTATATAAAAAGATTATAAATTAAAATTTACCTGTTTAGTTTTTCATAAATAAAGCTTGAAATAAACTAACGTTCAATTATTTAAATGTTTTATGTATCACTTATAATATTTTCGCTATTTATTCATGTTGGGAAGGCATTATAGTAAAAAATAAAATCCTTTTTTGTACAAACTGTACATTTTTAAAATAAATATCACGATCGGTTTTGCACACCACGTAAATTATCAACTGAATAACTGTCAGTTGATAGTACTCGTGAAGAATTGGTACAAAAAAGTGTTAGATTATTATTTTTTTTACGTATTTTGATGAAAAGTTTTTTGCTATCTACAGAATGACGCAGAAGAGTTGATACGGTGGCAGAAATGACTGAATGTATTTATTTGTCTTTAAATGTATTTAAAACAATTTATGTATTATTTTGAATACTTTAAAATTGAATACTAATTCAATCGCACTCGTGTTTAAAATGGCCATTTTAATTGCTATACTTAAATACTCGATTGCTAAACATTGTTGTTTAATCCAAATCAACTGTTGCGTGACTAGTAATAGCATTAATTTTGAAAATATTAAAACCAGTATATTAACTGCGCTACATACAGCAATCTACTAAAGATGAGCGTTGTTTAATAACATATAATTTTGTTTTGAATAAACATTGAACATTACTATGATGAAGTCAATTTTTTAATACTCTTAATTGAAGACTTGTACGTTTTGACGTTAAGTATCTATATATCTACGTACCAATTTGGGCTGAGTTAAGTATAAGGAAACCAACTGAAGATTTTCAGAATGGAGATATATAACTTCAAAGATTGGACATGGTGTTAGATACTTAATTTAAATGTTGTACATTTACATGGTTGTGTTAAATTGTTATTCATCTTTAGACCACTTGTTAATTTAGCATAATATTTACTTTGTACTTTTTTCATAACAAATAACGTAGCTTTTAGAGAATTTGTTCGCTAAGCAAATATAAAATAGTGGAAATAAAATAAAAACCAGGTCAAACTTCAGTTTAGGGATATTTTAACTCAAATACCTAAAAACGTTGATTGGTTCCTTTTTGTTAACTCAAAGCAAATATCATTAATGATTCAATGCATGGTGTTGCCCTTTGCTTAACAAACTCACTAAAATTTTCCAGAAGCAATAGCGTTGACGTAACTTGATTAGTTTACTTCATCTTTTCAAAAGTACGTGCCTAAATTATTGAATATATTTACAATTAAATTTATCAATGTTCCTCATTCCAACGTTAAATTCGAACAGTTGGAATTATAACATCGTAGATTGTATTTCGACGGTCAGCAGACAGTCGTAAAGGTGTTGCCGCGTTACTAACAGTCGCCGTTAATGTATCAATTAAATTTCCAGTAATAATTATTTGACAACATTCACTTCTAGCATAATAATTGTGCTCGTTATAATACCGTGTGTGTTTTATTCAGGTTACAAAGATTTTATCTTACATCTATTCATAAACGCTGTTTTGACAGTAACTGCTAAGTGATCGTTAATACAGATTTTAAAAAGTTTTAGTTCGGAATTTTATAATTAAGTAAATATATTTGTCGAAATATGTTACTATATTGAATATGTTTTTAGTACATCTGAGCAGTGTTCTATTTTCATACTTTGAACAATAATAAATATACTGCAGGTTTTTTAAATTGTTTCCATGTATTTTTCCGTCGCATAATAACTGCTTGAAAAAAATATTATTTAAGTATTTATTTTCCAATGAACAAGTGACCATTTTTTCACTAGCAGTAGTCATTTTTGTATTGGTATTTTAATGATTAAATTGAAATGTTGGCTTGTTTGAAATGTTGTACTCAATTTTTTTATCAAAATAATCGTTGAAGTTTTTGCAAAAAAATATATAAATTACCGAACGAGTTTCTGTTGATATTTTTGATAACAAATAAAAAATAACTTTTTTTTAATAGTTTAGTAACTTACATGATAAAAAATATTCAATATAACCACATTCATTTACAAGTTAGTGAGCAGTGAGAGACAATGAAATGAAAATCATTTTAAACAATTTCAAATACAGGTCATTTAAAACATATGCTTTTAATATATTATAATTAAGGTTTATCAAATAAATCATTACCTAACACTGAGCACAGTAATACTTTAATAACAGTATACTCAATTAAATGATACATGTATTTGCGTGATAAACGGAAAAACTGAATAAAAAAATTGTTTTGAAATCAAAAAAAAACATATCGTTCTATATGTGTGTCGAAATTTTCCTTGCAAAATCATATTCGCAAATCAATATGGTTTATAGCATAATCAATATATTTTTTACGATACAACTCAAAACGCTATTAAAACGTCCTTCAGTTTGCTTACTTTGTTACTTACTTCTTACACATATTTTCAATTTAGTATAATGAATTATCAAACTCATGTTTAACTTTTCCTTCGTAAAAGACGTAATTTTATTTATGAATACCATAATTATTAATACATTTCTCATCTCAATTTTGTAAGTAAAGATTTTTACATTAAATTTTCTTTTAACTATAAAGTATCACTGAATTAAAAAAAACATGCACCTTACTCATTGTTTCACTAATATTAAGCAATTTGAATGCGGTTTCCATAAACTATTTCACATTTTGCGTTTTTATTTTTAAAAAATGCAATAAAAAGGAAGTATTTTTTTCAAGAATGTTAACATTGCGTTAATAGTGTTTTTTTTGGAATCACGTATCGTAAATATTATAAGTTTCATAGACATAAAAACGCTATGTCATAAACGGCTTTCAATTAATTATGTAATACTTTGCCAAACTACAAAAGCAATATTTTTCAGTTTTTAAAAAAACTCTTGTTCAATTGATTTTTTTATATAATATTTACATAGTACGTACCCAATAAAATCATTTTTTCAACTGCTTTGTCATAACAATGTATTTAGTTGGAAGCCTAAAACGTTTATAACCAATATTGTAAACGATGAATACAGTTTTATAAAGAAGTCTTGCGTTTTAGTTTTGAAAAAATACTCAATGTATATTTGTAGCTATCCGGATTGTGATTCAAAAAGACATAGACGGTTTTAATAATATTCAATCTAATATAAAACATCTTCAAGTGCATCGAAGCGAAAGACGATACTCTTGCTTCCTTATTTAATTCTGTTTACATACGCATGCTTTTAAAGTATGCATGTGCAAAAATTTCGTATCACTTCCTCAATTAAACAAATGTTTTCAAGCCAATTTAGAAACTCACATTCACTTAACATAAAGTTAAAACAACCTTTAAATAGTTATCAGCATTTTATTTTAATTTTTAAAATATCATAAAACGACTCCTCGTTTATATATTCACTTAAAAACACTTTTTAACAGGGGTGGTCTGGAAAGGGCTCGTAGAGGCTCGCGCGACATCTCTCTTAAATTTGGTTCAGGTCCTTGTTAAATTTAAACAAATCAACACCGTTATATGCTGAAATTTCTATTTATGGTTTAAATGTTTTATGAAAAATAAGGCTTTGTTGTCTTTTGACATAATAAAAAACACGTAACTGTTTGTGTATATACTATATATAATCTAACAATGCTTAAAAGTGCGATGTTTGTTACATATTGCTTCCAGGTGTTCTTAGATGTTCAACCCTTAAAGATGATTTGACCGATTGTACTTTATACTTTACACTTTCCCCGTTTACTTGATCTGAGATTAAGCGAGGACATTTTTATTCTTTTGGCAGCACACCATAAGGTTTTACAGATAGAGCTAAATTTATAATTATGTCATATTAAATTAGCTATTTTAAAGCATATACAATGCTTTTTTAATTGATTATAATAGTAGAAAATGAAAACAAATCAATTTATACCTTATCAATTAGTTTTATTACAAAGCTTTCCTTTGCATATTTTATTCCAAGAAACATCATTTTGCTAAATACAAAAATAGCTGTAGCAAATTTTGTCCTAATAATATCGTTTATTGATCTTTCTTGACAGTAGCCAATAAAAAAAAACTTAAAACAAAAGTGTGGCAATAACTATAACTATAAAAAATATAGTCGAATCGAAATTATCCAATTAAATTCGACCCATGTAAATCGAATTCTTTACCAATAAAGTGAACTCAAAAACAATTCGCGACGAAATATATAGATGCTTAAAATGATTGATTTCACACTTTTCGGTCGCTGTAAATTACCATTACTGATCGACAGGTATTCTTACGTTTGTAACGAAAAAAATAATAAAATTTAAAAAATCATGTAACTAAATCAACTAAATCACAGCGTTCCTTATTTCAGGTTTAATGTACTTAACAAAATGTATTTTTTTAAATTGTATGGTATATATCGATAATTATATCATTTTATGTACTTGGAATTTAAAAACTTTAGAAATCTGAATGTTTTCTTTGCCTTCGAAATCGATCAAACGTATTTTGCACGTAATCAATAATTAATAGCAGTATTATATAAAATGGTACTATCAATAGTACAGTTGACACAAAGAGACATATGCATGTCTTTCATAAGTCAAATAATTTGAGTCTGTGTAGAATAAAATTGTCTTTCTACTATTCGAAGAAAAGTTGTTTGTCATTTTTTCTCTACACACACAGGTTCTTCAAAAAATACGCTTTTTATTGAAACTGTAGACATTTTACGATTTGAGTTAAAATGGTTGCTTTCACAATTAGTTCTTAGAATGATATGTTACTTCAAATTAAATTTATCACCAATCGAATGATTACACGATGAATCGGCATTTTCAACACATTTTAATGCCCATGCCCATGCCCTTAAATCAAAGCGCGTCAAACTTGGGTCTAAAATTTATTCAACCCGTTAAGTCACATTTAATAATATCAATTTAAGTGTATGAAATATAAAAGCTTTGTGACAAAGTATTACAATGTAATATTATAAATATATAATAAGAATAATTAAATTTGCATAAATATAATCATAAACTCTTTACTTGACGAGTTAAATGCGTGATGTCGTTGGCCTATAAATGGTTAGCTTAGAAAAATACCTGTTTTATAGTTATAACCAAGAATATATAAAAACATCACACGTATAGCGAAATCGGAAAATCGTGGCACTTAATACTTACATAATGAATAATTGTGGAAAGAAAAACGTATTGTTTCGACCATTAATATAACCATTATCACTTCAATTAAATGTGCTTATTATCATTTCGCATATTATGAAAATAAACTGAATAAAAGCCATGGTAGGGTTTAATTGTTTTGAACCATTTGACTACCGTAGAAAAAAGTATGTTTGTACCTAGCACGCCGGCTATTATTTACAATTATTAATTTAATAAGTTATCAACATAGTAAATCGTCTCTGGCGTGTTGAGCACGAACAATTTGACAGGATATCTGGTTTGTGGCAGCCATCCAGTTAGTGGAATCATATATGTCCATAAAATAATATTCGAATATAAAATTCGCTACAAATTGTATAATATTGCAAGATTACACGATTGTATGTAACGTTTGTGGATACAAGATATGTTTTATAAAAATTAAGTTACAATTGTTGTATTGTACTAAAAAACATTATACAGAAAATATTTACAGTGGAAAAACACGTGAAACACAAGGATTGTTTTGTTTATCAACTTTTCTATTGAAAAAAAGCTTAATTTAATTATTGTATATATGTACAACTAAAACAACAAACTCGCTTGAGCTCTGATAAATCTGTCTTCTTTAAGAAAAAACGAAATCAGTGAGTGGCATAAATTTTTTATTAATAAGATTTAAAATATTTTCCACAGATAAAATTTAAAAAATGGCGCGATTGAGAATGACGCTGAGGTTAGCGGTAGTGATCGCGATGGTGTTCCACGTGTCTGCTGCCCCTGCTGCATCACCAGACCCTGCACCAATCGACGACGACAGACCTGAAATTATTGAAATCATCGCACCTGCGGAAGTCGCACAGGTAAGCTTATAATGCTTCTATTACGACTTTCTTCATATCACACAGCATTGTTACGGCATGACCTCATCATGAAAATAACTCTCTTCAGTTTACTTCTTTAGGTATTGTATGTATTGTTATTATGTATAAGGAGGTATATATATATATATATATATATATATATAATATAATATAATTTTCATATGAATTCATATGGTTTTCACGTTCATTTAAATAGAAAAAATCTAAATTTGACTCTGACTTCACCGGAAATCGAACCCAGACCCACCTGATCGGTTTAGTAAGCTCTTACAATCTAGACCACAGCAGATGATATATTACGTACACTGCGATACAGGAATCAGGTGAATTATGTTATCATGAAATTTCATATTACCTTCAATCCGCATTATATAGTTTTTTCATTTTTTTTTGTATAAAAATATTTAAAGTACATGTAGATTAAAAAATATTTTTCGTTTGGTTGGATATGGACAAATTATAGTCTTATGAATTACTAACTAAATTTTACTTGCAGACTTCTGCTTCAAGTAAAGGTTAGCGAATATAATTAAATATGTAAATATACCCTCTATAATTTATTATAATACTTTATATGTGACAATTGATTGACGATTTTAAAAAAGCATGATGTATTTTTTTTTATTGTAAAAAATCTTTTGTAACATATTTTTTAAATATTATATGGTAAATAGCAATAATTTTTATCTCTTTGGTATATTTTTTCAACACTATATTTGTGTACTTACTTATTTCGTGATGCTCAGTCGTTTCCAGATTTCTCTTTGAATATTGTTAATGTAAATAGGATGTAGTCAAAAGTTATGTAAGATATCGGTATAAAATACCAGTTTCGTGTTGGTAAACATTACCATTGCGTGATAATTGATTTGATAACTTTACTTATAGTGGGCAGTTATTAAAATTTTAATTGCCAAGCCACTACTTGTGGCACAAGGTCACTATTTTGCAAAAAGTTCATTTCGATTAAATTTTAACTGGATATTTAAGATTTGTACATAGTAAGCCGGTCACTGCTCAATCAATGATGAAGCATATCTACAATAATTATTCTTTTAACACTGTTAAACGCGACAAATCTTTCGCGGCCAAAGATAAAATAAAACAAAGTAAAAAAAACTGCATTAACAAAACTTTATCTTGCGAAATATTTGTATTTAAAAACAGTATTCTTAAATACTTCATGTTGGATAATCAATTATATAAGATGGACAGAAAATCAACCGTTTTTAATGGTCAAGCTATTATTCTAGTATATTCCTAAGCTTATTTCATCGGCGTGATTTTATAAATTCAATAAATTATTTTTTTTTATAATTAAAACTCATTTTGCAACGATTTGGATAATTTTTGCACAACATCGTCGTAATTCTTTCAAAAAACAATATTATATCAAATAATACAGTTGTATGTAAATTGATAATAAAATTGCACACTCAATCTCACAAAATTTAATAATGTAACTTTTTAGCAATAGATTTTTATGTTTGCACATAATAAAAATCATTTTTGAATTTCTCAGATAACTTTAAATTTGATAATGAATGAACGTGTTTTATACTAATCAATTGATGCGTAACTTTTTTCCAACCGGGGCAATATGTGGATTGTAATCCCTTTACATCTGCAATAGAAAAATATATAAAAAACTATGTAGTATATTATTATATAATAAGCATATGATCTTTCTGGACACAGTTTACATATATAATAGAAGTCAATAAAGACATATAAAATTGTATTACTGATTAGCACAATTCAACGTCACTTAGAATTATTTTAATCATTTGATACTGATATGAATGACATTTGAGCAGGACGATGTTTCTGGGTCAAATAGTTTTATTTGTGGCTATTTCATAAAATGTGCGGTTGGAGTCGAATAACTTAAGAAGCTCTGTTTCTCATAGTATGATTAATAACTATATTAAAGATTATGATGCTCTTGTAAAATATTCGGATGGTACGAGGATGTTAATTTTATTCATGAACCATTTATTGATACTAATTTAAGGTTTAATTTTCTTTCAGGAAACATTAGACTCATTAAATTTAGGAGAGCCCAATTCAGAACAAGGTGAAAGAAACAAACGAACAATTGGCATTCTCCGAGAGATGTTCCCATCTCTCTCAAAGGTAAGATTTAAATCTAATGTAAAAACACTACAAATTGCGTTATTAATCTTTTTATCCAACCAAATCAGTGTAACCAATAACTAACGAAATACAAAAAGTCAATATACTGTAATTTTACAATATCTTCGTTCTTAGATGAATAAAAAAGTATCTTTCCTTTTTTTATTCAAAATGTCTAAAGTGATTTTGTAATTGCTATATTTTTTCTTGTATGAATTGCCTATGGGGCTTAACTTAAATCCCTTCTTTTTTCTTACATTATGCCTCAAGAATTAATCTTTATTTTTTGTAAAATAACATATTCATAAAAAAGGTTTTTTCAACAGATCTATATAATAAAAGTAAATCTGTTGTTTATGAATACATAAAAAAATGCTACCTAAGACTGCAAGGTTCATATATCGCGAAATATCAAAAGTGACTTGACTACGCGTTTTCAGTATTCTGTAAAATAGTTTTTATATAAGTATGTATTCATAGCTTATCTTCCAAAAACAGAAATTCAATTTTAATCATAATTTCCAACTACATTTCCCAACAGTTTTTTTTACAAAATAAACTATACTGTAATATCACCCCATTCTACAAATGTAGAAAAAAACATATTTTTTTACAGCAGTACAACAGTATTTTGGAAATGAATTATGGTTTGTGCGCCACCCCAGTTGTAAGCTTTTCACTTAATGTTGCATTTTTTTAGTTACACCCTGACAGTCTTATTTATTTTTCAATATAATCTTTATTAAATATAATCATAATTTATACTAAGTTTATATCAATTCATTACAAATATATGTACATGTGTTAATATTATATAATAGTTACCAATGAAAACTTCTACACTATAAATATGACTTGATTTATAATTTACTGTCACTTATCTTAAATTCAATAAATGTGTTATGCATCATACGGTGCGAAGGTAATACCAAACCAATCAAAACGTATTATTCTTTGCGTAATACCTAAATTACTAGCAATAACTTGACTTCTAGGAGTAAATCAATAATGTAATTTTTATTACGAAATATTCACATAATAGTGAAATGTGTTCGAGTGTTTTACTCAAAGATTTAGGCCGTTTTGATTTAATCTCTAATTGCATGTACAAGTATCACGTAAATCTGATACATCATTAATAATATTTTACAACGCATGCAATTATTTTTTTCTTTCATCCCATTTCAATTACTTACTTTAAAGATAATGTAATCGTGGCTTTTTAATCCACAATTTGCATGTTTGTAGATGATAATAATAGTGGCGTTGTAAATAGGAAAACACAATTAAGCGATCACAGTCAATGCGTTTCTCATAATTAATTCTCATTTAAAAAAAAACTATGTTTAATGACATTACACAATAAAGAAAACTTTTTGTAATCATAGAACAAAGCTGGTAAATGTTTCAATATAGCATTAATTCTAAAAAGCTTCAATTAAAACACTTTTTAAGAATATTATTTATTTTTTTAAATCTCACGAAGGGTAATGGTTAAGAAAAGGTTGCTTATTATCGGCAAACTTAACTCCACAATTTTTCAGGTCTTAGAAGAAACTTTCCATCAAGTTAAGCTTAAAAATCCAAAATACATTTCGATACGTTTTTTACTTGCATATTTACCGAAGTAGAATTTAGCCTGTTCGCAATTAAGCAATCAATATACTTAAATAGTCTGTTTTGTAGTTTGTTTTTATCAATAATCCATATTCAGTTCAATGTTAATGAAAAAACTGAATTATTGTACATATTACATTAAAGCACTATTTAAATATCAGGAATAAACGAAAAAGAATTTCTATAACTCTTATATTTCAAAACAAAACAAAAAACTTTCTGGTTAAGTTTCTTAGTTAAACTTCTTGAAGTTTCAATGACATGTTACTCGTATTCTTAAACAGATTGTCTCTATTTTAACATAATAAATGTATTATTTTTTATAATTACAGGAATTTATTTTTTGTTTGTTAATAAAAATCGTATATTCTAACCACTTTGTCCAGATTATAGATATTTTTAAATCGGATTGAAACTTTCTAAATATATTATCTATTCAACATTTTTTTCCCGTAATAACGATGCTATTCCTATTCCAACTAATCACTATCTTTCTTAACAACAAATAATACTACTAGAAAGTAAATATATATTTTTTTTGTTTTTGGAAAACGATAGGGAAAATACGTAGTGGAAAATGGTTTCAAAAATAATCATTGAAGTGCTATCGTATTGGTGTATAAAAATGTTAGTTTTATTAATTATTGTTATTTAAATTCATGTAAATGTAGAAGTAAGTTTTTAATATATTTCACCATTTTCTATAACCGTACTTTTCTGTATTAGATAATAGTATGTACGTAATCATTATTCTGTTCTTCAGAGATAGCACTTATATAAAAATCAGTAATTTCACACGATGAACATTCATTTGTCTTATCGGAGAGTTAAAGCACGATTGTGCAATACTGTTTTTTTTCATGGTAATTTTATGCAAATCTCCTATTCAATTTTAATTATAATATTCTCGTAAAAACGAAAGTTTTATTTTATAAGTTGTATAATAAAACGATGTCATATTACTTAAATATTCTCTTACGATACGTTGAAATGTCATTAAAGATCATTCGCATTGTTCTGTATTTAAAAATCGAGACATCTTTAGCAAATTTCTTTTCTGACATTTGAATGCATAATAATTTTTACCAAACATTAACTATCGACTTCGAGAATTCAACTTATCCTTATTGAGCAAGCTCTTATAATAATATGTATTATGTTGTATCTTCTGCTAAATTCCCATTATACTTATATGTTTGTTAATAATGTTCCGATTAACTCCATTTTATGATTTTTAGCCAATATTGCTACATGTTTGTCTCATCGTCTACGGAATATTACAACGAGATTTTGTTTCATTAGAAACCTTTTTGTAATGTTATTGATTTTTATATATTTTTCACAACACATAAACAAAGCACCAATTTGTTATAATATAACATATTGCATATGTAAAGCTTTTGCAATAATAAAATTCATGCTTAGCCAAGTTAATTGATCGCCCAGTCATCAAAATATTTTCTAATTTAAAGCGAACGAGCAACGAGGGGAAAATTACACAACAAAAGAAGAAATAGAAGTGAAGATTAAAGTATAATTAATTTTAATTTATGTTTAGTTAAGTTATACTATTTTTTTTAAAAAAGTGTTAAAAATTCTCGTGGCGAAATGATAATACTTGGTTTGGCGGGATATTTTTGGATCAACGTTAACCAGATCAGCGGTTAGAAGCTAACAACTCTAGAGTGACACGTGATTCAAATTATGTAGCTAATATTTTTTTTATTTTAAAATATTTATTATCAACAAAATAATTATGTCCTATTTGTATTCAATGTGTTATATTCAATAATTTTATACATTACTTTCATTGTACTTCGAAAAAAGTTTTTAGAGACAGTTAGTTCACTTTTTAATTCGATAAGGGCAAAAGATCCTTTAAACTTAAACATTTGTATTTACGTTAGCTTTATAACGTTGTGAAATATTATATCGTTTCATTGTTGGATGTATATAATTAATTTAAACTTGTAGCATCAAAGCTGTATTTCAAAAATTTGTTCCTGACTACTGGTCTTAGCTTATAAAGTTATTGTCCAATAACATGAATCACCGTGCATTATTTTGATCGTATTCGCTAGAGCCACTGTGAACATGTGTCCCATTGTGTTCTAGATACTAGATCAAAAAATTCAGCAGATAGTGAGCTTCCTGTTTCGAACCGTAGGAAGGTCACTTCTTTCCGGCGCGATAGGAGGCGGTCGAGGCGCTATGACTTCGACTTCGTCAAGGTCTGGCTCTAACCAGGGCAATAAGATCTCCATTTCTCTGCCGACATACGGCCCTAACAACGCCGCCGATGACGATAGTGACGAGGACGACGATTCCAAAGCGGATAAGTCGAGCCCGTCATTGAGCAGCCGCTTTAACGCAGACCCTGCCGAAGGAAGCACGACCGAATCGACGGCAGATAACGAGGTGCAAGCAAGTAATCTTGAAGATTCCGAACGATCATCCTCTGGCGCCACCACCCCTTCATCTCAAACTTTTGACTCTGAGTCCTCGGTATCAGATCCCTCTGAAACATTCTCCGAGTCTATCTCGACTGAGGCCGCATCTTCGACGGCTCCGACGCCCGACTCTGAACTGTCTTCTTCCACAGAATCTATTCCTTCGACCGAGACATCTAGCTCTGAACTAGCCCCTGCGGACTTAACCGATTCCCCTACCACTCTTTCTTCTACTTCTTCCTCGACCGAATCTGCGGAAAGTGACTCTTCTGTGACTTCCGATAGTACTCCCGAGGCCGATATCACGGACTCTCCCCCTAGCACCGCGACTCCGGTAATTTCAATACCGTTTTTCATCCCGACTCATTCCTTGCCGCCTCCGCAATAGACGATCACAAAACCGCAACACCGATCGCTCGACATCTTCGGCAAATATGACAGCCGAGGACTTAAAATCGCATTATCTTTTGTTTTTGTAAACGGTTTGACTACTAATATTCTAAAGATTCATTTCTTGCAGCGTTTTGCCGACTAACCGAAGCCGACACTAATCCACAGAGTTTTGATCATTCGCTCATTCATTCAATCTCTATAAATCATCATCTTTCCACCATTAACAGGGCAGATCGAATGTACACAATGACGTACGAGCATCTGCGTCGGTCACCGTCTCTTGACATCGAGCGAAAATCCATGGGACTGGAACGCCGGTCTCACGCCATCACCTCTTCGACTTGTGCTACTAATCAGTTGTTGGGTCGTATTGACGTCCTTACGGCATAACTAAACGTTGACGCGTAGAATTTCAGAACTGGGTGATTTTCAGGCAACTTCAGGAGTGAACCCAGAAGAGAATCTATTGTCCGAGGCCGAGTCACAGCAATCTGAAGTCCGCGTGCAATTCGCCGATCCAGAAGGAGAAAAGATTGCCGAAAATAAAGATGATTTAACTTCCGACCAAGAGAGTGCCGCATCAGGAGTAAATGGAGCTGCCATCGATGATCTTTCTTTGGATGATGCCGATGCCGATTCCAGCGACGAAAACAGGAACAAAAGGTCATTCACCGAATACAACTATTTAGTAAAATATGTCCATTTTTAAAGCACCGTCAAACATAATGCTTAAATGTGATAAATCTCAATTCAAATTATTCTGCAGATTCTTGAACTTCGGTTTCGGCGGAGGTGACAGTGCCGCTTCCGGAAGCGGGTCAGGGGGTGGTTCAGGAAATTTCTTGTTTGATATCATCAGGGTAAGCATTTAAAATACATATTTTAAATATAGATATAATATTATTAATTTAAAAACATATAAAAAAATTGACTGCTCTTTTGTTCAAAAATGTTATTAAAACTTCACAATACTGCCTAATGACTATGAAAATACAACTGTTGGGTGTATAATTATTATTCATTCATTTAAAATCTGAATGAAGGAATAAAAACATTGCTTTGAATGTATTTTGTATGAATTTTAGTCAATAAAATTAATTTTATTTTAAGGGGGATAAAGTTACAAATTTGGTAGGTAAGGTAAGTCCAGTATTATACTGGTTATAAAACCTTTTTTCACAAAATGATATTCGAAATATTATGTGTAACGTCGTATTCCTCTAAACAAAAATATCTAAGAACCAATGCAAGTAATGTTGCATAGATATTTTTGACCTCAAATATATCATAATTTTTGTGTCCCCATACAACGGAAATTTATCGATAAATTGACAGAAGGTACGTTTGATAAAAGATGCTTTAATTATCACTCTTTTTTCACGATGAAAAAAATAAATACTATTGCTTTCCTTTGAAAATATATTTATTAAAAGGAAGCCTAATATAAAGTTTATTTATAATACTATTGTAACGTTACTGCCTTAAAAATTGTAACCGTAACAAAACTAAATATTTAACCTATCCAAGTCCCGCCCCGAGACTTATCTATTACCTCTTCACGGTGGGCTAGCCACATGATATATAACGCTGGCTCAGTGGTCATGCGGGTAAGTGGGGGCGGGGCGGGGGGTAAGTGGGTTATGTATGGGTTATTCATCAGCGGCCAGCGGAGAGCATGGCGAGAGCGGCTGGGCAGGCGTTCCGCATCCTCACCGGCACCGACTCCATCGGTCTGGGCATCACGGCTTCTCACACTGCCGTGCGCGACCTACCCAACCTTAACAACGCCACTAAGGTGGTAAAAACTCTCTGACAAGACCTCTCCGTAACATTTTCACTTTCTCTCTCTATCGCACTACAGCAAAGGCACCTTTCAACTTCCTTCCTCACCAAAGTTTATCCACCGTCATACAACATTCTTCCTAAAGGGTACTCTATAAAAAAAAAGCCTTATATGTCAACTGTAATAGTTAACTATTCACATAATGCGCAAAACATGCATTTTTCTTTGTACAAAGCTTCAATCATTGAAAAAAAAATAAGTACATTCTAAAAAAAAAAATGCTTTATTGTA